>OY734947.1:10527963-11127963 GCA_963457585.1 Spergularia bocconei | reverse complement strand
CGCCTTCTCAGCGAACGGCGACGGCTGTCCACCGAATCAAGTTAATTTATGATAAGCACCCGACAGAGTTGAGAGATACCATCAATACACTGAAACGAAGGAGAGAGGAGAAAGAGACGACCCAGGCCTCACAGAGGAAGCACCAAGAGGTTGGTGCCAAGGACAAGGGTAAAGGCGTCTTGGTTGACGAGGAACCCCCTCGAGGGCGAACCAAGACGCAAGTAAAACGACCCCGAGGAAGTGTGAGGAGGTCACACTTTCCTCGAAGGAAATCCCATGCGCCTAAGCCTTCCAGAAGCGCGACCCGAGAAATCGACTCGGATACCACGAGCGATGATCGGAGTCTGCTTCGGAAAGCGAGGCCAGTTCGAAGCACCAATCCCATAGGTCGCGTCGAACTAAAAGGACATTCACCGCCGACTCTCCTTTTGCGAGGTGGATACTTGAGGCCGAGAGGGTACCTGGGGTGAAGAAGCCCAAGATAACTGAATACAACGGGGTCGAGGACCCGTTTGACCATATCTCATCGTACATGCATAATATTGGGTACATGACCGTGGACGAGGCGACCATTTGCCGTCTGTTCCCGACCACGCTGACTGGTATTGCTCAACGGTGGTTCGATAAATTGCCACCGGGAAGCATTCGCTCGTGGTCTGGGTTAAAGAAGAAGTTTACTGGGCACTTTGTGACCAGTAAAACAAGGAAGACGCCGATACACTTGACAGCGGTAAAGCAAGGAGACAAGGAGTCTCTTGATGACTATTGGTGCATGGGATGGCCGAGGGGAAGTGCAAATATGATCTGGTGAAGCGCGAGGCCAAGACGCTCGAGCAAGCTTACAAGCGAGCGGCCGCTCACATCAATGCTGCCCTTGTGAACCGATCTGGATATGGCGAGCCCTCAGCTTCTCGATTTCGACCCCAAGATCGACTTGGACCCCCAATGCACAACAAGAAGCCGTACCGTTTCAACACTTCGCTCAGGACTGTGTTCATGGCGATGAAGGAGTCGGACCTGTTGAGGCCTCCTCGACCCATGACACAGGTTGATCGGATGAACACGGGTGCGTTTTGTGAGTATCATATGGAGAACGGCCATGCCACAGCGAGCTGCAAGGACCTCGAGGAGGCGCTCGACAAATTAGTGGACAATGGGCTGCTGAACCGTTACCTGAAGCGTGTGAGGGGCCAAAGAGATCGGTATCGGCAAAACAACCAAAGAGGGGCTCGCGGCGGCGGCCAAGCTGGAGATGGAGCCAGGGCTCGGAGCCCTGACGTAATCAATACAATCTCGGGAGGCCTCGCAAGCGGAGGACCGAGCCGACGAGGTTGAAAGACCAATTGGAGGCTCTTCGTCAACTCGGTCGCGACGACGCTTTCGGAAATCAAAATCCCAACCATGACAATACAACAATCTGATGTGAAGAACGTTCGGACACCTCATGATGATCCGGTGGTGATCACCATGCAGGTGGCCAATAAGCAAGTGAGGAGGTCCTTAGTGGACACGGGCTCGTCGGTGGATATAATGACTTTTGAATGCCTTCTGAAGCTGAAGTACACAGCGAAGGATATCACACCGCTCCGCGAGCAAATAGTTGCCTTCGGAGGACAAACCATCTACCCGATGGGGACCATTCGCCTCCCAGGAGCTATTGGCCAAGGAGTCGACATGAGCCGAGCCCACGTTGAGTTTGTCATCATCGACATACCCTGCGCTTACAACATTGTTATTGGGCGACCGCTACTGAATGATATTACAGGGCTAGTTTTCCCCTTGGGTCTGTTGATGTTATACGTCACAGATGATGGCCGAGCCCCTTGGGTCGCTCGTGAGTGCTATCATGCAGGACTCAGGCCTCCCATGGTGAACCCAAGCGAAGCGCTCGAAGAGGGCGAGTCCCCCACCAAGAAGAGAATGAAGGAAACGAGCCTGGCGAAGGCCACGGCTGAAAATTTTTGTTTAGAGACAATTGACGCGAGGCATGGCCTCGAAGGACCCACCCAACCCTTTGAAGAAACGGAGGACGTGGCACTAGAAGAGGACAGAGCTGACCGAACGGTTCGAGTGGGCAAGGCCCTCGAACCAGAGGTTCGGGCCGATCAGCAAGAGGCCTCCCACCCAACTCAAGCCGATTTCCACTCCACTACCGTTCGCAAGATGGGGTTTGGACATCCTCGGATCCTTCCCCAATAGTTTCTCTCGGAAAAAGTTCATAATTGTGGCTGTCGACTACTTCACCAAGTGGGTCGAAGCCGAACCACTGGAAAGGATCACCGACCGAGACGTGATCAACTTCGTCTGGAGGAATATCATTACCAAGTTCGGAGCCCCTCGGATGTTCACATTCGATAATGGGACGCAATTTGATAGTGATGACTTGAAGGACTATTGTGCACAGTATGGCATCCAAACTTGCTACACCTCGGTCGCATACCCACAGGCGAACGGACAAGCTGAGTCCTCGAACAAGATAATTTTGCATGGGTTGCGAACCATGGTCGAAGGAAAGAAAGGAAAGTGGGTCGAGGAAGTACCAGGTGTCCTGTGGGCGCTTCGCACCACAACGAAGCGAGCCACAGGAGAAACTCCCTTCCAGCTAGTGTATGGCTCGGATGCAGTACTACCGATCGAATGCGAGGCCAAGTCTGTTCGAATAAGTACCTACGAGCCCGAGGAGAACGAAGTTGAGCTGCGAGCCGCGCTCGACCTTCTCCCTGAGTGCTGTGGAAATGCGCTCCTGAGAGCCGAAAGGCAGAAGCAACAGATGGCCAAAGCATTCAATCAAATGGTTCGCCCAAGGAAGTTAGAAGTAGGAGACATGGTCCTTCGAAATGGCAAGGCAACAGGCAAGAAGCTCCCTGGAGGAAAATTGAAGGATAAGTGGGAAGGCCCATACCTGGTGGTCGAACACGTTAAGAAGGGCACTTTCCGACTGAGCACCCTGGAAGGAGAGATGGTGAAGAGGCCCTGGAACCTCTACAACCTCAAAAAGTACTACCCTTAGCGTCGTTTTGTTATCCCAAATTAAAGCTCGCATGTTGCGAAGCAATTTCATGTATTTCATTTCCCTAGTAGGCCGAGAGCCAAGTTTTGTAATTTTTTCCATATCGAGTAATGAAAGGCTGAGCGCCACAATGTTATTCAGAAATTGTGTCAAAAACCCCAACCACCTCCCAAATCGACGAAGAGTCGACAAAGAGCAGAAGCGAAGCAAAGAAAGTTAGCCGAGTGCAATCACCCGAAAGGGAAGACACTCAAAGCGCGTTGAAAACGCGAGACAAGAGCGCAATCGCTCGTATGGGAATTTACTTGAAAGGTACACCTTATAGCCCCTCGCTAAGAGGCGAGCCGAGTACGATCACCCATACGAGAAGTCGCTCGAGGCATTTCTACCGAAGACAAGAGTTTATAAATTGCCCTACCAAGGTCGAAAGAGTTGTTAGGAATAACAATCGCTCGGAGTAGGTTGAAGTTGCCTCACCTTGGTAGCGACACGCTTCCCCAACTAGGGCTCGCGTCGAATAAAAGTTTAGCGGAGAACATATTCGCCTACGAAGGATGAGATCCCGTAGCCCCATAAACTTCAACTCGGATAAGGAGGCCTGTGGGAGGCCTCCCCTCGAATGCCGAACATCGAAAGATAGGCTTCGACCGAGCGCTTGCGCTCGCTTCTCGAACAGAAGCGAGGCACCCGAACAAAGGCAACTTAGCCGGAAAAACTGGTCATCCATGCGAGGAGTCGAATACCTTCGCAGTTAAGGGCAGTGAGCCCTTAACCCCGAAGAGGCATTCGTCTCGAGGGCTAAACCACCCATGGATGACTACAAAAAACAATGCAAAAAAGAGTTGTATGAAAAACTTGCATGAATTCCAATTAAACGTTCGGAGCCAAACACCCTGAAAAATGGGCAGCCCCGAGCAACATTGTTTAAAAGCCAAACAAACCCTCGAAAGGGTGGCCAGCGAACAGAAATTAAAAATTGTATGATTACAAAGGCTAAACAGCCTAATTGAAATAATGGTTAAGTGGTGTTGTTGACAGGTTCCTCATCAGGAACGGTGAAGTCAAAGGCCTCGGGCAGCTCGAACAGCTCTTTCTTCGCATTCGTCTCCTCGGCCGCTGCAGCCGCCTTGAGCGCTTCGATGTCCTCATCGTTGATCTCGCCTTCTTCGGGAGCTACACCGGACTCGGCCTCATTGTGCTTGTCGAGTTCGGATCGGTAAGCAGCTTCGAACCGCTCCTAATCCAGCTCGAAGTCCTCTCGGCGTTCGACGCACTTCACCAAAGCCAACCAACCCAACTTCAGACCCAGCTCGATTCCCGTCTGCTTCGCAGCTGCCTTGTCCAGATCGCTGAGGTACTTATAGCCCTTCGACGCCAAGAAGGTCGAGACCGCCGAACTAGCCCGCTTCGCCCAGAGAGTTGCGTGGCTGGATGCATTGACCAGCTTAAGGCTCAGCTGGTCAGCATCGGCCCTCGCCCTCTCAAGGTCAGCAGCGAGTGAGGTTGCCTTCGCGTCCGCCTCTGACATCGCAGCAACGGCCTTTTCATTCTGCTCGTGGCAGTCGACAAAGTTCTTCTTCGCCTCGGCCAGTGACTGCTCGAGATCCGCCTTCGCCGTCTCGGCCTCCTTCAGCTTTGCCTCGGCCGCCAGGCACTTTTCCTTCCAGAGCCCCCCCTCGGTCTGCTGATAGCTGTGCATCTCTCCTTGGCAAACCAAGACGGTCGCCTAAGAAAAAAAAAAGAGTTAGGAATTTAAACAGGTAAGAGGAAAAGAGTCGAACCGAACGAAGTCGAGATGTACCTGGATCATCTGCGAGACTGCTCGCCGAGCCCAGTCAGGGCAGAAAGGGAAATCTCGAGCCACGTCATACACGGCCGCAGCAGCCCTCGACGCGTTAGGAAGAAGAGGCGCCGTCAATGCCTCGAGCTGTGCCACTGCATCAGCAAGAAATCCAGAGTTAAAAAGATCCCGTTCGGACGCTATTAACAACTGTTCCAACTCCTCCAAAGTCTTACATGTTTGAGCAGGCGAAGCGCCGACATCCAACCGCTTCGCAGCCGACGTCTCGCCCTCATCGAGCGGCCTCTTCTCTCGACGCCGAGCCTGAAAGAAACACGTTAGTAAATACCATTACAAAAACACTAAGTCCAGAAATCAAAAGCGAGGGAATTACCTCTGCCTCCTCGCCCTCAGAAGACGAGAGAGAAACCGCCTCGGGGATAGCCGAGGAGGGTTCTCGAAGGACGACACCCGAAGTTCTTTGCCTCGGGACAGCTCCCGAACCGGTGCCGACCGGTGCCTGCATTCGCACAGGAGTAGCTTGGATGACTGGCTCCTGCGAGGTGCGAGCTGATGCCGAGCCAGAAGGCGGAGGACGAGACGACGGAGACGCTCGCTCACCAGATGAGCGACCTCCAGTCGATCGGACCCGCTCTCCTCGAGGAGCAGGCTGAACGACTTGTTCTTGAGCCGCTTCTCGCCGACTCCGCGAACTCTCCCTCCTCGCCCTCTAAGCCATCAGACGGTTGAGATTCGACATTGTTTTATGCCAATAATGCAGGTGAGCTGAAACCTGGTCGCTGACAGTCCCTGCAAAGAAACTTGGTCAACAATACGAAGAAATAACAAGGTAAAAAGGAAAACGAGCACAACACGAGACATACTCTCCTCCTCCTTTGTGGCGGGAAGGATCAAACCCGCGTGAACGAGCCACATGTACTCGTTCAACATCTGTTCGTTCGGAACCCATGTGAGGTCCTCGAGCTGTGGGTCCAGCTTCTTCTAGAAGTACTCGGCACAACTCTCCTCCACCCCGTTGAGCCGAGGGAGAGATTTGTTCACCTGCCGAAGGGACACTCGGATTTTATCGCTAAGTGGCGAACCATCAGCGGTGGTAAGCTAGTAAAACCTGTTCTTCCACTCCGGCCCCTTCCTAGGCTTCGGAGGATGGGTCACTATGCTGTATGTATTGGTTTGGCCGCGAACGGCAAAGTTTTTAAACCCCCACTAGTCGTTGGAGGCGTTGTGAAGATAGCGAAAGAGGTTAAAGGATATCGGTATTCGAGCGCACCGACAGGTCATGACGAAACCCGAAAGGGTAATGTGAGCATTGATGGTGAGCTCCGAGGGGCAGATACCGTAATAGTTGTATAGTCTCTCTAAAAAGGGGTTGAAGGGTACCCGAAACCCGTATGCGAACGCTTGCGCATACACTGCGAGGCAGTTCCTCGGAGGTTCAGAGCATACCGACCCCTCGTTGGGACGACCAGAACGAGCGGGTCCCACATATGGTTGGCTTCGCAAAAAGCCCGAACGACTTCAGGCGTCTGAGATCGACGCCAGTTCGGGTCAATGACGGCAGTGGTGAAAGTATTATTGGTAACTCGGGCGGCGGCTCGAGGAGGCATGCCTTCGGGTGGTTCCTGCGAGGGGTGAACAACCGAGTTAGGATCGACATAAGCATTTCGAGCCATCCTCGGGTCGGTCATACCCCCCGAGTAAACCCGAACGGTCTGCTTGGTTCGCGCCATCTGAGTAAAAGATGAAAGGTAGTTATGGACTCGCATTGTGCGAGCCGTTACCTCTGACTCTCTCCGATGACGGATCTGCAACACCCAACACTCGATGGGTCGAGAAAAGTCGAAAAATCGAAGGATCGATGCAAGAGAAGCGAGTCGGCGCGAAGGGTAGACCGCTTCTCATCGCCGACCTCGAAACCGAGCGGATTCATCGGGTGTTATCTGGGTTCCCAATCCCAGCACGCTCGGCTGGCATGTTTTTGCCGCCGGAGCGGGACCGTTAACCCGAGACCGTCACCGGACAAGTAAAACGACAACGGCAACAATGAAAACAAACCGAAAAAGATGCAGAAAGCGGCGAAAAAACAAAGTAAAAAAGATGAAAGACTCACCGGTGATTTAATCGGAGAGGTGCGAATCGAAAGGACGAAAGAAACCGAGGAAAACTCGCCGGAAAGAGAAGGTCTTCGGTTCGGAGATCGAGGGATCGGCGCAGTAAAACGAGGGAAATTTTGGAAATGAAAGTGAAAGTGAAAGTGAAAATGATTGAGGAAAACCCCCTATTTATAAGGAGATAAAGTCAGGGGCAAAATGGTAAAAGCGCATGTTTTTACACAACTTCTCAAACGCCGTCAGTCATCATTACGGCACAGGAGACGAAAAGTTTTCGCGTGTTTCCGAGGTTGCTTTTGCGGGAATCTAGAAACGGTTGGCCTAGAAAACTGTTCAAATTTTCCCCAACTCCCGAGAATAATCATTACAATTTTCAAATTTTGAAATTTTCGAAATTCGAATTTTGAAAATTCGAAATTTAATTTCAAGGAAAAATTTCAGAATTTGAAATTAAAATTATGAACAACGAGCCAGGGGCTCGGACTATGGCGAGCAACCCTCCCCCCACCAAGGGTGAAATTTACGAGCTCTCCCAGGCGAGGGATCGAGGACTCAAAAAGGGTGAAATTTTCGAACAAGTTTTTCGTTCGAGCCATCACTCCCTCGGAAAGGGTGAAATTTTCGAGCTCTCCCAACTACGATCTGTTAGCTTAAGGATTAAGACAAGTACAAACTATGACCAAGTCCTACATGGTCACACGCCTAGAGTCTCGAACCATGTCTAAGTCATTAATATCTGAAGGGGTTATTATTGGGTTTAGGGTTTTTACTAAGTGATTAGGTTATTTACTGTATTGTATATACTCTAAGTATATATACACTAGAGTAATTAGTAAAATAAAAAACAGAGTTTTTACTCTAACCTACAACACTAATCACACGTAAAAGACACACAGCCCTCCTCAAGAGATAAACGTGAGATGTGTCTCCCGGCGTTCTAGCAGACGAGGCTTGAGGAATCTGGTATGGTACTCGCGGGGACTGAGTAGAGGGGTCACGTTTGGGATCATGTTCCTCCGGTAATCCGTGCATTCGTTTCACGCATCAAGAGGTATTACTTATCGGGTATTACTTATCTTGGTCGTATTAATTTATGTATGCGATCTTGGGATTAGATGCACGAAAAATTGTTTTCCAAATTCCGCTTTTAGCATCTAAATCCCTACAGTAAACTTGTACTCCGTAGTTTAGAGGGTTCCCCTTTTTAGAGTAATTATATAGTTTAAGCTTCAACTAAGCATACATTTCTAACCTCAGATGTTAGAATAAAAATCGGTTTTTCTAACGTGTGCCCAAATGGCACATGATAAGAGCCTATTTGTTTACCTAATTAATTGAGATTCTTACTTGAGAAAACAAAATATGGAATCTCATTGTTAAAATTGAGGACAAAATCACTTAAAAATGGAAACAAATAGACTCTTAACGTGTGCCCATTGGGCACACCTTAGAAAAACCGAATAAAAATAAGGGTAGGGAGTCACCTATTGCTGTTAGTACCACTTTGTGGTTGGGCCATAGCCCTTCGTAAAAGTAAACCTTAGTAAAGCCCATGTCATGCAAAAAAGCCTCTTTCAAGGACAGCCCTTGGATGGAAGGGGAATAAAGGGTCAAGATGGAGTGGGGAAACCTAGGATTATTCCTAGGTCCCCCTCTCTCACTATAAATACCCCCTTTATGACCCATCAAAATCAGGTTCTTACACACATTCCCAAAATTCAGACATTCTATTCTCTGATTATTCTCTTGATTCGTGCAATAAAGGCTCTCTTTGTCTTATTTGCCACCCTCTTCCGAGACCCCTCACTGACTTGATCGTCGGAGGGTCGACGCCTGGTGAAAACCGGGCTCCCTTTGTGCAGGTACATCCCGAGGCGAGCCGAGCAACTGTCCTTCGAAGAACTCACGTTCAACAAGTGGCGCCGTCTGTGGGAACAGTTCGCAAGACTAGCCGATCGAGAGTACCCGAGCCGGGAAGGAATCGCGAAGAGATGGCACCGAGAGGCCGACCCGCACGTTCGAGAGGAGCTGTTGCGAGCGAGAATCCGATCCTAGGGCCCGCTGACCCTACCCCCTCGCGTCCTGGCGCCCCCGGCGAGGGCCCGTCAAGGACGCTCGAGGACGAGCGGTCAGCGCCCCGAGGAGAGGCGCAACCTCTTCCCGAAGAGAACTATGATGAGTATGAGGAAGAAGTAATGGAAAGCAGGGCACGCCCCCAGGAGATCGCTATGATGAAGGAGCTGGTTGACGCCCGAGCCAAGCTGAAGGAGCAGGCCGAGAGGCAGAACCAAATGAGCGAGCGCATGGCCGAGCTTGAGAAGCGCATGGCCGCTCAGGTTGTAGCGCCTGCTGTCGAGGTGGTGCCCACACCGAGCAAGCACAAGCGCGGGCCTCGGAAGACACCTTCACAGCGAACGGCGGCGGCCGTCCAAAAGATCAAAGCGATCTATGACAATCATCATCCCCCCAGAACAGAGTTAAGAGATACCATAAACACCCTCAAGCGAAGGAGAGAGGAGATAGAGGCGACCCAGGCCTCGCGAAGGAAGCACCAGGAGGTCGGTGCGAGAGACAAAGGCAAAGGGATCTTGGTCGAGGAGGAGGCCCCTCGAGGGCGAGCCAAGACCCACGAGGAGCGACCTCGGGGAAGTGCAAGGAGGTCGCACTCTCCCCGTCGGAAGTCACATGGGTCCAAGCCTTCCAGAAGCGCGACCCGACAAGTCGACTCGGATAGTTCGAGTGACGAGTCGGAGTCTGCTTCGGAAAGCGAGGCCAGTTCGAAGCACCACTCCCACAGGTCGCATCGAACCAAGAGAACGTTCACTGCTGACTCGCCCTTCGCGAGATGGATATTGGAGGCCGAGAGGGTGCCTGGGGTTAAGAAGCCCAAAATGACTGAGTACAACGGGGTCGAGGACCCGTTCGACCATATTTCTTCTTATATGCACAACATTGGGTATATGACCGAGGACGAGGCGACTATTTGCCGGCTGTTCCCGACCACGCTGACCGGGATTGCGCAACGGTGGTTCGATAAGTTGCCACCGGGTAGCATCTGTTCGTGGTCTGGGCTGAGGAAGAAGTTTACTGGCCACTTCGTGACCAGTAAGACGAGGAAGAAAACGCCGATCCACCTGACAGCGGTAAAGCAGGGAGACAAGGAGTCCCTCGACGATTATATCCAGAGGTTCAGGTCCACTGCCACGCACATTGCCAACCTAACTGATGAGATGGGTGTAAGTGCACTGGTGCATGGCATGAACGAGGGGAAGTGTAAATACGACCTGGTAAAGCGAGAGGCCAAAACACTTGAGCAAGCGTACAAGCGAGCGGCCGCTCACATTAATGCTGCCCTCGTGAACCGGTCGGGATATGGTGAGCCGTCAGCCTCTCGGGTCCGACCCCAGGATCGACTCGGACCCCCAGTGCACAACAAGAAGCCATACCGGTTCAACACTTCGCTCAGGACTGTGTTTATGGCGATCAAGGAGTCAGACCAGTTAAGGGCTCCTTGACCCATGACACAGGACGATCGGAGGAATATGAGAGCATTTTGCGAGTATCATATGGAGAATGGCCATGCCACAGCGAGCTGCAAAGACCTCGAGGAGGCGCTCGAGAAACTAGCTGACAATGGACTGCTCAACCGATACCTGAAGCGCCTGAGGGGCCAAAGGGACCGGTACAAGCAGAACAATCAAAGAGGCGCTCGTGGTGGCGGCCAGGCAGGAAATGGAGCCAGGGCTCGGAGCCCTGGTGTTATCAATACTATTTCGGGAGGTTTCGCTAGCGGAGGACCGAGCCGTCGTGGTCGAAAGACCAACTGGAGGCTCTTCGTCAACTCGGTCGCGACGGTGCTTCCTGAAATCAAAATCCCAACCATGACAATTAAGCAATCAGATGTGAAGAACGTTCGGTCACCACATGATGATCCAGTGGTAATCACCATGCAGGTGGCGAACAAGCAAGTGAGGAGGTCCTTGGTGGACACGGGCTCGTCGATGGACATCATGACTTTTGAGTGTCTCCGAAAGTTGAAGTATACGGCGAAAGACATCACGCCCTTTCGCGAGCCAATAGTTGCCTTCGGAGGGCAAACCATCTACCCGATGGGGACCATTCGCCTCCCAGGGGCTATTGGCGAAGGAGCTGACATGAGGCGAGCCCACGTGGAGTTTGTCATCATCGACATACCGTGTGCTTACAACATTGTGGTGGGGCGACCGCTACTAAATGATATTGCAGGACTGGTGTTTCCTTTGGGTCTGCTGATGTTATACGTCACCGACGATGGCCGAGCGGCGATCGTCCGAGCGGATCAGAAGGTCGCTCGCGAATGTTATCACGCTGGACTAAGGCCTCCCATGGTAAACCCCAGTGAAGCGCTCGAGGAGAGCGAACCCCCCACCAAGAAGAGAAAGAAGGAAGAGAGCCCGGCGAAGACCGTGGCTGAAAATCTATGTGTTGAGACGATTGATGCGAGGCATGGCCTCGAAGGACCCACCCAACCATTTGAGGAGACGGATAACGTGGCACTGGGAGAGGAAAGAGCCGACCGTACGGTTCGAGTTGGCAAGGCCCTCGATCCTGAAGTCAAGGCCCCTCTCGTGTCCCTACTAAGAGAGTTTAAGGATGTATTTGCGTTCGCTGTCGAGGAGATGCCGGGGCTCGACCCTTCGGTCATCACTCACAAGTTGAACACCGATCCATCGAAGAAGCCTGTTCATCAGAAGCAGAGGCATTTCGGCTCGGAGCGAGCGAGTGCGATTAAGGAAGAAGTTGACCGATTGCTCGGGGCTCGATATATCGAGAAATGCACATACCCGGTTTGGCTTTCCAATGTGGTGTTGGTGAAGAAGCCGAACGGGTCGTGGAGAATGTGCGTCGACTTCACTAACCTGAACAAGGCTTGCCCGAAGGATGGTCAGCCGCTGCCTCGGATGGATCAGCTGGTGGATTCCACTTCGGGGCATGAGCTCCTCAGCTTCATGGATGCCTATGCGGGATACCATCAGGTCCCGATGGCCGAGGAGGACCGAGCCAAAACGGCGTTTATCACACCGCTCGGGGTGTATATGTACCGAGTGATGCCGTTCGGACTGAAAAATGCCGGAGCCACGTTCCAAAGGTTGGTGAACCAATTGTTCAAGGAACAGACTGGTAGGAACATGGAAGCATATGTTGATGATTTGATTGTGAAGAGTGTCCGAACCGGCGATCACTGCAAAGATTTGCGAGAAACGTTTGAGACGCTGAGGAAGTACGGGATGAAGCTGAACCCGAAGAAGTGTGCCTTTGGGGTGACGACAGGGAAGTGTCTCGGGTTCCTTGTGAGCCAAAGGGGTATCGATGCGAACCCTGAGAAGATCAAGGCTATTGTGGACATGCCTTCTCCAAAGAACGTTAAGGATGTGCAACGGTTAACGGGGTGCGTAGCAGCCCTCGGACGCTTCATTGCGAAGTCGGCCGACCGATGCCTCCCGTTCTTCGCCGCTCTCAAAAAGAAGAAGAATTTCGAGTGGGACGAGCAGGCCGAGAAGTCATTTCAGGAGTTGAAGCAGTACCTTGTCAACATCCGAAAGATATCTGTGCCTCGAGAGAAGGAGGATCTATACTTGTACTTATCAGCAAATGAACAAGCGGTCGGAGCCGTGTTGGTTGTGGAAAGAGAGAAGGTCCAGAGCCCGGTTTACTACGTGAGTCATGCCCTCGCGGGGGCCGAGCTGCGATACCCTCCGCTCGAGAAACTCGCTCTGGCCTTGCTCATAACGAGCCGTCGTCTCCGACCCTACTTTCAGAGCCACAAGGTTATTGTCCGAACGAATTATCCGCTGGAGAAGATATTGAACCACCTCGATGGAAATGGAAGGCTGCCTCGATGGGCATGCGAGCTGAAAAGCCATGGCATCGAATACGAACCGAGACGCCGCCTCGCGGGGCAGGCATTGTCCGACTTTGTAGTCGAAGCCGCTTTCAACGAGCCCGAGGGGCCAATGAAGGAACAATGGACGTTGTATGTGGACGGCACGTCGAATTCAGCTGGAAGCGGAGCTGGTATGATCGTCATACTCCCAGGTGGGGAGAGGATGGAATATGCGCTCCGCTTCGGCTTCGAGGCGACCAACAACGAGGCAGAGTATGAGGCCCTCGTAGCAGGGATACAGATGTGCCTGGCGGCAGGGGCCACGGATGTGAGGGCATTTTCCGACTCGGCTATAGTGGTGAACCAGATAAACGACAAGTTCGAGGCGAAGGACCACATGGCCGAGTATAGGGACAAAGTGCGAGGGCTCACTCAAAAGCTCGAACACTTCGAGATTGAGCAGATCCCTCGGTCGGAGAATCAGCAAGCGGATGCATTGGCTCGACTGGCCAGCTCTTCGCTCAGCGACCGACCAAGGGTCGTTAAGTGGGAGCTGTTGCCGTTTAGGAGCATCGATCGGACCGCTACCGTGCTGGTCCTCGATCGCAGTCCCGAGTGGATGAAGCCACTGTTGGCTTATTTGAAGGACGGGGAGCTTCCGAGCGACCCGAAAGAGGCGAAGAAAGTGGAGAAGAGGGCCGAGTGGTTCACCCTGGTCGGTGGTGAGCTATACAAAAAGGGGTATGTCCACCCATACCTTAAATGTGTCGATCCGGTCGAAGGGAAGTACTTGCTGAAGGAAATTCACTTCGGAGAGTGTGGGGGCCATATAGGGGCTCGGGCAACGGCTTCGAAAGCATTGCGAGCCGGTTTCTTCTGGCCGACTATGCAGACTGACGCGACCGAACTTATTAAGCATTGCCACAAATGCCAACGGTTCGGGCCGATCAGCAAAAGGCCTCCCACCCAGCTCAAACCCATCTCGACCCCCCTGCCTTTCGCAAGATGGGGCTTGGACATTCTAGGGTCGTTCCCAAAGAGCTTCTCTCGGAAGAAATTTATCATTGTGGCCGTTGACTACTTCACTAAGTGGGTCTAGGCCGAGCCATTGGAGAGAATTACCGACCGGGATGTAATGAATTTCTTGTGGAGAAACATCATTACTAAGTTTGGGGTCCCTCGAATGTTCACATTTGACAACGGGTCGCAGTTTGATAGTGATGACTTCAAAGCCTATTGTGCAGATTACAACATCCAACCTTGCTACACCTCAGTTGCGTACCCACAGGCGAACGGACAAGCTGAGTCCTCGAACAAGATAATCTTGCACGGGTTGCGAACCATGGTTGAGGGAAAGAAAGGAAACTGGGTTGAGGAGTTACCAGGAGTCCTGTGGGCGCTTCGCACTACAACGAAGCGAGCCACTGGTGAGACTCCTTTCCAGCTAGTGTACGGTTCGGATGCCGTATTACCGATCGAATGCGAAGCCAAGTCTGTTCGCATAAGTACCTACGAGCCTGAGGAGAACGAAATCGAGCTACGAGCCGCGCTTGACCTTCTCCCCGAGTGCCGAGGGAACGCGCTCCTGAGAGCCGAAAGGCAGAAGCAACAGATGGCTAAACCATTCAACCGCATGGTTTTACCGAGGAAGTTGGAGGTTGGAGACATGGTCCTTCGAAATGCTAAGGCTACGGGCAAGAAGATCCCTGGTGGAAAGTTGAAGGATAAGTGGGAAGGCCCATACCTGGTGGTCGAACAGGTGAAAGAGGGTATGTTCCGACTGAGCACCTTGGAAGGAGAGATGGTGAAAAGGCCCTGGAACCTCTTCAATCTCAAAAAATACTATCCCTAGTGTCGTCATTATCCTAAATTAAGACTCGCATGTTGCGAAGCATTTTTATGTATTGTTGTTTTGTCAGTAGGCCGAGGGCCAAGTGTTGTACTTGTTTCTAGTATCAATCAATGAAAGGCCGAGCGCCACAATGTTAGTCAGAAACTAAGTGTCAAAAACCCCCAACCCCCTTCGCGAGTCGACAAACGGTCGACAACTCAACATCAGAAGCAAGTCGATTGCTTCGACAGAATACGAGGAAAACCGCGCATCGAAGGCGCACTCGCACGGAAGTACACTCGAAATGCATGCATTGTAGCCCATCGAAAGAGGTGAGCCGAGTGCAACTACCCATGCGAAAAGCCGCTCGAGGCATTCTTGCCGAAGACAAGAGTCTATAAATTGCCCTACCAAGATCGAAGGCATTGTTGAATACAACAATCGCTCGGAGTGGGTTGAAGTTGCCCCACCTTGGTAGAGACACGCTTTCCCAACTAGGGCTCGCGTCGAACAAATTCAGCTAAGAACGCGTTCGGCTACGAAGGATGAAATCCCGTAGCACCTTAAACTTCAACTCGGGTAAGGAGGCTTATGCGAAGCCTCCCCTCGAAGGCCGAACACCAAAAGGCTTCGACCGAGTGCATGCGCTCGCTTCTCGCGCAGAAGCGGGACAAACGAATAAGGCAATTAAGCCGAAAAAATGAGTTATCCATGCAAGGAGTCGAATGTCCTCGTGGTTAGGGCAACGAGCGCCTAACCCCGAAGAGGCATTCGCTTCGAGGGCGAGACCACCCATGGATAACCAGGATAGACATAAAATACACAAGTATGAAAACGGCAATGGTTATAATAAGGGGCTCGGAACCAAACACCCTTGAAAATGGGCGGCTCCGAGCCGGATTGTTAAAGCGAAGCCCTCGAGAGGGCAACAAACAAACAGGAAATAAATTGTACGGGTACAAGGCTAAACAGCCCAAATGAAATTAAAAATATTAAGTGTTAGTGTTGGTGGCAGGTTCCTCGGCAGGAGTGGTGAAGTCGAAGGCCTCGGGCAGCTCGAACAGCTTCTTCCTCGCATTTGCCTCCTCGGCCGCTGCAGCTGCTTCAAGGGCCTCGATGTCTTCTTCCTCGTTGAGCTCGCCTTCCTCAGGGGATGCACCCGCTTCGGTGTCATTATGCTTGTCGAGCTTCGAGCGATAGAAGTCCTCGAACTCGTTCCGGTCAAGCTCAAAGTCCTCCCTGCCCTGGACAATCTTCACCAGCGCCGACCAGCCAAGTCGAAGGCCCAGCTCGATTCCCTCCTGCTTTGCAGCGGCCTTGTCCAAATTACTAAGATATTGATAGCCCTTGGAAGACAAGTAGGTCGAGACCGCCGAACAGGCTCGCTTCGCCCAGAGAGAGGCATGGCTGGATGCGTTGACCAGCTTAAGGCTTAGCTGGTCCGCATCGGCCTTTGCCCTCTCTACCTCGGCAGCGAGCGAGGAAGCCTTGGCATCGGCTGCAGACATCGCAGCGACAGCTTCTTCATTCTGCTTGTGGCAGTCAGCCACATTCTTCTTCGTTTCCGCGAGGGATTGCTCAAGCTCCTCCTTGGCCGCCTCCAACTCCTTCAGCCTTGCCTCGGCTGCGAGACACCTCTCCTTCCACGACCCTCCTTCGGCCTGCTGGGCGAGATGCAGCTCACCCTGGCAAAGGAGGACAGTCGCCTAAGAAAAAAGAGAAGTTAGAAAATGAGACAGGTAAGAAGAAAAAGGGAACAAGCCGTACGAGGGTAAAACATACCTGCATCATCTGCGAGACCGCTCGCCGAGCCCAGTCAGGGCAGTAAGGGAGGTCTCGAGCCGCGTCGTGCACCGCTGCTGCGACCCTTGATATGTCAGGTAGAAGAGGCGCCGTCATCGCCTCGAGCTGAGCCACTACATCAGCAAGCAACCCAGAGTTAGACAGATCCCCTGCCTATTCTATTATCAGTTGTTCAATTTCTTCCAAAACCTTACGTGTCTGAGAAGCCGAGCCACCAACGTCCTGCCTCTTCGGATCTGACGTCTCGCCCCCGTCGAGAGGCCTCTTCTCTCGACGCCGAGCCTGAAAGGAGAATATTAGTCCAAGTTCACAAATATACCAATGTAAGGTGCTAAAGGCGAACGAGTTACCTCTGCATCCTCGCCTTCAGAAGACGAGAGAGAGACTGCCTCGAAGCCCGTCGAGGTGGGCTCTCGAATGACGACGCCCGAGGTCCTCTGCCGAGTCCTCGCACTCGTTCCAGCTGGTGCATGCATGCGGACAGGAGTCGCTTGTACAGCCGGCTCCGAGGAGGTACGAGACGGTGTCCCATGCGGAGTCCGAGGAAGAGCCGAACCATAAGGAGGAGGACGAGGCGACAAAGTCGCTCGCTCATCAGCTGATCGACCACCAGTCGTTGGGACTCGCTCGCCCTGAGGAGGAGGCTGAGCAACTTGCTCTTGAGTCGCTCCTCGTTGACTGCGACCGCTCTGCCTTCGGGCCCTCTGAGCCATCAGTCGGTTGAGATTCGGCATGTCCTTAAGCCAACGTTGAAACTTCCTCGACACCGAGTCGCTGATACGTTCTGCGAGAAACAAAAATGGTTAGTAATTCGAAGAAAAACGCGAAAAGCGAGACGAACGCAACACGGGACCTACTCTCTTCCTCCTCGTTATCGGTGAAGATTAGGCCCGAGTACGCGAGCCAGAAGTACTTGTTCAGCATTTTCTCATCCGGGACCCAGGTGAGGTCCTCGGGCTCGGGTTTCAGCTTCTGACAGAAGTATGCGGCGTTTCTCTCCTCCGCCTCGCTGAGCCGAGGGAGGGTGTTGTTTATTTCTTTGGAGCCCGAGGACCGAAGGGGTACCCCGATTTTGTTGCTGAGAGGCGAACCATCAACAGTGGTGAGCCAATAAAATCTCCTTTTCCACTCCGGTCCCTTCTGGGGCTTCGGAGGATGGGTCACTATGCTATAAGTGTTAGTCGCGCCGCGAACGGCGAAGTTCTTATATCCCCATTGGTCGTTGGAGATGTTGTGAAGGGATCGGAAAATGTTGAGGGAAAGCGGAATGCGAGCACATCGACTAGTCATCACAAAACCCGAAAGGGTAATGTGTGCATTAATGGTGAGCTCCGAAGGGCAGACGTTATAGTGGTTATACACGTCTTCCAGAAATTGATTAAGGGGCACTCGGAACCCATAGGCGAAGGCCTGTGCGTATATGCCGAGGCAGTTCCTCGGCGGGTCAGAGCAGACCGACCCCTCGTCTGGCACGACCAGTACGAGCGGGTCCTCAACTTGATGGGCCTCGCAAAACTCTTTAACGACCTCAGGAGTCTGCGTCGCACGCCAGACCGGGTCGATGGTTGCCCTGGTGAAAGTGTTGTCGGTGACTCGAACAGCTTGTCGAGGAGGCATGATTTCGGGTGGTTCCTGCGAGGGATAAACGACCGAGTTAGGCATGTATGCACCTCGAGCCCTCCTCGGGTCGTTCATACCCCCTGGGTGAACCCTGAGAGTCTGCTTAATACGCGCCATCTGAGAAAAAGAGAGAAGGTAGTTACGGGCTCGCCTTGTGCGAGCCGTTACCCCTCACCTCCTCCGATGACGGATCTACAACACCCAACACTCGACGAAGGTCGAGAAAATCGAAGGATCGATGCGAGAGAAGCGAGTCGGCACAAAGGGTGAACCGCTTCTCGTCACCGACCTCGAAACCGAGTGGGTTTGTCGGGTGTTATCTGGGTTCCCAATCCCAGAACGCTCGGCTGACATCTTTTTGCCGCCGGAGCAGGACCGACAACCCGGGATCGTCACCGGACAAGTGGGACGACAACGGCAGCATTAAAAACAAACGGAAAAAGCGCAAAAAAACAAAGGAAATAAGATGAACTTACCGGAAATAATGGTCGGAGAAGGAAAAGCGGGGAAGCCGAAGGAAAGCCGAGGGAAATCGAGCGATCTTCGACTCGGAACGGGCTCGAAACGGACTCGGAATGAGTTCGGAACGGGCTCGGATGTTGCTCGGGACTAGGGAGATTTACGAAGAAAACTTTGGAAATGAAAGTGATTATGATTGAAAGTGAAAATGATTTGAGTAAAACTTCCCTATTTATAGGAGGGTGAAGTTAAGGGCAAAATGGTAAAAGCGCATGTTTTTACACAACTTCCCAACGGCCGTCAGTCATCATTACGGCACAGGAGACGAAAAGTTTTCGCGCGTTCCCGAGGTTGCTTTTGCGGGAATCTAGGGACGGTTGGCATAGGAAACTGTTCAGATTTCCACCAACTCCCGAGGATAATAATTGCAACAATTAAATTTTGAAATTTTCGAAATTCAAATTTCGTTAAGTTCAAAATTTAATTGCCAATAATATTTTCGGGAAATATAAATTCCTAACACCGAGCCAGGGGCTCGAGGTAACGCGAAGAACCCTCTCCCTCGGAAAGGGTGAAATTTTCGAGCTCTCCCAGGCGAGGGATCGAGGACTCGAAAAGGGTGAAATTTCCGAACAAGTTCTTGGTTCGAGTCATCACTCCCTCGGAAAGGGTGAAATTTTCGAGCTCTCCCAGGCGAGGGATCGAGGACTCGAAAAGGGTGAAATTTTCGAACAAGTTCTTCGTTCGAGTCATCACTCCCTCGGAAAGGATGAAATTTTCGAGCTCTCCCAGGCGAGGGATCGAGGACTCGAAAAGGGTGAAATTTTCGAACAAGTTCTTGGTTCGAGTCATCACTCCATCGGAAAGGGTGAAATTTTCGAGCTCTCCCAGGCGAGGGATCGAGGACTCGAAAAGGGTGAAATTTTCGAACAAGTTCTTGGTTCGAGTCATCACTCCCTCGGAAAGGGTGAAATTTTCGAGCTCTCCCAGGCGAGGGATCGAGGACTTGAAAAGGGTGAAATTTTCGAACAAGTTCTTGGTTCGATTCATCACTCCATCGGAAATGGTGAAATTTTCGAGCTCTCCCAGGCGAGGGATCGAGGACTCGAAAAGGGTGAAATTTTCGAACAAGTTCTTGGTTCGAGTCATCACTCCCTCGGAAAGGGTGAAATCTTCGAGCTCTCCCAGGCGAGGGATCGAGGACTCGAAAAGGGTGAAATTTTCGAACAAGTTCTTGGTTCGAGTCATCACTCCCTCGGAAAGGGTGAAATTTTCGAGCTCTCCCAGGCGAGGGATCGAGGACTCGAAAAGGGTGAAATTTTCGAACAAGTTCTTCGTTCGAGTCATCACTCCCTCGGTAAGGGTGAAATTTTCGAGCTCCTAAGCAAGGGACAGACGACTCAAAAAGGGTGAAATTTTCGAGTATGTTCGTGGTTCGAGTCGTCACTCCCTCGCAAAAGGATAATATCAGAGAAGAAGACAACGCCTCGAAGGGGCACGACTGTAACAGCCCGATCCATCACACGTCGCAACACAACCCAATAAGATGGGTAGTCACCTCTTAGGCCCATATATCCTCTCCGGGCTCTAAAAGGTGAAGGCCTTGTTGGTAGTATTATGGTAGGAATCTATTATAAACTGATCATATGAGCTTTATTTTTCCCAATGTGGGACAAACCAACTCCATAATCCACTTTCCAAATTCCGTAGTGTTACAACGACTGCATGACATGGCTTTACCAAGGTCTACAAAGTATACCTCGATAAAGGGCGGCCAGGGGTCGTACCCTGGTCACCCCCGATGAGTCCGACCTTGCTGACAGCGAGGGGCGCGACCAAGATCCGAGGGGCTTTGTTAGTACCACTTTGTGGTTGGGCCATAGCCCTTCGTAAAAGTAAACCTTAGTAAAGCCCATGTCATGCAAAAAAGCCTCTTTCAAGGACAGCCCTTGGATGGAAGGGGAATAAAGGGTCAAGATGGAGTGGGGAAACCTAGGATTATTCCTAGGTCCCCCTCTCTCACTATAAATACCCCCTTTATGACCCATCAAAATCAGGTTCTTACACACATTCCCAAAATTCTGACATTCTATTCTCTGATTATTCTCTTGATTCGTGCAATAAAGGCTCTCTTTGTCTTATTTGCCACCCTCTTCCGAGACCCCTCACTGACTTGATCGTCGGAGGGGCGACGCCTGGTGAAAACCGGGCTCCCTTTGTGCAGGTACATCCCGAGGCGAGCCGAGCAACTGTCCTTCGAAGAACTCACGTTCAACAATTGCGAGCATAATTTTTTTTACTACGGTCAGATAAATCTCCATAAGCACCGAACTCAGACTTCGTGTAAGACTTTTATTGCAGAAGCATAACATAGCAATAAGAGATAATAGCAGCTGACATTCTTTTGCTCCACTTGCCCTTAGCAATTACATCTCCACACTACATCCGGGATCCTATTAAAATACTCCATACACAATGAAAAGCGTAAGACAGAAAGAGAGTCTCCTTGCTTGAGCCCTCTTTTGCCAGGGAAAAAAAAAACAAACTTCCCTCGTTTGGAATGGTAGAGTAAGTTAGGTTTTTCACATATTTCAATACCAACTCTGTAAATTTCCTAGGGTTGCTTAGAACTTAAAGCATTTCCCTAATAAACCTCCATTCAACTGAGTGGCATGCCTTACGTTAGGTCAATCTTGATCATGAATCGAGGGGAAACACCTTTTCTTTTATACTTCCTCAACAATTCTTGCCTAATCATAATATTATCAACAATATCCCTGTCTTTTATAAAAGTACATTGGTTTTTACTGACGATTTGTTGAAGAAAACAACTTAATCTATCACAGAGAATCTTGGAACTATATATCCTTGTAGATTATATTACAAAAAGCTATAGGTCGAAAATCTCTGACAGATTCACGGTGAGCAACTTCAAGGATCAGAGTGAGGTTTGTAAATTTACCTATTTCAAGAGCTTCCCTATATGTTGAAGAAACCAATGAGTGCATCAATGACTTCCCCCTTTAGTTTCCGAAGTGTCCTTAAAAAATTTGCTTGAGTAACTATCAGTGTCTGGGCTATTGATCGATGTTTGGGATAAACAATAGAGCTTTTATCAAGAATACAATATACGCTTCAATACTTGCTTACGATTTCATTACGTTACGGTGGTTAAATACCACTAGTTACAATACAGTGCCGGATCTAAGGTTACATGCAACCCGAGCCCATACATACATACGTCTAATACCCTTCCTCAAGTTGGAGTTGTGAGATCACGAACACCCAACTTGCCCAAAAGATACAAGAACTGACTGCTAGCTAAACCTTTGGTGAAGATATCAGCTAACTGCTCTGTCATAGAGACATGAGAGGGGCTGATGAGGCCATCAGTAATGGCATCACGAACAAAGTGGCAGTTAACCTCGATATGCTTCGTACGTTCATGGAAATCAATTTTTCGGGCATCTAATCCTAAGATCGCAAACATAAATTAATACGACCAATAGACAAGTAATACCTCTTGATGCGTGAAACAAGTGCACGGATTATCGGTGAAACATGGTCCCAAACGCGACCCCTGGCCTCTACTCAGTCCATGCGAATACCATACCAGATTCCTCAAGCCTTGTCTGCTAGAACGCCGGGAGATAGATATCACATTTTTCTCTTGAGCAGGGCTATGTGATTTTTACGTGTGATTAGTATTGTAGGTTAGAGTATAAACTGTGTTTTTTTTTTATTAA
This sequence comes from Spergularia bocconei, assembly GCA_963457585.1. NCBI lineage: Eukaryota > Viridiplantae > Streptophyta > Magnoliopsida > Caryophyllales > Caryophyllaceae > Spergularia > Spergularia bocconei. The sequence continues at coordinate 11,105,719 of OY734947.1, read as the reverse complement.
TTACTTTAGTGTATATATACTTAGAGTATATGCAGTACAGTAAATAACCTAATCACTTAGTACAAACCCAAAACTCAATAATAACCCTATCAGATATTAATGACTTAGACATGATTCGAGACTCTAGGCATGCGACCCTGTAGGACTCGGTCATAGTTAGTAGTCGGCTTATATTGATCATTAAGCTAATAGATCGTAGTTGGTTTCTAGTAAAACACTACAACCACCTAATATTATCGAATATAATCTCCTCGTGATCCAATCCTCGTTATTATTGGAATCACAATTGATCGAAGGATACGATCCTTCAATCTCGCACTTGTCCTAGAGCAAGTATGTCACATGAATTCCCTTATGTCTTAGTGTCTGATTTGAATTGAATGTATTGCGATATCACATATCCTTCATATCATCAATCAAATCGTTCCTTGAAATCCGAGTTGAAATGCAAGGGGAATGATTAACATGTAATCCATTCGAGTACGGCCATGGATTTTCCAGTTCCTACCCTTCAAGTGGCCTAGACACCATTCCTATCACATTGGAGGACTCTACAATCTTGTACACCCATTACTCCTACTCAATTTTTAGTAGCCCCTTTTGACAACATGACGTTGAGCAAGATCAAAGGCATACTAATCTTTTCATAGGAGAAATGATGCACTCATGTCTAAGGAATTTACCATAATAATAAATTTGAATTCCAAATATAATTTCTGCAAATCTATAGTGGGCCAGTCCAATATTTGCTATCTAATATATATCCATGTAATTGACTAGACATCCAATGTCTCTATTGTAACGCCCCGAATTTAAAACTAATTAAACAAGTACAATATTGAAGGGATAGGTAAATATTTTAAGAACAATCTAAGATTTATTACCATAAATCTCCATCACCCTGATACAATAATAGTTAAGAGCGTTACCGTCACACCTATCTATGTGATAGGTGTTAAGACTATTCAAATAAATTCAAACCAAACCTTATAATAACCCATTCCCCAGGGGTAGGCTACTATGAAATTTTTGAGAAAGTAAACAGCGGATATAAAACCAACATTATTCAATTTGTACATCAAAAGAAAACCGATTAAACAACGCGCATCCTCACACTCGAAATTCCCATCAACTTAATTATCCAGATAAACCTGCACATCATCTGCTCGTCGATACGTTTACATAATCGGGTCATCACAGGTTCAAATCACAAGGAAAGAACGTCAGCCAAAGTTGGTAATCAACAAGAATCCGAACTAACTTAACAAATGTAGTTTGGAAGAAAAGGGAACCACTATAAGAGTTATGCCTTACCTCGAACTCTATTATCGATTGAGTTAGACCTTACTCTGAACTTAATAATAAATAGCGGATAATAGATTCATAGACTAACTAAACAAGTACGACAATGATGGGAAGTCGACATCCCATTTTCTCGAATCAAATAGTGGGGAATCGACATCCAACTTCTCAAATACCAAATATGGGGAATCGACATCCCATTTCTTAAATATCAAATATGGGGAATCGACATCCCATTTCTCAAATATCAAATATGGGGAATCGACATCTCATTTCTCAAATATCAAATATGGGGAATCGACATCCCATGGTTTTCAAATATTTGACGAGAAATTTGCATATTCATCAAGGCGTTGGGCCAAATCATCAATATGTGGTTTAATCCATCCAAGTTTGTTACCTAATATGTCCACACCCTCTTACGCTAGTAAACTAGTGAGAAGTCGATAATAATGTTTCAAGAGGTAGATGAATGATTTTTCTCATAAAACTATTTGTATTCAATACCCTTATCCCTAAACCAAGAGTTTCTTCTCTTTATATATATAAAATAACATAACGTTATAAAATCCTATGAGTTATATTTTTGCATCTTAAGACTCGTTACTCCTTCCGTAAGTATTCCACTAAAACATTCTGTCATAAGATACAAGGAAATTTTGATAGTGGAGTATAAAAAAGTATAATACTAATATAATATTCAATAATAAAATAACATAACATTTAAATAATATTTTAATGTTTTAATATATTATGAGCTAATATAATAAGGTGGCTCTTAGTTTATACGTAGCCTCCATCATAAGATTTTTGGTGGAATGGTAAGTTCTTTTTATAATGTAGCATGTTAACCATAAAATAATAATGATAATAATATAATATTATATAATAAAATACTAAAACATCTTAATTAAGTTAATTAATTTCTATATTAGCATAACTAATCACAAAAGGTGTACGAGAGATTACCTTCTCGATCGGTAAGCTACAGGGCAATCCTTCTCTTGGCTCCGAATTTCGTTACCCAGGATGATAATAACCCCGTTAGAAGGAAACTTTGTGTTTGGTGGTGGTAAAATGGGAGTGGACGACTTCGGCGCGAATCAAAAAGACCGGACGAGAAGACTTGTAAGTTGATAATAATGACGAATTGAAGGTGAGAGTTTCTTTTATGCTACGTACAGAAGTTTAGAAGCTGTATAAGAAGGATGGGATTTTGAGTTGTGAATAAGGGAAGTTAAAGAATGGTCTTTATATAGGAGTAGGATGGAGATATGGAAGAAACGAGAGTCATGTATAGTGTTCCAATGAAAATCGCACTAATATTTCGGTGTTGTCAAGTCTTGCACTTTGGTGGGAAACATGCTTTGCAAGACGAAGATAAGAGAAGTGGTGTAGTACAGTCTTGTGTTTTGAGTGAAGACTACAAGCTATCATCCATGGTGTTGGCCATTGTACGTTGAAAGTAAGGAAGAAGATGAAGTTGTTGTATTTTTGAGTAATTAAAGTAATGTAGTTAGGTAATAGTTTAGATAAAATAATGTAGGTATGTTAATGGACAGTTGTTTGTTTACCAGTTTTGATACTTAATTGTACCGATGACATGTTGTACTAGACAATACGTACTGTAGAGAAATTAATTCGATAATAATATTGATTTTAATTTTTCGGGTTATCACATCTATGATCCATGAAACAGCACCATCAATCAACTTACAAAAAAGTATTTTCGTGTCATTAGTTTGTCCATTACAAAATACTTATACTAGGGACTAAAATTTAATTTCTAATTTCAGTTCACTAAATAGAGTTTCATTTATTTAGTTTTATTTGTTACCGAAAAGAAAGAAAAAACATGTTCAATAGTTGGTGAAATATATATTTCAAAACAAATATGATAGTGATATATGGGGGTATGTGATTCTAAAGGGTAAGATTTAGAACATTTTCAATTCTAAAGGGGTGTAAAGTAAATGTGACTTTGTCATCAATATCTTTGAGACGTTACGAAACAAGAAAACCGTGTTGCGTGTCAATAATATCATAGTAGTAAGTATGTGAGGAAGAACATGTTGCTTTGGAGCAAGAACATGTTGGGTGAGAGCTTTAATTAGATCTAATCTGATCCAAGTAAACATCATTATTTTAATCAAGTTAGATCAGACTCATCCAAATAAATAAAAAAATTATTAAATCAAACCAATCAAATAAAAACTATTTAAAAAAACTAAATAAATCTACCACTTATTTCTCAAAATTACAAAATCTTCAAGATTCATTTAATAATAGGTCAAATTAATTTAACTCAAATCAAATCAAATCAAATCAATCAAATCAAATCATACTATATAAAATCATCAAATTAAATTCACTCAAATCAAATCAAATTAGATAATAATTTTCCATATAATAGTAAATGAATCTAAGTTTATGTATCTTATCATTATTCATTCGTCTAAATTTATTTAATTTTAGATCAATACAAATCAAATTTATTCAAATCAAATCAAATCATAAAATGTAGTCATACCTTAGACACTATGAAAGGCACATAGATAAAGAATATCATAACCACACCAATTACTAAAACAAAACAAAAAAATTATACGAAGTTTGCTCTTCAATTCTTGATCAATATAATTGCGTTTGTGATTCGTGGGAATGGCTGCCTCTTTGTCTCTCAACATTTTGAATCCGAGTTTTTGGTTTCCATATTCACCACCTAGCCAGGTTTGAAATTTGTTATTTGTTTTGAGTGTGAAGATAGGTCATACATTTTGAAAAGTCATTTCAAAATTATAAAAGTTTTATTTTTCTCTTTTTAAGATTCGAAGTAGAAGTAACATGGTCCCATCTTTAAGTTAAAAAAAAAAAAAAAAAACTAACATAGGCCTATATTTACTAATTATGAGTTTTGCGAGAAATTGATATAAGTTTGATTTTAAGCGTATCAGATGCGTCATAGTAAACTAAAATACCATATTTTGTATAAGGTAGCTATATATATAGACTGATATTTTTTTTGTCTACACATACAGGGACCTACCGATGGAGACGATGATTCAACCCCAATATAGTATGGTTTGTTGTGCCTACTTGAAATTGATGGTGATGCAATGACGATTGGTGTTTCTTTTAATTTTATGTACTAAAAATACCATTCATGATTGAGCAAATAACGAACATCCATCTTCATATATGATGGTAATAATATGTAATTTTACATATCATATCTATATCTTCATGAAAACGAGTCAAACTATTTTAAGATTAGACATTTTCTTGACATTAAACTGAACCATATGAGTAGACATTTCCTTTATTTTACAATAACCGGTAAAGGCCAATCTAACTTATTTCAGGCATAAATATTTTTTGGTAGCCTTTTTACGTGTCTTGTACCCTTTTTAAACATAGACTTATCTCAGATATAATTGGAAAAATAAGTGCGTTGGCACAAAAACTCTGATTTGTCCCAAATAAATGCAAGAGTTTATGAAATTACAAAAAAGGATTAATTCAACACTCTAAAAATATAAATTGTAAATAATAACCTATAAGACATCAAACAACATAAGCCTTTAAAAAAGACAAAATTAATTGTAACAACCCTAATTTTTGACTAACGATAAACGTCTTTATTTAGGATTGTTATGCCGCAATTGACTACCAAGTCAACTGCAAGGCTAAATATATCCAAACAACTCTAATAAATAACGGAATAGACAGCGGAAGACTTATAATTAAGCTTAAAAACTTTGAAATCCAAAACAAATGATAAAGTAACAATCGTTCCAAATGTATAATGTTGGACGACTTCTATTCAAACTATCCCCATGATATGCATAACGTCCAAGCAAGCAAAGCAATCAACCTTCAAAACCTGTCAACTGCACCATCGAAGATGATACAGGCCCCAGAAATAAGGTAGGGAACAAACCAGAAAAGAACGTCAGCAAAGGCCGAGTAAGAAGTTTAAGCAAGGAAAGTAAAGGGATAAGATACGCGCCTTCATGGCGCGTAGCTAACAATCAAAAGAACAAACCACGCAAAGAAACGAAGAAATAAAACGACTCGTCCGACACCGGCACAAGTCACAAAGCATAGCGGAGTACACGACTCGTGCGGAGTCGTGCACGACTCGTGTGGAGCGCAGAGGCAGTCCTCCAACACGGTGATGTCATTATTACATATATTATTTGCTTTCGAACATTCTTTTTCTTTAGTAAATCTCTAGGGCCTTACAAGGTCCCTAGCATGGACAAGGGCCCTACCCCAAGCCATCCCACATCTAGAGTAACAATGACTACCCTAAAGACTCGAGTGTGCACACCCCTCGCTAGGGGGACGGTAGGACGTACTTCCCCTAGGAGGAAGTCAATTAGGAGGTTGGTAGCTGATCTCCAACCTAGAAAATGTACCTTGATCAGAGGTTAATAAAAACATGTCTTTAAGACATGGCGACGGCGCAAAGTCCGCCCTCTAGATGGGTACTCGATTATACTTATGAAATTCTTATAACAATCTTTAAGTGTATTATTTTGTGCTAGCGCTCTTTCAATCTATAAATGGCCGTAGCCGGAAACATAGATAATAACTCAATGAAAATGAGTGATATAACAATCATGACATTATAGAAGCATGAATGAACAATGGGAAACAATAGAGGTTAGAAAACCAATTGATCAATATGAAACGATAGTGGAAGCTCAAGATAATGATATTGGAATCAAGCTTAAACTTTGGATGATCAACGTTCTTACCTCAAACGCTAATCCATTTCTCCTTTTTAGTCTAACATCAAATTTCCATAATCAATCATACCCAACCAATCACAACCTCAACAATAATCCCCTAATTCACAAAGTGAAACCACAAGTCATAAATCTCACAATTAACACTAATACATCATGAACCCAAGAGGAGACAGTAGCAAACAAACATGAATAACGTCTACCTCCGACATCGGATGATCACCAAATTTGAGTATGTCATAAAAAGTTATGTCAGGAACGTCTCCTCCGAATTTCGTCCACAAATTCTAAGCGGATCAACGGGAATCAACCTCACACTGAACCATAAACATGAATTAGGGTTTACCCACTTATTCTAATATAACTTTTGATACACAAATAACGATCTTACCAATTTTGGATATGTTGTCACAAATAGAGTTACGAACAACTCCACAAAATCTCGTCCCAAAATATCTTAGGAGTCAACGGGAATCATCAAAACACCGAGGGGGAGGAACAGTTCCCGGGTAGATAGATATAGCTCCACTAAAACATCTACACAGGAAGCATCTGGTGGAATCTTGACACGATCTACATATTGTTGGATTCGTATCGAAAGCACGGTTCTAACGCCACCAACCACGACTTAAACAAAGTTCATATGTGGGAGTTGTGTGTCTTTGAAGTTGACACAGTGGTGCTGGGAATTTTCTGCGGGTGGAGGCTACGAAAAGGAGAGAGAGGGAGAGGGGGGCCGAATGATTAAGAAAGAAAGCAAGGGTTTTGTTTACTATATGTATACGGGTATTAGAGTAACTCGGGTTTGGGGTAAGCTAATTAGGTGGGTTGCGTGATCCACAAACCCGATCCAAACCCGAATGACTAACAAATCCTCTTGTGTAATTCTATAATGAGAAACCCCATGATAATTCAATCGAATTCCAATAAAACATTAATAAACCCATCAAGTACATCATAAAACGTAACACCCTTAATAATTTAGGTTCCCAAAAATGCGGGGTGTTACAGACTTCCCTCCTTAAAACAAATCTTCGTCCCGAAGATTTAATCTCCTCCCTAAATAGGTTTCACATAACTCTTTACACTTCAATATTTCTCAACCGATTTCTTGCTACCAACATTCACAACTTGCAACACAAGCGAAAAGTAACGCAAGAAAAGAAATGGGAAGTTAGGATTCAAAAATATAGCAACAGAGGAAGGAGAAAATGCACCATCAATGCACTTACTCACAAGAGAGTTGTGTTTAGCTAGAAATGCATCATCAATGCATTTCAGGAAGGAATAGCGCACAGTTATAATAAATTTAAGTGTTGACACGAAATGGTGCCAAATAATATTATGTGTGCAGCGTTAATGCACGAACAATATAACGTATCAACTGCGATGCACAAAACAAGTACGTGTGCACCATGAGTGCACCTATTAGGTAAACATACTTTATCGTATAATTTTATCATATAATGGCAAAAGAAACATAATTTCTTACAAATTAGGGCGAAAAAGGAACGCACGTGGTTCTCATCCCCCTTAAAGAACAGGTTCGCCCTCGAACCAAAAGCACTTAATTCGAACAAGTGTGACTAATCTGAACTTCAAATCCACTTTCACTTGCATTAATTTTCACACCTTGGTAACGCATCGCAAGGTTTTGTCGCAGTATTCCATCCAAATTCTCTTTCTCATCCTCAAATCAATCATACTTGGTGACGAATTCTCATAGATTGTAGTTTCATGAATTCTCAGCGATTCAGATTTTGGACATTCACTACATTTCTAACATGATATGTCATCGATAACCATAGAACACGTCATTAAAGTAGACCTTTCCTGAAACTGGATGGTGATTCAAACTTGTATCCATTTACCATCCTTTTACGATTTCATATCAATACAAAGAGGTATAGTGTGATCTTCTATACTCCAAACCTCTTCATTTACATTTCGCATGTCAAACCCGTGTCGGAGCGTTCTCATCCCAAAAGTATTGTGAAATATTGCTCAGTATACCTATAGGTGTCGAGACCATACTATTAATGCATTTGAAAATTCAACTCTCAATTGATTTTAAACTTGCATACCCTTATTACTCAATGCATACGTCCTGAAGGTTAGATGTTGTAGTCTAGTAGTTGGTCAAGCTTGCATCGTTATTCCTTCTCCACCCAAGTTCAAAACATGTAGGGAGTAGACTTTGCTTCCATGAATTCGCTTAATTCAACAGAATGACTTAACTTTGTTGATCTGTATCTCAAACATTCAAGTCATCATCCTTGGTAGTGTCATTGCGAGTATACATAGATCTCGCAAGTCTTTAACCTCCATTTAATAATTTATCAGTACTAACAGTTCACCACAACAAGACCTTATCATTACTTATAAACCATCTTTCTCATCTAGTGGAACTCCTTTTATCACACATAATGCATTGTAGAGCTCTATCCTCCATTTGATGGACTAGAATATCATACATCAAACAATTAAACCTTCCATGTTAGCAACCAGCGTTGTCCGATGTTACGACTTTCAGTCAAACTCCTTATATGAACCTTTGACCTTGAAACTTGTCATCACATAATTATCATTGCATTCAACTAATCCCATAGGATGTCATATTTAAAATTTCCTCGATTTAACCCGTACTAAAATTATGGTTTTCCCGATTGATGACTATATATCAACAAGAATATCTCAAGTAGAGTATTTTCCTCTTACTCATTAGGTTACCTGAAACCGACTTTACTTATCTGAATTGTAACTTTGTAACCTGAAAACTTCAACGTACCTGCTAATCCATGTGAACACAGTCTCTTTCTATTTGAAGTAGTTAGCGATAATTTTCTAACCCCACAAGCAAGTTTTAGTGTCATGTCGAAGGCACTTAGTTGCATTTAGCAGACATCAAGATGTAGTCATACCCGTTTGCCTTAGCTATTCAACGAAACCTTTACTCTTCTTTGATCCAAAAACCCCATGCTTACCAATGTATACATAACATGAAACAATCTCGTCAAGTAAAACTCACATTAACTTAACATCATGATTGTCTCCCTTAGTCGTTTTCCAGGTCATCCTTAATACTTTTTTGTTGTCTCTTTTGTCAACCTTTTTACACACCACTTTCAAACTAGTTGATATATGATCTAGTTTCCCACTTTCTCATATATAAGGTGTTTGATCAACGACCATAGGGTTCTTTATTCAACAATTTCAACCAATTTACTCATAACCCATGAAATTTTTACTCGTATTGTACTCATTAACCCAATACATCCTAAAACCATTCTTTAACCCAGTGGCAGAATCACAACGTCCTACTACTAGTATCCCAAGTTATTTCATTACAAGTATCGGTTTCTTTAATGTTTAACACAATATTTTTACCACGAGTTGCGCTTACATTTAACCAACTTACTCACATGAGTAAACATTGCCAAACCAGACCAATTTCCTTAGCTTTACGATGACCAAATCACACCTTAGTAAAATAGATTCAATGCCTAACACTTACCACCAATATCCACAGCTCGAGCTTAGTAATTTGACCCAAAATCATTTACAATCAAGATAGACGACCCTTGAAAATTTACCAATATAAAGTACAAAACCATTTGAAGATATTTCGAAAACCATAAGCTTTTACCACTATAAGCACATTCCTTTCATTTTGGACATCGCACTCCAAGTGTTATCAACTCAACACCAGTTAATTACTATACCACCCATTCTCCAGCTCAATTTATCCACCAATCAACTATGATTTAACAAATACATACCATAAGACCATCAACGCCAAGAGCTTAATCTATAACCTCCATCCTCGAAACATAGTGACTCTGATATCATATCATATGAAGCACCAAATTGCACAATTAGTAGTTAAATTTTGGTGAGGGTAACACATGTCCTTAAAATAAGACTTCTTAGTCCATAGATCACAAAAGACATATACTAATGCCAAATACATGATTCAACTCACCATCATTGTCAAATAGAGGTTCAAAACTTATTATGCATCTCGAGTTCAACTTGTCTTCCTTCATCTCACAGCTTGTAAGTGTCTAGTGTTCGAAATAGGAGTCCTTTACCATAAATCGAATAATATTTATATGTGTATGTCCAACTTATTTTACCCATAGTATGTCTAAAGCCTTAACATGAGTCAACCCCTTTTTTTTCCGTGCCTTAGCATGTATCAATTTCCTTTATTTGAACATATACCCAAATAATTCATCTTAAAATCCCTCAACCGGTGATGGTAACAATTTAGTAAGTATAGCTTACATGTCCAATAGTTTGTTCACTTATAGTATAGTAGACTTTCAACCTCAAATGTCGTTGTTTATGGCACAATGGACCATTTCCTCCCTTCTTAATCCTACATCTTAGTGTTAAAAGTCCATAGACGATTCATATCCGATCTCCAATCAACCGAGTTGTACCAAAATTTTCGCATGTAGACACCCAACGGTTGTGGGGATGCTTAACAAAACGGTCTAACTCCATAATTGATACTAAAATCATAGCCTTTTCAATCAATCGAGTCATATCCATAAATCTCGAATTGTTTAGGCACTAACGTTGTTAAGAAATCCTTGAATCCATTTTCCTTTAATCTTCTTCATAGCATAAACCACACAAATTTAAGCACGTGCAAACAACTACTTGATCTTTTGAAATCAGGTCTTCTTCCAATAGTCCATTATTGACTTGGGATTAACTGTACTTATGCATGTCCAGCAACTAATTTCTCAAGGTACATCAAAGCATTGTTCCTCATTATACATCGAATATGTTCAACACTTTGTTTACATAACTTCCAATAGAAATTCATATAATAAGGTACAGAAGTCTGTCAACTACTCATTCTCTTGGTTACCAGAATGATAGTCACCGATCAAGTAAGCAGTAGATAACAACAGTTCAGGGCACCTTACACCCTTATTGAAAGGGGTTTAGGTCAACAAGGTAGTGAGTGATAATTAATTGTAATGAACGCAGAGTTACTATTCGTCTCGCCTGAGTTTAACTTTTCGGATACTTTTCTCTTTTTTTTTCTTTTTTTTTTTTTTTTTGATACACGACTCGTGTAAATTTGGGCACGAGTCGTGCCCGGGTCAGTAGTTCTTCTGGCACATGAATAAACGAGCACGAGCCGTGCCAAGTTGGGCACGAATCGTGCTGTCCTCAGACACCAAAATCACGGGTTGTTGAAGCATCTCACAAATAATTCATCACCACACAATTAGCATATAGTTTCATCAACGACTTTATTCCAAATATAATCGTAGGGGTATTGTCCCCTATCCAAAGGTACGCGATTACAAGACACCAACTAAAATTGTAACTTTGTAAGTAAACAAAACATATAATCCTCAGAACCAAGACCTCAGAACCATATATAAAAGTTAATGACACGAATAATAAACTCAAAGATTAGTTTCCTCATAATAATGCCCGAGGAATATCACTCAAAAAAAAAAAAGGAAGCAAAACTCGAAGTTCCAATAATCGAGATTATGATAAAGGTTATATAGAGTTTCTCTTGTTCTTAACACATAACCCATGGAAATAAACGTTGGTCAATTAAATCAAATCCTCATACTCATTCCCACCAACAAATAAGTAGTGTACTCGGAAACAATATTTATCATCATTTAACCCATATAATAGAAGAATGAATGATATACAGTATCCTCTAAACTTGCGTACGCTCAACTCACTTATAGACTCACCATTACTATTCCCTCCTTCAACTTTCACCTTTCCTTTAAGGTAGCCAAGGTTTCTCACCTATAAGGGGTGACATTGTTAGATGGAGTAGCGTAGGTTATTTCTAAAGGGTTAAGCATATAGCATAGGTGTTATGGTTAGGAAAAAGAGGAAGTACATGGGTGTCTCAAAACTTTTGGTTAACAATATATCACACACACTAATCCAACATGTTCCACTTTATATCTCATCTTTAAAGACAAATTTTTTTTTTTTTTTTGATAACGGTAAGCCTTAAATAAACAAGTCCACAATATCGTCGAACTCCTTTCTTAATATAACCTTAGAGATCATTACCATCTCATTTAACTCATAATAGTCTCAATTTCTTTCAAATAAACCTCTAATCACCTTCAACAGCTCAAAATCACAAGTTAAGTGGTATGGCTACAATTCGAAAAAGCAAAACATATGAATTTGTCCTCGAAAAATATAACTCAAAATGCCATTAAATTATATCGATATCAAAGGTAATCTCCAAAATGACGCTCTCACAATAAACCATTCTAGCCACGTGTCATAGCGCAATACTCATCCGTAGTATGTAATCACAACCTCAAAAGGTGGCTCAAAACTCTGTAGTGTAATACAAGAAACACATAGCACGTAGCACATAACATGCGAATGTATGCACCCAACCAAACCCCCATTTCAACTTTTGAAAACGTTTTAGAAATCGTTTGTAAACTCAACTAACCAGAGACTAAGGCTCTGATACCAACTGTAACAACCCTAATTTTTGACTAACGATAAACGTCTTTATTTAGGATTGTTATGCCGCAATTGACTACCAAGTCAACTGCAAGGCTAAATATATCCAAACAACTCTAATAAATAACGGAATAGACAGCGGAAGACTTATAATTAAGCTTACAAACTTTGAAATCCAAAGCAAATGATAAAGTAACAATCGTTCCAAATGTATAATGTTGGACGACTTCTATTCAAACTATCCCCATGATATGCATAACGTCCAAGCAAGCAAAGCAATCAACCTTCAAAACCTGTCAACTGCACCATCGAAGATGATACAGGCCCCAGAAATAAGGTAGGGAACAAACCAGAAAAGAACGTCAGCAAAGGCCGAGTAAGAAGTTTAAGCAAGGAAAGTAAAGGGATAAGATACGCGCCTTCATGGCGCGTAGCTAACAATCAAAAGAACAAACCACGCAAAGAAACGAAGAAATAAAACGACTCGTCCGACACCGGCACAAGTCACAAAGCATAGCGGAGTACACGACTCGTGCGGAGTCGTGCACGACTCGTGTGGAGCGCAGAGGCAGTCCTCCAACACGGTGATGTCATTATTACATATATTATTTGCTTTCGAACATTCTTTTTCTTTAGTAAATCTCTAGGGCCTTACAAGGTCCCTAGCATGGACAAGGGCCCTACCCCAAGCCATCCCACATCTAGAGTAACAATGACTACCCTAAAGACTCGAGTGTGCACACCCCTCGCTAGGGGGACGGTAGGACGTACTTCCCCTAGGAGGAAGTCAATTAGGAGGTTGGTAGCTGATCTCCAACCTAGAAAATGTACCTTGATCAGAGGTTAATAAAAACATGTCTTTAAGACATGGCGACGGCGCAAAGTCCGCCCTCTAGATGGGTACTCGATTATACTTATGAAATTCTTATAACAATCTTTAAGTGTATTATTTTGTGCTAGCGCTCTTTCAATCTATAAATGGCCGTAGCCGGAAACATAGATAATAACTCAATGAAAATGAGTGATATAACAATCATGACATTATAGAAGCATGAATGAACAATGGGAAACAATAGAGGTTAGAAAACCAATTGATCAATATGAAACGATAGTGGAAGCTCAAGATAATGATATTGGAATCAAGCTTAAACTTTGGATGATCAACGTTCTTACCTCAAACGCTAATCCATTTCTCCTTTTTAGTCTAACATCAAATTTCCATAATCAATCATACCCAACCAATCACAACCTCAACAATAATCCCCTAATTCACAAAGTGAAACCACAAGTCATAAATCTCACAATTAACACTAATACATCATGAACCCAAGAGGAGACAGTAGCAAACAAACATGAATAACGTCTACCTCCGACATCGGATGATCACCAAATTTGAGTATGTCATAAAAAGTTATGTCAGGAACGTCTCCTCCGAATTTCGTCCACAAATTCTAAGCGGATCAACGGGAATCAACCTCACACTGAACCATAAACATGAATTAGGGTTTACCCACTTATTCTAATATAACTTTTGATACACAAATAAAGATCTTACCAATTTTGGATATGTTGTCACAAATAGAGTTACGAACAACTCCACAAAATCTCGTCCCAAAATATCTTAGGAGTCAACGGGAATCATCAAAACACCGAGGGGGAGGAACAGTTCCCGGGTAGATAGATATAGCTCCACTAAAACATCTACACAGGAAGCATCTGGTGGAATCTTGACACGATCTACATATTGTTGGATTCGTATCGAAAGCACGGTTCTAACGCCACCAACCACGACTTAAACAAAGTTCATATGTGGGAGTTGTGTGTCTTTGAAGTTGACACAGTGGTGCTGGGAATTTTCTGCGGGTGGAGGCTACGAAAAGGAGAGAGAGGGAGAGGGGGCCGAATGATTAAGAAAGAAAGCAAGGGTTTTGTTTATTATATGTATACGGGTATTGGAGTAACTCGGGTTTGGGGTAAGCTAATTAGGTGGGTTGCGTGATCCACAAACCCGATCCAAACCCGAATGACTAACAAATCCTCTTGTGTAATTCTATAATGAGAAACCCCATGATAATTCAATCGAATTCCAATAAAACATTAATAAACCCATCAAGTACATCATAAAACGTAACACCCTTAATAATTTAGGTAGTCAAAAATTAGGGTTGTTACATTAATTAATGAGTGTTGTTAAAACTACCAAATGACGTAAGCCTCAATTTTCGACTGTATTTATGTGGTACCCTTATCCAATACGGAATATTAACATAGTAGTACTTTATTTTTCTTTTGACTTTATGAATAAAGTCATTATTAACACTAATAATAAATAATTAAGAGTTATTAAATTATATAATCGGAAAATTCTTGTAGTACTCTTAAACTTTGACTGAGTGCACATTGATGTAGGTTAAGTTGTTATCACTAATCAAATTAGCACAAAAATTAACCTAATCATTGTTAGGATAAGCGGCTTATCGAGAGGAACTGTGTAGAGGTATGGCCTAGGACAGAGGAGGCGGCAAGGATTTTAAAGCAGCCATAGGAGGAAAACTTGATGGGGAAAGAGAAGGCACGGGGGTGGTGGCGAGGGGGCAAATGACAGTCAACCGCCCTTATCTCTTTATGTGGCGTGCTATGGTACGCCTCTGCAATAAAAGACTTAAATGAAGCTTGAGTTATGTGCTTATGGAGATGTATCTGATCGTAGTAAGAAAAATTATGTTCGCAGTAGGTGACTCCAGAAATCTTTGTTTAGTTTAAGCATAAACCATATAATTACTCTACAAAGGGGAACCCCGTAAACTACAAGTTTAAACTGTAGGGCTTTAGATACTAAAAGCGGAATTTGGAAATCAATTTTTCGTGTATCTAATCCTAAGATCGCATACATAAATTAATACGACCAATAGATAAGTAATACCTCGATCTTGATGCGTGAAACAAGTGCACTGATTATCGGAGGAACATGATCCCAAACGCGATCCCTGGCCTCTACTCAGTCCATGCAAATACCATACCAGATTCCTCAAGTCTCATCTGCTAGAACGCCGGGAGACACATCTCACATTTTTCTCTTGAGCAGGGCTATGTGTTTTTTACGTGTGATTAGTGTTGAAGGTTAGAGTAAAAACTCTTTTTTTTTTTTACTGATTACTCTAGTGTATATATACTTAGAGTATATACAATACAGTAAATTAAATAACCTAATCACTTAGTAAAAGCGATAAGCCCAATAATAACCCCATCAGATATTAATAACTTAGACATGATTCGAGATTCTAGGCGTGTGACCTTGTAAGACTCGGTCATAGTTAGTAGTCGGCTTAATCATTAAGCTAATAGATCGTAGTTGGTTTCTATTAAAACACTACGACCACCTAATATTATCGAATATAATATCCTCGTGATCTAATCCTCGTTGTTATTGGAATGACACTTGATCGAAGGATACGATCCTTCAATCTCGCACTTGTCCTAGAGAAAATATGTCACATGAAGTCCCTCATGTCTTAGTGTCTGATTTGAATATATGTGACATCACATATCCTTCATATCATCAATCAAATCGTTCCTTGAAATCCGAGTTGAACTTCAAGAGGAATGATTAACATGTAATCCATTCGTGCATGACAATGGATTTTCGAGTTCCTACTCTTCAAGTGGCCTAGACACTATTCCTATCATATTGGAGGACTCTCCAATCTTGTACACCCATTACTCCCACTCAATTCTTAGTAGCCCCTATTTACAACATGACGTTGAGCAAGATCAAAGACATACTAATCTTTTCATAGGAGAAATGAAGCACTCATGTCTAAGGAATTTACCATAGTAATAAATTTGAATTCCAAATATAATTTCTGCAATTCTATAGTGGGTCAGTCCAATATTTGCTATCTAGTATATATCCTTGTAATTGACGAGACATCCAATGTCTTTATGGTCCATGAAACAGCACCAACAATCAACTTAAAAACTAGTATTTTCATGTCATTAGTTTGTCCATTACAAAATACTTATACTAGGGACTAAAATTTAATTTACAATTTCAGTTCACTAAATAGGGTTTCATTATTTTACTTTTATTTGTTACCGAAAATAAAGAAAAAACATGTTCAATAGTTGGTGAAATATATATTTCAAAACAAATATGATAGTGTCATATGGGGGTAAGTGATTCTAAAGGGTAAGATTTAGAACATTTTCAATTATAAAGGGGTGTAAATTAAAGGTGACTTTGTCATCAATATCTTTGAGACGTTACGAAACAAGAATATTGTGTTGCGTGTCAATAATATCATAGTAGTAAGTGATGTAAAACCTACTCTATTTTTAGGTATTTTTGAGTTTATAACGCAGCGGAATTAAAACAGAAAAAAAAAGGATATGAATTAGCCTAGAATCTTCGAAAGAGCACTCGACTAAGACTAATTTATGCTAAGATCACAAAGAAACAAAGCACAAACAAAGGGCAAGCACCAAGATCACAAAGAAACAAGGCACAAACCAAAAGAACACATAACCTCGCAAGGCCAGATTTTGAAGGAAACTCCCTTCGACTCTTCGATATTAATGCTCAAACTTCCAATGAAAAACAATACAATAAGACTCTCTATTTATACTACTCTTAAGACTACTAAACTTACCTAAAGTCAAGTTAAGAACCAGTTTTAGGTCTTGCCTTAAACCGACTTCAAGCTTATTGATGAAACTTTCCTAAACTCTTCTATAACAACTTGGAAACCTTCTAAGGCTCCTTTATTCCACAAAATACTGTAAATAAGACACTTTTTTAAACTTATACTAAGACGCAAATAAGGGAATCAAGCCTAGTTCCCGAGCTACGTGTACCCGCGTAAGTCCTGGACAGCTCAACTTCAATCGATCATATCTCCCTCGTTCCTTAACCTTTTTGGGCTTATGACCACTTGTTGGAAATTTAAGAACATGAAGTTTCTTATACCACAAGAACCATGACCAAATTCCTTATAATTTGTGAGATATTCTCCAACTGTACGAATTTGTAACCCTTGACCGACTCGTACTTGCCAAATCAATTGCAAGCTCGATGCTCATGCATAAGTAAGTATGTGAGAATTACATGTGAGGAAGAACATGTTGCTTTGGAGCAAGAACATGTTGGGTGCGAGGTTTAATTAGATCGAATCTGATACAAGTAAACACCATTATTTAAATCAAGTTAGATCAGACTCATCCAAATAAATAAAGAAATTATTAAATCAAACCAAACAAATAAAAATTATTGAAAAAATAAAATAGATCTACTACTTATTTCCCTCAATTACAAAATCTTCAAGATTCATTTAATAATAGGTCAAATTAATTTGACTCAAAGCAAATCAAATCAAATCAAATCATACTATATCAAATCATCAAATTAAATTCACTCAAATCAAATCAAATTTGATAATAATTTTCCATATAATAGTAAAGGAATCTAAGTTTATGTATCTTATTATAATTCATTCGTCTAGATTCATTTAATTTTAAATCAACACAAATCAAATTTATTCAAATCAAATCAAATCCTAAAAATGTAGTCATGACCTTAAACACTATAAAATGCACATAGATAAAGAATATTAGAACCACACCTATTACTAAAAAAAAACAGAATAAATTATACGAAGTTTGCTCTTCAAGTCTTGATTAATATAATTGCGTTTGTGATTTGTGGAATGGCTGCCTCTTTGTCTCTCAACATTTTGAATCCGAGTTTTTGGTTTCCATATTCACCACCTAACCAGGTTTAAAGATTTGTTATTTGTTTTGAGTGTGAACATAGGTCCTACATTTTGAAAAGTCATTTTAAAATTATAAAAGTTTCATTTTTCTCTTTTTAAGATTCGAAGTAGAAGTAACATGGTCTCATCTTTAAGTTTAAAAAAAAAAAACAGAGGCCTCTATTTACTATGTATGAGTTTTGCGAGAAATTGATATAAGTTTGATTTTAAGCGTTTCGGATGCGTCATAGTAATCTAAAATATTATATTTTGTATAGTGTAGCTATATATTAAGACTAATATTCTTTTTTCTTCTTCTATACATACAGGGACCTACCGATGGAAACGATGATTCAACCCCAATATAGTATGGTTTGTCTTGCCTACTTGAAACTGTTGGTGATGCGATGGCGATTGGTGTTTCCTTTAATTTTATGTACCAAAAATATCATTCGAGATTGAGCAAATAAGGATCATCCATCTTCATATATGATGGTGATAATGCGTAATTTTACATATAATATTTATATCTTCATGAAACCGAGTCATACTATTTTAAGATTAGACATTTTCTTGACATTAAAATGAACCATATGACTAGACATATCCTTTATTTTACAATAATCGCTAAAGGCCAATCTAACTTATTTCAGGCTTTAGTATTTTTTTTTGTAGCCTTTTTACGTGTCTTGTACCCTTTTTAACATAGACTTATCTCAGATATAATTGTAAAAATAAGTTCGTGTCATAAAAACTCTGATTTGTCCCAAACAAATGCAAGAGTTTATGAAATTACCAAAAAAGGACTAATTCAACACTCTAAAAATATATATTATAAAAATAACCAATAAGACATCAACAACATATCCCCTTAAAAAAAGACAAAATTAATATATGAGTGTTGTTAATGTACCAAATAACGTAGCCCTCAAGTTTCGACTGTATTTATGTGGTACATACCCCTATCCAATACGGAATATTAACGTAGTAGTACTTTTATTTCCTTTGACTTTATGAATACAATAATTATAAACCCGAATGATGATTAATTAAGAGTTATTAAATTAAATAATCGGAAAATTCTTGTGGTACCCTTAAACTTCGACTGAGTGCATATTGATGTAGGTTAAGCCGTTATTACCAATCAAATTACCACAAAAACTAACCTAATCGTAGTTAGGATAGGCGGCTTATGGAGCGGGACTGTGAAGAGGTACGGTCTAGGACAGAGGAGGCGGCAAGGACTTTGGAGCAGCCATAGGAGAAAAACTTGATGAGGAAAGAGAAGGCACAGGAGTGGTGCGATGTGGCGATAGTGGCCTAGTGTTTCGAGGTGGCAGTAGCGACTTGATGTTGGGAGTTTTCCGGGTGGGGCGAGGTGGTCTCGTGAAGTGAGGTGGCGGCCCGATATTGCGACGAGGCACTGAGGTGGTGTTTAAAGGGCGGGAGGAGGACCCTTCGTAAAACATATTATCATTATGCACGTGAGGAAGTAAGAATCTTTACTAATTGTAGCAAGGTAAACAATCTTCTGCTTCACTCATGTTCATTCCACCGTAGGCATTACTTCGAGAGGCTCATGAAGAAGCGTTGTGAAAGGCGTTGGACTTATATAATTCAAATGCTGGTGGAGCAAGTTCAACGAAATAAATTTTGAGAGGCTTCTGCAGAATTTCAAAATTTCTGTAGGAAAGAAATTGAGGTGATTTTGATTCAGTTCCCTTACATGTGACCTGTTTAAACGTAGGTTCTATCATCTATACATGTTGTTTAATCATTACATGGTTAGAAGCTGTATTTAACATGTATGAGCCCCTAGCCGTTCAACTTTTCTGGAAGTGAAGACCACCAAGCTAAGCCTTTTGAATGCTGATCATGTTGTCCTTAGCTTAATACTTCGTTTGATCTTTCAAAGCTTATTGCTATCGCTTCACGCCCCTTTGTTTTCTCATATTGACAGTTCCATGCAAGTGATGCAACGATCCATGTTAGATAAGGGTAAATTATATTTCGTACCTTTTTCTTGGTTGTGGTAGTGATGGTGCTTCCTAGTGTTAGTTACAATTGCAGTGGTCACACTTCGAAGTCTGAAGATGGAGTTCATGCGTCGGTGTCTTGTATAATTTATAGTCTAGTTTTCTGTTATTCACGAATTTCCTCAGCTTCTAAAAGTTTTGAAATATTGATGCAGGGGTACAAAAAAAATGCATACATGGAGGCTGATTTACATTGCACAACTGCAATACAGAAGATAGAGAAATGACTAAGAGCAGCTTGTCATGCTACTGGTGCGGAGTTGATTCAAGTCCTAAAGGTCAAAAGTATTACTATGATATATATGTTTCCCCTATGATATGTTTCCTCTACTTTTTGTTTATGTGCTGTCCTGGCTACTTTGATTCTGCTTCCAATTTGACATATAGTCGATTAGGCTTTCCCGTAGTTGTTTCATTGGATGTCGATGGAAGTTGTGTATTTTGTTGTATTTCGGTTGACAATATCCTCAATTGTTTTTTTCTATTGCAAATTTGATATCACTCTTAATATTATGTCGGGTTAGGGCGTTATTTTAAGCTCACCTAAGACTAAGGTGACATACATTTTAGACGCGACCCCAACCACTTTCTTCAATATGTATTGGAAAGAATTGTAATTTGTTTCATGAGAGAATTCTTTTGTCCTCTCTAGACCGTCACTTAGATAAACTAGATTTTTCTACAAATATTACGGGTAATAAATAGGCATTATTCTGGTTATATCTATTTTTGTAACGCTAACGTTTGTGAATCTTTGAGTGAATTTATGGTCATTAGATGTAACCACGTGCGTTGCACGGGTCTCTTAATGATGACATCCAAATATCCAATCATGATAATAAAAGTCATCCGATAAATATATGACCCTTATATTGGAACGATCACTTGCATTTTATTTAACCTGTGTAAACAATTATTTTCGTTATGAACCTTATTTTACAAACTTGACAACTTATACTTAATGAGCCCAATAATCCGATACAGACAATTATTTTCATTATGAGCCTCACTTTACACACTTGAGAACTTATACTCTCTTAATGAGCCCCCATAATTAGATTTGTGATGTGCCGATGTTAAGGCATGTTACATGTCTTATTTATGTGAAATTTTAGTTTGAGAAAATAAAGTTAGAGATTCGATATGATAAATTTGGAAATATTGACATAAATAAGTCATACTTCCATACATAATATGTGTCTTATTTTTTTCCCTTTGACACATAATTAAAAAAAAAAGAACAATTCATACTATAATCTAAATCGATTCTCCGTCTTTAAATGTTTAAGTTTAAATAAGCTCCCTCTAATATCGTTATAACTAAACATTTCTTAAAACAAAACACACTACCATACCTTAAATATTATTACCTAGCCTCTTAAAAACAAATTATAATTTATATTTTTTTCATGGCCTTGTGTATCTACTTTTCACATGGTTTCACATTTTCACGTGTGTCGAATATTTCGTTTTATCGAAACACTTTCACTAATTTCACATTGTTTCCACGATTTAAATGTTTCATTATTGGTGTAATGCTGACCTTTCTTATAAGTAGAGATGTTCACGAAAATCAAACCTTGTGGGTATCATGTACACAAACAAGCGAATATAAATACCTTTTAAAAAAGGGCAAAGAGATAGTATTTTTTTTTTTAATATATAATTTACTGAATTAGTACTACCTTTAATGCTTTGGTCAACAACACTGTGGTATTCTGATGGCTCCAATTATTCCATCTTTTACTATCATAACATTTGTTTTTGGGATATTATCTATGTTACCCCTAAACTTCCCGCTTTAATCGAGTGTATGTAATACCCCAGATTTCAGAGGAAGTCTCTAAGAGATTAAGAAGCATATGATGTGCTTAAAAGGATTGATATGCTACTTATACCAACAAAGTCGACTTTCCTTTTAGGAAGCCTATCTAATAAGAACTTCACAGTTAAGCGTGCTTGACTAAGCAATTTCAGGATGAGTGACATCCTGTGAAGTTTCCAAGGGTGCGCATGAGTGAGTTCAAAATGCGACGAAAGGACCCGTTTTGGGGGTTGCGGTAATTGGATGGCCGGCCGAAATGGTGGGGCTGGGGTTGGTCAGCAAGGTGGGAGAGTGGCGGGGAAGGGGTGGTTGGCAAGATGGAGGTGGGTGAGGGGGGAGGAGAGAGAAATGGGGTTCTTTTTTTATTTTCTTTTGTTAATTTGAGTTTATTTCTTTTGTTTATAGGGTGATTTATATGATTAATGGGTGTTATTAATCTAACTAAAGTCAAATGACTTTGATATAGACGGAGTTAACTTTTGGTTACAATTTTTGAGAAAATGCAAACCTCAGGGGCACCATGGACATTTCGGAAAGCACATGAGTACCACAGAAAAAGACGGAAACCTCGGGGGAAACCACATGGGTACCACTTTGCTTACAATTAACTTAGAATAGGACCAAGTTTCTCACACTACCCTATCCCATTATGTAAGATATTAGAGGATTACATTCTGGTATAATAGACAAAATCTACAAACTTAGAAATCAAGTATAAAACCGCAAATTTTTCGGTGTCTATGTAAAACCACCATTTTGTAAGTTCACCAAACCCTTGACTATGTCCCAAGATATAAATCATATAATCTTTTGTCACCAACTGTAGTCATGCGACTTGCTATTAACACATTCATGTTTCACCTAATTCTAATTCCTTAAGAAGCAACTAATGACAATTTGCAAGATTAATACATATGGAATTGATCCCAGCTACAACACCTCACCGCCCCTGTCATGGTAACACCCTAAAAAAAAGAAAAAGAGCACACACATGACCATATACTCTATAATTCTGACAATTTTTTTTCTCATATATAGAGAATTAATGTACTCTTGCACGATTTTCCAAATAAAACATAGAAGCAACAAATTAATTAAAGCATCATCAACAAAATTAGATAAAAGGTTCTAAATGGAAATTCCAATACCACATAATCGATTACCCACAAATCATAATTATATCCTAGTACAAATATTAGTCTAGTGATCATAATAATTGTATACAAAAATAATAGCTCGTAAAAAAATACAATAGCGGACTATAAACAACCCTTAAAATCAATGAAGATAAGCATAACTTGCCTTTGAACGAAGAGCGCGAGAATCAAATTTGTGAAGAAGAAACAAACAACTTTTATAGGTGATGATCGGAAGAAGGAAGGACGAACGGCCATGGTAACGGTTGATGAGAATTAAATGAAGAAAGAGAAGGTCTGTAAACAGTTATGAAGAGGAGAAGGAGGGTCTCGCGTGTTTTTTCTAAATTGCAGTTGTCTACTGTTCAGTTAATTGTCCAAAGGATAATGACAGTTTCATTATTTCCAAATATATTATTTTTTCACCATAAAACATGACACCTAAGCTGCCTACGTGGTATTTTTCAGCTGAAAACTTACCAAAGCAAGCATGGAGATGACACGTAGGATTAAGAAGTTAGAAATGTTAACCTATTAATATGATGATTACATAGATGATCACTAATTTTGAGGTAATATTTTTTTTTTCTTTTTTTTTCTCCACCCATTTCCATTTCCCTTTCTCTCTCCTCCCCTTCCCTACCGTCCTTTAGCCCCCATGAACATTATCTTTTTTTCCCTCCACTCTCCCTTTCTTCTCATCTCCACCACTCTCCATTCTCTAATTGGTCACCCCTCGCCCTCTCGTTTATGGCCTTTGACTGTCTCCGCGCACCATCATTTTCGAAAATGAGCGATTTGCAACCACCCTTGTGTTCATAAACGTCCGGACCCACGAGACTGGTGAGCCGAGCCAACTACGAGAATGCCACATTTGATCGCCGGAAAGCTCAATGTGCAGGAAAAAAGGAGAAATTCGAGGACACAGAAAATGTAGTAAAAAGAAAAAATGAAGTTAGAGGAGCGAAAATGGGTGTCGCGAGGGTGGCGGGTTACCCACCGGAGGACGCTATGGTGGTGGGTCGCCGATGTCTAGAATGGTGGTTGGTGACGACAAAGGTGATGGCTGGGGGAGTTGGGGGGGGGGGGGGGTCGACCGCGAAGGGGTGGGGAAGGGAAGGACATAGAATGAGTTTGCCGTATTTTATTAAGTGACTGGGCTCAGATTAATTTGTTTGGCCTGTAAATTAGAATGGGCCGTTTAAAATGTACTTGACACATTCTCAAACAAGACGGCAACATACACCGATCATACTTTGATGCACTAGTCTTGGATACAGTCTTAGATATGCATGACTATCCAAAACAAGGCAGTAAACCTCTTGAATGCAAGACTTGTCTATCAAAAGCAAACATATCGGTTTTAAGTTAAAACTCATACAAGACTTCAAAAAGTAGATAAAGTCTAAAGGCTAACTATATCAAAACCCTTTAAACACATTGTTCCTCTTCTATTGTTTTTCCTTCACAACACAGAATTTATATCCCACTTTAGAATTACATGGCATTGTTCCTCTTCTATTGTATTTCCGTTAAAACACAAAATATACATAGGCGTGTGGGGCTGTAAATACTATAATCGCAAAATAGTTCGAAAGCTAATCTACTCGGTTAATACAGCTTATCATACCCGATGTTGCGATGGGTTGGGGAATGTAAGCTGAAGGTTCACTTGATAAATCGATGCAACGGGACTAGGAAAATCGTTATTCGTCTCTTCAAAAACCGCAACCCCGCGTGCAAAAGCGAAAGAGCCAGTACCACCAACCACGACAAGCTCTTCCCTATCCTTGTGTTCTAATTGCTTGGCTTGAATGCTCAGGCTCCCTGAATAATCGGGTGTGTCGAACGTAAGATAGATTATGTTGAATGCCGAATTAGCAAAATGCTCCACAGGTATAATGAAGCCCTGTGCTTTTCCCACGATTTTTGATGTATCCTCAGGCCCTTCTGTGAGACTCCGATGAAAGGTCAACACTCCAGAAGCAGAGTCTGCATCATGATGCAGGTTTCGACTGGCAGTTCCAGGTTGCTGAATGTACAAAGACAATGCAATCAATGGCTTCCCAGAGTCATTTTCATGATTTTTGTAAGGGACCGGGGATAGCACAGCCAACAGCAGAACCGCTAACGTTGTCAAGGAAACTGCAGCACAGAATATGATCCTAGCTATCATTATACCATCAAAATGTCCCAAGAATTTTAATGGTCTACAGCTTTTAAACTCACCATACGTCTGAATAAATACCAGTGTACCTGCCCCTCAGAAACACTTAAACTTCTGGCCACCTAATCCAACATTCCAACACTTTCGTATCATTTATTTTAGACAAAAAGCTATACACCCATCTATTCCATTTCAGTTAGAAAGGAAAAAGACTGACATTGCTACAATCCACAGACAAGAAACAAAAAAAGAACAGGAACACAGAATGGAGCAGATATCATGGAGTAGCAGAGTAGCACTGTCTGTTACTTACCATGGGAAAACACGATATGTTTAATGATCCAACTAACAAAAAAACTAAATAAGCTTCAGCTGGAATCGCAGTCAAAAAAAAAAATAACAATAATAATACTTTCTTATTATTTTTAATTTAATAATATTCTTTATAACAAATTAATAACCTTCAGGCTTGCTTGGCAGTGTCTTATAAGGGAAGCGAACTTAAATCTCTCATTCCCTTTCTGTGTGTTTGGTTGCTAAATTGAATCATTCTCTTTACCCATTTTCCTTAATTCAATTCCCCCTAAATCCTCTACTGTCATTCCCTACCCCCACAAGGATTCGAATTTTACCTACATTCGAAGTTTCACCCCTCAGACAGACCCTCACCCACAGAACAACACTCTATCAGATATGCCACCATTGCCCATCCTCAACACCACTGCACATCCACCAATACCATTCATGACCAACTACTACCCCCATCCACCATACATCAGTGCCACCGCGTATCAGCTGCTTCAAGCCTATTATACCACCATCGAATCATCAGATCCATCATATCATCCCCACCAACTGACCTTTTCCAACCAGATTTGTCATCTTCTATGCGACTATGTCAACAACACGAACCCCAAATTTGCTTGTGGCCCTGGTTGATACAAACAACGACAGAGCTACTGCCGCATCATATTTATAGTTGCTGTGGTTGAACGATAGTGAGCACGAAGTTCTTGGGCAAGATGTCACAAGATGGTAGTGGAGGCAGTAGTTTAGCGGGTTGCCGTTGCGGAGTTTAGCGGGTGTGGGGGATAAAGAAACGTTGAGAGAGACGGTTTCCTTCACGCAGACTAACCAAATACATGGGGATATTTGAGGGGTTTTAATTCCTATTTTCTCCTTTCCCTTTCTTATTTCCTTTTCCTTTAGCATTACACATTTAAACAGTAACACAGATAACGACTCTGTTCACTAATCTTTGTAGCTGGCTTCCCTAAACACTTCCTTCATGTGTTTATACCTCTCTGCATTAGTCTCTCTGCAGAGAACTCCATAGAGCTTCGAATCAAAACTTTTCTACTTCGCCTTGATCATAACATTTTCAGGTTTCTTGCTCTCATGGGAAAAACCAAGAATTACCTGAACAATTCATATATCTGACAAGTCCCATATATATCAAGCCCCATCTTTCTCCTCATAAATCTGAGTTCCAAATCACGCTCAATATCTTCCGTGAGGTTTTATCTTTACTTCTGTCTTTGCCAATCTTCCAGTGCTTTCGCTCTACTACTCGAGACTTCCACGACATTTGTAATTAAGGAGCCAAGGTCAGAAGCCAGCTCACAACAATCTCTACACCTGCTCATGCCATTAGTCATGAAGTCAACGGACAGCTATTTAAAAGTGGTTGTAGCAAAATCTGAATATCATCGAACTATTACCAATAGAAAACCATGAAGGCACTAACCCTAGCCTCTGTTCTCTGATAAAAAAAAGTCCTAGAAATACCTTATCAAGAGTAATTCGTTGCCTTCTAAAATTACACCCCATCACCATCTAAGAAGCGAAACTTCTGCATCTTCTGCATCAAGGCTGTTCACATCATGTCATCATCCAAAACTTACAGGTTATCCATCTTCCCCAAAACTTCTGAATTTGAGTCCTCAGCCTCAATTACTGAAGCATAATTTTTTGTAGGCCATGGGACACCACTAACCTCACTCTCTCTTTTGCTTCCCGTACCCTGTAAAGCAACGGCTAAAAGGGGTGGTCCGTCACATGCAGCATTGCCCTCATGTTGAAAACATAGACATGTTCCTCGAACACCATTAATGAAATATGGAACGAGAATCGTATTGACCAACTATTACTTTAATATAAGACTCAAGACAATTTAATCAGTCAGTTTGCACTATTCATTCTTAAACCTACACCAAAGACGTCTTTGGCTTCATTGGAATAGAAGATACCCCCCCCCCCTCCTCCTCCTTCAAATATAAGTACTACCTCGACTCTTGTCATTTTCCGTTAACAGCTTCTGTCTCATATATCACTTCATATTTCTAATACCACAAAAATTGCCTTGACCTGTACTTCTACCATATAAGTCGCGTGCAATTCTCATAATGTGGGTCCTATACCCTACTCATTACCAATCAACCCCCACTCTCTCTTTGCCTAAACTTTGGTCCAAAAACAAGCATAAAGAATCAAGGGGCATGAAGAGAGTACTTCCATGGTATATTGACTTTTCCTTCTAATCAATTCTTCAGATTGAAAGACAGATATATGCACTATCAGATATTCTTTCCCAAGTATGTAGAGGAATGTGCAATGGAAGCAATTATTAATTTCCACCCCCCCCCCCCCCCCAGCCACAAACTAAGCAATGGTTTTCAGAACATAAATAGCTATGACCTCATGCAGTCCACACCTCCATTCAGCCAATCCAATTTAACTTGCTCTTTCTCAAGGCCTGGAAGTTCAAATTCGTAGTTGCTTCTTTCACTTTTTGACGATGATATTAGATGAAAACACCTTAAAACCTAAAACTATTCAATAAATGAAAATTATTGGAAAGAGACGTCAGGAGTCGGACAAGAATTCCAGCCAGACCATCCTTATAAATTGTAAGTCAGTAGAGCCTGCTACATCGAGCACACACAGACATAGTATAGAGTGGCATTTGACTTCAGTTGATTGGCAAAATAAACAAGTGGCTTCATGAAAGAAGTAGGGAGACTAGCCTCTCCTGGAGTTTTGTTTGGGACGTGCTGGGTTCAATCTCTCCACTGCTATTTTTTGGGCGACGTGTCTTAGCCAATTGGCTAGTGCCCTAGGACTGATAAATCCAGATTATTGAGGGCAAAGGAATACATGTCCGAAAGTGAATGCTCAGTTTTTAGCCTTATTGTAGAGTTTTGTTAGTTCTAAATCGGGTAACCAACAATTCTTCCACTTCCTTTTTCTGAAGAATTATGGTATTTATTGGTCTGCCTTCAGTGGACATCATTATTACTTAATTGCAAAATTAAATCAATGGATTACAGAGACAAAGGGATGCACAAGTAGAAGTTCTTGGTGCACTCCTAGAGTATGAATTCATATGAGCCACAGCAAGAACTTCAATTACACTAGACCTTGGACCAATTGTACTATTGCCACCAAGCATAACCTTCAGCTATTTTTATCACTGATGCCTCATAAGTAAATAGGTATAAAATATGCAATTTTCCATATTGAAAAACGGCAAATAGATTAAAGGAATGAAAGCATGACATGATAGAAACAGAAAGAAAATAAGCAGTCAAGAGAGACCTTCTAGGGACATCAGTTCATAAACAAAGACGAAAATTAAGACTATAGGGCAATAACATATAGCTCACAAGAGCCTTAGATTTGAGTTGAGTGAAAAAAAATAAAAAAATAAAAAAATAACATACCTCTAGAGAATTAGCTCCGTAAAAATCCAGCTGATACTCCCAAGTCCTAAGATTAAGCAAGCTATCTTCGACACCAGATCTGTTGCTCGAACAACTAACTAGTGTTAAGTTCATTTCACAATAAAACTCCAGGGGGGGGGGGGACATGGATGAAAGTTACTCTGAAGATGCAATATCATGCAAACCGAAACTTTCCAAAATAAGTATTGAATATAGTAAGACAACCACAATAACAGGCATAAAGGAAAAAGAAGAAGAGGAAAAATAGTAACAATAAGGTTAAGACGTGAAGATTGAGGAAACGTTCATGATCAGATTCACGGATTTCTCATTCTTTTTGAAGACATGTCTTAGAATATGAAAAGGTCTTGAAGGAGCGGGGGCAATTACAACAACGATAATGCCAAATAACCTAATGACCCCAATTAGATATCTCTTCAATTTTTACAAGTGTACTCCAAACACTACTCCACAAAAACTTTCACCATAGGCTCTAAGCTACCACCTAGCCACCACAGCGACCGATTCCAATCCAAGCCACATTTTGAAAAGAATCAAAAAATTGTATATGCTTCAAATAATCTTCACAAGTCTTCAGTTCTAGTCCCTTCAGCTTGTATTTAGTCAGTGATATCTAAGAAGGCTCATTGACTTCTCAGCCAGCCTTTCAGTGGAAGGAGCAAGGGTAAAGCACGTCTCGGTAAGGGTTTTCACCAAGCATGCATAAGATAGCACACCAAGGTTCATGCATGAAGCAACAGTAAAACAGTACAATTTCATCAGACTTCAGGAAGAGCTTCAGCGGTTCATAGAAGAATGTGTTGCCTTCAAATTACTAATGGCTTAGCCTTCCGTATGTGCCCCATACTGTTGACAAGATCTTTACGAGTACAAACAGGGAACATGTTAATATCATCCATGAGCTTCAGGCGCCAGAGAACATATGGAAAGCTAAGTTGATCTCGGGATGTAAAACGAACAACTTCATTAAACCATAGGCACATGAAAAGGTTACTCAAGGGTGTGTGCTCTCTAACAATGATAGAAGCTTCAGCTAGAGCTGCATAAGGAAAGAACATATAAATTAGCAAAGTGATCAAGCTCAATTTCAATAAAAATTGCCATATTTTGCCAGGTAAGCAAAGTTAAATCCACAAAGTTAAAGGCTAAGAACAAGAAGTCCTTCTATGATGGGGAACCACTTATCCAATCAATTACATCTAATCACCATAAGTTTAAAACGTCATAGTTTTCAAGAAAACCAATAACCAATTGAGTTACCAGCTCCAAGGGCACCAAGCAGAGGCATACCTTTTCGCCCATTGAATCTTTTGTCTTCAGGAAGACCATCATGACGGTACTGAGTTATTTGCACCTCTACTTCTTCGGGGGTAGCTTTGTTTTTCTTGACCACGGCTTTCGCTTCATCGTATACACTACTGCGAGCACCATGCTGTGAAATTGCAAGAACAGACATTGGACGCCAGAGTAGGGCTTCCAAAACACCTAAAGGATCCCTCCTCAACTGAGACTTCGAATCAACCCAGATAGAATATCGTGCATTCGGAAACAAGCGATGGGCCAGCATCTAGCAAATATACAATGAAATAAAGATGTTAACTTCAACAATGTTCAAAAACAGGAACGCAGTCCTACACAAAGTAACTTATACCAGCAAATGTCAAGGCTTAAAAAACACATAGGGTGAGTTAAAAGGGTGAGTTGAATGAAGCAGGTAAAACAAACATAGACTGATAGAGATACAAAAGACTTTCTAAAGATTCCCCCCACGCGGGCGGAAAGAGAATCAGAGAGCACCTAAACAACCTCGTCATATGAGGTGCAATACTTCAATTAGAAAGATAGATAATCCCTCTATCGCTCCGGTCCCACGTTGAATAAAGTCAGTTATTCTGTTCTGCTATCTTTTACTGAGTTGAAAATGACGACGACGACGGCAAAGCCTTCGTCCGAGAATGCTTGGAGTGAGCTACGTGAATCATCATATGGATCCCCAATGGTAAATTATGAAGGAAAAAAAAGTTTGAAAAGTAGACAAAGCGTAAAACGAACATAGGAAGGCAGGGGTTGATTAGAAAAACCATAATAATAATAAAGTGAAGAACCTTTTTGAAGAAAGGTACGGCCAGAATTATGATAATAGAGACAAAAGAAATCAAGGGAATAACGCAGTACAAAACATTGGAAAGAAAAAATTACAAAGAAGAATGTTTGAAAAAGGAAAAGTAAAAGGTATCAGACGAAGTACAAGGAAACACTATGCACATGAATCATTTCCCTTCATTCCCACCTCTCCAATTCAAAGTAGACTCATATCGCTCTATCACCTTATCCACGCCATTTTAGGTCTTCCTCTACCTCTTGCAATATTACCGATTATCCATAGTTCAAGCTTTCTTTTTTCTTTTTCTTTTTTAATAGAGA
The DNA here is from genome assembly GCA_963457585.1 of Spergularia bocconei. Classification (NCBI taxonomy): domain Eukaryota; kingdom Viridiplantae; phylum Streptophyta; class Magnoliopsida; order Caryophyllales; family Caryophyllaceae; genus Spergularia; species Spergularia bocconei. The sequence goes on along the minus strand of OY734947.1, from coordinate 11,074,099 downwards.
TAACATTTTAAAATCATTTTACATGGAGGATAGGAAAACATCATCCTTGGATCCTTCGGAACATCAAACAAGAAAATGATTTCCATGTGTTGCAAAATAGTGAAGCGGTCTGTTGAAGATATGTTATAATTGGTACTTATAATTACTATCTGACCTTCCTCATGCACATAGTCAGAGAGTTGGACCCGGGTCTCAGGCGGAGACATGATACGCATCTTAGCACTAGAGAATTTTGGTAGGAAAAAGTAAAATCCTTTGACAAAGACGAATAAGAACACTAACTATTAGATCCACCAAAAATACAGAGCTCTCATCTACTTGACAATATATAATACATTTAAAATGATGCTGCTTCGCTTGTCATGCGTGGATATTCTTTATTTTTCAATGAGTAGTGCCTATAGCTGAAGACATAAGAAAACTTGGATAAGGCTGATCACCTGATTGACAATGGCAAGTGTGTAGTTGAGATTGAGGAATCTGGCAACGGGTAGGATTGAGTGGCAGGAGAAACTTCATAATGATGTGGCTTGATTCTATAATTATCACATTCGATTTCTTGTACTTTCCATTTGTTGTTTCAAAAGCTTTCCCCCTAACAGTTGATTTCACAAGGCCCAATTCCTCACTTTATATCTAAATTCCTGTACATTTATTTCTGCTCTTTGCATCTCCTCTTTAGCCTTCTCTAACAAGATTCTCTCGAGTTTGGTTTCTATATCCTCATATTCACGTTTCCATTTTATACCTCCCTCATATTCTTTCATCCATATGTTTGCTCTCCTCTAACCTCCCTCTCTTATTCTCTCACCTTCCTTTGTGTAATATCTTTGACTACTCTACACTGTCCATGTTTCACTTTTGACGGTAACGTTTGCATAAAAATATCATGTTTGCCGACCCCAAGTCATATTTGGGACTAAGGCATAATTGCTGACTTGTTGTTTTCCTGTCCAGGCACCCATTTCTTTTTATCTTTTTTTCAGTCTCATGGATAACATAGCTAGGAAGGCGGAAAAAGGTTAGAAATGACATCAACAAAAATCATGCTTCAATCAACAGTGATCACCGAAAATCACTCAAAAGCGAAGGTGAAATTAGGATTCAATCTGAAAGATGTTTTAGGCAATCGCACCCAAGCTGCTGAACCAATCACGAAATTGTTCTTTTAGTCATCTTACATTATCAGATTTGGTTGTTTGAAGTCCCAATAACAAACCCAATTTTTACGCCTTCATGAAAAGAATTATCTTAGAGCTTTCTGCGGTATAAATGTATCCACTATTCCAACGTTATGTATGTCACCTCCTCAAATCTAAAAGTGTAACCTCTTCTGTAGGGGAAAGATAATTAACAAGAAAACCACCTAATCAGCCAGAGTAAACTAATATTCAATCACTATGACCTTCATGCAAACCCATCCAAAACTGAAATCTACTTTGGTGGTATTCAAGGAGAGATTAGGGAGGAAATTCTTTAAAGGCCTTGGAATCAGGAGGGTGCTCTCCCTTTTTCGTTACCTTGGGATACCTTTGAACTCTGACAAGCTTTAATCCAGCTGATCACTATGTTAAGAACCCCTAGCAGTATTGGGCCTCCTCCCTTCTATCCTATGCTGGCAATGTTCAACTTATCAATTCTGTGCTATTTTGGCATTCAAGCAATTTAATAAGCTGTGAAGGGATTTCCTTCGGAATGTTCCTGCTGGTAACAAAAAAATGCTAACCAAAGAGTGGAATAGCTTTTGCGCCCTCAAGTGAGAAGGTGGTTTTAATGCTAAAGAGGTTCTTGCTTGTAACAAAGCCATCCGTTCAAAGTGGCAAAGGGCTATAAGTGTCCATAAAAATGTTTGGTGCAACTGGACATCACATTATGTCCTCCACAACAGCTCCATCTGGACTGTAAAATCAAGGGAGAAAGAAGGCATAAAAATATGGACAGCACTACCTTGAACAAGGTTAAAGGATCAAAAATTTGTGTGAAGAAAGCCTATTGTTTCTTCCGGCAGAAATTTCGGAAGCATGATGAAGAGTAAGACTGTTTGAAACCTTGAAAATATGCCAAAGCATGCCTTTATTACAAATTTGGCAATGTAAAAGGCCCTGCCAACAATTGATTAAACGTGTAAGTAAGGATTTAAGCTGGCTAACAGATGTTGTCTTGCAAAACAGACATGGAGTCACACCCACATCTGTTCATTGCTTGTGAGTATGCCACAGCAGTCTAGAGGGAGAGCCTTCTTTGGCTAAATGTGCATCATACAGCAGGAAGTTATCAGAGGGAATTGAAGTGGCTTGCAAGGAAGAGGAATAGAAAGGATTGGAGAACAAAATGGCAGAAATGCAGTTCGATTGCAGTTGTTTATATGCTGTGGCCGGAGAGGGACAGTAGATTGTTAAATGATGAGCATCATGATACTAGTAGGATCATAAAGACAGTGAAATTCATAGTCAGTTTTAGGATCATAGCTTGGGCAAAGAAATGTTTTCATTAGGAAATTGTTGAATACCACAATGTTTGATTTGTCCCCCCCCCCCTCAATCGATGAATAAAGTCTTTTATTTCCAGTTCCAATGAAGCTAAATACTCGCTAGTTTTTGGTTTTGGAATATAGTGAAATAACACACAATGGCTCACAAAACCGGCTGCATTTCTTGTATTGTAAAGCAGCAGTCTATCAGTGAGGTTCTGGATACAATTTTCATTATAGGTCATCTGTAAGCAGCCTCTCTATGTTTTCGACATAGGGGTAAGGCTTGCGTGCATCCAACACCCCCCCCCCCCACCTTGCCATAGGCGAGAGCCTTTGAGGCACTAGGGCAATGTTGCTGTTGTTGCAAGCATGAAGTTTGAGACACCTTATTGGCTTAAATTGAGTGAATATATGCTCAAACAGCTCAGTTACATAGCAGCTTAGTACACTCACACCTGCTCTTTTTGAATCCTTGAAACCTAGGTTAGCCACGAATTGTTCGTGAATACATCAACCCACTAAAAACAACCAAATTACTGAGCAATAAGTTGTTAAACGCACTTCGTGTCAATTGTCAATTTTTCCTCAATAGAGCTACTCGTATCACTAGCGCAATTGATTTTACTTCCTGCAGTATCTAAGGCCAATGAAGAAATGAAAGAGCTCAACTGCATCAAGATAGAGAGCAGAAACTAGAAATGAAAAGATCCAATCCTAAGATTTATCTGACATAAGCACATAACCTATCTATCCAGATTCTAAAGCTAGCAAAAGGAGGGAAAAGAACATTAGTTGCAAGAACATGCATAAATACAAAGCATTGGCAAAAAACTTAGTATGCATATTCACGATACGTGAACAAAATCAGAAGAGAAGGTTAACACTACCTTAGGGATTTTACCATTCAGACGTTGGTCCGCAAAAGGGAGATCCTTAACAATAACAACCCGCCACTTGCCAATATATTGATCATCCCCAATTTTTCGCCCTTGAGCTTCCTGTGCAGAAACAGTGATATCATCCCAAAAGGCAACATAGCATACCTGAAAGTGGAGCATTCAAGCAATAAATAGGATGAAAAAATTTAACAAGTCAAGAGATCTGTCAGTTGGCAAAGCAGAATAAGTAATTATAACCTTCTGAATGGATGCTTTCGACATGCCAATAGGCTGATAAAGATCATCTCCACCACCAAACGCACAGGTAGACACGACAACCCTGCAAGTTTGCATGAATCTTTTGTCCTCGTCTAAAATCTTGAAACCTCCATCTCTACTACAGAAGCCGCAATGCACCTTAGGAGTGTCAATGACCTGCATAGAAAAAGTAAGTGTGAATTATTGCAGAAAAATATAGTCCCTCACTGCAATCTGATAACAATGTAGAAAATCAATCCAGGTAGGCAAAATGTTTTAGAGATAGCTAAGCGAGTCGACAGGATCCACCAACTTTAAGAGCAAAACCGATTTAAATGTAGATAAAGGTAAAACAGAGTACAATGAACGAGGGCGGAACTAAAAAAAACCTATAAATGTAAGGTACTACAAGATTATATTAGATACAACGGTGACAAAAAATTGTTTGCAATGTTGTTTCAGGATATAGCAGAAAAACAATGCATATATCATCTATCCATACAACCAAAGGCATATAAATAAATTCTAAAACATAGTAAGTGAGTTAACATGCAACTCCAAACCTTGAAACTTCTATCCCTCTGTTGTACTGTTTGGTACCCTGTAAATAAGTTAAATCTTCCAGGTCCTCTTTCCTGCTCAGGCAAAGTTGAATTCTTGCCTGCATATAGGTCCTCTTCTGATATATATGATACATCCTTCACAGGACCCTTTTTACTATTCACCAAGGGAATATCAAGAAGCTCTAGCTGTTCAAGGGGAAGGAGCTTTAAGCAACCTGTTGCAAACAATAGAATTGTATAGCAGAACATTTCATAAGTAATCTATATGAGATGAAAATAAAATATTAACAGGTTGAAAAACATGTTAGACTCTCCAAACTAGACTATTGCAATGCACGAAGAAAACTTTGTACATAGAAGAATGTTTTTTCCAGATTCCAGTCTGTTTCAGAATGCTCAGAGAACTCCTCTTCAAACAAAAGGGAAAGGAATAAATAATAGATTAGGTTATTTGAAAAGTGTACGTCTTTTATGAATGTCGGAAAAAAGTAAACTACATTACATTTTATGAACATCCCTCGTGCTCTTAAACAAGGGAGTCTCATAACTACTTGAAATGTTGAACAGAGGTTACCTTCCCTTCCTCATTATTAGCTCATACCAATTGATTTCAACCTAAAACCTAAAACAACAGTGTTATTTGACACTGAAGATCGAGAAAGCCATGGACTTGAACATGTTCCCCCGTCAAACAAAATTCCATCATTCTATTGAAATATAGAACATAACTTCAATTGACCAAACACTTCACTGACAAGTTTAGTTGAGTTACTAGAAATAGAAGAAAAACTATTACTAGCTGGTTAAAGATTTGATAAAGGAATTGCAAAGACATGAATGAACCTTGATTTGCTAGCTTCCCTCTGCACCACCTCAATCAATTTAGGGGCAGTGATACTTTCCCTAACATTAAATTGCACTACTTCCAGCGTTAATACTCAAACAACATACGGTTATTAAGACTAAACACCGCAAAAGTGACTCAATGTATTTCACTTATTTTCCTTTTCCACAAAACTCTCAACTCCTTACTATTAGAGAATAATATTGTTAGGAATCTATGATTATCTCTTAGGGATATTCTATAAGAAATAATCATATATTCATATTCCTAATATGAATTCTCTAATACATACAATATAATACATTTCTTACAGAGCTTGCTCGTCAAAGTCACCTTAGTAAAAACTAAGACACTGGAAAGTCACTGTCTCCTCCGTGTTATCCCCCTAACAACACCGAGTTTGTCAAATACGGCAAAATAATCCAACAAGTCATTTCACTTAATACAACTTCTAAGTTCCAGCAAAAGGATTATAATCCCATTACTTAACGACACAACCATGAACATTTATAATTTTCTAGAATGCGGACACTTAAATCCTACGAGGTGTAATCAAGGAGTTGCAAATATATTAATGCAACTTGATTTGTTAGCTTTCCTCTGTACACTCTCAACCAATTTGGCGGCTGTGGAGGGACTGGTACTTTTCCCCTCATATTAGTTTTCATAACATCCTTCCTTACTTCACAAAAAATTATATCATATCAAGAACGAAACACCGTAAAAATGACTCAATTCAGCTCACTTCTTTTTCTTTTCTCACAATACTCCCTAGTACTGACAAAGCTCAATTGTCGTAGTCGCCTCAATCGCAAATGCAAGTGGTTATCTCCATTGTTGCCCCCCACACCCCGACCCCTTCCCAATATAACAGAACTACGAAATTTCTCAAACACAGCAAAATAATACAACTTAATTTCACTTGATTCAACTCCCTAATTCCGAAAATTTGATTAAGAACACATAACTTATCAGCTCAACGATGAAAAGTTTTGTGCTTAAATCTAACTAGCAGCAAACGAACAAAACTAATAAATAATTTACTCAAACATAAAATCTGCCAAAACAAAAAGGTAAGAATTCGTGATCAACTTACGTTCTTTGACACCGGCAACAGTATGATAAGTAGGATCAAGACGATCGAGGTTGCCCTTCTTCACAACGTCAGAACCCGGCTTCGGCCGAGTTAGCTCGGGCGTCGGCTCATGACTCGGCCGAAGACCGAGTCGAGAAGCTTCAAAGAGAAGCAAGCCCATAGCGGGGAGGAAGACCAGGAGGGGCCACCACTTGGCGAGTTTCCGCACAACTCGGCGAGTAAAGTCGGAGTTCGATCGGAACTTCTTCCGCTTCCGGCGAGCTCGAGCTCTAATCATTCTGCCGGAATGTTCATCGGAGTCGTCGTCGGAGACTTGGATTGATATACTGGCGTTGTTGTGCATTGTGTGCGGCAGCGGCGATATTAGGGGAGAATTATCACGAATCTGAGTGAGTCAGTGATACTGGACTTGCAGTCTGTTTATTTTGCCGGTGATGGAAAATTCGATTGCTGCCGTTAGCACCAAGATCAGATTAAAAATCCCTTTATATTTGAAAATAATTATGCGATTTTCTTTTGATATGGACAACTGATGTTTGGTATAGAGTGGTTCGTACCAAACGAGGTCTAACTTGTCCATAAATAACGAAAGAAAGAGCAAACGATAATAAGTGAACACGATATTCTAGGTACTCATTAGTCTCACAAATTACTCGTTCAATTTGGAGAAACGAAAAAATGCAATTGCACTATGTATACGAGTGCAGTTATTTAGACTCGTCTACTAATGCAAGAGACTAAAGCATGGATCTTCGGTATGCAATTGCTAGGACAAGGCGTAGACGACAGCCAGTTACATATCCAACTACATCCTCCTCAAGTCTTAACGGACATCCACAAGGTACGCATTAGCCACATGACCAAAGTTAGTGATTTTTACTAATCACTTTGTTTGATCTTTACATTCCATTTTGTGAGTCACACTTTCTAATGTAAGATCCATACTTTTCTTAGAAAGGGGGCGTAAAGATCAAAAAGAAGTGTTTAAACAAACTACCGCTAGTACGGTGATGGAGCAAAAATTGTGGAGAGTCTCGGAACAAAAGATCTCCACACTTGCTTTACGCTGAATAGCAGATCCCCAAGTTTACATATACCTTGCAGCTGGAAGCTCTGTACATAGTGGACTTGTTCATTGTGCCGAAAACAAAAAAGGGTTAACATTGTATTTTCCGAGTGGCTGTTACAGTGACAAAATATATGAACCACTTCCTAAGTCAGGCCAGGGTTGTATTAGAAAGTTTCTGAGCTCGGGAGCTTATTAGGATTTTGAGCTCTTGTCAGCAGGCACGTTCAGATCAAAAATTCTATTTCCAAGTGATTCCATCTTAGCATGTTCCTTCAAGGTGTCTCCACTTCCATCTTCAATGAGAGACTTGCCAGAAGATTCAACTCTGGCGCGTTTCCTGGAAGAGCATCCACTCTCATCTTGATTCGGAACCAAGCCAGAAGAAGACTCACTTGACCTCTTTACTCCACCTCCTATACATGTACGTATCAGTAGGCTTTCCAAAGACCAATTGCTTTAATCTACCTTCAAATTCTCTTCAGAAAATTACTGAAAGCCAAAACAGATTATGAAGACTGCCAAACAGGTCCAACAGGAAAACACAAACTGCATGTACTATAAAAGCGTGACGTGGATTAGCTTGAATTTCCATAACCTACCAGGATTTCAAGTTCAAGCGAAATCCAGCTAGTCAAGGAACATGTTTGTTGCTAAGAACAAAGTAAGGAAACATAATAAGACCATAAAAGGTTGACTATAAAACAACCATGGATATCACTCGACTTTTGAGAAGCTTAATAACAAGATGGTAAAAAGACATTAAAAATTAAAACGATTGCAGAAGACATACTTGCATATGATATGTCATCAGTTTCTACAGGCTATTATATGACTCCATTAAGAATCATAGCACTTCATATAAATCATATCAACACATCCCCTACATCATCATATCAATTCAAAGAAGCTACTAAAAACTTAACATGAGAGTATGAGACCGTTGATGTAAGTCTTTCAAATCTGTCCATTCATTATATTGGTTTGGCTTATAAGACCCTACATTTAAAGGGGCTTCAAGATTCGGCTACTGGTGAGTTTACAATTGAAAACAGTGAACTTTAGTGGCGAAGTTGACAGTATAAAAAGGATTGTACTAAACCTTGTTCGGAATACAACTTCAATTGCATTAATGATTTCAAAAACCCATACCGTTTGAACTAGAATATTTCTCAATACTATGTATCCTCCGGTCAGAAAGCTCTGATGCTTTCTCCAGACCTTTCGACTTATAAGGCGCTATCATGTGAGTTGTGTGCTGAAGGAGTCCTAACAAATCATTCTCGATGCATTCATACCTGCAAGTATAAACATGTTCCAAACGGATTTCACCAATTAACAACCATAATAAAAGTTAGAATGTCAGACTAATACTGTAAAGGAAAAACATCAACATTGGATACCAAGGAACAGAGCAAAGGTAGCATGTGTAAGCAAAATACAAAATCTTGTAGATGTGAACTCACATTTTCCGGCAAAGATTGTCAACTATGGTGGTCATTGTAATTATCCGCATTCTACTCTCCTTAACTTTTTCATAATCATCAAACTCATGAAATGGCTCCTCCAAACACATGGATAGTTTCTCAACGTTGGCCTCCAATTGTTGTTGCTGGTCTTCAAACAGATTTTGTTTTATTTCTCGTTCTTTCTTTCTCATTTCATTCCCAAAGAGCTCATTACAGAACATGTAGTATGCAAAGGGATACGAATATGATAAAATACGTCTTGATCTAAACAATCTATAAAGACCATTCGTAACCCAGCTCATATCTTTAGACTCGGTTTCCCTGTCTTCCAACTTTAGTATCTTATCCTGAATGGTTTCCTTCAGCTTATCTTCAAGCTTATAGGAATCTATGTGAGCTTTGAACCGGTTGTGATAGTGAATATAACGCCACCACTCCTTTTTTGCACGCTCAGCTTTTTTTAGATCATCTTCTTTGAATCTTCCACAACTATGACCTTCAATACTCTCCCATGTATGCGCTCTACCTGTCGCACCCCCACAAAGCCAGCTGCAATACAGAAACAACAACAAAGACTTAGTCTCAGGATGATTTTGGGTCAGACTAACGTGAAGTATCATCTGAAATCACCTACGGAAGCAATAAAAGTTAGAAGTAGTGATAATACAGCAGGGAAACGAATGAGTTGATAACATAGTGACACACTTGGAAAATAAGTTGAAAATCAAACAAAGGAAAAGAAGCAGGAAAACCAAGTAGTGAAAAATCGGGAGGAACGGAAGTGAAACACAGCAGTAAAAACTTTTTGAAGATCAAAGCCAGCTGAAATGGTGCATAATAAATTAGGCGGACAAGAAATCGTAAGCGGACCACAGGGGGAAAAAACGAAGAAATTTAAAATATAACAACTACCTCATAAGGAGGAGATGCAAGGAATAAAAAGAAATGTAAAAAGGTAAACTATCAATCAAAAACCTTAGACACATCCAAATTAATCAATAAGGCAACCAACAAGGCAATAACTAGTAATCATCAACCCCTTCAAGAATTTTAAGACGACTCATACAGGGCATTATATACTACCAGAGTACTAGCAGCACATTAAGATTAATCATACATAAACTATTTTCTCTATACCCATAGGGGGTGTTACCAGAATACTACGCAATCGTGGGTTGCATTCTCAAACACCAGAGTTAGCAAAACTTTTCAACAAAGGTTCCAATAAGCTAGGCATTGACCAAGGAATATCTGCATACATCACTGAAAAGAAGGAGACGAAAAATAAGAAGATGTAATTTAATCCAATATTCGGGAGTATAAGCTGGCTGTCCTGGACTAAAACGTGGGAAGGAGTGTGATAGAACAGAGGGGCAGAATTGTTCACCGATTGCAATAGAACCATTGCTGCAACTATAGTTGCCTATGAAATACGGTGGACTCTAGGAATGAACTCCACAGTTTATTGGGCCAATCCAGGTCCTAAAATTCTTTCTGACTCCACATTACCAATATCATGCCACATCTCCCACTTTAGGCACGGATACGGGTTTTTTGAGGATGAAAAGAGGTTTTTTGCATTTCCTTTATGCGCTCACAAGGATAATAGTCAGCTACTGCTAAAAATCCATCATGACATGAAACCAACAGCTGCGGACATTGTCACAAAGCACAAATCTTCCAGACTCCAGAGTATGGAAAACAACTAAAAAAAAGGAAACAGTAAGGGACGAGGGAGTAGAGAGCACCGCACACATGGTAGATGAAGGATTACTGAAAATCAAAAGGTTGAAAACATCACCACAAAAATTTGCCTTGACAATGGAAAAAGCCTGAACCAATCAGAAGCACTCACCAAAATGCCTGGCCACAGACACACACAACAAGATTACATCCTCCACTCTTCTCCACAGGTTTGTGGCATTTAGGGCAGGCCTTTGTGTGGCTAGTGATCCAATTTACCGTCTCTGACTCATCCTGGCACTTCTTCAACCAAAGCTCCCACATAAGACATGAACAAGGTGAGTGTGTTTCACCACAGCAGCCAAAGCAAAATTGATGACCACAAGCACATTCAACCTCAAGGAATTCGTCCTCCTCAGCGCGAATGGCATTTCCACAATGGGGAACACTTGGGCACCACTTAACCTTTTTGTTATCCTCAATATAGGACTCAAGAAGAAAACGGTCGAACTTCGCAGCTATGACAGAATCTCGCAAGTTGACCAAATGTCGAATTTTTCCATCATCACAAACTGCATTGCATTTGAATGCCATGCACCTAATACGCCTACTCTGACCCTCATTTATCTTCACAATAAAATGCTCTGTCCAACCTGATCATTAGAAGACAATGGCAAAGAATTTGAGCAAATAAAGCCAAGTTTGTCTGTTAATGAGAAGATATACAGCACACTGCAACAAAATCATTGGAAAACAAAAACTACAGACTGAAAGACAGGGATAGAAGAGAGGCTGCTAAAACATCTGCCCTGCATACCGACGTTTTCACATGTATACTTCTAAGTTGCTACTTAATGATTATTTAGACAAGATCACTAGTAAATGCTAATCAAATACTCATAATTCTTTTTTTTTAAAAGAAATAAAAATTATTAGCATATTCTGCTTCTACGACCTCCCTTCCAGAGTAACATCCCAAACTAACATCAGTTCAAGAGCCAGCTTGGGCACTAAGGGGGCCAACAACACATAAAAATTGCTCAAAAAATCTACCCTTAGTCTAATAAATAAACCATTCTTGTTCTTGATTATTAAACAGATATGAACATTCTGAAAAATATTGTAGCAGTAAAAATTAAAACGATAGCAGTCAATTTGCAAGTTCACAACTGCCTCAAAACCCCATCACTTTGGGACAAAAAAAAAATGACAATAACAAAATTTCGTGTTGGATATACTTGGGAGTATCTAGTCTATATCATAAAACTTTTGGATGAACTTGACGTCTCTATCATAACATTTTAGATGCACTCCGAGTCTCTATCATCAAGCCTTTTAGCATGTAGAGCCTCTCTCACAAACCTTTCAGAATTCGGAGCCTCTATTATCAAAAATATTAAATTGGTTTTGATACAAAAGATGTTAAGCGATAAACTTACAGTAATTGCAAAAGTAGTGCCCACAATCCATGGTCGTAACCTCACTGGCAACCTTGTCCTCCATACAAATTCCACATGTAAGAGAAGATGAGGAACATGGATTGGAAAGATTGGAATGTTCCATTACTCTGACACCGGCTTCTACATACAATTGATCTTTCCCTCTTTCCACAAGAACAGCCAAAACCCTTTCAACATCCCAACGATAATGTATAAGAAGGGTTCTAGCATGATGCTCCTTCAGTGAGAGCATGTCCATTATTCTACGCAAGTCCTCCCTCTATAAACAATAATTGCGAAACTAAAATCTCAGTTTTCAACTAGGACTGAATCGTTAAAACCTAAAACTGCAAAAGAAAGACGAACAAGACAGTAGGAGTGAAGATGATCTTTTTTTACCTGAGCAATGGCAAGTGATTCTCGTGTGATCACCTGCACGATGCAGAGCGAAAATTAACAGCGTGCAACCTGATATCCCAACTACAATTTACCTACTATTCTATGTCTGTAAACACCACACTGAACATTATTACTAACACCAAAACAAAGTTATGCTACATTCACATAGTATCACAGATTTCAGACACGTAAAATCGAACACAGAATCTTACAGCCTCAATTACAAACACCTCTATCTAACAAAAATCTACAGAGGATCATGAGTGATCATTAGGAATAATCTGACCATAAGATTGTCTTAAAACTCGCCGTCTCAAAACAACAGTAGCTGCGTTTCACTAGCCTGTGACGATTGACCACAACCAATCAAAAACTCGAGCAACAATACATTACCGCACATTCGACATCTGTTATCGAAAATAATTAACGATTTTACGAATTACAACAACAACTGATCAGTCCTCTAACAAACGGATACAATCAAATTCAAATTGAACCAAACAACCCCTTAATTATGACGAAAACTAAAACCCCAACCAATAAAATTTGAATTAAACAAACAAAATTAATATACATAAAATTTTAACATAATTTAACGGCAGAAAATTAAAATTGAATGCAAAACAAAAAAAAACAAAAATTAAAATTGAACAACAAACCTTGAGAGAAGATTTCTTATTGAAAGACGTATGAATATGATCATCAATGTCTTGAATTCCATTCAAAGATTCATCATCGTCTTCCTCACCATCATTATTATCAACATCATCATCATAATCGTAGTAATACTCGTTATCGCTATCAGCGTAATCCTCCATGATTATTCGAATTAATTAATTGTAATTCAGATTTTGTAAAGTATGCGGATTAAGTAAAGTTGAAGGGTGATTAGGTCGTGACTCGTGACTCGGGAGAGATTGGGAGGCGAGATAAAAAGGAAAGGGGGGGTTTGACGGCGGTGATCGACGAGAATTTTGGTGAGAGAGAGAGCTTCCACTAGAAGCAACCAAAAACCAAAAACCAAAAACCCCTAGAGAGAGAGAGAAAGAAAGGGCGGGGGAGAAGGGGGAGATTTTGGAGAGAGCAAAGGATAATTATACCAACAAAAGCTGGAAGGCAGTTCAAGAGTTGTGTCCTTGTATACGGAGTACTTGGGTGTTGGTTCAGCTTTTATATTTTTTAAATTAAATCCGCAGAATTGTATTTGGTGTGCGATTTGGTAAGTGAGATGAGAATGGATTGATTGTGTTATAGTTTCAATATTTTGAGAACTTTATTGTGGGGTGGGATGCGAGGATCGGTAGGTTGGAGAGCTCGATACCCGATGCATATATTGTCCAAAAGGAACTTCACTTCCTGCACTGGAAGTATGAGGAACTCCAGAACACCTGCGCCACGGTGATGAAGGCGGTGGCTGGTGATGGAGGATTAATGGGGGCTCAGAAGGTGAAACGACCCCCTCCCCGTTCCTACTGAGGAGCGAGTGATTCAAAGGAAGTTGATTAACTTTATCTTCAACCTCGAGCAACACTTTCGGGTCAGTCAAGTGCGTGATGACTTGAAGGTCGATACTGCTAGCATGTATTTGGTGGACGACGTCAAGCTATGGTGGCGTTCCAAGTACGCTGAGATGGAAACTAAATCCATCACCATTGAGTCGTGGGATGACTTTAAGAGGATCATGTTGATTGTGTTACATTTTCGGTTTGCCATATATATTCAAGCAGATCGAAGGCAAATTTGATCTTGTCGCTTGGGTCGAGTCACCTTTACCAACAACAAGTTGGGAATCAAGATGTAAGTTGGAGTATTAGAATGAGGGCAACTCAAACGGACAACTTAGACCTACATGAAAAAGTAAGTAGGCAAGTGATCATGCTTTGTCATTAGAAGAAAATTGTTGGTTTTGTCTTGTTTGGCAGTCTACTAGGGTAAAGAGGATGGTTACTTTCAAAAAGTGAAAGCAATGAATTAAGAAAGTTCGCCCATGAGTTTAAGAACCCGTTTAACATTCCAAACGATTTTAGATGCAAATTGCTCAAGCTTAATTCATTTAAGGATATGACGACTCCAAGCAATGTAGTAGACTTGCCTACCATTGGAGTTGCTCTAGTAGCACTACACTAGAGAATGAAGCAATGTGTGTCAACACGCGAGGGTGAACGAAGTCAATAAAGTTGTGCTCAAAGACAATTCAAGCAACTAAATTGAAAGTGTTTATAAGCTTCTTCTTCGAATGTTGTACCTCCATATGCATGCAAAACTTCTCGCACTAAATAGGGTCTAGAAGATGAGAAAAAAACATTGGAATTAAAGGTTTTAATTTAACATGGACAATTCATGTGTTGATATATGGTTAAAAGTGAAGACCAGCTGACTAAACCCCTCCACGCCTTGTGATTCGTTATTGTAGAGACCTTCTTCTTAATTCGGATTATGAAGTGCGAATTGAGCACGTCTATAAGTTTAAGGAAGCAAATAGAGTAGAATATTGAGTTGCTAATCAAGGAGTTTGCTAATGTCCTCCCTTGGAACCTAGAAAACATTACATCAAGACATCACAAGCCCGAGGGCAATTACATGCCGAATATACAGAGCACCCCCAGCATAAAGACACAATTTGAAGCAAAGCCAGAGGTTTTACCGAGTGGAGAGCACTAAGAAGAGCCAGACGTTCAGATTGAATAGTCGATTCTATTTTCCTATTTTCACAGTCGCTTCCTAATTGTGAACTCGAGATAAGGTGAAAGGCTACCCAAGCGGACGTCCCTTTACCAGTCTTGCTACGCCATGCTTCATCTGTATTGAAGTCTACTTTCATAAGAGTCTTGTGTCTGCTCCCAAGATACACTACAAGGAAGCTTGGAGGTGTGGGACTACTAGCTTAGATAGGCGCCGATAATAACAAGGGAGGAAGCGTTCGGTTTTTGTTGCCAATCAAATAATCTGATACCAACATAGTAGCATCAACTAGGACCAAGGCGGCATCGCAAATGTTGCCTTTAAAAATCACCATGTTTCCATTACACTACATGTGTAACAGTACATGATTATGAAAAGTGGTTTTGTAATTGGTTTATCCCACATTGGAAAATCAACTTTTATGATTAGCTTAAATAGTAGATTTCTACCATCAAATTATCAACAAAGCGTTCACCTTTAAAGCCCAAGAGAGGATTTACGAGTTTAAAGGTGACTTACCATCTTATTGGGTTGTGTTGCAACGTATGATGTATCGGGATATTACAAAATGATCCACGTAAAGAGGAGCAACATGCAAGGGGAATGAAGCTCATATAAAAAAATTAGAAATGTTTCTTTGAGTCGATTGAAAAGGGTATAGAGATATTAGCTTGGATTCACAACCCCAAGTTTGCACTCTGATGTGTTGAATGCATCGACAAGTGTGGAACAAGTGGCTTGATGTTTCAGAATCGTAATGACGGTAACAAGTTAGACACCCTAATAGATTGGCCCCGATTTTGAAGATTGTGAATTAGTGATATTGAGTTATGAGCTAACTCCCAGGTGAACACTGTAAATTAAAGCTACATGAATTATGGAGAATGATTTAAGCTATCGGAGCAACCCTGCGACCATGTTCTGAATGATGGGTCAATGCCTAGACCGTCCGTCTAGCGGGGAAGATCTTCGGATTGATTAGGCGCAATGGAGACGTTGCGTTCTTTAAGTGAAGAAGTTTGTAACACTACACTATTATGGAAAATGGTTTATAGAATTGGTTTGTCCGACATTAGGAAACTAAGGCTCATATGATCAGTTTATAATAGGTTCCTACCATCATACTACGGTACTACCAACATGTCTTTCATCGTCTAAGCTCAAGTGGGGATTTATGAGCCTAAGGGTGAGTTCCCATCTTATTAATTGGGTTATGTTGCGATGAATGATGGATTGGGCTATTGCAAAAACCTTGCATTTCGAAAGTAGGTCCTTGCTTTCGAAAACGCTGCACAATCGCAAGAACCTCACCATCAAGTAATCACAAGTTCTCTTTGCATGAAAAAATCCTGGTTTTGAGAGACACCAATACCAAATATCTTCACTTTTTACGTTAGGAGACTCCAAGGATTGGATCCAACGACAAGTTGTAGTCGTGAAGAGCCACCTGAGCTTTTGGTCATCCCATTTGTGGGTGATCGAGTCAAGTAAATCGGTCACATGTAGCTGGAGGAAATCTTTAAGAGGAGCTGTATCTTTGACCAGAGAGATATGGTAACCAATTTGAAGCTAACGGATGAATAGATCGTCCATTACCCACCTTACATGCCAAACCCAAAAAAGGGAACAAAATCCATGGTATAACCTCGATATGCTTAAGACGGTTGTTTCCGGTAAAAATGGGTTCGTGAGAAGGGAATTTGCCATAGCGTGCCGTGAAGACCGGAAAACAAATAACCGAGGGATGCTGATTAGACGAAATGCACCGTTTATAAGAAGAACAGAGATATCATCACAACTTGAGCATAACACATTCCAAGACCGCCGAAGCCCTTTGGCATTTAAGCTTTTCTTTGGGGAACGAGTGCATACCCATAAAGAGGATGACTTCCACCAAAAACAGTTGAATCAACGATACTTGTTCATTTTTCACTTATAGTGGTAGAATTTAACTACACTTTAAACTATTATCTGTTGTCACACGTAAATGTTTGAGATTTCACCGCATAGAATTTAACGGTCTTAATTTAAGAATCTTATAGTCAATTATATTACGATTAGAGCTGGTAAAATTTGACACGACACGACAACACGACACGAACCGCACACGAAAATAGCGGGTTAGTGTTGAGAGTTTCCAACCCGTTTAATTAAACGGGTCAACACGTCTAACACGATTACCTAAATGGGTTGGGTTAGTGTTGAAATTTTCGACACGAAACAGACACGAATTTACCCGTTTATTTGTATTTGATATGCTAGTCTTGTCAATTCGTATGACCTCCTTGACTTTTTCAGCTGTATGGAACCCAAAATCAAAACTCAAATAATATAACTGTGGAAATTACTCCTTTTAAAACCAGTCTTTATTATTAATGAAGAGTTACATAGGCACAATAGCCTTAATTCTACAATTTTTCTTTAATTAAATGTAATTTTTGTGAACTTTTCTTTGTAAACGGGTTAGGCGGGTTGTTAACGTGTTACACGTTTAATAAATGGGTCGGGTTAGTGTCAAGGGTTATCGACACGTTTAATAATCGGGTCGGGTTAGTGTCAAGGGTTTTACAACCCGTTTATCTTTGACACGGACACGAACACGAGCTTTTGCCAGCTCTAATTACGATTTAGGAGTATTTGTCAGCTAACACCTTTAAAGTTATTTACAATTTTTACAACGAGCACCTTTTATATTCATTTTTGCCAAAAGACACCTTTAAGTTGCCAAATTTTAACTCATCACACCAAAACTCGTATTTCTGGCCAAATTCCATTGACCCCCGCTTTTGATCAGCGTGCCTCGCTCTCACGTTATTCCTTATGTCGATTTCTTTCCTTTTCCCCAAAATTCCTCAGATATTTCCCCCTCCTCACCTCTGAATCCTTTTTTCCCTTGTTTCATCTTTTCTTATTATACCTAATTTTATCTCCTAACCATTCACCAGCCTCACTTATACCGAATTCCTCTTTCACAGTTTTCAAGAAATTAAAGTATATCAATTCATACACATTCATCACTAATCGAAGACCACTCCCCACATATTCAGTCTTGCACTTCATTGTAACAAATTTGTCATCAAGATATAGCCTCAAATTTGCACCGACAACATCTCTCACACAACCACTAGTTTCATTTGCCATCTTTAACAACAAGGATGATTTTAGAGTTCAATCCAATATTCAATTACTATATTCCAATGAAACAAATAATCAATTCATTTATTAATTAACTATTATCTAAACACACAAAACAAAGTCATTGAACAATTTAATTAAACACTAGGTTTTAACCTCATAAGACAAAGCCACTACATAATTTAATAAGAAAAATTAGTGTTTAATCCAACTTTAATTTTCTCCAATAAAACTAATCGATCAAGTAATAAAAACCTATTTTATAAATTTAATTAAGCTCATGAAGGTTGTAACAAAAAAAAATTAAGCTCATGAAGGTTCAACATCTACCAAAAGCTAACAAGTACAATTGAACAAAAAATGAGAAAGAACAAAAAGAATTTGGATACCTGTCACGTTTTTATGATTTGCAATACGCGACCTTTTAATGGCGTCATAGAGGACAACATTAAAGATGGTGGTTGAAGACTGAGGCCTCATTTGGATGCCCCATAAATTCCTATGAATTGTAAATTCTAGGGAATTTGAAGGTTGGGAGTTGTTTTTTTACCTATGTTGTAAAAATTGGAAGTTCCTAGGGACTTTTAATTCCTATACTTTGTGAGATTTTTTTACCAAGAACGGGGTATGTAAATGGAAATTCTCACAGAAATTTGTACTTCCCATGGGCATCCAAACAATTTTTGCACAATTCCCAAACATCCTATATTTCTAGGCTAAACTAATTCATAAGAATCCGACTTTCCGAGTGTAAGAGCAATAAATTTGAGGAAAGAGAACTTAATGATCAAAATTTTGGAGGAAAAGAAAAAAAAAATGAAGAAGTAGAGAAAATAAGGATACAAACGTGAGAAAGATGAATATTAGGGGAAATTTTGGGGAAAAAAGGAAAGAAATCAACATATATAAAAGGAATCACGTGAGAGGACGCTGGTCAATGCCGGAGTCACACACATTTTTGCTGGAAATACGAGTTTTGATGTGATGTGTTGAAATTTGGCAACTTAAAGTGTCATTTCACAGAAACGAGCATAAAAGGTGCTACTTATTAAAATCGTAAACGGAAAATATGCAAGCAAGCAAATTTTCAAGGAATTTTCTGCACCTTGCTTCCAGATGTAGTGCATTTTATTACCTTGTTCTAAACCAATTGATGGTTGCCTTCAAAGTCCAGTTACCTTTGAAATTTAGGGGCCAAAATTCGAGGCGTGATTTTTCGCTGGCAGTCGACAGGCCCAATAGCACAAAAGACAAAAGACTTTAACCTCGAATATATTATCATCTACCGTCTCTTTCCCGCCCTTTCCAATCCTCAGATTTGCTCTTTTTTTTTTTCTCTCTCTTCACCCAATTCATCACCCATCCTCCGTCAGGTCTCCAATCTCCGGCAATTCATCAACATCAACCATCATCTTCCACCACTATTCGTCATCGTCAATCGTTGTCATCATCATCAACGTTGATCGTCATCATCATCGGACGCTCGATCTACCCTCTCCTCGTCCAAATCCTCCATGGTGATGCATGTAAGTTTTAGTGCACCGAAAAAGGGTTTAGGGTTCGACTTTTCGGCGCCGCTACACCCGTTTGCGGCCTGTTTAGGGTCGTTTTTAGGGTCTAGGGGTTCATCACGCCCTTCATAGGGTGTCGTTTGATTCCAACGGTGAAGTTGGGTTGGTTTGTGAATGTCGACGATGATGGGTTTTTCACCGGTGGTTGGAGGTTGGCGAAAGGGCTGTGAGCCTGTGACTGGTTGGGAAAGCTTTTTTATTTCAATAAACTAAATTAGCCCTGAATTCTGGTGCGAAATGTCCGCCATACCTAGACCTGTCAAAAACTGACCCGACCCGAAAAACCGCCCGGGACCCGACCCGCAAATAACCCTAAAAAACCCGTTTTTCTCAACCCGGACCCGAACATGACCCGAACCCGAAAACGACCCGAAAGTCTGGGTCATAACCCGACCCAGACCAGGTCAACCCGTTGGGTCAAATGAATTGTGCAAAATATATATTATAATAATAAAAAATAATAAGAAATAGATTAATATTAATTAAATATTAATAATTGATTAATTAAAGACATATAAGATACAAATATAATTAAACTATTAATATTATATAATATAATACATAAAATGCTTGTAAAATAGTAAAAAAATAATAATTTGATTATGATAATTACCGAGAAAAAAAGGCGCGAGCATATATTTTTGACCCGTTGGTCAACCCGTAACCCGACCCGAACCAGTATAAACCCGCGTATAGTCGACTCGTATTTACTTGACCCGTATTTGACCCGACCCGTATTCGATCCGTATTTTACTGACCCGAACCCGAAACCCGCCCGCCCGACCCGTTTGACAGGTCTAGCCATACCCATGCTAACAGCAGCCCGTGATATTTCGCCCCCTCCCAAAATTCGTACAATTGTCTACGTTGTCATGACCCTTTTACACTACGAGTCTACGACCCAGAAAATTGTGTTCCCCATTTCTTTTCTTGTTTACCTTGCAAAAGTTGATAAAGCTAAAAAAATAAGATGAGAATTACTTCGTTCAACTATTTCATCATTTTACAATTACATGCATTTCATAAACGTTGTAGAAGTTTGTCAAAGTCTAGGAGATGTTTCGATACAATAACTCTACAAGATGTCGAAAGGCATTCAACCATTTTAGCTCTTCTAAGTCTTTGAGAGAAGCTATAAACATACGGAACATACAAAACATACAACCTTGTGTAGACAACATTTTGCCAGAAGCCCGATGATATCAACCATCGCCTATGAATGAGAGCACCTAAACTGATCACCATCAACTTCGCAGCAGCCGCATTGTTGAATCCAAAGAATGAAAACTGTGTCACACATTTCATAAAGGCTCATGTCAGTACTAACAGGAAATAACAAAGTTCATTGTGTCTCTTTTAACTATATGCAAGGAAACTAATTGTGAATCAAACGATACATTTGAGATAATTTTGTAGGTTCAAATGACAGAGCCCAAATAAAATAAAAGGTGGTCAAGAAAATAGGTACAAACACTGGAAAAGCGATCTCCTATTTTCAGTCATTCTACAAAGGTAATAGGGAACATTTCTGACTGGTCCATTCTCAATGAAAGTATGCGCATACTAAATATTCACAAGTAGATAATACATACACCATTCTATTACTTACAAGTGTTACAACCAATTAGACAACTTTGAGAAAAGAGTATGCATGGAATAAACTATACGGAGTAAAACATAATGGAATGTTTTTTGCCAATCTATTATCAGTAAAGTCAATGGTCGAGGATGTCAATTTACTAGCTCGTCCGATATGAAAAAGAATATTTGTGTAGAGGCTTTTAGTATTGAGGACAAAAATTGCACAAGTGAAATTTCACTTATGCTAGGAGACACAGGGAGAGATCTAGACACGTGACCAGAAGATAAGTTAGAGTGTTAAACCAATGGTGTTGATACTGATGTAGATTGTGATGTAGATCAGGGTTAATGGAGCTAACTCGAGAAACACTAACTGCAGGAGCTAAAGGAGCTCGAGTAGTAGAAACGTAAGAGGAGAGAGATTTATAGAGTTGGGTAATATATTCACTGACTAAAACTGATTACAACATATACTTCTAAACCAGTTTAATATGCTAATTAACAATTTCCAAACCTCAAACAACTTCTGGGTTCCCACCAAATCAACTAACCGACTATAATTGCTAACTGCAATTGTAGCTACATGTATAAGGAGCTGTACAAGCAACAACAATAAAGCAACAAAGTCTTAGTCAAAAGATGCTGGGGCTTCGGCTAACAGGAATTTTGACAAGGATCTTCCACTGTTAAGTGCAAAAACAATTAAATCGTCGTAGATGCAGTAAAAGAAGACAGTAAAACGAAAGAGGGGCAGGTTAGAACTCTACAGAACAAGAACATCAACATCCAAAATTCAAGACTAGAGCTTCTTTATCGATTCTTTATATAACAAGATGCCAGCCAATGATAATTTCTGCTCTAATTCTGGATTGTCACTCTGTCTGGTTTTGCACTATTCTGCTTGTTCATCAACTAAACAACCATAAAGCAAGACTGAACAAATCACTTAGCGGTAACCAGTGGTGTAAGGGGTCATTAACAATGTCAAATCAAGAGGATGACAAATATCTAACCTCAACGCTTTGAGAATTGAGGAGCTTTCCGGGCTTTCTTGAGACCAACTTTCTTCCTCTCCACTACTCTTGCATCTCTAGTCAACAAACCTTCCTGTCTGAGAGGGGTTCTGTGGCTCTCACTAACCTTGAGCAATGCCCTAGCAACACCAAGAGAAATAGCTTGTGCTTGACCAGAGAGCCCACCGCCATGAGCTTTGACAAAGACATCATAGGTCCCCTCGTACCCCAAGGCTGCTAAAGGGGTTTTTACATATTGAAGCCACAATGGATTCCCTTGAAGATATTCCTGCATGTACAAAAACATAAGGAAGCAGCTAAGTACTATTTATGCTGACCTTGTCCAAGATAGTCTGAAAACAGAAAGAACATTAAGCATTGAGAAGTTATTTAAACATTTCCTTAAAGAATTTTCATGTGGGAACAACTAAGAGAGTAATAGCCCCACCACTATCTCATTAAGTTGATGGTGGAAAATTATCTTTACCTGCTAGGCTGCTACAGGACTGTCCTAAATAGATGTCACTAATTTTTTATTAGGTCATCTATTACATGGAGGTTCTTGTGAATTTTGATTTGTGAAAGCATTGAGACCTTATTTAAGCATTTCCTTGTAGAATTCTCATTTTGGGGAGAAAGGACTAAGGGAGTCATAGTCCCTCCACTATCTCACATTTGCCCCAATCCATATCAAAGGAAACACAGAGACATTCTACTAAGACTATCATCAAAATTACTAGTCGAAGCGTTTTACCAACTCCTACCCTATTCCATCTATTTACTTGACAGTTGACAAGGCATTTTGGATGAACAAGAAATACGATGATAAACTTCAATTTGTCATCGGCTGAAAGGGGGCTATATCGGGTCTACTTCAGCCAAGCAAAACCTCATCTGAAGGTCTTAAATATAATGGTAAAAAAATCAGGAATCAATATCATAACAAAAGATCTTAAATTACTGACATAGCTCATTGATATGATAGAACATAATCTTAATAATATCTTACATTTTTCTTTGACCTTAAAAAGTTTACCAGTCTCCTGGATTGCTTATTCTATCCAAGCCTTATGTTTATCTACCTGTTTATCAATTATTTTGTAATTCTTCGTCTTTGGGACTGTTTGAGACAAAAGGCATATGAGGGTCAGTTTGGCACTATAAGACAAGTTATTTTCTGATTTATTCGGGTGCAGTGTGCATAGGATCACAGTTTAAGGAATTCAATTTCTATACTGGAAAACCAAGGCTTGTTAAAAGCTGAGTTGACGTTCCTGACAAGACATGAGCAACTCATTCGAACCACAGATTCAAGCATAGTTTTTACAACAAACTTATCTTCTAGAATGTTCTCGTATTAAGGTTTCAGGTAAAGTATAGCAACGTTAAAAGTTGGTCTTCTGCTACATAGTGATAATCAGATACACAGACCATAAAAACGTAATCATTCAAGTCATAGAAAAAAATCAATGTACTCTTGAGTCCATCATTATTATTTCCTATATTCGTTCAGCAAACCAACACCCCCATGAATCACATATTATATTATATATGCAAAAGAATCTGATTAGGACCAAGCATTAGGATGTTGCTTATGAAGTGTATGCTTACTATGCTACAATAAAAATTCTATAAAAAGGTTTCCAATGACGGGCAACGAAATGACCACCGAAATTTGATTTATGAACACCAAAGGAGTTCATGATCACATGGTAACAACAGCTTGCGAAATTCGTGAGGAGGCCGAACCTAGTTTCAATGGTTTCTTAGTATCAGTTCTGAAATGGGTGCACCTCAATGGAGACATAGAGCAGAGTAAGTGAGTATACTCTCTTCATGTCAAAGCAATGAGATTCTTCTATTAACAGATATTCCACAAATCAGTGCTCCAACTCTAATCACCCGTAGCGCCAACAGTGCAACAAGGCCAACAAAAGCATCCTTCTCCAAGAAAACATATGTAATCTGTGTTGTATATAGACACTAGCAACTCCTATCAGAACAGGACTCCAAGAATTCTCATCCGGACAATCAACAAGTCTTGTATTAGACTGCCTCTGTCTCGAAGTTAAATTGCGGGAGTTGATAAGGGAACGAGGCTAGCAACTCTCATCAGAACAGGACTCCGAGAATTGTCTTCCGGACAATCAACAAGTCTTGTATAAGACTGCCTCCGTCTCAAAGTAAAATTGCGGGAGTTCATAAGGGGAACGAGTTCTAGAATGTTGAGACCACGCAAAACAACTCCTCACTCGAGTTTTGATACATTTCATCTTATTCTGAAATGCTATTAAGAATTTACAAGCAACTAAAATCATCACCACCTTTTCACTCTAGTCATTGTTCAATATACTACAAGTCTATAATATCATGGACATTACAAATTCATGGGAATTTCCACTTCCGAACATTTTCCATCAACCCAAAAATTCACACATTGACAATTCCTACTTCTTAGAGAGTCCAATTCCCCGTAAATTTCCGAGTACACTCTGATTTTCGGGCTGCCTCTACCGCAGACGATTAACAACTCACAACCAAACAGTATAAGATTAACAAAATCCAACAAAAATACATCACATTACGCAAACAAATAAAAAAAAAACATAAATGGAGAAATTACCTTGGCGTCGCGGTAATTAATGATGAATTTGCCGGTACCTTCCTGAAGAACAACCCTAGCAATGGCACATTTCCTCCTACCAGTCCCAATTATGGTCTGGGCGGCGAAACCACCAGGAAGCCGAGACTTGACGAACTTCTGGAGGTCGGCGGTCTCAGCGGCGACGGGCTCGGCGGTGGCAGCGGCGGCGGAGGCGGAGACGGTGAGGGGTTTAAGGGAGGTAGAGTGGGATAAGGAGAGAGGTTTGGAGCGGGAAATGGGGAGGGAGTTTGGTTTGGAGGAGAGGTTGGTGGAGAAGGAGAGAGAAGTGAAGGAGGATGTTAGGGCGGTTACTGCGGCGGCGGTCGCCATTAGTGTGAGATTGTTGCCGAGTGGGAGGTGGTGGAAATGTTGTTCTGCTTCACCTTAGTGAAGAGTAGTGAGAGAGGTTCGGTTGAATAGAAGGAGTGAAGAAGAATGAGAGGGGGAAGAAGAGGGAAGAGGATTTGGTTTGGCTCAAGGAGTCAAGGGAATGGATAACGCTTTAACCTTTTTTTTTTTTTTTTTTTGGTTTATGAGAAATCTAGTTTGAGAGTCTGCGCAATGGCCAAATGACCAAATTGGTATATAAAAATAGGATTTTTCTAACGTGTGCCCATAGGGCACATGATAAGAGTGCATTTCTTTCCTTTATTAAATGAGGATTTCCTCAATTAAACAATGAGATCCCATATTTTGTTTTTTCATGTGGGAATATGACTTAATTAAGTAAGAAAATACACTCTTATCATGTGCCCTATGGGCACACGTTAGAAAAACCGATAAAAATAAAAAATACCAAATTGGTATGAAAGAAACTTCAAGAGTCATATTGGTATATAAATAAACAACAAGAGTCAAATAAGCTTATTTTTTTTCCCCAAAGTTGGAAAATCGACACAAAAAATTAATTTTCATTTTCAAAAATAAGAAAAATGATTATTGACTAAATTTTAAAATATTTTTCATGGTACAACTTAGTTTGTAAAAAAAGTAGAAAACTGTTTTTCATATTTTTGAAAAAATATAAGCAATTATTTTTGTCGATTTTTCAACCCCAACATAAAGTTAGGCTTATTTGACTCTCTTGCCATTTTTTCATACAAATCTGTCTCTTTAAGTTTTTTTTATACCAATCTGATATTTGGGTGTCTTTTTATATACCAATCTGGTGCGCAGGAGTTACTTGCCCGCAAGTAGACCTAGCAAACGGGTCAATCGGGTCGGGTCTGGGTCGGGTTACAGTTCGGGTCTATTTCGGTTCGGGTCGGGTTCGATTTGGGTCGGGTCTAGTTCGGGTGTATCAATTACGGGTCAATTGCGGTTCGGGTCGTAATCGGATCGGGTCAGCCTCGGGTCAAATCATTCTAAAATGTTCAATTTTAAACTTATTAATACCAAATTTTTGTCTCATATTATCATAACTTAGAATTTAATTGCTAATTTGAGTGTTTGAAAATATGATATAGCTATCCAAGTCCCTTTTGTTCAATCAATTCATTTAAATGTTTGATTATTCGGGTCTGAGTTATTCAGTTCGGGTCTATTTCGGGTCGTGTCAATATCGGGTCAAACAGTATTCGGGTCAATTTCGGGTTCGGGTCGGGTCAATTCGGGTTTCGGGTTGAATTTAGATTACAAATTCAGGTCAATTTCGGATGTTCGGGTCAAGTATTTCGGGTCGGATGTTCGGGTCTGGGTCAGTTTTGTCAGGTCTACCCGCAAGGGTGTGGCTCAATGGTTAAAAGAGTGGAATGCAATTCACTTGGTTTCAGAGTCAAACTCTACTAAAGTGGGTGTTATGTTTATTTGAGAAAGTAGTGGTTGCGGGTTCCCCGTGTCATAAAAAAACAAAACAGAAAATTCACGGGGTACGCTCGAACTTTGATCGATTGCACATGCTACCCAATTTTGCAATTTTGTGCACATGATATCCCTAAAATTAATATTTTAATAAAAAAAATCAAAAAAATTTCTAAAAATATTGATTTTTTTTTTTAAAAAACTGATTTTTCTAGGGGTACCATGTGCAAAATGTTGTGATCTCAAGGGCACCGAGTGCACATAGTGGCAACTTGAAGGTACCATGTGCAAATATTATAAATACTTTAAAAATATATATTTTTATGAAAAAAACAATATATTTTTATGAAAAAGAAAGTTCTTTGGATTTTTTGTTCATGAAATAATTTTTTGGATTTGTTTTTAAAAGCCTAAAATTTTTATTTTGTAATTGAAAATCATATTATATAACTTCATTAACAACTTTAATTAACCAATTTACCTAACAATTAAATCATTTAACGGATAACATAACGAAAGTTACTATTTGGGTATTATGTGCACAAAGTGATAAGTTCGGGGGTAACATGTGCACAAACTTAGCAAATTGGGTACCATGTGCAATCTGTCAAAGTTCGAGGGTACCAAGTGAATTTTCCGAAAATAAAAACAATGCACGAGTTACTTAATTGCAATGATTTAAAAACCGGATCGGATATCGAACCGGTAGCCTCGGGGTTCGATGGGTCAAGGTGTTCGACCGGTTCAACTGGATAAAAAACCGGATGACGTAATAATAATAAAAATATAAAATAATTAAAATATTGACAAAAATATTAAAATATATACAAAAGAGCTCAAACCGGTCAAACCCAGTCAAAATCCGGCTAAACCGGCCGGTTCTGGTGGTGTAACCGGAGTTTTGGTCCACCCAACCCAGTTTTGACAACGTTTGACCTCCCCGGATTTTCTGAGCCAATCGAGCCGGACCACTTACCGGTTCTCGGTTCAGCCGGTCGCTTTGGTCCGGTTTTTAAAACACCTATTCCTTAAAGATGTGGCCTCATTAGTAAAATGAACTCCAACATCTATGAGTACTTTGAAAATATTCCTAATGTACCGACTTTAATTAATTAACTACTCATATAATACTGTGTACAATAATTTTATATGTATTCCTGCTTTGATTTGTAAGGCTGTTTATCGCTCAAGATTGACGACCGGATGATGACCACGCGAAACTGGTTGAATCCCGATCGAAAAGCTAAACTAAGAAGGTGGTTTGAGGAAACCTATGATAATGGAAACATGTTTGGCCCGATGATAGCGAACTTCTCATGCGATGCCAACACGATGTCTCTCAAGTATGTCCGGAATTTTTGTACACCTCAAATCAACCTGACCTATTTAATCAGAATCTAGCATATGTTTTTCATGTCACCGGGAGAGTTAATTGCGTCATTGGGCATTCGGTGATGCTTATCGGAGTAGGATCGACTATTTTATGGTTGACCGGCGAAGATATTTTATACATCATCTTCAAATCAACTGAGGCAATTTCGGGTCAATCTTTGCACGGGTCACATTTGGTTGGACTTCTGACGTGTTCTTTGGTGGTCATGCTAAAAATACAATTTATATTACCAAAGATACGCTAGTTATGCATATAATATATATCTAAAGGTCGAACACTGAGAATGCTAAGGTTAAACATACACAAAATTAAGTTCATTTTAATCCACCTTGAGTCAATAATCAAGTTGGGGTGTGAATGAAGTCTAAACTAAACAAATCATGCGAGAATAAGACTAAGCAACAAAATTATTAATAGCTCCAGTTGGTAATTAGGTAAATCAAGCAAATAATAACATATGAAAGGCATATAAGCATATTTCAACCATTAAAAACACATATAGACAACCTATGTCAAATAAGATGCTAACTTTATACAATTAACCCCCCCCCCACCAACCCCGAATAGTGTAGAAACTAATAGAGGATTACGGAGTATTCCACAAAATTCCGGATTAAGGAATATATGTGTGTTTAGGAATACGTAATATACTAGAATGTGTTTAGAAATATCTTATGAGATAGGTTTCGTAAGGGTCAAGTCATTGTAATAGTATAAATAGGGGTCTACCCAAGGTCATTGTAAGCAAGTTATTAACGATTATATTGAGAGTTTATGAGTTTCCCAATATCGTGTGTATTATAATTCTATTATGGTATCAGAGCCTCTTTCCTAGAGGACTCTACAAGGTGGGCATGGGATCTATAATGCCTGCCGGCGGGATTTTGTTGTTCGCCGGAGTTTTGTTCGTGGTCTAGTGTTTTAGGGTTTTGTTGTTCAATTTTAAGAGTCTTATTATTGTTATTTTAGGAGTAGTCTTTATGTTGATTTTTATTTGTGTTTGAATAAAGCCCCCGTTTGTTGTTTGAGATTTGATGATGTCGAGATCGATCGATAGTTGCCGTATACTTGGAGGTCAAGATGGTTTACGTGGTGTTGCGGTCGTTGTATTTGTTGTTTGCAACAAGCAAACACCTTTATGAGATTTCGATGTCGATGATGTACGTATGATGAGCGAACAAGCTCGAAGACTTGTCGGCAAATTACGGAGATACATCGGCGGTTCATTGGTTTGGTGATTGAATTAAGGTTTAATTTGGTGAATTATATTGTGTTGATGTCGTGTCGTCGTTCGTTGTTGATAGATTTTGGTGAACACTCTTTCAGATTTTTTGGGTATATATTGTGTGTGATGATTTTACGCCGATCAAGGAATGGGGAGTGCCCCTACTAGTCATATCTGGTATTTTTAGGTGAAGTTGATATGATGACTTCACGTTTTGATACCATGTTTATTCATGATATTTATTTTGGGTTCTTTTTAGATGAAGCTGATAATGGCCGCTTCATGATTTGTGAGACCATGGTGATTCATGGTTCCCTTGTATCTGGCGTTTTAGTGGTGAATTTGATTATTGGCGATTTGTAGTGATTTACGGGACTTTTTGAGTGTTCTTTGGATGACGTTCGAGTGGTTCGAAAAGAATGGTGTTTTGCGACGACGACGATCAACGTGCCGGATTTGAAGATTGAAGATCTCGACGAAGTTATTTTGTTCCATATCGTTTTGGCAAACTCATTGTAATTTTAGTCAAATTACCATGAGTTTGAGGGGGTGTAATAGAGGATTACGGAGTATTCCGGGTTAAGGAATATATGTGTGTTTAGGAATACGTAATATACTAGAATGTGTTTAGGAATATCTTATGAGATAGGTTTCGTAAGGGTCAAGTCATTGTAATAGTATAAATAGGGGTCTACCCAAGTTCATTGTAAGCAAGTTATTAACGATTATATTGAGAGTTTATGAGTTTCCCAATATCGTGTGTGTTATAATTCTATTAGAAACTACTCACAAATCATTTGGGTCACAAGAAAAACTGGAAAATAATACCACACATTGATGCACTCCTAAACACACTCGAAACTCACACATAAAACCTACACTTTCTTTTTTCGATTTTCTGAGTTTTTTGACTGAAAATAATTGGATATGGACTTCAAAGACTCTAGATATTACTCACCTTTGTCTTGGAAGAACTAAGTGAAACTACCATTAGATATTACTCACTAATGATCCCTTCACAAGACTTAACCTCTAAAAGATATAACTCACTCAAAGAGAAATTAAGACAAAGCACAAAAATCTCATCTGAAGGTTTTTTTTTTCTATTTCATAAACTCTGCCTTCTTCGGCTGATTAGCTTGGCTTATATAAGTCTCGGATGCAGATATTACGGTGAAAGAAGAAAAAATATAATAGGAAACTAAAAGCCTAAAAATATCTCCCACAAAATTATAAAAGAAAGGAACATTATTGATGTGGGGAGTTGCTTGTGTGCCTGCTTCAGCTCCTTGTGTGTCTGCTTCAGCCTTTCTGATTTCTTATTGCATAAGAAACACTGAGGTGACGAGCTGCTTGCTGGGGAGTTTTCCTCTTGCCTAGGAAAGCTTAAGGCTATTATAATTACAGATCATTTACTCCAAAATACACATTAATGAAAAACGAGTATTAAACTATAGCCCCAAAATACACCACACTTCAGTTGATAAAACAGAGTCGATCAGAAATCTTGATTGTACGAAATTGGCCATAACTGCCGGAGCACATATCTGATGAAGCTGTAACTTATGTCATTGGAAAAATTATTCTTGAACTTTGATTTAGACACATATTTCACCTAATTTAATGATGTTTAGAAGAAAATATAAGCCTTCAAAGTTCAACCCTGTAATCTGAACTTTCTAACGAACGACTGCTGTGAACCAGATTCAAATATAAACTTCAGCCAATATATAAACATTTTGTTGTTAATTCCAAAGCCATTAACTAGTTTAATCTCTTAGGTTTCCAGAAAGGTATGGCACGAAATTACTGGACTTCATTTGATCCTTCTACGAGGCTCTCGAATATAAGTGCGCAAACCCGATTTTTCAGAATGTCTTCAATAAGATTTGTCCTCAAATATTGGCTTTCAAACTTAAATGGCTTTGAGCATGTTTGGCCTGCATCACACACCCGGGTATAGTACCCTCAGGCTGACATCATGCTGATGTCATCCACTTTTTTTTTTTTTTGTAGATTATTAAAAAAAAGAAAAGCACTTTGCCTAACTATATCTAATCCACCACGTAACAGAATTTGGTTTATATTTTTCTTCTTCTTTTTTTTTTCTTCATATTTTCAGTATTTTTAATTTGCTAGTATATTTTTAATTTAAATTGAGTATCATGAATCCAGCTATATTTCAATTTTTATCGTAATCTTCTAACTTTTATCATATACTTCAAAGTTACATTAAGTGCAATTTCAAGTTTAATTGTTTCTTTTATCATGGAGAATGGAGGTTGTACGTTATACAAGCTAAGTCAAGTTCCGTAGTATGTAGGCATTATCTCTAACGCATATCATTTTTACTCTATAGTCTATCCCTCATTTCTCTTTAATAATCATGTATTGCGATATTAGTTTGATTTTATTTACGTGTATGGTAAAAATTAACGAGCATATATATATATAGGGTCAGGTTGTGGTAGGAACCCTATATATATAGGAACTTAGGAACCAATCCTGACCATCAATATACACAAGATCGAACGGTCAACAAAAAGACAATTAAATAGAAAAAATACAAATCAAACAAATGCAAACCCAGATTCCCCCCTCTTTCATTTTTTTCTCTCCTCCCCCTCCCCCACCACCACGCACCACCATAACCGGCTCCAGTACCCGAGTGGCCGCCGCCGGCACGTCGTGGCGCGCAGAACGCCGCCGCCAGCCTACCACCCCTACCCCCACCTTCCGCGACGTCATTCCCCCTCCTCCACCTTCATTTTCTCATTTTTCCTTCACTTTCTCTCACTTCAAATTACTACCACATGTTCATCAAATTACTACTCGATGTTCATCAAATTGGTACCATATGTTCATCAAGTTATTGCCTCCGGCATCACCACGGTAGGTTGTCGATCTCCGGTGAGTATAATTAAATATTTCAAGGCAGAGGAGGGAGAATGTGGATGTTCATCAAACTAATGGGGTATGTTCATCAAATTAATGGTGTATGTTCACCATAATCAAAGTTGATGAACATTCGTCTATAATGAAATCGGCGGTGATCGTCGCCGCAGGAAGGCAGGAGAGAGAAGAGAGTGACCTGATTCCATGGAAAACGCCGGGAAACGAAGAGGAAATATGTCGAAGAGAGAGAAAATGGAATGTGAGGCGTGAGGAGGCACTTGTGGGTCAAGCGGACCACCTCTGTGAAGTCGCCGGAGCATCGCCTTGCCATTGGTGGTGGTGGCGTCGATGATGGTGGTGGGTGGTGGTGCTGATCGGCGGCGGCATGCGTGGTTGGGACGTGGTGGTTTTAGGTTGGGTGTGGGTTGGAGCCTTGGAGGAGAGAGTAAAGAAGGTTGGCTGGGGATGAGTGAGTATTTTTATTTTTTATATATTTTTATTACTAATTATGTGGACCATCACATTTAAGGAGGTGAATGGTTGAGATTGGTTCCTAAAAGTTCCTATATACTTGTAGTTCCTACCAGAACCTAAATCTATATATATATATATACATCAAAAATCAATGGGCATATAGCAATCAAATTGATAAGCATATATGTATAATTAGTGAGCACTACACACATCTTAATGAGCATATTGAAAACTAATTGACGAGGTTGTAATTGAATTCATTGAGTATTTGTGTTTGAATCATTGAGCATTACAGGGAAATTAACAAGCATACGTATAAAATTAGTGATGTTCAATAGTTTGTAGGGCTTGTCTCTAAAACTTGTCGTTGCTCCTCTTTGGCCTCCAGTCCCTTTTCATAATCATCATGTGTTATGTGCTAATTTGATTCATTTTCCTGCATATAATCAAAATTAGCGAGTGTTTATCTATTACGAGTAATAATCAGTGTGCACGAAATAAAGGTAAGTAAAACTAGTGAGCATTAGACAAATTTTAAAAAGCTTATTGAGGTCAAATTGATACGTAATAATATTAAATTTCTACACTAAGAGTAATCAGCTTGATATCAAAATCATCGAGTATTTATGAAATAATAATGAGTATTTAGTCATAATCGATGAGCATGTAAACTATAGAAGCATTACAAAATAATCAAATTTAATGAGCATATAGTAAGAACTAATGAGCATTATCAACAAGTTGACAGGCATATGCACATGAAGGGGCTAACTCTATAATCACAAAACAATAAACCAATAAATGGACACGTAAATATGTAACGAAATTGATGAGCATAACGTTAAATTATAAGAGCATGTACCCAAATTCGTGAGCGTTCCATCAAAACTAACAAGTACATTGTTCTAGTAAAAAATAAAAAGTAACGAACACATATATAAAGAATACTCCGTACATGACATTTAGTAATATTCTATATGTATGTGCACAAAATTATTTGAGTCAAAAGTAACAAGTATGTTGAATATGAAAAATAGTCTACCATTGATCCAAAAATAGGAGGAATTCTATGGTACACGCCGTTAATGAGCATGGAACCAAAATACAATGAGCATTACACAACATTCAGTGAGCATTTACTCTGAATTAATGAGCATTTCAATTGAAACTAACGAGTAGGTCGGTGATCGAGTACATGATAAAAACTACGAGTAATAAACATATCATCGAAAATTGATGAGCATTTAGGTTAAATCAATGAGTACTAATCCCACATTGATGAGCATTCAGCAAAATCTAATGAGTTACTTGACGAGTCTACAAATGTTTATTACGAGCACATACACAAAATGAACGTCTATATCGTATAAATTAATGACCAAATGACCATGTATCCTAAATTTTAAACTAACGAGCTTACTCTTGTTAATAACACAAAACAAACAATAATTCAAGTTCTTACGTTTTTGAAATTTCGCAATCTTCTTCTCCAATATCACCAATTATGTAGTACTGCGACAGTTTAGAACACGTAGAAAAACAAAATTAAAGCATAAAACGACAAATAATGCATGAACATAATTAATATAATCAAATTTTTTCTACCCCATGAGTCATGAATCAAGATTGAAATATTTGAGAAGGACGGGAACCCTAGAGATTTGTTGAGTCTTTTAATTTTTGTTGGTTTTGTTTGGGAGGTTGCACAAAAGTAGGAGTGGAGATAGGAGTAATTAATATTATAAAGAAAAAAAATAAATAAAAAAAATTATGACTGAAATCACGTCCTAATTTTTCTTTTTTTAATTTTTTTTTTTAATGATGATGTCATTTGGGGGTACTACCCCCACATGTTTATTATAGGAACTGAGAAAAACTAAGAAGATGATAGAAATAACATAAACAAACATGGTGGAAACAATAATAAAGTAAAGCATAATCAACTAAACAAGAGATGAAATAAAGTGATACGAGTAATCAACAAACACATGAATAGAAGATAAAGTAACAATAATCTATATCTATATATTAATAGGCTAACATAAAAATTTCGCTAATCCTACGTGGCATGTTGAGAGTGATTTAGCTACGTTATCACCTTATGTGGTCCCTTAAATAAAATAAATAACATCTTTCTTATGCCTTATTGAACGTTTAAACACTTCAACTTCTTCAAAATATAATTTTATTATTCAAATCATTATTAATCTTCATAATGGTATTAAATATTGTCTCTTGGCTTTTCGTCTGCCAAATTTGTCAGTTACATGTTAGTTTAAGGTAGTATATATACCGCAATTATTTGTTTGAAATTGGTTAGAAAAGAATGCATGTCATACATGAAAGGCATGTTGAAAGAGAGAAATTATGTTAGGAAATTAGATATGAAGATAGTGGTGTCGATAATTTTCTCTTACAAGAGGGATATTAGCATCGTTTAGTAAATTTACGAATCAATTATAACTAGATTTGAGGTACTGTATGTGTTTGTTTATCTATCAAATAAAAAGTCTAATATTTGTTTTTGTACTCTAAAATAATCTTTGTCTGAAGATTGGTATACATATAGTTATTTATGCTACTCATATTGTTATATTAGAATTTGCTCATTTGATCAATTATATTTTCCATTGCAATTGAAAAAGTATGTATGATTCATCATTCTCAGTTAAAAGAAGCATATCAAAATATAACAATAATTCATTCAAAAACTTCTCCAAAAAAAATTAAATTTTTATATTTCAATTTCAGTAATAAGTTAGAGGAGTGAAGTGATGAACTATATATTTAATTGTTACTTTCCACAATTCTTTGGTTCATAATAAAAATGAAATTATTTCATCACTTACAACAAATTAATAAGTTTATATTACTTAATATATCTCATCACCTAACTAAGACATGCACAGATTGATTAGCCTAGAATTAATAACTTAATAACTTAATATTAGTAGGCTAACACAATAGTTCCACAAATACCATGTGGCATGCCCAGAATGATTAGAATTAGTTGTCTAAACTTTAACTCAATGTCATCAGCTTACGTGTCAATCTCATATTAAATCAGATGAATAACATCTCTTGAGGTGCCTTTCCGAGAGTTTATAAAGCACCTCCACTTCTTTAAATTTAATTATCATAAGTTTCATTATTCAAATAATTACTCATGATCTTAATAGTGGTATTTTGGTTTGCCAAATTTGTAAATTACATGTTTGATCGACATGTTATATATACCTGAGTTGTTTGTTTGAAGTTAGTTAGAAAAAAATGCACGTCATACATGAGCGGTATGTCCAAAGAGAGAAATGAAGTTACGAGAGGAGAGATGAAACTGGTAGTGTAGATAATTGTCTCTCACAACAATGTAGAGGGATATTGACAACTATTAGTGATTTTATGTAACAATCGTAGTCAGATTTTATGTAATTTATATGTTTATACATATTTACAAATTATTGTTAGTTATAAATTAAGATAGAAATTATTTCAACTTATTATGTTGTACTGAAAGTCTTTTTTTATAATGAAAGTTGATATTGTACCCAAGGCGTTAATCACTCATGAAGTAACCAAATGACTTTAATTTTCTTACGCATAACGTACTCATTATTCTGTTTATTAATTAATTTTTTTTTTAAATTTGGCTTCAAATTATATAACGAACTCTATTTTGTTAACCCTGGTGCCTTTTCTCACCCTGCTTACACAATTTCAAGAAAGGTACACAAAGAAGATATTAAGAATTTAGATACAATAATGTTTACGTGCGAGTTCAAATTATACATGTGATACTTTCTTAGGTCAGAAACCTAACTTTTGGTGAAATTGGCGCAATGATAGATAACGCAAAGTTAGTCATATAAATATCTACAATTTTCACTTGAGAGGAAGAAATAAAATAGACCCGTGATTTCACGGGCGCAAAAACTAGTTAAGTAATAAAAAGGCTATAGATATTACCCACCAAAAGATGATGAAGAAATAATAATAATAAAGACAAGAACTTATTGAGAATTCCAAATAAGATCTTTAAAATAAAATTTGAATAAAAAGAAAGCTTCTTGATGAAAAAAAAACAATAATCAATTTCTCTCTCTTAAACTAGTGTTTAAAATGAAAATATCTAAAATAATTGTGTGATAAAGAGTGATGAGTATCTATAAATAACACACATTAGGTTAACCAGGGACGAAAATGGGATTAATGGGCCTAAAAAATTAGTCAAAGTCGTTTAAAATGATGAAAACCCATCAACCCGCCACTCGGTGCATGACTTCTGACACATTGTAGCCGGCACAGTCATTCGCAAGTGGGTCAATTCATGCCTCGCTCTCCAACTCGCGTTTCGATGTCTTTGGCGCGGTCAGTCGCAGGTGATTTGCGCAGTCCAATTATAAAGGTCGTAACTTTCTACTTGATTGGACAAACTGATAATGATAGATCGTTGGAAAGCTAAGAAGATAAGCTTTGACCTGAGCCTGATTTATGTTCATATATCTTCTCGAACCAAAGTTATGGCCATCTGAAGTTGACCATTGTGTGGAAGCTCTTCGCCCTAATGCCCTTGAGTCTTGTATTATTTCCTTTCGCCCCAATTTCATCCATGACTCGTGCATGAACTTCTATGACTTCGTGGAGCTTACAAGACATTAGAGTCTGCTACATTAAATCCTATAAGGTAGAAAACAATGGCATAAACTGTTATATTGGAAAATATATACTTGCATAT
Organism: Spergularia bocconei; assembly: GCA_963457585.1. NCBI lineage: Eukaryota > Viridiplantae > Streptophyta > Magnoliopsida > Caryophyllales > Caryophyllaceae > Spergularia > Spergularia bocconei. The sequence goes on along the minus strand of OY734947.1, from coordinate 11,036,786 downwards.
AATCATGTTTTTTTGCACAAAACAAGCATAGCCCACACTTAGTGACATTTTTGCAAAAATAAGCGTAAAGTCGTAGAAAAGACATGAAAATAGAGCCAAGAACCACGATATATCACAACAAAAACAGTCTTAAAAGGAGACACATCAAGTTGATCTTGTCGATTAATTATGTCGCGTTGTGTCGGTTTGGGGTCGATTTCACGGATGGTCTCTAGCGAAATGGATGCGTGTATCACGGGATAATTGCAGTAGCTGGGGGTCGCCACGAAACAATTTCGGAGTGTTTGGAAACCATTCAATGTATTTTGTTCCTTTGTTACGGTGGGACTACGTAAATGCTACGTAGAGTCCGTACCCAGTGCATTAATTAAGCACAAAGGCTTGAGAATTGAGTCATATCAAGTACAAAACACGTCCGCGAGTCTTTTACCAAAAAGGAAAAACCCCAAGTGCATAAGGAACAAAACGCGCATTACACCCTACACTCATATGCAGTCTACAAACCCCAAGAATTGGATTGCGGGTGATGCTAAGTGTTGATTAAGTCAGTCACCCAACCCTGCCCATATATAACCGCCTAAAAATAATTATCATTTACATATTGATACACCCTAATAAATTAGGTAAATCAGTTATTTAGCACATAAAGTAGATCTAAGGTCACAACGTCGTTAAGATTGATTAACGATCATCAGCTACCAATTTGTCCAATCACTTTGCGGTATGTGTGTTAGGTGTATGTGTGATTCACGTTTGTAGCTCGTTTTACATCTAAATTCTAAATCTTGCTTAGGCAACATATAAATCTATGTAAAAAATAAGGTAAAAATGCGTAGGTAAAGACGGGGTAGAATTCGAGAAAAAAATACAAGATGAGTTCATAAAAGACGAGGTGCCTACAGGATTTAGCACTTGCATGTGTTACTTGTTGTAGTATCTTTCAAGATCGATCATTGTGTTAATCCTTAGTATGCGTCATAAGGGGCTAGATTTGTTATTATTATAGCGATGCGTTGCTCTTCAAACATAAGTCCGGACTTTCGTTTGAATCGTGCTTAAATGTTTGATGTGTAACACCCCACATTTTTGGCTATTATTATAATTGGGCGATGTTTCATTAAATTTCCCTTTATTCTGATCTATTGTAAAATCTTTGGTTTTTGTTTTCTCTTCCCAAGTGGATGTATAGAAGCCTTCGAACCTTCTTGCAAAAAAAAGTAACTACTGTACTCCTCCGTTGATTAGGTTCTTTACGTTTCGTATAAATATGTGGGATAATTTCAAACGAAACGCAAAGAACCTACAAAAATGGAGGCAATATATATTAAACTAAAGCGAAAGAACCAGTAATACATCAAAATGCATATCCCAGGTTTAAAAAGAAGAATAAGATAAAATTCATGTATGAGTAGTATTAAAAGTAGTACCGATTCACGCTAAGTTTCGACTTTCTTTGCGTGGTACCCGATTCCAAACGGAATACTAATGTTAATTTTTTTTTTTTTGAAACAAGGAATACTAATGTTATTGGTGAAGGAATAATCGCTTATCCGTCCAAAGTACCGATTTAAAGTAGTTAATATATATAGTGAATTAAGATTATCGCTTACGAAGAACGAGATTTAATCGATCATGCGTTTCTATGTTACTAAAACAAGTGAATGGGTGGTTTGGTATGGAAAACTCATGAAACATGCAAAGAACGAACTCAAATTGATTCAACCAATAATATTATTTCAAAAACCTATTAACCCTTTTAATTGTGGGGAATTTGAGCAAGCTCTACCAAATTCCCCCATCCTAAATTAACTACCAAATACGTGACCACCTTAATAGTGGTATGTGATAGATTTATGAGCACCGATATGGTGGCTTTTATTTGGATCGATTTATTCACCAAAATTTTCATTTTTGTATTTGTGCTTATATATAAGAATTAGTGGTTTTGTATGTATTTAGGGGAAAGTGTATGGAACGACAGTTAGGCGATGAAAGATGATCCAAGGATCAAGATGCCAAGTTGTTGAGAAAATTGGAAGATAGGTTGCGGAATTTGATCTCATTTACAAAAGGTTAATTTTGAAGCTTCATAACTTTCAAAATACTCAAAAGTTTGCAGCGAAACAAACACGAGATGAACGTTGTGATCTTAGCTTTCTGGAAAGTGGCCACACATCGAAACCGGCCAAGTCGAAAAAGTTATTATCGTTTGAAAAACATCACATGAAGTAGTTTGATGAGTCGTCGCCTAAACGACGACTCGTCACAGAAGGTTTTTGACTTAAGTGACCACTTAAGTAAAATCATTTCAAGGGAGAAAAAGAATAATTAAATTAACAAAAATTAGGAACAATAAGTTTAGTATTCATTTAACTGCAACCGCAACATTAACTGAATCTAACCTTAATAAGTTGTCTAATTAGATCCTCTATTGACCAAATAATTATAACGATTCATTAGATAGAAAATATTGCTTCCTTTAAGAAAAATAATAGAATACCATCGAGTATTGACCAACATATGAAATATCCATATCATATCTAGTAGAAATAGAGATTAAACAAGAATTGATCATGAACAAAGAAATGTCTCTTTTATAATGAATAAAATAGCAATAGAGGGAACGAATTCTATCTCAAATATCGATTGATTGAAAGATTCACCAAGGATTCGAAACAGGGACGAAGCCAGGAGCTAAAGTTGAGGGGGGCTCGAGTCAAAAGTATATACTAGTATAGTATGAATTCGAAAAAACTAAAAAATTTAAGTAATATTATATACAACAGCAACAAAAGCCTTATTCCAAAATGATTTGGATTTTAACATAAATCGTCATATGAAACTGTCTCGTCTATGTCATTTAAGTAGAAAATCATAGTTTGAAAAAATATTGGAACGCGTTTAAAAGTAGTCTCAAAAAGTCATCAAATGAAAAGAAAAATAATAATAAATAAAATGATATAGAAATATTATGTAAACAATAAAAGGTTGTTTACTACCTTAATCGGGTTTAAAGAGGAGAGACGGAGGAAATAAAAAACAAATTAAAAAAGGAAAGCAATTTTAGAGAGGAAGAATGAAGAAAAGGAAACAAAATTTAAAACAACAAGCAAAATGAAAGTCCAAGGATTCGAACCCTGGCGTACTATATGGAAAATAGGCCAACTGACCACTAGGGCAAGTTGCAAATCTACAACATTTTACACACTAAAATTTACTTATTCAGAATTCTGAGGGGGGCTGGGGCCCCTGTGGGCCCTGCCCGAGCTCCGTCTCTGATTCGAAAGGATTTGTTACAAAAGTTTTTATCAATGAAAATGTTAATAACAAAGGAAAAAAGTTTTTGATTAATTACTCTACAAAATATGGAATGATTAACTAATCTTTGAGAGTTTCTAAAACCTTTATTTAGTGGTCGTTTGGTTGGCAAACAAAATCATGAGATGAATTAGAAAATATGGAGTTGTTTAGTTGCCCAAAATCATGGAAATTTAGAATTAATGAGAATTTCCAATTCCTACAAAATGAAAGAATTGACTTACCTACCCCCCCTGCTCACCCTTGGGAAATTCTTTTGGAATTTCATTCCCTACATGTCACTAAACAGTTTTAAGAAATTACCGTCAATTTGTTTTTTTCTGGAAAATGACACCTCATAGGAATTACGAATCCCCACATGCAACCAAACCACTTAAGGCACATGAAGTAGTTTGATGAGTCGTACCGTCAATTTGTACTACTACCAAACACAAAAAAGACAAAATAAAGATTCCAAAATCAATTATCTTAAGGCACAAGAAAATTGCCCGAAAGTTGCTCTCCTCAAGTCGAGAGAGCCGGTTCTTGCTTATTGGAGCGTGTCTGTAGTTTGAACTCGAGATAGAGGGTTCTCGAGTATAGAGCTGCTGCTTTATCCTCTCTTCTTCCTCGACTCTATCTACCCCCTCCTCCAGTCGTGATGGAGATGGGGGATTCTTTGCTTGATCGGCCATGTCTTCTCCGTTGATCGCTCGCTCCTCTTAGTTGATCGGCCATGTCTCCTTGTTGATTGCTCGCTGTGGTAGACTCTAAGTTTAAGACATCAAATACTCCGAATCTCCGATCTAAAATCGACAAAAATACGGAATTCCTAAAATCAAGTTAAGACCATTTCCAAATGCCTCTACAAACAACTAAATCATCATTGTTCTTAAAACCGCAAAAACATGTCGTCGTATCAAACCCCCTGAATTATCCTAACATCTCAATTACACTTTACACCAAAGTCTCTCTGAAAATCATGAAGCGAGATTTCACGTTGTATCTCCTCCAATTTAAAGAACATGTGAGTCTTAAAAAGATCCAAACCTAAGCTAGTAAGGATCGAACCGGATATAATGTCTACACTCCAACTATAACCATCTTATTATTCGCACGATCCACACAAAAGTAAGGGGGAACTAAAAAAAGCTTTCCCCAAGCTGCCCACAACTTCCTCAAACGTTGTGCCCGGCCGCAATAATACCATCGGACACGACTTGCCACGTGCCTTCAAAATGTAAGAGGATTTCTATATTAAGGCAACCAATTACTAAAATACACCTTATCTCCATATGACTCATGTAATGGTATCTTAACTTGAATTGATTCGGCCTTTTCTCTACTTATTTGCCCGCCATAGTGATAATTTTTATCTCTCTTTTTCCACATATTTTTGAAACCCTCACTGTCTCACCCCACTTCACTCGACAATTTAACGTAATTCGCCCGAGGGTTTTCGACCTACCCGTGGGCCCCAATTTTTGCCTAAGAGTCCCATTGCCGAATGGGCTTTTCGACTAAGTGGGATTTTCGTTTTTCATTTTTTTTTTCAGAGGGCAAATTATGAGTTGAAATGATGCACAAACATAAGCAACACATATGTATTATTACAAATTACGCGATGCTAGTCAAACCGATAAAAATTTCGAACCCAAATCCCCTCCCCCATGCTTAAACTCAACATTCAATGAATCAGAACACCAAAAAAAAAAAAAAAAACAACAATTGAAATGTATGGGGGGTGGGTAGCCAAAGGTAACAAACCAATATCTGCTTCCCAAGACAGAGTATGAACAACCACCATGGGCGCCACCATCTCATTCTCGACAGAATATGAACAACCACCGTGGGCGCCACCATCTCATTCTCGATCATAATGAAGCAACGGGCTGATAATCAAAGAAAACCGGGAGAGAGCCACTCTCCCTCGCCTCACATTAAAGCATGCAAGCATTAGGTTAAGTATTATGGCCACTATGTGATGGTTAAAAGTTTTTAAGTTGTTCCTACTTTCCTGGCCGTCTAGAGCATGGATTAATGTTATGTCATTCTTATCGCAGTCGAGATCGACAGGTGTTTTATCGTGTCGTACTTTGTTTGGGTACGGCGTAGCAGAGGGCCACGTTGGCATTTCCCGGGCATGGTCCTCGTGTTCATGATGTGCGGAAAATCCATAATCTCACTGAGATATTGCACGACCTTCTACCCGTGGCACTGGCATGCCAACTATACCAGTTCTCGTGCAGGATTTGAAGAATTGCTACATGAAAACTCTTAGATTAAATAGAGTATGCTGCCTTCCTCTGCAAAGTATTAGGAGTAAACTAATTTGTCAAGGTAAAAGTGTTTATGTTGGTAGTTAAATCGCATACATTAAATCTCCAGCATACTTTTACTTTACGAGGATAATGAAACATTATTCTTGCGATCATCCCTGTGTTCTTAGAGGATAGTGAAACACACTAAAATTGGAATTTCGTATACAATGAATTCAGATTTTTTCTGGAGAGAAATAATTACATGATCACTCTAGTATCTAAAAGCAGGTAACAACTTAGTTGTTCTGCCTTCATACATGTTAGTAACTTCAATGAAATACAAAACAATGTTTACAGTGACATTCTATTGCAGGAGATACATAGCCAAGCCAAGTCTGAACCATTTTCAAGCATGGTGAGGATTGAGGAAGCAGAACAATCTTACACTGTCACATTTGTTCTTTTATGGTACCAGATCTCGTTATACCGTAGGCCTGTGGCATTGTTTCTGCATGTGTCTGTAAAATTCATGTTAGCACACTGTAGGGAAGAACCAAATTCAGAGCTTATCACCAGCTGTCTCCCCGTTGCCCTAATTTGGCCATGAAATTCGCATGATGATTTTTAGCGCCCACTGGGAATAAATTCTATTATATATATGTATACCCTCATTCATCTGCAGCTGCTCCTCCCCATTTCCGTACCCTACTTACTGCTTCATCAGCCTGTAACAACAGAGAATTTTAGACAGGAAAATGGAAATCAGAGAAGCAACACTTGTCAAAAGGATTAGGTACTTACTTCCTTCTTCCAATTTGTGAGAGATGTAACGGTGATCAAAATAGCAGTTTGCAAACAGATTCCACCAACCATTCCCCCCCAAACTCCCTGTAAGAACATATCTATTAGTCACAAAATAAAGAAGTAAGAATACTACTGATCCAAAAACTTTGGAAAAAACCGGTGCGTTACCATGACTCCAAGACCGTATTTGAATCCAAGAATAATGCCAGCAGGCAGCCCAAAAAGATAGTAGCAGGCGATATTGATGTATGCAACAAGTGATTGCCATCCCGCTCCAATAGCCACACCTGAACAGAGAAGTCAGAGCATAAGCAAGCAATTCAAAGGGCACTATAACTTTACACATAAGAGTAAACAAACAAATATGTTTGACGACATTTTTTATTTCACTTTGCTTACCTGATAGTACTGGTTGAAGACTGTTGAGAAGAACTGTGAATGCCAACACAATTGAAATTCTTGTTGTTTCCTTGGCTACAGCCTCACTGCTGGTGAAAAGGTGAGGAAACGTGTCTCTAGTGGCAAGCACCACTAAGAAGACAACGAACCCTATGGCTACTGATGTTATAGAGACTACAGTTACAGAGATCTTTGCCTGCCGGTAATTGCCAGCTCCAAGCTCATTTGATACTCTCACACTGTTTGAATAAGAAATATAAGTGTCTTCTTATGATATTTCCATGTAATACTATAGATTGACGACTCTAAAAAGTAGAAGCTTTATGAGAAGAAACATGGAAGCAGGCAAATTACCTAATAGCAGCATTGAACCCAATTGCAATCATTGCATCCCATCCTTGTAAGTTCATGCTGTAAATTTAACAAATGTCAGTTGAAAGTCATAACGACTCAGATCTTGACGTATCATTTCACATTATCTTGCATCAATCAAAAAATAATTTTAAAGTTATTGATGATAAGTACGTAAACTGACTCCTTGAATAAAACGTGTTGGTAACAAATCTTACCAGATAGAGACGGCATCAACAGGTATCAAAGGATTTGGAAGAATGCCTACAATGACTACCAGCATCATCAAATACCAAAGCTCCAAGCTGTAGAGGCCAACAGAGTATGCAAAAGTGAGTATCATCAAGAGAGCACGTATGAAGTACAAAAAAAGATGGAACAGCCCTTCGTAAACATTTCTCAATCTTAAAATCCTGAAGAGGCTTTAGCCCTAGATGATATCATCTCCAGCACCGCAATATACTTATTTGACTCTTTAAAAGGTAGTTAAATTCAAATAACAAGCCTTTCAGCACTAGCAGCCTGTATTTGCGTCCTGTATTCAATCGCTTTTGATTTAAACAAATTTTATGGATACAAGGTAAAATATTCCTTTTTAATTTTGGTGGATATAAAGCCACATGGGCAGCTTTTGTGTTGACGAGTTTGAACCCAGGTCATGAGTATCAGCCTCAATAACTTCACCAGTCAAGCTAACATCTACATAAGAGGACGTATTCTAGATGGCCCTTAATACTCAATAGAACTGTTATACTTCCATTTGTTCTTTCCAATCGGATGGAGATGTAACACATTAGAATCAAGCGATGATAGTTAAAATGGAAAAGCGCGACTAGATTTCAAGGGCTTTTGTATAGATGCCATACCCTAAAACATAAAGAAAAATACTATGCAGGACTAGCATTGTATATGCCAAGAGTGCTAGGTCATGAAATAGCTTCACGCTCACTTACGTGGTTGTGGTGCATGGCTTACGTTGGATGCGTGGGAATGCCAGGAAGGACCGGTTAGATAATGAATAGATAAGAAATTAGATAGGAGTTGCATAACATAAGATGAAGGAAAATTGCGTTACTGATTTGGCAATGTGGGACCAAGTGACACATCAATTAAGACTTTAAAAGGCTTAATAATTGGAGAAGTGAGAAGTTCATGAAGGATAGGGTCAAAGGAAGACCTAAGAAATCTTGGATAAAAGAAAAGTTGAAATGGCTTAGGATTGAAGCAATATGGCATTAGAAAGGGTATCATTGAACAAAGGATTTGTGTGTATGATGTGATTTAACTTAATCTTATATTTCATTTCACTCTTTCTACTTTCGCTGTTGTTTAGTTCAAAATAAAATTATTCCCAAGTTTTAACTAAATTCAATCATTGATCTCTTTCTGGCTTCCTCTAGACATTGCAAACACCAATTGATGTTATAAATAAACTGGGAATATTACCACAAAGAAGGTGAACATTCAGTTTGTGACAACCCAAATTGGAATGTGATCTTTATCTATACACTAAGGTTTCAAGAGTAAAGCAAACAATATAAGAATTAGGAAGAGGAAGAAGATACCATAACATGACAGCAGATGCCACAGACAGCTGCACAAACCCCCATAAGTCAGCAAATGCCAGCCAGGACCATCCACTCCAAGCACCATCTGACTTTGTGTAGAGAATGTAGATAAGCTGGAGGATAACGATAAGCCACCACGACGTGTTGAGAATGATTGCTGCTCCTGCCAAGCCCCACCCTAGCCTTAGCATAAACATCCAACTCAGTGCCGTGTGGAGCACCAGGACAATCCCAGACACCCACGCCATCACAGATACTTTCCCCTGTGCTTGCAAGAACTTTTGTATCGGAAAATGAAAAGCATACGCAAATAGTTGAGGCATCATCCACAAAGCAAACTTGCCTGCACCACGAAATTGCTTTGTTTTAGTACATTGTTCAAGAAATGATCAGTAGGCACTTGGCCGTAGTACTTACTCCATAAGTCCGAAAATATCTTGTCCAATAATTCAAATTGAGTGTATTACTTTATTTATATCTGAAAGTAAGTAAATAAATTTCTTATCTTCAAATCAATTAGACGATTGCTAAATGGTGTGGACTATAAATTCTGAAAGATTACTGAATTCCAAACCCAACAAAAGCCAAAAAGGAAAATCATTACTGAGCTATTATCAAGCGATTGTAGGCGCTTATAGAGCCCGATGACTAAGAAATAGGTTTGGGCAGATTTATGTTTCAATTCTATTCAGTTTCCCACAAGATTAGGATTTCTAATTGTGCTGACTGCTGAATACACACTTGAAACTTAGATAGTACTACCTGTCCATATGTCTTTATTTTAGACTCTTAGTACATTTTTTATTTTGCTCGAGTTGGAGACCATGACTTCCAATGTACCTTGATGTGACTTGCAAGTTACAATATCATTTTCTTAATCATACTTCTAACATTGGATCAAGTAAACCATAATGAAGAGAGCACCACCTTCATTATTCCTTCCCAAAGACAGAGTCATAGTTTATGGTTATAAAGCCTCATAAAAACAAAAGTACTGCTGTCCGTTGTAAGGAGTACTAACATTATAAGTTATTATAATAGAGTCAACAAAGGATCATGTCTAACAACTTAGATTAATGTTCCTAATCTACAAGTTGTCATTAAATAATAGTATAATCAACCCAATAAAACCTAGCAAATTGCGTAGCAGCCAGTAATAAAAAATTACGATCTTAATAATAAATAGGACCCGCAACATACGGAATAATTAATTGGCAAGCCACATTCAGATCTGTCTACATTTCAACAACCAATGTGAAGAAAATCCTTAGTACACCAAACTCATCCACATTTCTTTAGATAGACTAACACAACTTGTCCATGTTTTTGAGTCAACAACTCAAACATGTTCATTACTAATTATTAGTGCACAAATTTAGCGACTGCAACTCATGGCTTTCTACGTCCTTTCACAATGTTAAACCTTATCTCTTCCCCAATGGCCACAATCTTAGGAACACTAGCCAAAAATGAATTATTTCACTTGGAGGTGAATAGGCCCTTGTGTGACTGAGCAACTATAGAATGGAAAAGACCAGATCCAGTTCATCTATATTGTCATAAGGAGCTCTGAACAAGTTATAGGGTCGCGAAAAACTAAACCCAGTGTATTAACAGGTTACCCAAACTTCAGTCAAAACTCGAACTTCACTCCTTATGAAGTTATGACCCTACGAAATCCAGAACAGAAACTTAACGGGAGGAAGAGCATTATACTGACCTGCAGCTTCAGAAATCTCTTTGGATGTGCCAAAAAATTGAAGGATGAAAGATGAATATGTATAAAGCGGGGTGAGTAGGCAGGCAGTGCCTAGCAAGATGACCCATGACCTCTGCATGTATACCCCCAACATTTTATTCTTGCCTGCACCAAATGCTTGCCCGCATAATGTCTCCAGTGCACTCGCCATTCCAAGCTACATTTTAGATATACAATTTACACGGTCAATTCATCAAAATATTTCACTATGGCAAGATGGAAATTGGAATTCATACCCATTATAGCTAAGGTACATTCATGAATTCGGAACAAGATAAATCTAAAATGAGTTTTTCTAGATACTGAGTAAAAGAGATGCAGTAAGAATTGCTGATCTCCATGATATGGTGCTTTTGAAACCACCAATCTTGAGGTTTGAATGTTAATTATTCGTACCAATGAACCTTTCCAACTGCCCACCACCCGTTTTCAGTAAAAAGGGATGGAAACAAACGAAAAGTGGAAGTTCCCATCCACCATAAAATGGATCCAACAGTTCATCAAGTATGAACAAATCAGAACGGTCGCTTCGAAATGCAGGAAATTGCGTAAGATAACTCTCGTTTTCATATTAATGATGGTCCTGAAAAAGCCAGGACATCTGATTTTGAAGCACCACCTTCCGCATGACCCCAAAAAGCAATTCATCATTCACGACTATCTAATCTGAGAACCACACCCAAACGAGAAAAAGAAAACAAGAAACCAACCCCATAAATCATGTAAATCCCCAAAAGAAGCAATCTTTCCAGCTAAAATTATTTCCTAATTAAGCAACGAATCAAAATTATTCCTGCATACTTAGAAACATAATATCTAGCGTCATACTGACGGTGAGGCTAGCTAAATTCGAGTTCTGATCAAAACCCGATTCGGCATAGCCTCACCAAACGATACTCAATTTCGGAACCACCCCCCTCACCACACTGCAAGTTATAACATGACACTGGCGGTGAGGCAAGCTGAATCCGAGTTCTAATCAGAACCCGGAAACGGCATAGTCCCACCAAATGATACTCAATTTCGGAACCACCCTCCTCCACAGGCTGTGTAAGTCATAACTTAACCAGCTGAATCGTAGTTATATATAAAACCCGGAAATGCATAAGATACTCAATTTCAGAACCACCCTCGTAATTGAAAATTAAGAAAAGTAAAAAAAGTAAACGGTAATTACCATGACACCGAAGGCAAGACCAGCGATTACGGAGTTCTCCATAGAAACAGCAGCAAGCTCAAGCTCACCAACTTGACCAGCAAAAGTCTGTGTGAGCGCGCCCATAGAGTACTGACTAATGGCAGTGAAGATAGCAGGACCAGCAATGTGCCACAGCTTCTTGGACTCATGATTAAACTCCCCGATTACGCTACCTTGTCTTTGCGACAGCTGCCGTCTCAACTGCTCCTGTTGCTTCAGCTTCAGCTCATCTTGGGTCAACAATGGCACCCCATCTTCCACTTTATCAGTCTGCGCCATCATTGCCAAAATTTACAGATCCAAATGTTGGGATTTGGAGCCGTGATGTTGAAGATTGGTTTATATATAGAGAAATGGTGGTGGAAGTAGAGAGGAGAGGAGGGGAGGTAGGAGGGTGGTCTTCGTTTAATAAGTCAGAGAATTATTATGTGTGTGTGTGTGTGTGTGTTTGAGTTTTTGTCAGAGTTGAATATTGACAACGGTATTTCGTGAGAGGAGCAGGTGAGGTGGGGATTTTGAGGAGTGAGAGAGACTTTTGTTGGAAGCTCTCTGTTTGTTGTCTTCAGTTGGTGGGGGAGTTCAATTTGAACAAGTGATTGTCGTGACAATTAAGATTACTTAGTTCTGTTGACACTATATTTAATTAGTTACACTTTGAGTGAAGTTCAAATTTGTTACGATACGTGTTAATAAATATGACTGTAACAAAAACAAATGTTGGAAGAGGTTTACGTCCTATGTGGCGTTACAATTCGAAGAAACCGAGCTAAATTAAATGGGCACAATAAAAAAAAAATTAAAGGAGAGTGGTGGCTGGCTTGTAGGGGAAAAGTCATTATCAGTAGGTGTAAAATGTTTATGATCAACTAATCAACAACCATAGTCGCATATATATTGACTTACAAGATACTTAACTAGTTATGCTCGGTGGCTCGGTTCTTTATTCCGAGGTCTGAAATCATATCACTGTTAGAAACAAAATTGATGGGATGGAGTTCTGCTTCATTTGTAGTAGTCCTACACAACTTCAAGAATCTAGATTAATTAAGAGAAACGACTTGGAAAAAACAAACAAAAGAAAAGGTGATGGTGGCTGGCATTTAGGGGGGGAATCAATTATTAGTAGGTGTTGAATGTTCAAATATCAACAACCAATTGGAAATGGTTGTTTAAGAGTGCACGTTCCACATGCTGGAGATGTTTTAACCAGAGATGTGGAGTATACTTTTCAATTGGAGTTAATGAGTGATTGAAATAGTTATGATACGCCAGTACGGTGTGTTTTAATTGTGACGTTATAACAAATTTTGATGAGGTTACTATATTGAATAATACGATTAATTCGCGATTTATTGAAATTTTGAAGGGTTTGGGAGAGATTGAATTTTTGTCTCATTAAGCAACGTCCAGAATGTGATGTTTGGAAAAACGGTATTGGGTCTTTTCAATCTGGCTGACTTCATGTCTCGTCCATTAAATCCATAAATTCACATATTAAGACATTTTTCCATCGTTATGTTTAACCACTCGCTAAAAATCAACTATAAATCACAAATGAAGAGTGATGTTGCTCGGAACTTCAAGTTGTCATACTAAAAACATTTTAATTACCATTATTGCATGAATATTAATGACAACGATTGAAACCAGTGACGGTTCAGTGTATTATCAAGGTTCTCATTGTGATAATGTCATATTTTGTTAAACATGTGATTTGATCCTTTCCTATGCTATCAAATGTTTTTCAATGTCGAAACATGGCTGTGATGTCTCATGATAGGCTATCACTATCGGCAGCTTATCTACAATATATACACATACATTATGATCGTAGTAAATATAGGAAACCCCGATCCTGATCATCGACTGTCAATCTAATGCCAAACCACCTGATTTTGTGGTTAAATTATCATGCCCTAACAGCCAAACATTCCTAAAGAAAACACAGGTACAAGAGAGATGCCCAATGTTCAAACATCTTAAGATAGAAAAAGTTATACATCAATGCTTCGTTGAAGATTATGAGACGACAGTTTCCACCCGGCGTAAAGGTGGTGTTGCCATGACATTACCAGCCTTCCAAATTCCACCTGAACTCCGAACATATTCTCCGAAACACATCATAGCAATGGCACATACGGAATAAGCTTTCGATCATTTGACAAGAGCGGGATCAAAAGGGTTAGAAGGTTATAAGGGAGGACATAATTGACATCAATAAGACCACAAAAATTGGCCAAGGTGACCAAGAAAGTATGTTAACATAAAATGAATGAAGGTAAGAGATCCCGAGTCTGTATGAAGAGTAGACGATCTGAAGAGAGGACATCTGTAGTACTAAACAATGCGGAGTATTATGCAAAACAACCAAGCAACAACGTGCCAAAAAAAATAATACTCCCTTCGTTTCTTTTGATGTGAGAGACATTCAACCGAATGTAAACAACCCAAAATAGGAATGGAGAGTAGAAAACAGAAATGAACGATCCAAGATGAGACTCACTGAGTCGGACAGTTTCTTTTGACGCTTTTGCGTACTTGTTCTTACTTCTACAAGAGAAAAAAAAAAAAAAAAAATTGCTTCACCCAAAAAAAAAAAAACGATTCTGCCGCTCAAAATGTGGTTCCACTCGAGTGGCAAGATGCAGGCTATTCACATACACGACATAAAGGTCAAAACAAATATAAAAAGACAGACGGTCAAGATGGAGGCGAGGGCAGCTCGGATCCGGCCATTGTGGTAAAGGATAAATCAACTTACTGTCCAAATTCCAAAGATGAACCACTGATTCTTAATTAGAACCTCTCCCCATTTTGGTTACTTCGAGTCTTCGACCATGCTTGCATGTTAAACATCCCAGGGCAGCCTCATTCTGACTAGCAGATCTCAAATATAATGTACAAAAATCGTCTTGCAACCTAGGCGTCCATGTAGATGACTTCAGCATGTATAGAACCTCGCCTATACAGTAACAAATCCTTCAGCAACTCCGTCCCTCCATAATTGGGAGCAGGTTTGACAGTCAATTTCTCAAGCTTGGGTGAATTTGCAAGCAGAAACTTCACAAAATCTAGCTCAGGTCTCACACCAGATATATCAATTACCCTTGCAACACGAAGGTGACTAAATATGCCTTTCGAGTCATGAGTATCCACCCACAAGCTTGGCAACGTACTTGCAATAGACCCCTCGTCTGGCCGAGCCTAGGCAAATCAAAATAACAAATCATGTCACTAATGTGTGTAATGTAAGGTCATAGACCTGTAAGGCCCTGTTTGATAGGACTTAATGAAAGTAATATTCAGATCAGTGCTGAGTCATCAGATGAGATCAGATTAGAACAGAATCATTCAGTTCAAATCAAGAAATGTTCAAATAACTATCACTTTATTTGGTTCATAATTGATACTAATTTGTTGAAATTCAATCAAATTTTCAAAAAAATTCAGATCAGATCAGATCAGATAAGTTCAGAGTCATTCAAATCAGATCAGTTCAGATCATAATCATTCAAATCAGATCAGTTCAGATCAGAATCATTCAGATCAGATCAGATCAGAATCATTCAGATCAGAACGGATCAGAATCATTCAGATCAGATCACATCAGTTCAGAAAAATACAGTCTAATCCAACGGGGCCTAAATACTTAATAGAAGAGCTGTTATCATGGTTAGCATCAACCTAGTTTTAGACGTCATCAATGTGGTTCCTTCTCACTCATGAGCACTAAGCAAGATTTGAGACAAGCAAAATGAAGGAGCACATGAAAAAGAAATTGTACAAGCAGAAGCTTACTAGCATCTCAAGCTCAAACAGATTTGGGGAACTCCTAAGTAGACAAAAGGCTGCCTTTGTCTCCTTGAGATCATTGAAGTTAATGCGGATTGAAAGATAATTCAGATAAGGACATGCAACCGGCAGCCTTCCTGGTACATTCCCTAGTGCTAGATACTGCAAACCAAAATCAAAATCAAAATTAACCCGCAGTATGATAAGTTTGAGAGCTAGAATCATCTTTAAGCCACTGCGAAGATAAAGTGGAAATAATTCTTCAGACCCAACATACCTTTAGGAAGTAACTCTGCACTTCAAGCCTCTGTATACGAGGAAGGTGGGTAAAGAATTTCAGTAAGTTGCCGGTACTATTTCGTTTTCTTGATTCACCAGGGACCGTCACATATAAACCTATGGAGATAGTATTCAAAAGAAATGTACCCTCAAGGGCGACATCATGGAAAACACCACCAATGTCAAAGAACTGAAGATTAGGAGCATGAATCTTCAGATAGCTGAATCCCTCAAAGTTCATCAATGTTAATCTCTCAAGCAAGGGGCAGTTAAGTATCATTCTCTCAAAGGCTTCTTGTGACAAAGTAATATGCTGAAGATCAAGGCTCTTCAAGTGCTGGAAACCTTTAAATGATAGAGGTACTCTTAAAGAGCAGTTGAACAGCTCCAAGTGAGTTAGATCCTCCGTAGAATACAAGCAAGAGGGTATTTGGTATCTAGGGCCCTTCCAGATTTCAAGTATAAATTCTTTTACTAAAGTTCTAGATATATGAAGAACCCATCGGTCAATATCAGGGACAGCTTGAAGATCCCTGTGGGATAGCTTGAACATCTGTATTGTGCCATCATGAAGTAACAGAACACGATCAATTATGCTGACAAATTTTCCACTCAATATTGGATCATCGGATGGACAACAGTCCTTGTCAAATATGAGATGAGGTAAATTGGCCCACTTGTACCGCCAAAAGCTCGACAAAAGACTCGTCCTTACAGCATCTCTAATGGATAAGAATGACAAAATCCTATCAACAACATGACTTGGTAGGTTGCTCAGCCTGTCAGATTCTATCTCCACACAGGGTAACTTGGGTGGTTGTCTAGCTCTCTGAGAATGTTGGAAACAGCCATATGTAATGTCAAATTCATGAGCCTTAGCAACGAAGAAATTCCAGATAGCAACATTAGGTACACACAGAAAACAAAAGGAAGAGACTGGAAATAAATTTCTAGCGAACAAAAACAAAAACAAAAAAAAAAAAAAAAACCATAGAAGAGAGAAAGTGAGGGAGAAGAGAGTTCCCATATGGTACCTCATTGATCATCACTCTGTTAGATTAAGTCATTTTGCAGTCATACCTAGTTACAGAGAAATAATTTGTATCTGATACCTTAGACACAGAAAAAAAAAACTTGCACTAACAGGATAGGACTAGGCCTAACCATGTAAGTACGTAACAGCAAATACAAATATACAATACCAACAAACCAGGGCTTAAAAACCATCTAGATAGTCACACTCAAGTAGTCCCATAGGAATAGTAGAGAGTTTCCAAAAGATGGAAGTCAAGTGTACATGTTGTGTAGGTGTTCTACTTATTGGCTTGATTATAAAATGCCATTATTGAAATGAGTTCTTATTGAAATGAGTTCTTATTAGGGTGCAAATCCCATTATTGAAATGAGTTCTTATTAGGGTGCAAATCCCATTATTGAAATGAGTTCTTATTAGGGGCCCGTTGGAACCACGATCTTCCTGTTTGACCACTCAATCTACTCAGGAAAAGCCTAGACACGGTGTAATATTACAGTTGGTATAGGCCTGAAAACTTCCAGGCCGTCGAGTCAAAATTTGAAAAACAAAAACTGGTGGCATAACCAATTTTATAACCACAAGAATTCTGTGCAGAATGACATAATCATAGGACGCAACTGAGATCAAATATGTAGAGCGGGGACTATCTGGAACAGTCTAGTTGAAAGTAACCAATGTAACTAAACCCCTGCTCATAATTGGTTCCAGATAAACAGAACAGTCTCCAACTGTTTTCCTATACAACCATCACCGTATGACACAAATTCATTATACCAACAATGAAACTGTGACTTACCACCATATCAATGCAATCAGCACTCCTCTACTGAATAGATTTCAAAAACAGCACTCCCATATGAAGAGGTTGAAATAATATTCCTTAAAACCCCTCTTTGCTTACACGGTCAATCTGATATAGCAAAATAAATGATAATAGTTAATGACTAAAAGTATGGTTATAACTATCAATAAAGTGAAAACACATGTAAATGGACTAGCCAGTCTCTCTAAAGCAATCAGCAAAAGTGTAGAAAATCCCATGAAACCAAGAGGTGTGGAGTAATAAACATCTTAGAACATAGAGACTTGAAGTTCTACCATGTGAATGACTGAAGAATTCGCAACGGTGCAGAATACTTATACATTTTAGAGAGGTGGACCATTAAATGTACTAGTATAGTTATACAGGTCACAGCTCTGCAGAAACTATTATGTTTGATGCACAGTGGATCTGCTATATTCCTTTATGGCACAATGCAATGTACAGCAATACTACAAGGAACAACTAAAACTTGACCCAGAGGTACAGACGTAGTAAGGAACAACTCATAATACTCAAAACTCCTGAATTTAGCAGGACATTTAGAAGAGTACACAAGTAGTTGAGAGGAACTAAATACGATAAATTTAAACAGCAAAAAGCAACAAACTTTGACATTCGGTTTTAATATCATTCAATACACCTTATTTTTAAACCAAATTTTTCATCTTAATTCAAAAAAAGCGTGAGGCTCCAACAGAAACGCCTCAGACATGAGGTGCAGCGCCTCACTAACATGAGGAATGCCCCAGGCGTTCGACTATTTCATTTCCACATATTTTTTCCTTCTGTTCCTTTACTTTCTCTTTGCTCCTTAATCCTTAACTTTTACTTCTTAACATATTTACCCTCTTTAAATACCAAGAAGGGCTACCCTTATGCAGATTATCGTCTGGAAAATAAAATTTGCTTAAAAACAGGGAGCGCCTCGCTTCCATGAGGAGCATGCCTCCGCCTCGCGCCTTGTCCCAGGGACCCTCATCCCCTTGGTGTGCCTCACGCCTTATTAAACTAAGTTTTACACTAGAAACCAATTCATCATTCTTATAACCCCGAACCCATTTGGAGTTTCTTATTTTCAACTTCTACACCATGTTTATTTAAACACTTCCCCAACTTCGAAAATTACTGCTGTACTTCCCCACTGCCCAGTGCATCAATCGTCCCGCCTTCATTTGACAACTTCCAAAGAAGAAATGCAATAAGGGGCTCAAACTCATGTCCCAGCTTTTAATTGGAAAGAACATTTATTTTCGGAAACATCCCTAACTTGTTGGTTTTCAAGAATATGACGGAAAGGAAAGGAAAGGAAAAAAGTGAGTTCAAAATTAGTTGCAATCCTATGTTTGGTTTCAATAATAATAAATGATTTGAGTGGAAAGGAACGCAAATGCATGGATCTTAATACATAACGTTGTCTTTTCCTCCCAAATTGTTGTGAACAGCCAAATGAGACGGGGAAAGAAAGTTTACAACATAATTTTTCACACTTTCCTTCCGATTCCTCCGAATTACTAGAAAATGCACCAAACAACAGAACTAAAAGTTCTGCTCCTTTAATTCCCTCCTCTACATTTCCTTTCCTTTCCAATCACAGCATGTGGGACATAAAGAAGCATACAAATGACAAAAGAAGTTTACAACATAATTATTCACATAGTCTTTCCTATTCCTCCAAATTACTAGTAAATGAACCAAACCACGGAATTGATAGTTCCCTTCCTTTCTTTTACTCCCTCTATACAATTCGTTTCCATTACTTACCAAACAAGTATATAAAATCATGTACTCCATATATAAAGAAGCATGTAAATGACACCAATTATCGAGAACAACAACAGTATTACCCTAGTGCCTCAAAGGCTACCGCTTATGGCGAGACAAGCAAGATTCGGATATACAAGCCTTACACCTATGTTACAAACATAATATATAGTATATAAAAATTGTTTATGAATGACTCCTAACGAAAATTGCGTCGAGAATTGCACCGACGGACTGCTTCTTCACAATACAGTAAGTATTATCAATTAGTAAAGCAGAAATTCACAGAAACAAGTTTGCAGAAGCAATTACACCATCCATAATATAGTAATTAATCATTCTTACACAAATTTTTAAAATTGGATAGGGCCCTTATCATTACGCTGCAGAAGCAAATTCGATTCATGCGTGACTATCACAACATAATTAACAAAAATATATATATAATTTGGGGGAAATTTAAGTTGAAATGAGCGTGAAGTTGAAGGATAAAATTTTACCTGATCGAGTTAAAGGTGATGTGCTGAGGATGTGGAAGATTCTGGGTTGGCTAAACACGTCGTCGATAAGCAAGAAAAAAATAAGGTAGCCTGACTGCAAAACGCTTCCGACACATGTTAACATTTTGATCAGTTATACGGAGTACTTATATCCAATTCTTCTTATTTTCTTTTTTCATGATTTTATCGAAAAAACTTGACTTCCCGTTTTGGTAAGCTTTTATGTAGTCTCGTAACTCTCGTTATCGATTCATCTACACATATAATTAGTCCAACATCATTGATCACATATGATTTTTACGCTTACTCAGTTGACACGAGACTTGATTAATTTAAGTAGAGGTCTTAAGTTCGAGCTCCTAGCCCTAAGAATACAATTATGAAAACAACTCATATGAGAGAGCATTGCCCCTTGTGTGATCATACAGTAAGGATCCTCTGTCCCATTTCGTGTCCCACTCCCTGTACCCCTCCAATCAGATTTTAGAAAACCATTAATTTTATAAAGCAAAATGTATTTATTTAGATTTAATTATGTAATTGCAAGTCTCTGATTGGAAGGGTACAGGGAATGGGACATGAAATGAGACAGAAGATCCTTATTGCTTGTCTATGGACTTAACTAGCTGGTTCACCCCTAAAGTGACCTCAAGATTTTGGCTGAAAGTAATAATTACTAATTAGGGAGAATTCGTTGATGACTACTCCCCGTCTTCCACAAAATGTTACGGAGCATACATTTCACAAAGGGACATTATTTGGGGTCATATTTTGAGTATCAATGATACACAGTATAGATTTATAAAACTAAAATGGAAAAATTTGTACTAACATTTTATTCAGAGTAACCTCACTCTCAGTATAGGATTCACACAATGGGACGTATCAAGTATTCAAGTTCATAAATAAATGCAGAATAATGCATTCAAATAATTAATCTGTACAGTTCAAGACTCTTTACTGATCTCACATAGCCTCCAGGTTGTAAAAACTGTTGAAGGCCAAACTGTTGCATCGTACAGTTTGTGATACAATGTGATACATGTTGTGTGTCGACATCTTTAAAAAGGAAGGCAACCCGTCATTTGTATGTGGTCGAGTGTCCTCTGTAGACCATATTGTAACACTGTCTGGTGAGCAGCTCTAAAACCATCCCCATATACAGGCGAAATGTCAGATTCTATCTGGTTTCTGAAAAATTGACCCAGCTTCATCTCAAAAGGTGACCCCGTGGTGCTGCTTGATGATCTGACGCCTGCTCGGGAGGGCAAAACTGACCTGCTGCTGGCCATTGAGGCGGAGTCAAGCTGTGACTCTAACCACATGTACGCTAGCACCTGGCAGATGCCTTCCTCGATCTGTGGGTTAAGCATACGAAAACCTGTAAAGAAACAATGTATCAGAAAGCAAACAATGTGTATAACGAAACAATGTACGAGACAAGATTACAGTTGGTAGGAGTAGAGAGGTTTTGGAGGTGGCACATTGCAACTTGAAATTGTTGATGTTTCAAGATACCAGATGGCATCAGCCGTGACGGCGAACAGAGTTGTAAAGAAGCCAAGACTCATACATGGCAGTCTTAAAAGGCACAAAATAGACAATTCTACAAGAGGAGAGTCTCTTTAATAAAAGGATCCTATGCACAAGCCCGTCATGAATACACGGCATACCATTTCACAATTAGACAGTTCTATAAGAGGAAAGTATCCATTAGTCCATACTACGGCATCTGCAGAAATTTCGTGTGGTGCACTGGCGTGGATTGGAACATACACTTAAGGAAAAGTGAGATGTATAATTATCACAAGGTTTCAATGCAAGGTCGTATTTGAAATCTATGATGATGTGAAAAAAGAGCTGACAAAATTCTGGATCTAGCCAGACTCAAAGTATATGTTCATCGTTATCAATTCAAAGACAATGAGTTTAAGACAAGAAAAAAAAAGAAAAAGTAGCTTCTTCTCAGAAAAATGAGAAAATATAGAAAACATGTAATATACATTTATAGATCGAATACTTTCATCCCGGAATTGGGCATTAAGTTTGAGGACAGATACATGGATCATACAGGGTAAGTTTGATCCTATAATGTAGTACTGGAAGTAGCCCAGGAAGTCTGATGACACATGAGCAAATCAGAAACTAGCAGAACTGAAAGAAGGTTAAAAATCTTATCACATATGACTTGATGGTAGTTAGCTGACTACGCGTCGTTTGGAACCCCCAAATTGGATAGGAACCCCCAAATTGGACAGAAACTGGAAGGTCCTAGGAAGTTTTGTTGGAGTTGTTTGGATGAATCATGGGAAGTAGTGTACTATCACCCCACCCCCCCCATTAATAATTACCACGCCTATGAATAAGAATACCACTTTACCTTGAAAAAACGCAACTATCAAGACGAAATCGAGGGTAAGACAGACATTTGAATAATTAACATGCGAAGTAGGGTGATGAACCAAACACCACATAGGAAGTAACTTCCAAGGAAGTCTAAATTCCTAGATTTCATCCAAAAGCCTCTAGCCAATTTCCCAGGAATTTGACATGAGAACTAATTTAAAAAAAAGGAAGTGGAACTTCCCGTAGGCAATAAGTTCCCGTTTATTCACACAAGCACTAAGAGCATCACCTTTAAGTCGTAGCCAAGCATGCATCATCTCATGAGCCAAGATCGAACCAGTCAGCAACCTGCACATATAAGGTCAATAGATCATTGGTCATACAAGAACTCCTTCACTTAGACGTCAGCCGAACATTAAATTTAGGAGTATAATGTATTTGGCATCAATGAAATTCAAAAATAGATAGAAGACATCAGAAACCACTATAATTGGAATCTGCCACATCTCCAAGACTCCGACATTTTGTGTAGCGGCATCAACCATACCCAGGTCAGAGGTATTGTTAAACACATGGCAATATAACAATGAGAAAACGTGGGACATGAAGAACAAAATACTCATGGTCACAATTGCTGCTGTTGGGGATATGGGGCGGACCAAACAAGATTTTAATGTTGACGGGAAGATCGCTTGACACCCTTTCAAGATCGATAGGTAACTCCTGGCCTCCTGCACATAGAAAACATTACTGATCCCATCCGATGTGACAAGGAAGCCCGTCCGATGCCTAAGTCTGTTTCTGGATGGTATTCGTGGAGAGAGAGAAAGTCGACAGAGAGGGTTTCAACTTCATGCTTTAGAAGTACTAAAAGAATTCTTACCCTTAACCAAATATTTCAAAAAAAATAAAAATGCTTGCCCTTGACTTGTGCCTGGCTAGGGGGTATTTATTGACCTATTGTGGTGGTACCAACAGGAAAGCCCTGGAGCCAGGGCCTCAGTCGGACCCTCAATGGAGCTTACTTTACTTTGTTTTTTACAAACCGGAGTCATGCCTTTGGTTGGCCGCCAGATCCTACCTCTGGTCTGATTCCGGCCCTAGAGTTCCAGATCCAGAGCCTGGACAGCCCAAGGCCGGACACTAAAAGTAGGTTTTGGAAACTCCATAGGCTCTGGAGCTGATGTAGCCTATGGCCGGCCCTGGATCAAGGCTCTTGCCCTCTCAAATGTTTTCACTGGATATACTTGAAGGCTAGAAACCCTCTTTGGTTATGACGGAGGTTTGGCAGTAGAGGGATATGTGGCAGCAATATGACAGGAGTGATTTTCTTGTAGATTAATGCACAAAGTAGGAACCATCCCCCCTGAAGAACTTTGTTTCCATGTATTGTACGTTTGTAATTGCTCGGAGCTACAAAATAGTAGGTACTTACGCAATGTGATAAACATTTCACATTGTAAATAATTACTTCAACAAAACTTTTATGTGTAGAGCCTTGCGTAGTTTAATAGAATTGGAGAATCACATAGGCACATTTGCACATTCTCAAATGAACATGGAAAACATTTACTTTGATCATTGCCCATGTGCGCTAATAAGCCTCTCAACCTTAGAATGACAAATACAGACACTTACCATAAACAATGACCAAAAAAAAGTCTGTCACCCAATTACCAATGCCTACACAAATCAATATAATTTATATCTACTTAATTGTGGGCTGTTCTCACTATTGTCAACGAGTAAGATGATTTTGCACACATTGTTATATCACTATTGACCTATGTTCCATGAGTCCTGATTGGCATTTGATTTCTTTGCATTAAATCTTTTCTTCCCAGTCTTGCCAAGTTGGATGGAAGACCATGGCTAAATTGCTATCTCTCCTATCAGAGACAAGTGACTTCATGGTGGCAGCGGAAATCATTTAACGTCCTAAACCCATTAGAATTGTGTACAAAGCAGGACTTGTGATTGTAATTTCCACTGAATATAGAGTGTTCTTTGGGCTGGTAGCAAGCTTCATCCTAACATAGCCTTCATACAAACCCTCAACTATTAATCAAGTACGCAACCCACATTTCTCTTCATATTTTTTACCTCAAATCTAACTCCTCTTAATATCTTAGACCCAAACTTTATCTGGTAACTAATTTCACAATTCGATGGAAGATAATTTAGGACTCCAGGGAGCAATCTGGGATATAACACATTCAAAGCATAGATATATGATACAGCTAATGATTCTTCAGCACAACTTTGATAAAATAGGTACCCCCACAGTACAAATAAAAATGAAGAGAAACACACCTAGGGAGGCCATAGAGGACAAGGATTGCAGTGACCTCACAACGCCGTGTTAACCTATAAGGTTCTGTGATCATGTCTGTTGTTCTACTCCGAGCTCCAGCCCTTGGCGGTCGTAGCACCTGGCACATACAAAGTTCAGTTGCATACTGTGAGATGGTTATGCCGCTTTGTACTAATTACATGACATTACGTCAGGAATTTGTTTACAGATAAGCTAAACACGGTAACTACACGATTCAAACTCAAACAGTGACCCTCTCCAACAAAAGCAATGCTCAGCGTTTTAGCAGTACATTACACACAAGACAGATGCAATGCATATGAAGAGAAGAAACTTCAAGGTGAGGAGGAAAGAGAGAGACTGACCGTGGAAATAGTCTGCTCCTCAGAGAGGCAAAGCCCTCTTGTTTCAGGCATATGATGATGGCCCTGCCAAAACATGGAGAAAGATTTAGACGGTCAGCTATTTTTAAAGTTTTCACCACACTGGGATCAAAAGGGAGACCGCATCACTTCAGTGATTTCGGACGTTGACAGTTCACCCTTGGCCTTACTTGCTTTTCTCCCTCCATAGCTTCATTTAAGGCTTGCCTCTCCACCAGAAGCAATGGAACATGCTGCTCCACTTTCATGGTTAGGTTTTCATAGAATTCCTGTATGTCAAGGTAAAGTGGCTGGCACTCATTTGTATCCATGACAGCAGAGTCGAGACACTCAAGGCATAATTTGCGACCATCGGCAAGTGAAACATAACCAGCATCTTGTGGCTGCAAATGAAAGAAAACGCAAGGAAGATTAATATTATACAAATTCTCCCTTTAGCTGGAAATATGCAAGAAACAAAATGACGAAGCACATTTGCTTGTTGAAGCAATGACAAACCTCCATTCTTTCACAGCTACAACATCTTGGAGTTCCATCAAGCTCATGAGAAGGACAATATTTCTGGTCCCAAAAGGGATGTGCCCTATACTCAATAAGACCAGCTGGATTTGTAGGAATCTGCACAGGAAAACCAGAAGTAAACATACTACCACTAATGACTACAGCCTTTACACGAAGGCAGAAGAGCTTCTGTAATCGAATCCCAAGAAAGAGCAATCTTTCAAGATCCTTAATATGATCCGTCTGCGAAAATTAGAAATAACTAGAACTTAATATTCCATTTTTTATAACAACTAAATGTTATGTCAAGTGTAATTTGTACTTAAGGGAAAACATTATCACAGACATGATTTATATGTCAGGCAATTCACAGTAGTTCTGGCATGACGACACAACAAGATGATATTGGATCACAGCTTCAGTTGGGAAAGCTTAACATGGGACACGTTGATAACAGAACAAGTGTCAATGTGGGATAAAATGAATAGTTACCTTGTACTACTTAACAGGCCATGATTATAACAGCGCAATTCTGAGGATATATCATAATATCTTTCCAACGTGGTGATCCTTAAAGACACAGCTCTTCCAGGTGAGAGTGGGATTTGGGTTCATCCTTTTGGTTTGTGTGGACCACATACAAGCTAATTACGTCAGGCTAGGAAGGACTAAGTAGAAGAAAGTTCTTTGGCATTGTGCTTTTATGGCTTACCTTAAGGTTCTTTGGTAGGAGAGCAACTCTTGCATCTCTCCAGAGTGTCTTGTACCTCATTGTTTATATTTTTCTTCTAATAAAGAGTTTTTTATTTCCCTAAAAGGAGTCTAATCATAAACTCTGAATCGCCAACTGTGCAAGAAGCCCCTATCAACCAATTAATTTGTTTCAACATTTTCAGACAGAAAAACGAAAACTCGATTAGTATCACAAAAGAATTGCACCAAGTTCACCAAGCTACGAAGCAACGAATTGCTCCAATTGCCTTTGAACCAATACCCCACAAATAAGCTAACCAGACGTGTAGACCACTCGAACATAGGCTAAAGAAAGTCTAATCCCAGTACAATTACGAGATTCCGCTAAAGCCAAATGGTAACACTGATAAACAGCTGTTAAAGTTTTAACGCACTTGTTCTTCCCCATCTCCCTCCAACAGGTGTCTGATTGTGGTTACCACACAAATCTATTTCAAGTGACATCTCTGAGGATAAACTAAGCCTCCATCTGTAGTCATTGTAATATTTCATTCAATGTGATTGACATTAGGTTACCAACGCCATGGACGTGAAGGGACTAACCCTTTCATGGAAGTGAAAGTAGCTGCGCCTGATAAGTACAAGATCGCAGCTTGAGGATGACATATCTCCCTCGAGTGCATAAACATATGTTTCCACCTCAAAAGGATTGGAAATGTCCAGCGGGGCTAAGACCGACCAATGCCAAAGGTTCATTTTTTCCTTGACATTACTCTTCTTAGTTATTTGTAAAACCCGTTTTTTTGTTACTTTGTCCAATTACACCTAATCAATTAAATTCCACTATTTCTTTTGGTTTAGAGTGTTCTTTTTCCTCTGTTTGATTTTAAATCTTACCCAAATGTATTTCAGTAGTTTGATATACTCATTCGCTCCCTACCTATAGCGATCTGTTGTTTAAGCAGATGTTTTTTCTGTTAGCCGACCCCAAATCATATTGGGACTAAGGTCTGGTTGCTGTTGTATTGTTATACTAAGATAGTGGTAGTTGTTCGTGCGCAAACATGGTATAGTAGACAATAAAAGGAAGACTAAACATTCTCTATCCTTAATATCATTCCTTTTTAACTTAGGGTCAATCATAACCAACCACATGGACCTGGGGAGAAACATTATTAACATTAGAACTCACACCAATTTGATGTTCTTAAACTCTAAGAAAACCCACAACACATAGAGTCAAGCTTACACAGTGGCACCAAGATACGAACCAGTTTACAAGAGTGATGACAACCTATTCAAGTTGTTCATGACATGTCAAGTACCATACACAGCCGAAAGTCTTTGTATCCAACGTGTTTCTAGTATTGTGTGAGGAAAAAAAAATTGATTATGATGTTTGCTGTCTACAAGTCTCCAACTTAACACGTAGATAAAGGGCCGGACTAGAAGTACACTTACAAATTGCCTACAAACACCACATTTTGGATGATACTGCTCTTTGTAGCAAGACTTATGATAAGGATAGCCTCCATACATGGAGAACTGCAGACAGAAGAAATGATAAATCAATCAGCCAGAGTGCAACATTTGTGCTGGTATGCTGTAATGTCAACATGGGAAGCATTAAATCAACTAAGATGAAGAAACCTATGTACCTCATAACCCGAAATGGGTGAATTGCACCCATGGCATCTGAAACACTCAGGATGCCAAAGTCCACCCATGCAACTCAAAAACCGTCCATGGCCAATCTCAGAACGGCAACCAGCACAGATTCTGCCAAAGAGGAGGATGTAGTCATTTGAATGAATCTTTTCTCTATATTAATGTAGAGAAGACAATAAAAGGATAAGTAAAGATCACCGCAAACTTATAAGCTCATTAAAAAAAAAAAAAAAAAAAACAAGTACTTCCCAAAGTGGTCGATAGACTGTGAGAACACATTAGTGTTCCAATTCGTATGCACCAAACGAACCATGAACAACAAGAAAATTTTACCAGCTGAAACATCATAGAATGATTCTTGCATACCTGTAACCCGTTGAGTAGGGCATAGGAATGGGTTGAACCAAACTGCCATTTCCATATTCATACTGTGGAGGAGATTCAATCTTTAAACTTTCTTGAAGAGCCCTAGCAAGTTCTTCATCCTCCTTTACTTGAGAACTGTGATCTGCCAAACCACCAAGATATGCGTGTTATAGAATGGCAAGTTCATATCAATGAGTGATTTTGTCTAGGAAACTTTCTGGACATCGTATATAAAACTAGAGGAAGTACTTTGATACTGCTCAACCAGTAACATCGTCTAGTACAAACAGAACAGCAAATGAGAATGGGGACAGATGCACAGTAATTCTCAGTCAAAAAAGCATGTATTCACTTATTATGCAATGCAAATGATTTCCTGTAAGGGTATCGATGCCTTTTCTTCTCTTCATGCATATGAGGGCGTTTGTCATTCATTTCAACACAAAGTTTATCGATAGAAGTTGATTACAACTACCACCAGTCATCTCAAAGCAATAATATATCAGTAAGGACCGCTCAATCACATTCTCGGAAATTATTAGTTCTGCAAGAATACCTTCATCAAACAGATCAGGCAATAGCGTGTCCAACAAGTAATGGGTATCGTTGCACTGGGTTTATCGCATCTTAAATAAATAGTATAATTGCTATGAAGAAGAATGTTGAAAAGGCAAGACTGAGAAGTAGCAGAGTGCCAGAAAGAATGATGATCCCAAAGAATATTCCAGGAAAGACAAGAAATAATGAGAAAAATTAAACACAAGATGCGGGTCAGGAGAAGTGGAGAACAGCCTAGGAAACAGGTTCCTTCATCCAGCACCAGTGAAGGCTTTCTACGTCCAAGGGTACAAATTGTGCGACATTTTTAATTTCCACTTTTATACGAAGATAATTACGTTATGAGAAAAACAATCGACCAAGTCTTCCTTTTTAAGAAGTTAATATTTGCAGTTCCTCTTGCCCATACTTCTATTATCATAGCGTAAAATAGCATTTATATCAGGAAGTTGTAATATGATACTTCTATCCGCATTTTTCATCTTCCCCAAAATAGTAGAGGATTTTGAAAACAGTACACCATTCACTATTCAATGAGACAGCGGCAGTAAACTTTTATTAGCCATAAGTTGTCCCAATTTTCCTTCCATTATTTCTGATGAAGCCATAGATTCAGTTCTTTTGATGTTTCTTTTCGGCGTATAATTATCTCACTTCTTTGAAAGCTGGTTCTGTTAGGATACATTCAGTCCTCCATGCGAGAACATACTAATTGACAGTCAAAGAATGGACTAAATTAGCTCATAAATTCCTCTCTCCTTTCAATGCCAAATATTACAAGATTAACCCATTTTCATTTAAAGGGTCAATTACAACCACCAACTTTTCAGATCCTATAAAAAGACGCTATTTGTTAGCACTTCTATACAATGTGATATGACATATGACTATATGAGAGATATTCAAAGTTAAGAAAGTTTAACCTCCTTTCATAAGATGGGAGACATAACTAACGGATTTATGTCACATCAAAACCAAACCCTTCTGCTCATGTGTCATTTAAAATAGATTAAATTCAAAATCAACCGAGGTTCTTTATACCATTGAATACGAAAACAGAATAACCTTAACAAATCTAGCTGAAGAAACCTGAAACCTAGTCTATGTCTCTAAACCTTCTCGCAAAACAAGTAACCCATTTTTAAATCTTAACTTGTTTTTGAAATTACACAATTTATTTGATACAAGAAGTAATATTATTAAAGAATGGTAGACAGAAGTAATAAGACACGTCAAAACAAAAAGGTACAGCCTAAGGTGATGGTTGAGGCCCCGGACAATGGTTTTATACCTTAACAAGAAGAACATGAGGTCCTCCTTGTCAAAACATAACATCACAAAAATAATCAACTTCTTTAGAGAGAAGCACCCTCTAGAAAGCACCAACTGCTTTCACCCGCATCGAAATAAGGAAAGTACACCCATGCTTAGTCAAAAGAATGATACATCCCATAGAAATATGGGAATTTCACGTCAAACGAAACACAACAGGGCAACATCAAAACTGCACATCTCAGTATGACTCCTATATCTGCTGTTTCCATATCCTAGGAATTAATCTCCAGTAAGTCCCCCAAAATCGGAGTACACCCACAGCCCTTGAATATGCCAGATAGCTAATGCCACAATCCACAAAAGAAATCATAATGAAGGAAAACATGAGAATCAGTTCTGAGCATAACACAAGTATCAGGCTAAGAGCATTTCTCGATTTTGCCCTTGAAGATCATTAGCATTTATCCTCTCTAATGTCATAATTCATCAGAAAGGGTGCATGAGCAGCTGTGGTTTTCTATTTACATTTACCATAATAAACGAGTGGACATTGGCCCAGTCACGCCCCCCCATAAATGACTGACACCCAGGGGCCCTTAAACTAACTGATGGCCTGCATTCTGAGATCCGCATACAAAAAATACTAAACTAAGAACAATGACGGCAGCAAGCTGCTCTACATGCCACTATATGGAGCCCTTCTTGAATGAAGGTCCTGTGAATTTCCTCAATAGGATGAAAGGAGGACATACTGCAGTCACATACTCCAGACTTCTATCTTCCAAAATCGGCCTCTCCCCTAATTGAGGTTACTCGATTATGTATGTCTCCTTTTTTCTCATAGGTATTTACAGTGTAGGTCTCAACTACAAAAACTCAGATATACACGTACGAACTATCTTTAGAAATTCAGAGTATGGCACGTCACCTTTACCATCCCTTATACTGTAATCTCCCATTTACAAACGGCACTCTAGATTATAATGAACATTGACGAATACCGATAACACTTCTATTCCATTTGAAGTTCCTCTCAAAAGAGGGCGGCTAGCTCATCTAACTGCCAAACATATGGAGCGCTTCTCAAATAAAGACCCTATGCATTTCCTTCATTCCGTAAAGGAGGAACAAGTGGCATTACCAGTTAGGTAGTAGAGACTTCCATCTTCCTAAAATCTGACTCTTTAAATTGATTAGGCAATTTTTGTCTGACTTTAGTACTAGTACGTATCAACATAGATCTTAACTACAGAAATACAACTACATGTTCAACTACAAGCTTTCAAAAATTTCATAATATGGCATGTCAACCTTTCCTGCGCCTAATTTTAATATTCACTCATCCCAAAGTCTATGCCAGTTAACTGAAATGAGCAATAATGAATCCCGATAAGATACTTCTTTCAGAACTCATAAAAAGGGGTTAGTTGACAATTCTGCGTGAAGGCGCCCAGTCACGCCCCCCCATAAATGACTGACACCCAGGGGCCCTTAAACTAACTGATGGCCTGCATTCTGAGATCCGCATACAAAAAATACTAAACTAAGAACAATGACGGCACCAAGCTGCTCTACCTGCCACTATATGCAGCCCTTCTTGAATGAAGGTCCTGTGAATTTCCTCAATAGGATGAAAGGAGGACATACTGCAGTCACATACTCCAGACTTCTATCTTCCAAAATCGGCCTCTCCCCTAATTGAGGTTACTCGATTATGTATGTCTCCTTTTTTCTCATAGGTATTAACAGTGTAGGTCTCAACTACAAAAACTCAGATATACACGTACGAACTATCTTTAGAAATTCAGAGTATGGCACGTCACCTTTACCATCCCTTATACTGTAATCTCCCATTTACAAACGGCACTCTAGATTATAAGGAACATTGACGAATACCGATAACACTTCTATTCCATTTGGAGTTCCTCCCAAAAGAGGGCGGCTAGCTCATCTAACTGCCAAACATATGGAGCGCTTCTCAAATGAAGACCCTATGCATTTCCTTCATTCCGTAAAGGAGGAACAAGTGGCATTACCAGTTAGGTAGTAGAGACTTCCATCTTCCTAAAATCTGACTCTTTAAATTGATTAGGCAATTTTTGTCTGACTTTAGTACTAGTACGTATCAACATAGATCTTAACTACAGAAATACAACTACATGTTCAACTACAAGCTTTCAAAAATTTCATAATATGGCATGCCAACCTTTCCTGCGCCTAATTTTAATATTCACTCATCCCAAAGTCTATGCCAGTTAACTGAAATGAGCAATAATGAATCCCGATAATATACTTCTATCAGAACTCATAAAAAGGGGTTAGTTGACAATTCTGCGTGAAGGCCACTTACACTAAAGTGACGAGCATATTACCTACCGGAAACAGATGTCCCTCTATTCTCCTCTTCCAAAAGTGACAATGCTATTGCTCGATCTATGTCTTCATCATTGTGGTGTGTATAAGGCTCCTGAAAGAGTAATACCAATAAGAAAGGATGGGATACACAGGTACTCTATTCAATAAAGCAATGCTTACATCCCTAAGAAACTGAGAGACTTTGATACTCTTGATGATAATTTAGATGTCATATCTTAATCAATAAAAGCTTGGCAAAAGATGGTTCTACAATAGGAGAGGTAATAATTGATATTGGGCTAATCTTCCGAAGTTTGGGACTCAAAACCTACAAAACACATTTGAATCTTGTTTCATCTAATACGTGTAAAATGATTCGATTTAAAAACTCAATTAAGGGTAGTGGGGAGGGGGTGTGAAAAAGATTCTCTAGAAGTTATATGGGTTTGGGAAATATATAAAACATGCACTAAGATGATTAGCCAACCAATTGTCCCCTGTAATACATACTTGAGTATCGGTAATTATGTAAATAACATGTTAAGTTTAGCGTACCTGAGGATGCTATAGGGATTGATTAAGGATAAAAGATTATTTAGGGTGGCATACCAGCACATTACTGAAGGTAATTAGATTGGAAGTACATAAATACAAATTTAACCCGTAAAGACAAAAGTTAAATATCTAGTACTACCTAAAGTGTGACAGGGCACTGCTTGTCTTCACATTGAGGGAATGAGGGAGACAAAATAGTGGATGCCCTTATATAAGTTGAGGATCTAGGACGTAGATAGTGGTGACTACTTTTTATAAGTTTGGGTTTTCATTACTAATATATCAAGAAGAAAGAAAACGGTGCAAGTTAATTAAGGACTATCTTTCTGGGACGAGCGGAGTGACTATGCTACTGCGTGATAGAGTTCAGTTTAACATTCAAATATTTAACTTTCTCTATTATCAGCCTCACTTCAAAAATGTGGTCAAAGTTGTACAACATTAATTTACCATGACTAATCTTTTGCAATCATCTCTAACTCGATTGTACTACATTGTCAGAAACTCATTTATCAAAATTAACATTTCTTACCACTAAAACTGAGATTGAGCCAATCAAAGTTTGATCTAACATGAATACTCCCTCCAATCCAGACCAAATGTAATGTAACATTGCTTTTCGCAGACGGAGTATAAAACTTAGATAAACGATTGCAAAAATGGAGAAGTTGAAGCTAAGATAGGTGAGTTCCACCAAAAAGGATAAACAGTTCTAAACTAAGGCAAAGTAGTTGTATTCTACCAACAACATATCATCTTTTCCCCGCCAAAGAACTACGTTACCCTCCGATTAGTTAGGACCAAAATGGTAAGTGTTACATTAGGTCGACTGAAGGGGGGATACCATAGACTCCAATGGTGCTTCAACTAACAGTAACGAACACAAATTGTTGTAGCTAGTGCATATTGGCATGTCAAATAGAGTCAATAGAAATGAAATAGAGTGAGTAGTACACAAAGAGCGGTATGCAATGCAAAATAGGTAATTCTGAGCATCACATTATGCGACTAATCCGAACATCTGGTGAAAAAGAATCAGCTCAGGTGATATACCTCTGAAGTAGAAGGTCCATTGGACACCGGACTGTCAGCATACTCATCAAGATTTTGGCCTTCATAAAGCTTATGATTAGAACCCTTAAAAACTTTACTGAGCCAGCCCATCAGGGCCGTCTCGTTGATTCGAGAGGCCCTGTGCAAAACTCTAGTAAGAGACCCCTGCGAAATGACAATTTTCGGAATTTCAATTAAAACGCACTTTGTCTATATTGAAAGTTGGACGGCCACATAGATGGCTGTTACATGACCATTCAATTGCCCAAGTTAATATAGCATTAATCTCCAATTAATCAGCTAATTAGTGAGATTAATTCCCTATACTAATTGCTCTATGTGAGCCAATATATCTATCTAATCTAATATATATATAGGGTCAGGTTCAGGTTGGAACCTTTATTATATAGGAACTCTAGGAACCAATCAGAACCATTAATTTACTTTAGATCTAAGGGTCTACAAAATAAGCTAATAAAAATAAAACAAAACTAGTAAATTAACACCAACCCATTCGTTTTCTCTTTCCTATCTCCTCTCCCCTCCCACTTCACCACTAGTTCCGCCACCCCATACCACCGCCGACCACACCAACCGCCATAACAGCCAGCACCACCACCGACGATGGGCCAGCGACCGCCGCCCAGCCAGCCAGCCTTCGCGCACTCCCTTCTCCATTTTCACCACCTTTCTCCTCCATTTTCACCGCCCTCCTCCATTTTCACCACTTTTCTCTTCCTCTCTCCTCCTCCATAATCAAGAAACAAACATAAAAAAAACGTCAGAAGTTCTATGTTCATCTAAATTAATTCAATGTTCATCAAGTTTAAGTTATATGTTCATCAAACTTAAGTTAATGTTCATCAAGTTTAAGTCAGACATTCAAAATTTTATTTGCAGAAATGATGGTGGGTCAATTAAAGTGATGAACATTCAGCTTGAAATCGATGAACATACCTTATAATTTGATGAACATACATTTGAGATGGAATGTGTCGAGCAGATAGCGAATAGACTTAGCAGGGTGGGGAAGTGTGGTGGCTGAGTGGCTGCTGGCGACCCGGCGGGTATGGTGTCGGCGGTGGATGTTCATCGAATTATTACTAAATGTTCATTCGATTTCAAATCAATGTTCACCCAATTTATTTCATTAAAAGTTCAATACCAAAAATCAAAGTGGATAGAACATTTATGCTTAGCGAACAACAACAAACTTACCTACTGCGTGGTTGACGGCGAGTCGGCGACGGCAACCATCGTCGATGAAAGAGACGCAGGAGAGAGAACGTGGGAGAAGAGAGAAGAGAAAGAGGGCCGAAGACGTTTTGGCTTGCTTAAGTGTCGCCGGCGAACGCGAGGTTTGGTGGTTCTGTTCGCCGGCGATGGCGATGGCGTTGGTGGCACGGCGGCTGGGTAACGGAGAAGAGAGAAGAAGCTGGGAAAGGGGAACGGGGTTGAGAGAAACTGTATTTTGGTTTGTTTATTTTGTTTTTCAATTTTTTCTTTTAGTTTTTTTATCTCTATTTTTCAAGACCATTAGATCTAGATTGATGGAGGGTTAAGATTGGTTCCTAAAGTTCCTATATACTTAGAGTTCCTACCAGAACCTAAATCTACATATATATATATATATGTAGATTTAGGTTCTGGTAGAAACTCTATGTATATGGGAACTTTAGGAACCAATCTCACCCATACATTCAATTAGATCCTACGGTCCAAAACGCACCCGGGTCATTAATGGCAGCTTACGTAATTTTGTTGAGTTTTTTTTTTTTTTTTTTAAATGTTTGCTATTTCTCCAGTTGTCCACGTACCTATTTTGCCACCCTCCCCATGTGCTTGTATGACATTAAAGCATGTTATTTCTCTCTCCTCCAATAACTACTTTTTCTATCCTCATTTCTTCACACATCAAAATTGCGTCTGCTACTCTTCTCCTTCAAATCCCTTTTAATTTTCCTACTCAATTTCTTACTTTCTTTCCTTTTTAATGTTTATCAATCACCCGATTTTACATCATTTTGCCCCAAAACAATTATGTGCGCATTTCATTTGATGAATATATCATCACTTTTGATGAACATGTGCACTTGATTTGATGAATATCGTACCCTTTTGATGAACATCAATATCTGATTTGATGAACATCCTACACTTTTGATGAACATCAACATTTGATTTGATGAACATTGAACTTTAACTCGATGTTCATCTAATTTGTCTTTATGTTCATCTAATTTTGTCTCCATGTTCATCTTATATCGACTCTATGTTCATCCATCAAAATTTACAATATTGAATGGTGGTTGTCGGTCATATCACGAAAACAGCCGGTCAAACGAGGAGGACAAAGACAGAAATAGGACGAGATGCGACTGTAATCGGTGTCTCTGAGGGCGAGGTGGTCACGCCGGCGTCCGACGCTCA
Organism: Spergularia bocconei; assembly: GCA_963457585.1. NCBI lineage: Eukaryota > Viridiplantae > Streptophyta > Magnoliopsida > Caryophyllales > Caryophyllaceae > Spergularia > Spergularia bocconei. The sequence continues at coordinate 11,000,461 of OY734947.1, read as the reverse complement.
AGATGGTGACTGGGAGTGGGCGGCGGCAGGGCACGGCGAGGGAGTGGTGTTTCTGGGAGAGAGAAAGCGTAGGAAAAAGGAGAAAATGAAGTTAGAGTGGCGGGTTGTGTCGTAGACAGTGGGGATATCGGTGGTGGTCTGCTGGTGGCGGTTATGGTGGTGGTTTGGGGAGTGTCAGGGTGGTGGGTGGGTGGCGATGCTTGGGGTGGTCAAGGGTGGTGGTCGGGTTGGGTGGGGAGTGTAAGGGGGAAAGAGAGTAAATAGGTTTTTTTTAGTAATTTATTGTTTGTTAATTCTAATTAGTAGCTGAATATTTAATATTAATTAATATGGTTCCTAGAGTTCCTATATAGGTAAGGTTCCTACCTGAACCTGACCCTATATATGTAATCCTGAACCCGCTCAATTCCCACGCTGACACGTGGCATATAATAATATTATTATATTGTAAATAATGTTTATCCAAAATAGGATATGGTAAGTACATGATAATATTATTCTAATAAAATAACATTATTATTTGATTTATGGAAAATAGTTATGTAATATATTAACTATTTGATTATAAGTACATGATAATATTATTCTAATAAAATAACATTATTATTTGATTTATGGAAAATAGTTATGTAATATATTAACTATTTGATTATGGCAATTTGATCAAAATATCCCACGGGTGTTTCAAAATGGGACTTTAACTTTTGAAATGTAACTTTTCCTCTAATTAAATTACATATATCACACGGGTGTTCGAAATGAGATTTTAAGTTTTTAAAGGTGAGTTTCCATCTAATTACATTACAAATATGCTACGGGTGTTCAAACATGACTTAAAGTTACATTTAACTAGAATATGTAAAATAAGTAGAGAGCATATAACGAAATTATTATATTGTGTTAAAGTATAACAAAACGGGTCTCTATTTATAGAAAATGAAAAAACTGAATTATTGATATTTTTTTAATTTTTTTTATAATGTATTTTTAGAGATATGGATCTTGCAAGATTTAAAACCGGAGAAATTTTTGATTGTCACTTTACTATTATTTTTTCCTGCCAGTTTATGCAAAACGACGTCGTTTTGCCCATAAAATAGGTAAAACGACACAGTTTCATCATCTAGCCGTGAAAAAAGGAAAGAAAAGGCTGAGATGTTGGGGGAAGTGGGCCCCAGTTGCTGCTCTACATCTCGCGTAGAATTCATTCACCTGATGAATGAAACTCATTTCATTCATTCATGAATGAATTCATTCATTGCAACACCACAACTTTTTCATTCATTCATCAATTTTTTTTTGATGAATGAGAATTTCATTCACCATAACAAATGCTCTAAATCATTCTAATCGAGATTAACGCAAAACAAATGCATAGAGTAGAGTAGTAGACATACATTACAAGGATACCGTACATTACGAGTACTAAACTAGCCCAAAATATAAAACTTATATAGTACACAGGAACTAACACACCAAGTGTTTGTGCAATATACAGGTGGCTGAGTGAAACAAATTCTTTACATAAGCCACAAAAAAAAAAAAAAAAACGACCCATCAGGCCACCATAAGGAAATGGAAACACATTCATCATCATCCCTGCCTTTCTTCTGTATCATTCCTACTTCATTCCTTCACACAGAGGAACAATGAAATAAGATGATTAGATCGAATCAACACACAATCAATTAGATCAAGTGAGTACAAAACTCATCATAACCCTCAAAATCACTCCAATTAAACAAATATGTTGCCCAGGACAATTGATCTGGGAACCCATAAAATGATTGATCAATCCAACACCAAGTCGGGTCGATTCGGGGGATAATACCAGCGCACAGCTAGAGCACATGCACCACCCAAAATTTCTATCTCAGATCAAGGAACGCCAACATCACGTAGATAGGCGCAGGCGAGACTACGGCGGATCGTGTGACACACAAGCGCCGCCGTGGAGGAGCCAAAGATCCGGCCACCAAGGCTCGAAGTCATACGAGTGAAAACGGCCGCGAATGCTAATTGGGTTGTGCGTGACTTACACGCGCCACCGTCTATACGGTGAGTCTTAATTTTCATTTTTGTTCGGGTTCGTCAATTGGTTTGGGGAGCAGCCACATAGGCCGTGGGTTGCTGGGTCTAATTTGGGCGAAAACTTATCGTGTACTAAACACATATGTACCACAATGTAATTACAGTATGTCTAATACACTTCTCTACTTTCCTGAAACAAATTCAATAAAACGATTTGTATAAAACGAAATTTATACATCTACAGGAGTTTAACCAATCGGGGCAGAGGCAAAACACATTTGCTCTGATACCACTGTTGGAAATAGGACTAACCTCGATGCGGAAGCGGTTTAGGATCGTTGTGCTTGATCACTGCCCACGGTCCTCGTCGGTTCTCCTCCGGTGGCTACTAGAGTCCCGGAATACGTCCACGCCCCAAGACCCAAGTCACTCTTGTGATGGTTTGACTAACTTAGAGATATACGTGATTGAGTATGTGTGTTTCTAATTGCATTAGACCATTAGTCTGTTCGTCCATTAGACTATTGCACATATGGGTGATCTCATCCCCATTACTAGTTTGATGACCCGTGCAACGCCCGGGCTACTTGTTTAAATTTTAAAATTATGTAAACGAATTTTAACACCCATGTGATACTTGCAATGTAGTCAGATGGAAACTCACCTTTAAAAACTTTAAGTCATGTTTGAACACCCGTAGCATATTTGTAATGTAATTAGATGGAAACTCACCTTTAAAAACTTAAAATCTCATTTCGAACACCCGTGTGATATATGTAATTTAATTAGAGGAAAAGTTACATTTCAAAAGTTAAAGTCCCATTTTGAAACACCCGTGGGATATTTTGATCAAATTGCCATAATCAAATAGTTAATATATTACATAACTATTTTCCATAAATCAAATAATAATGTTATTTTATTAGAATAATATTATCATGTACTTATAATCAAATAGTTAATATATTACATAACTATTTTCCATAAATCAAATAATAATGTTATTTTATTAGAATAATATTATCATGTACTTACCATATCCTATTTTGGATAAACATTATTTACAATATAATAATATTATTATATGCCACGTGTCAGCGTGGGAATTGAGCGGGTTCAGGATTACATATATAGGGTCAGGTTCAGGTAGGAACCTTACCTATATAGGAACTCTAGGAACCATATTAATTAATATTAAATATTCAGCTACTAATTAGAATTAACAAACAATAAATTACTAAAAAAAACCTATTTACTCTCTTTCCCCCTTACACTCCCCACCCAACCCGACCACCACCCTTGACCACCCCAAGCATCGCCACCCACCCACCACCCTGACACTCCCCAAACCACCACCATAACCGCCACCAGCAGACCACCACCGATATCCCCACTGTCTGCGACACAACCCGCCACTCTAACTTCATTTTCTCCTTTTTCCTACGCTTTCTCTCTCCCAGAAACACCACTCCCTCGCCGTGCCCTGCCGCCGCCCACTCCCAGTCACCATCTTGAGCGTCGGACGCCGGCGTGACCACCTCGCCCTCAGAGACACCGATTACAGTCGCATCTCGTCCTATTTCTGTCTTTGTCCTCCTCGTTTGACCGGCTGTTTTCGTGATATGACCGACAACCACCATTCAATATTGTAAATTTTGATGGATGAACATAGAGTCGATATAAGATGAACATGGAGACAAAATTAGATGAACATAAAGACAAATTAGATGAACATCGAGTTAAAGTTCAATGTTCATCAAATCAAATGTTGATGTTCATCAAAAGTGTAGGATGTTCATCAAATCAGATATTGATGTTCATCAAAAGGGTACGATATTCATCAAATCAAGTGCACATGTTCATCAAAAGTGTGGTGGGGTATTGGATGAATGAAAATTTCATTCATGGTAGTAGGAGGTGAATGGAAATTTGATTAAAAACATGAGGATGAGAGAGAAAGTGCTAAGAGAGAGATGAATGAATGAAAAAACCATTCATGGTAAAGGATGCTCTTAGTATCGTAATCTGGATTAACATTGCTCATATAGCTACTTTATACAATTATGTATTGTACCTTACCCAATTTTATGAATGTGTTTCATCAAAATTTGACTATGTATCGAATGTTATAGATTTGTTCTTATATCTTAGTGATGAGGTGGGTATTGCGCTAATTAGTTTAGCCAATTTCTATGAGCAAGTGCAAAATAAGTTTGTATTATAGACCAATCTATGAATTTGTTTCATCCAATTTGAGTTAGACCTTGTAATTTTGTTTTACACTCAAAATTCGTATATCTTAGTGATATGAGTTATTTTGCTCATCTGTTAGGCAAAATATACGAGTTTATGAATATGTTTCACAAGACTATTATAAATACGTTTTATATGGGTAGTTAATATTCTTAGTGATTTTAACTATATTGTTCAACTTTTATGAATTAGTTTCATAACTAATTAGTATGTACATGTGTTCTACATACACAAGTTCGACGTCTTTGTGACATGTAGTCTTCGTGACATTTTGTCGTAACGATGGAATTTTATTTCGTATAAAATTGCCAATATCTTAGTGATAATTTGAAGCTAATTAGTTTAGCCAACTTCTGGGTATTGATTGATATTTAGTGTTAAAATGTAAATACTATATTTTGTGTATATCATACCCATGTTGTCGGTAAAGAAGAATTTGCATATGAACAATGATTAGAATTTTATGAATTTGTTTCAAATTAGTATAATCATACTAATGTGAATTTGTTTTACATATCGGTCGTATATATCTTAGTGATTAAAGTGCATGGAAGTTTGTCTTCATGTTTTATCGATTCGATATATTATGTAAATTCGTTTTACATAAATGACTTAAATATCTTAGTGATAGTGTTTTAAGTCGACCTAGTATCTCTGTGAATAGTGGTCGGTACAACTAAGTTTTGCAAATGCAAATTCATTATTCTTTTCAGACCTTAGTGTCTTTGTGATTAGTGATCAGTACAACTTAGTTTTTTACAAGCAAATTAATATAAATATTGTATATGTTACGATTAAATTTCTTATAATTTCTTACCGATTCATGTAAATTCGTTTTACATAGAACAAGTTAAATATGTAGGTCATATTCTTATGTTTTTGCTAATCAGTTTAGCAATCTTTACAAGTCCAATGAATTTGTTTCATTTTATTATGTTAATTAAATTACAAAGTTTTCGATTCTATGTTTGTTGTGATGATTATGAGTTTAGCGAAATTTTCGATCAAGCAACATAGATGAGGATATTTTGTGTAATTTAATTGTGTTGCCTAACGTCCAGTTTTATATATACTTGTAGATGGCAAACATTGACTTTAGTGATTTGTTCACTACTGGCAAGTTAGATGGCACGAATTTCGAGGTCTGGGGAGAGAAGATTCGGTATCTTCTCAGTAAGAACGGGGTTTTAGAAACCTTGTCTACTACTATGACCTATGCTGCTAAAGGGCAGTGTAATGAGATTTTTTTTATCAAAACTTGTTCCAAATGAAAGATCATGAGGCGCAGTCAATTATGTTATTTTGTATGCATAATGACCTGCATGCTGATTTCGAGACTTGCCCCACAGCTAAAGAGATGTAGGATAAGCTACAAGTCAAATTCGGTTCAAAATCGAGTTTGGGGCTTCGTGCTCTAAACTTAAAGTGGTTGAGTACTAGTATTGAATCACACGATGATATTACCGAATGCCTGCGTGTTATAAGTAACATGATACGTGACTTGAAAGCTAGTGGACGTGATGTGACTGAGAGGAGGTGTTTATAAATGTGATTTGTTCACTTCCATCAGATTCTAGGCGATTAGGAAACCTTTAAACACCACGCCATGTGTAATAGTGCATACATCCCCACGTTTGAGGAAGTCTCACAGCTCATTGGAATAGAAGAAGCACGCCAAAAGGCGCTAAGGCCTTCTAGTTCGATGACACTTGGATCAAGGAATGATATAGTTAAACGACGCAAGGCTAAGTGCCATGGAGAGAAGACTATAGCACGTGAGAGGTGTTATAGATAGATGCGCCAAAAAGGATCATTCCACTCGTGTTCGTCTCGAGTCAAAGATGGTATCCTTCTCGGCTCATTCTACGAACTATTTGTTTGTCCATAAGCATAAGTTGCTAATCTCTTCCCATTTTTTGAATTGTAGAGATAAGGACGAGCACGAGAGTAGTTCCAAATCAAGATGATATTGTGGGCTTTCATCTTGTTGATAGATCCATAGTTCGTCTTGTTAGATAATGATATAGAGGAACACGTTCTTTATATTAGAAATTATCATCTTAATGGTGTATGTAAAACAATGTGTTGTTTTATGTTCCATACTCTACGCACTTTGTGTGTGGTGTCGTTTATTTTTCAATAAATTAGTTTTGTTGAAACGTTAGAGCTCTCATTCAACTCATAATGTAGTATTTTCAATCTCAAATGTAATTGGTTCTCTTGAGATTTTGTACTCCTGGCTCTTGATGTTGTAATTTGCTATATCTATCTACGTTATGATTTGTTGTTACCTTACATTTGAGGATCGCCTAGATTCCTTTAGAGTTAAATTCATTCTAAATAATTGTGGTCTTTTTTTGCATGAAAAAGCGTGGAATATATGTCCAATGTGTTCTTCTTCGTCATATCTACTTCTTCGTGATATGGATTTTGTATCTATGATCTAGTCATTATAAGCACTTGATACGTTCATACGCATAATGACCGGAGTAGTATTTGGAAGGTAGAGTTTGACTCCTAATTCCAATATGGTGGTTCATTTGATATGTTCAGTGAGTCTATGACGATCGAGCAAGAAGAATTTATAATTACTTATACTTTGGAGTATAGAGTATGGAGAATTCTTCCCCTATGGAGGAGATGCGTTGCATGTGGCAACCACCTTTCTCAATTGCGATTTATATTCACCTTTTGTCGTCCTTTATAAGTTATGAGACGATTTAAGGTTTTTTGGACTTCTTGTGACGTTTTTTTTTCTTCAGATTGATTAGCTATGTGCGTAACAGGACCGACAATTGTAGTCTCATTCTTGACTTGTGTGGTCAATTAGACACTTACTTGCTTGTATTGGTTACAAGATCTATCTCTTGGTGAAGGGGAGGAATTATGAACTCTTCATGTCACCAAGGATAGAATAAGTTTTCCACACGTTATTGGATAGTGAGAGTAGTTCTACGATCCAAAATGGTGGAAATTTGTGTACTAAAGAAGAACATGAGGTTAGTCCTTAAGTTCTTATATCTCACCCGGCCCATATTCAGAATAGTGGGAGAGATTTCTTTAGTAAAGGTGTTTCCTCTCATACCTCTTTTGTTGAGGGGGAGGACTTACCAAGTAATAAAGAATGGATTAACTCAAGTAGGCATCCTGACAATAGGTTTTAGACTACAAGGGGACATGTTTCTTCTCATTTGTTGAGATCTTGAATTTGTTCGATTTCTTCTAACTTTGGTTGTCCATTTATACTTTGTATTTTGCAAATGGACGTAAAGACTATATCTCTATACATCGATAAGTCTATTGAGTTCGTCTCAATAATTAGAATAACAAGTTAGTATCTTGTAACATCTATGTCTAGAGCGGTCGCCCAGTTGTGTTTCTTCAAAATTCGTGAAAGCCTTTCATGATTTCTTCTTAGTGAAGGTTGAAGAAATTTGGTGTATATGTCAACAAAACAATTCGTATGTTTTATGACATATTTGTTAGAAGAAACATGGAGATTAACTACACGAGTGATGCTAGGTAGGTCCTAGTTTTCTAAATTATTAGTGTTTGTCACATAAGTTTATACTCGTATTTTCTCCAAGTTAGATACCCCTATGTCTTGTCCTATGTCTAGAACAAATGGGAGTAAGAAACAGATCATTCATTGCTTGTTGAATTGTGTAGTCGGAGATTTAATGTATGTCTTGTTGTGTACTTGGCTAGACATTAATCTCGTGGATAGATGGTAAGTAAGTCATCACCAAGTGAATTGAGTAGACTTACAAGCAATTGAGAGAGACTTGTTTCACCTTCGTGGTGCGAGTAGCTTAGTCTTTTGTGGACGTACAAGCTAACTGACAAGATAGTTGTTGGTACTCAATTAAGCATGTTGCAAAATATTTGTTTCCAACCTCCTTTATAGAGCTATTTTGCTAAGAGCTTAATGTAAGTTTATAATCTTGTTGAATTCTGGACTTATATGAACATTTGTAGTATAAAGGTGCGTTCCTTTTTGACATGTTCATAAGCATATGTTGCTAGTTAGGCATGTAAAAATGTCACCAGGCTTTATGACACCTAGTCACACAGGTAGTCGCCTTGGCGCTTGAGTAGCGAGCAAGATGAGACTGAGTCATGTTAACACTAAGGGTGTTCATTGTGAAATATCTTTGTACTTGTGTTGTATGGATAAGATATTGACTCGTTACATAGTCGCCTTAGTAAGTCTAAGATGAGACTCTAAAGAGTTGAGTATGACAAAATTCCTGATTCATACTAAAGCCTCAAAACCAAATATTGAGTGTCAGATTGGATGTTGAGCGCATCGATCTCGTGGCTCAAGTTAGACATGTAACAACCCTAAATTTTGACCAGATCTAATTATACAAAAATCTAGGATTGTTATGCCGCAATTGACTACTGAGTCAACTGCAAGGCTCAAAACCTGTTAAAATTTAAACCAACTTATTTACATAAATGATAACGAGTTGACAGCGGAAGACGGAAGTCAAGTTTACAAAACCTAATCCCAACTGAAATCACAAGTACAACTAATCAACGTGACTCAACCGTAGTATCATATATTCCAAGCTAGCCCCATGATATGCACACGTCCATGCAACAATTCACTTCAAGTAGACCTGCCAACTGCATCACAGAGAATGATACAGGCCCCAAAATAGGGTAGGGACAAACCCAAACATAGAACGTCAGCAAAGGCTGAGTAAGAACTCAAAAGCATGTAGAACAACAAGGAAAAGAAGATACGCGCCTTCATGGCGCGTAGCTAATCAAGCGACGCTTAGCCAAAAGAAGACAAGTACAGAATCACAACAAAAGCTCAAGGCTGAGATTCAATCAGTTCAATATATATATCAACAATTATATTTCTGGTTTCGTGATTGGGTCCTACCCCAACACGCTACTAGAGCTCCCCTCAAACCTCCCTATAGACCCGAGTGTGCACACCCCTCACTAGAGAGCCAGTAGGATGTAACCCTTCTAGGAGGAAGTCTAATAGGCGACTGGTAGCTAACCCAGCCTATAAGTCCACCTTGATCAGAGGTGTTTTCGTATCTCCCCGACGGACAGCATTGGTCACGCCTGCTCTAGCAGATTGTGATGTAACATTATTCAACATACCCATTATATCCGTCTTAGATACATTATTTCATTCATAGAATCCATCTCATGTAACAACGTAAGCCTGAGCCGAATACCAACAAAGACGAGTACAAAATCAAATATATAACTGAGGGGTCAAGCCCTTTCCCATTTGGTAGAATTTCAATTATCCGACTTTATAAAACTTGGAGACGATATGAGTATATATTGCAACATATATAATATGAAATGAATTGCCGGATCACAAAAGTTATAAGTCAATTGCAATATAGATGACATGAACTGAAAGTCGGATCACCAAAAGATATATGAAAACATGCTCGAGCTCAAGAGGGGTTAACGTTCTTACCAGGTACGCTTAACTTCTCCTTAATAATCTTTCTCACAATCGGCAAACAAAACCTCTTTGAATTCACAAAGCTCTTAGCTATCCCCAACAGCTCCATACCGCGAACCAAGCATCCAAAACCTCCATGAATTGGCCTTCGACGAATCATATAATCATGGTACATCACATCACTATACATCAGTATTCAACTCACCAAAAATCTCCCAAAGAAACCAAGTATAACTTGTCCAAATCCAATATAACAATAGCCTACCCTTTCTTCATGTTTCAGAACACAGGACTGATGTTTAGACGATGATTGGTAATGAATTTCTAACCTTTTAGACACAAAACCAACTCTAAATTGTAACACTGCCTCTTAGGAGTATTTCAACACATCAAACGTTAACTTTCATTAAGTATCAAAGGATTTATAGCCCAAATACCACAACTGCTCCAAAACAGAGTACTAAATGCGCATCCAACTTCTAGAAGCTATAACATGATCATAACGACAGGTTTTCAAGCATTTCAAAAGCCTAACATCAAGATCTTGAACTGAAGTTCAATTTGGGTTTTTTTTTCAATCAAATACATGAATTAATGAGGCTGTTATGATCAAATTACGAAGGCCCTATGTTCAAGATACTCACAGGAAGAACAACGAAACAAGGGTTTACTTTAGGACATGATTTAGGCAACTAAATCATAATGAAAATGAAATTAACCAATTGTAGTTTGTTACCAAAGATCTTGAGAGTAATTATAAACATTAATTAAGGATTGAGCTTACCAAATGAAGGAGTTATGACCAATATACCAGAAGTGGTCCAGAACTGGGCGTAAAACGACACCTCACGGTTCTGGGTAAATTTGGTGATGATAATCAAGAAATATGGACTCGAAGCCTTCTACAAAGTTGTAGCCATAACAGAGTAGATGAATTTAGGCTTTTATTTCAATTCATTTGGCTAAGAGATGAAGGAGAAAACGTGTGATGAAGTTGGAGCTGTTGGGTGGCATATACAAGCGGCAAGCACTCAAGCACCTAGCTCCCAACTCGGTCCAATAAGATACCAACCGAAGGTATGATCATCTAGGAGTTATTTTGTAGTCTCGGCACCTCGTGCTTACGAAATAAGATCGGTTTCTAATCCCGACACTACACACAGGCTTCCAAAATTGTATAGATTGAGATTGTATAAGTTGAGAATGGATCTATAACTTGTGTCATTTGACTTCATATTTACCAAGTAAAGCTCCTCAAATGATACAATGGAACAATCACAATTTTGTTCCGGGTTTACGTTAAGAGATTACTTAACGACTAAGAAAACGTTTCTTCACGATTAAGAAAGCTATCGAAACGGCAATGGATTGAGAATGTAACCGAACATTCCTTAAGTAATAGCTTCTCAATAAACTTAATGGTATAATCCAATTCCACAACCGAGATCACTAATGGATACCAAAACAAATATTCACCCTTTTAAAATCCGAAAGTCACTATATAAATTCTCAAAGCTAAACCGCAAGATCCTAAATTCAATATAATTAGTAACACCCGAATTAGATAAATTACCAAATAGTATGGGGTGTTCCAGACTTCCCCCCTTAAAACAAGGCTTCGTCCCCAAAGCCCAAACTCATCTTCCAAAAGCATACTTCAGATATCTCTTTCTCAATCATAATTTCTTCAACATATCTCCATAACTCTTATAACTCGGTTCTAGAAGGTTTATTCCCAACATATGCATAACTGAGCTTGAGCAAGTTTCCACAATGAAAAGTAGATGAATATATCAAATTTTCATACATGTGTTTGTATATGTATAAACAATAATATACAAATGAGTAGAGCAACATGTTTGTAATTGAAGTGCACATGGTACAAAGTTAAGTTGCACAAGCATTAGAGTTCCATCGAGTGGAACGACAATCTAATATATATATGTAATCCTGAACCCGCTCAATTCCCATGCTGACACGTGGCATATAATAATATTATTATATTTTAATACTGTTTATCCAAAATAGGTTATGGTAAGTATATGGTAATATTATTCTAATAAAATAACATCATTACTTAATTTATGGAAAAATAGTTATATAATATAGTAATTACTTGATTTATGACAATTTGATCAATTATCCCACGGGTGTTTCAAAATGGGAATTTTGCTTTTGAAATATGACTTTTCCTCTAATTACATTACAATTATCCCACGGGTGTTTAAAATGGGCTTTTAGATTTTTAAATGTGAGTTTCCATCTAATTACGTTACAAATATCTCACGGGTGTTCGAAACATGACTTTAGGTTTTAAATGTGACTTTCCATCTAATTACATTACAAATATATCACGAGTGTTTGAAATGGGATTTTAGGTTTTAGATAAAAAAAAATTGTTTACATAATTTTAACATTTATACATAAGTAGCCCGGGCGTTGCACGGGCCATCAAACTAGTTCATATAAAATAAACACATTAATCGCATCAAGTGAGAGGAAAGACAAACGTGCAAGATTCACAACTTTTCCAATTATTTCATGACTATGTAATCCCATAATAATTTATTCACTGAAATTCACGCCAATAGAAAGTAAGGAAGACACAATTCACGCCAAGGCTGATCCAGGTGGACACGACTCTTGTGTCACTTAAAACCCTCAGCCAACGTCTATTTACCTGTTCAAGCACACAAATCAAGGCCACAAAGATAAACTCATACGCACCAAACAAATAGCATTTAGCTCAATCCAATGACCTCACACAATATATAAAAAAAAATCCATAGGGGCGTTGTCCCCTATCTGAAACAGTCACTGAATAATAACTAATAGTTTCATTTATATGAAATAATGCAATAAGAAAACACAAAACCCTTCACCGAGACAGTAACCAAGATCATGTCTTACTTCAAATTTCAAGTCTCATCACCTTTTGAGATCACTAGCCTCCATCATAATACAGTTTAATTTCCTTGTAAACACCCTTCAAGTTTTCAATACTTTAAGTGACGTAAAATGCATCAGCGTTTCCATTGTCTACAACCCAAGTTAACATGAATAATAGACTCAACTCCAACATATGCTTACGCCTAACTTCCTCTTAAATTCGCAATTGCTAACCCCTTTGGTGACTTTCAACTTTTCCCTTAGTGATAAACACATTAATCACATAAATGAACCTCCTTACAAGTCCTGAATAAAATATCCAAAGTACATAGTCCTTCTTCTGATGGGACAAAGAACACACGTTTGATCCCAATTAAACTTGATCCTTCACATTATATAGTTTGAAACGCAATTTTGTCAAACCTAGATATGAAAATAGTATCATCCTTATTAATAAAAGAATCATTAAGTTCACATTCGATCTCAAAACAAAATCACAAATTTCACCTCATAAGTAATAGACCAGACTTAAGTTCAGTACACCATGCTGCAATCCATAAGGTTATCAGTGAACTTTTATTTACCAAGATATCAGTTTTACTCTAGATACTCTCTTCTTTCGTGGATTGTGGATCAAATTCTCCCAACAACACGAATACTCCTTATTGCATAATATCTGAAGAGCTAGGTTCCCAAAGACCCCATGAAGCAACAACCTTAATATGCTTGCAGTTGATACCACTTGCAACACACTGATCTAACAAAGTATAAATCTCGCACAACTAATCCAACAAAATATTCTAATTCATATCATCCTTAAGGACCCAATCGACATTGATAAGCCTTAGGTAAACAAATCTCTCATCCAAGACAACATTCACATCCTTAATATAATCCAAAACGATTTCTCTACATTTAATTGACCTACACAACTCTCAACCATCACACCAATCAATCTTTAATCAATTCAAATACTTCAAGTATCATTTCTCGAATAACACACCCGCATTCCCACTTCTACTCGTACCACTCTTTTCAATTTCCCAAAAGATATACTTTGAATAAATCCTGATGCAAAAACTCGTCCATTTAGCTTAATTGTAACACATAGCACATATAACACATAGCATGCAAATGAATGCACCCCAACCGATCCCTTATTTTCGAAAATTAATTTCACACTCTTTTGTTTTGTTTTGTAAACTTAACTGACCAGAACCTATTGCTCTGATACCAACTGTAACAACCCTAAATTTTGACCAGATCTAATTATACAAAAATCTAGGATTGTTATGCCGCAATTGACTACTGAGTCAACTGCAAGGCTCAAAACCTGTTAAAATTTAAACCAACTTATTTACATAAATGATAACGAGTTGACAGCGGAAGACGGAAGTCAAGTTTACAAAACCTAATCCCAACTGAAATGACAAGTACAACTAATCAAAGTGACTCAACCGTAGTATCATATATTCCAAGCTAGCCCCATGATATACACACGTCCATGCAACAATTCACTTCAAGTAGACCTGCCAACTGCATCACAGAGAATGATACAGGCCCCAAAATAGGGTAGGGACAAACCCAAACATAGAACGTCAGCAAAGGTTGAGTAAGAACTCAAAAGCATGTAGAACAACAAGGAAAAGAAGATACGCGCCTTCATGGCGCGTAGCTAATCAAGCGACGCTTAGCCAAAAGAAGACAAGTACAGAATCACAACAAAAGCTCAAGGCTGAGATTCAATCAGTTCAATATATATATCAACAATTATATTTCCGGTTTCGTGATTGGGTCCTACCCCAACACGCTACTAGAGCTCCCCTCAAACCTCCCTATAGACCCGAGTGTGCACACCCCTCACTAGAGAGCCAGTAGGATGTAACCCTTCTAGGAGGAAGTCTAATAGGCGACTGATAGCTAACCCAGCCTATAAGTCCACCTTGATCAGAGGTGTTTTCGTATCTCCCCGACGGACAGCATTGGTCACGCCTGCTCTAGCAGATTGTGATGTAACATTATTCAACATACCCATTATATCCGTCTTAGATACATTATTTCATTCATAGAATCCATCTCATGTAACAACGTAAGTCTGAGCCGAATACCAAACAAAGACGAGTACAAAATCAAAAATATAACTGAGGGGTCAAGCCCTTTCCCATTTGGTAGAATTTCAATTATCCGACTTTATAAAACTTGGAGACGATATGAGTATATATTGCAACATATATAATATGAAATGAATTGCCGGATCACAAAAGTTATAAGTCAATTGCAATATAGATGACATGAACTGAAAGTCGGATCACCAAAAGATATATGAAAACATGCTCGAGCTCAAGAGGGGTTAACGTTCTTACCAGGTACGCTTAACTTCTCCTTAATAATCTTTCTCACAATCGGCAAACAAAACCTCTTTGAATTCACAAAGCTCTTAGCTATCCCCAACAGCTCCATACCGCGAACCAAGCATCCAAAACCTCCATGAATTGGCCTTCGACGAATCATATAATCATGGTACATCACATCACTATACATCAGTATTCAACTCACCAAAAATCTCCCAAAGAAACCAAGTATAACTTGTCCAAATCCAATATAACAATAGCCTACCCTTTCTTCATGTTTCAGAACACAGGACTGATGTTTAGACGATGATTGGTAATGAATTTCTAACCTTTTAGACACAAAACCAACTCTAAATTGTAACACTGCCTCTTAGGAGTATTTCAACACATCAAACGTTAACTTTCATTAAGTATCAAAGGATTTATAGCCCAAATACCACAACTGCTCCAAAACAGAGTACTAAATGCGCATCCAACTTCTAGAAGCTATAACATGATCATAACGACAGGTTTTCAAGCATTTCAAAAGCCTAACATCAAGATCTTGAACTGAAGTTCAATTTGGGTTTTTTTTTCAATCAAATACATGAATTAATGAGGCTGTTATGATCAAATTACGAAGGCCCTATGTTCAAGATACTCACAGGAAGAACAACGAAACAAGGGTTTACTTTAGGACATGATTTAGGCAACTAAATCATAATGAAAATAAAATTAACCAATTGTAGTTTGTTACCAAAGATCTTGAGAGTAATTATAAACAAGAATTAAGGATTGAGCTTACCAAATGAAGGAGTTATGACCAATATACCAGAAGTGGTCCAGAACTGGGCGTAAAACGACACCTCACGGTTCTGGGTAAATTTGGTGATGATAATCAAGAAATATGGACTCGAAGCCTTCTACAAAGTTGTATCCATAAAAGGGTAGATGAAGTTAGGCTTTTATTTCAATTCATTTGGCTAAGAGATGAAGGAGAAAACGTGTGATGAAGTTGGAGCTGTTGGGTGGCATATACAAGCGGCAAGCACTCAAGCACCTAGCTCCCAACTCGGTCCAATAAGATACCAACCGAAGGTATGATCATCTAGGAGTTATTTTGTAGTCTCGGCACCTCGTGCTTACGAAATAAGATCGGTTTCTAATCCCGACACTACACACAGGCTTCCAAAATTGTATAGATTGAGATTGTATAAGTTGAGAATGGATCTATAACTTGTGTCATTTGACTTCATATTTACCAAGTAAAGCTCCTCAAATGATACAATGGAACAATCACAATTTTGTTCCGGGTTTACGTTAAGAGATTACTTAACGACTAAGAAAACGTTTCTTCACGATTAAGAAAGCTATCGAAACGGCAATGGATTGAGAATGTAACCGAACATTCCTTAAGTAATAGCTTCTCAATAAACTTAATGGTATAATCCAATTCCACAACCGAGATCACTAATGGATACCAAAACAAATATTCACCCTTTTAAAATCCGAAAGTCACTATATAAATTCTCAAAGCTAAACCGCAAGATCCTAAATTCAATATAATTAGTAACACCCGAATTAGATAAATTACCAAATAGTATGGGGTGTTACAAGACATTTGAGTGATGTCTATGATTCGCACGACGTAGTAGAGTGACATGCCCATCGTAGTGGGAGCTATGTTGTGACACATACATCATACTATGTGTGTTTTATATCGACCGTTATAGGAGTGACAAATGATTCCCTACTTTGTCATTTTGTGAGCCCTATGGACTTTCGGTGTCCAATTGGAACGGTGCCATTTGACTTAGAGCTATGTTATGAAGTCAAGGTTTGATGTTGCTACTTTAGTGTGTCATCCAAGGGCCAGGATGAATGCGGTTCAGCGGACCACACTAGGAAAGCAGTCAAGTTGAGATGGATTATCATTAGTGTGTAAGGAATAATCGATTCGACTTCACCATATTATGCCGGCCGGCGGTTATATTTGGTATATAACTATAATATGTTGATAGCATATAGGGACAGTGTATGCTAGCGGTGATTTCCGAATGATTTGGGGTATTGTTATCGTGAAAGTGTTATGTTAGTTTTGATGGTAGCTTAATATAACACTACTTGTATCTTTTTGGTCGCACAACCCATTTCCCGTATGAGACTTTAGAGATTGTTGATAGTGTTTTTGAGTTATGGTATATTGTGCGTACTTGGTTGTGTACCCAAGTGGGCGTATTGGCTTGGTTGTGTGACCGAGTGGACTTGGCTGTGTGGCCGAGTGGGAGTATTGAAAGTTGGACGGCCACATAGATGGCTGTTACATGACTATTCAATTGTCCAAGTTAATATAGCATTAATCTCCGATTAATCAGCTAATTAGTGAGATTAATTCCCTATACTAATCGCTCTATGTGAGCCAATATATATGGGGATGAGATCACTCATATGTGCAATAGTCTAATGGACGAACGGACTAATGGTCTAATGCAATTAGAAACACACATGCTCAATCACGTATATCTCTAAGTTAGTCGAACCATCACAAGAGTGACTTGGGTCTTGGGGCGTGGACGTATTCCGGGACTCTAGTAGCCACCGGAGGAGAACCGACGAGGACCGTGGGCAGTGATCAAGCACAACGATCCTAAACCGCTTCCGCATCGAGGTTAGTCCTATTTCCAACAGTCTATCTTAAATTTCAGCTGTTTTCCCAATACAACAACTACAATACCATATTCATGCATTTCAAGAATTCCATGAAGCAATTTAATCAATCAGATAAAAGTTAAATCTTTGGTAAGCTTTCTTCCGATTCACCCATATTTTTGAACAAAAGTTAACAGTTAAAATGAACAGAAAACAGATATTTGATCAAATTGCAATGAGAAAAAAGCACGATCATTAATACTTGTGCAGCTGTTAGATTAATTTGGACGGAAGTTGCATGACTAATTGGGGGGGGGGGGGGATTGCTCAAAATCACCACGAGGGAGATCGAGCGTGGTCTTCTGAGTAGCAGGTAGCTTACGCTACTGACCCGTCGAAAAAATAAAATTAAAAAACAAAGAAACAGAAGATTAGATTAAGCGGCTGTTCATTGTTGACTGCAATTAATTTATTAACTAGTTTTGGCGTCCGTGAATTCAGGTCTCTACGTTTTACTTCCTTTACAACGACAAATGATATGGAGTATATCATATCTTAACACAAATTATTAGGTCCACCTGTGTACGTACCCTTCGTGTTAGGGGTGAGCAAAATATCCGAAAATCCGAATATCCGATCCGATAACCGATCCGAAATTTCGGATAACCGATCCGAAAATCGGTTCGGATCGGATATCCGTATCCGAACTTTTCGGATATCGGATCGGATTCGGATATCAGTTTGAAAGAAATCGGATATCCGATCCGATCCGAACATGGCCATTATTCATTGGTTTTATTAGACTAAGGCCTTCAATTATTTTTTTGTATGGTTGGAGTTGGACTTTGTCATCATATAAAACAATTTTCTATCCTAAGTGTCGTCATTCATTTGTAGAGATCGATTATCTAGTTGAAATGTTAAAAGAAATATTGAAAAGATTCAACGTTTGATACGATTTAAGTAGCAAAACACATTTTGTAAAACCAAAAAACCAAAAAATTGGATATCCGATATCCGCCATATCCGATCCGATATCCATTGGATATTGAAATCGGATATCCGATTGCATTCGGATCGGATATCGGATACCAAATTTTTGGATTTTCGGATTCGGATATCCGATCCGAAGTGCAAGTTTGGATCGGATATCCGATTTTGCTCACCCCTACTTCGTGTCATAGCCCAGATATTAAGCAAGCCCAAAAAATAAAAAACACTGATAGTTGAGTTGTTGTATAAGAAAGCCAATACTCTGTAATTACCAACTAAACCGCAAATTCACGTGGTACCCCCCAAACTATGTCAGAATGCGCGTGGTGCCCCTAAACTTGAAACTTGTACGTTCGAATGCCCCAAAACTTTACCCCTTCCGGCACGTGGTGCCCTGCCCACCTATTTTCGTTAACGCCGTCAGCCCCCAGGCTGTTAACCGATGATGTGACGGTGATTAGTAGTTGGCGGGAAAGTTAATTAGGGATTAATTATTATTTAACTAGTCGTTGGAGCACGCGCAACGCACAATCCCCCCAACATTATTGCCGATAGTAATTAACTTGAAGTTATCATGTCGTACTTATGTCAGTTATAGTTCTATGAACGTGTAAGAATTTGTTTTGACAAACTTTCGCAAGATATTCTCAATATCCGATTGTGTTCTACGAAAATTACAAGTTTGTTATAACAGGGAAACTCATGCGATTTAATATATAACAAAAGCGGCACACAGTCCCCAACATTGAGTTAGTTTGTAAGATTGTAACTTGTAGTCTCTTAGGTTTTGTATTACGATTCAAGTATAGGGTACATCAGCTTGTTTCGAACCCAATTTAGTGACCGAAAAATACGAACTTTCAGAGCCAAAAAGGAATACGCGAATGACTTCTAAACTTGCTCCCATTCCTCACATTAGAAATCCAGAGAGAAGTTCGAAAAGTATCATTTAAGCATTGTGATTGCAATTAGGCAGGACCATCTCAATGTTCAATGATGTTCTTAAGATAATGAAATGTAACTATAACAACAGACTATATGTTCCTTAAAAATTTATGGTACATCATTAAAAAAGAAATCCAAATGTATAATAAATATCCCAAAAAATCGTGTTATATCATGCTACACTTGTACGTACAAATTATAGTGGATGGTCATATCCCAGAAAACCGTGTTATACCTCATTTGTATCATATGTAGCTGTCGATGATCTCATGATGAATTCAAAACATACATGTACGTACAAATTATATAAAAATGGATACATGATCGGAATATGCACTGGATTGTTATACAAAAACCATTATTTAGCATCCAAGCCTTTTATCAAAAGCAAATATAGAGTCTCTAGGGATCGGATACCAAGTTTTAGGAGAGTCAGTGAGCTGAAAGTTCAAGCTATGAAGTTCATGGTCTTCAATAAGACAGGCAAACCGGCTGAATAACATACGTCTCAACATATGCTTGCAAATGCAAAATTCTTAGTATAAAAAGAATTAAAACAGAACATACATCTATGTTCGTATCATCCCAACTCGAAAGTAATCAGTACAACAACAATTACACCACCACCACCACCACCAACAACAACAACAACTTACTCCGATATTCAGCTTGTGGGTTATTACTTCTACTCCGATACCCATCATGTCAATGTGGCTCCACGCGAAGCAATGTTCCTTCCCACGTAGGAACTCCTTCAATCCGGGAAGTATATGTTCACGCACATCAGCACCCATGATAAGTTTCCTATCCGGAAGTTGCTTGCTAATCGGGACCCCAATAGTACTCTGTAGCTCCGAATCGACGATGCTGATGTGTTTCTGTAATTGCTAATTTGCTATTGGGTCACACGCCTTGTTGGTTTGATAGAGATAGCGTAACATTCCCGTGATAGTCGTTGGTCTCCCCGAACAACAATCACACCCCAGGGGAGGGGTCTTGATACATTGCTAATATGTCGACGGAATTGCTTTGACATTGTGTATCCTAGGTCGCCCTAGGAACAAATTGTAGGGTGAAGGACAGTCCATTATGATGAACCTCTCGAAGGAAGTCACTAATCCGATTTGTGTAGGTAGACTGATCTCCCCCAATGCGCTTCTCGTTTCCCCACTGAATCCAACCAAGGTTGTGGAACTTCTAATGATTTTGGTCTCATCGATCCCATGTCTTTCTAATGTAAAACCTAGTCTGAACTTTAAGTGTTTTTGTGAGTATTGTGCAGCGGAATATAAAGAACGAATTTGATATGATCTAACCCTCAAACTCGCAAGCTAGAAGGGCTAAACCTAGGTATTTTCGTGCCTAGATCACTCAGAAACAAAGCAAGAAAACACAGAACCTCGCAAGGCAGATTTTGAAGGAAACTCCCTTCGACTCTTTGATATTAATGCTCAAAACTTGAATGAAAAACAATACAACAGCTACCCTTATTTATACTACTCTTAAGACTCCTAAACTTACCTAAAGTCAAGCTAAGAACCAGTTTTGGATCTTTACTTAAACCGACTTTAAGCTTATTCATGTAACTTTCCTAAACTGTTCTATAACAACTTGGAAACCTTCTAGGTCCCTTATTGAACGAAAATACTGATCTAAGACACTCTCCTAAACATATTAGACTCTCTAATAAAGAAAATAACATTGGTAGCTGAATTTATTAAGTAGCTCTCTAAGACGTCCCATCTACTCCATTCCATGTAAGCATTTCAACCCCATGAGTGCTGAACTTGAATCCTGGAAGTAAATTGGAGATGTCTCTACTTAGTAAGACCTCTTGTGAGTTAAGTAGGAGTGCTCCTGCATCATTCTTCCCCCCCCCCCCCAAATTTGCGTCATCTAAGTAAGGAGCTAGATCTATAACTACTGGTAAACTTGTGTGATATCCAGTATATTGCGAGGCCTTTTTCATCCAAAAGGTGTTTTTGACCACTACCCTTGTGTTACAACACTATACAAGGAGAGAGGCAAGCACAAAGCTACCTTTAAATACTACAACATGTGGAGTAAAGCTCCTAACTTCAGGCCAATTGTTGAAAAGGGATGGAAGCTGGAGGTTTATGGCAGAGCAATGTACAAAGTTGCAAGGAGGCTGAAAGCTCTTAAAAAACCATTGAAAGAGTTGAATAGAAATATGTTTTCCAATGTTGAATACTTCTAGCAAGGCTCAAAATGATCTGATGGATATTCAACAACTCCACAAAGATCCTCAAAATTCATAACTGAGGGACATTGAACAAAAGGCTGCAACACATTTCAGGTTTCTGAACAAAGCTCAAAACATTTTTCTAAAAGCAGAAGAGCAAGATAAACTGGTTAAGTGAAGGAGTGAGAATACTACATTCTTTCACAGCTCTATTAAAGTCAAGAGAGTTAAAAATAGTGTATCAAATTAAGGACATGATGGAGATTTACAAGTAGATGAGGAGGGAGTTCAAAAAGGTTTACCAGAATTTTTCATCAATTTGCTAGGGAAATCTTCAAATGTTCAACCTGTTCATGAAGCTACAGTCAAAAAATGGGCAATTGTAAGGAGGAAATGGGCAACATTCTTCTATAACAGGTAACTAGAGATGAAGTGAGGAAGGCCCTCTTCTCAATTTCAAATAACAAAAGTCCGGGCTAGATGGTTTCACAGTAAGTTTTGCAAGGACAATAGGGGAGTGACATGGCAGGAGGTTGTAGATGCTATCCTAGACTGCCTTTACAATGGTAAGATCTTAACCTAACTCAACTGCACAAACTTGACATTAGTTCCAAAGAAAAAACAACCTGAGCCTGTCATCGAATTCAGACCGATAGCTTGTTGCAATACAATCTACAAAGGGATTTCAAAAATCATTTGTGATAGGTTGAGCAAAATTTTGCCACATATAATCAGCAAAAATCAAGGTGCCTTCATAAAAAACAGAGACATAGTTGAAAATATTATGATGTGTCAAGAATTGGTCAGATCAGAAAATACAAAAGGGAAAACACCATAAAAACACCATAAAAATTTATGCGGAAAACCCTAAAAATCAGGGAAAAACCACCGGGGCGTCTTGTCTTGTCTAATATGCACTATATGATCTTGTAATTGAGAATATGAGTACAATGTTTTTGCTTAATAGGAATTGTGTGTGTTCTTCCTATTATCTTCGCCTATTGTATACTGTGGAGCGTGGCCTCTGGTAACGGTTCTGACACCATTAATCCTCCTTGATCTTTTCCCTCTGTCTCCGCTCCAATTGATCTTCACCTTAATTGTCGTCGTTGGGATTATCTCCTTTTCCGTTCTTCTTTAATCACGTAATTATCTCCCTTTATTACGATATTTGTATATCGTTTAAACTCCTACATCCCTCTTCCTCTGTAGGCCCATCTCCCTGTTAGCGGATCAGACCTAATTTCATAGTTCCTCATAGACCAGAATTCCTCCCCCAACCAGGCTCATCTTAACTTGTGGGAAAAAAAAAGTCTATTGTTTTGATGCAACACATCCTTTTGTTGAGTCCATATATATCCTCTTTGCATAATGTGATGATCACTCGTCTAATCCGATCCCCATATAAAATGGGGAGGGTTTGGCAGGCCAAGATGTACCGATTCCCTTTCGTGAGGGTTTTTATTCTCTTCCTTGCAGTGACAAGTTGATAAAAGATGGGTATCATGACGTGGCCATTAGGTTTTATAAATCCCTGAGTAAGGGGCCTGTTATTTCAAATTCTGTTAAATGCTGATAAGCGGTGGTATCTCAAAATGGTGAATGAAGCAAAACAAATACAATCGTCAAAGAGTTCTAAGGGGAAACGAGAACTAATGGCAAGCAAAAGAAAAAATATAGTAAATAAGCGAACAAGTAGATCTAGTTAATCGTGATGTTCAGAGGAGGCACATAGAAGGGGCCGGGGTTTTAGTTAGCTACAAAATTAAGTGTTGATGAGAATGACGACAGCGTGGGAGTGGATAGAAGACGACGACAACAACAAGCCTTATTCCCAAAATCATTTGGGTTCGGCTAACATGTTACGTCATCTAGTAACCGTCTAGTGGATAGAAGAGAGATGAGGAAAAAAAAGGTGGAAGAAGAAAGCACAAGGGAGATTTTGAGCGCATTTCTAAGGAGGTTTTCGGTAAATGCACTTTATCTTTTCGATACAACAACAACAACAACAACCAAGCCTTATTTCCAAAATGATTTGGGGTCAGCTAACATGAATCGACTAGTAACCGTATTGTGTGCACCATAAAATTTCAAAAACGTTGTAAACCGTTTAGGAATATCGAAACACTTTCAAAAGAAGTTTTAAAAAGTCATAAAAATAAATGAAAATGTTTGAAAAATATTAAAAGAAACATATGAACTTCGGACACAAGGTAAATAAAAGTTTTGGGAAAAGAGTTAGAAAAACTAAACAAAGAAACCAAAAAGAGTCAAATCAAGTCCTCCGCATGTATACAGTCTCTCCACACCGCCCTATCCAACACCATTTCAAGCCCTATGAAGATCATATCACTTCTAATAATTAATCACCCTCATCCAAGTCATCTTGGGTGCTGCCCCGTCCCCTACTAATATTCTCACTTCCCCATCCTCTTCAACTCTTCTTACCGGCGCGTCACGAGGCCTTCTTTTCACATGGTCATACCACCTCAGTCGGTTCTCCATCATCTTATATCCAATGAATGCAACCCCTACTTTGTCCATAATAACTTCATTTCTTAACCGATCACGTCTTGTATGTCCACACATCCACTGTAGCATGCGCATTTCCTTCACACTCATCTTATGAACGTGACACTGTTTCACGGCCCAACATTCCGTGCCATAAAACAGTGCCGGCTGAATTGCCGTTCGATATAAAGGAAAAATATTTTTTCAAGACGGATATCCATGTGTTGGAACTGGGTTTGAAACTAGTTCTACTTCAATGATTCAGTGGAGGCATAGAGGTATTACTCCTCTGTATCAATGGAGTATCATGGAGCTGACTATAACATAATTGGCTCTTAAACTGGTGGGTAATTATGTTTGAGATTGATGTAGAATTCTACAGCTTCAAGTATGCAAATATGTGCTGTCACAATTGACAATTGAACATGTCTGTTCATGAGCAAGAGCTGTTTAAATTGAGTTCATTTATGACCATCCAAATGCAAGAGATCATGCAACGAACATGGATCAATCATGAGATTAAAATAGGATAAACTAGTTCTCTTTTTTTATTAAGTGAACAAATTAGACAAGTTTACATTAGTTCAGATGAGCAATCTATGACAGGACTCATGACTGTTATTAGAGGAATTGAACTCTAGTAGTAATCTCCGCGAATGAACTCATTAAGTCGCTTCACATCTCCATCTTGCTGCTCCACGACTGCTGATAGCGAGAATGTCGTTAAATCCTACCAAATTACCATAAATAACTAACTAAGAAGTTAGGGTAAGTGGGTATCGTATCCACAAGGAAGAGGAATAGCCTAATATGCAATTCTAATGTGGCAAAATAGAAATACAAGAAATAAAAGCAATAAATGGGGGGATTTTTCCGTTGGAAAGACGATTAAACAAGAAAGAAACGATTTATCAAGATTACTAAGGCGACCCTCGGTAATAATCGCATCTAACACCCTAATATAACAATTTTACTCCTCTCTAATTATACCATTCAAAGATAATCTCGGTTTGCACCAATTAATCCTCTTTTGTGGTGAATTTGAGCAACCACTACCAAATTCCCCTCCTTTTAGCCTAAATTCGTCTAGTGACCACTCAAACAAATCAAAACCAAAGGCATGAAGAGCATGGATTAATAAAAGATTAACAACAACCCAAATTAGTATCTAATTAGCCGTAACCGCGACATTAATCAAATCTAACCTATTAGTTGCCTAATTAATTCCCTAATCACAAGTTTTAGTCATAACCATACACCAAACATGTGAAAGTTGCTTCCTTTAGGGTTAATAATCAATGACCATCAGTTAAAAACCAAGAAAATGATAAACCCAATTCAAGCTAATTAACCAATTAGAGAAAACAACGAAAAATCATGCATTATTTAAGAACAATGAATTAATTACTATGAATTTAAAGGCAAATTAGAGAGAAGAAATTCTTACTAATACATAGGATGAGAGAATTTGATTACACCAAGAGTCTAGAAGGTGATTAGTCTTCCATGAAAATAATTACAATAATATTTCAGATAGAATTCATAATAAAACTCATAATCTCTCCTTATTTCTCTCTCTAAAACCACAAACTTCTTCAAACACTCTAATTTGAAAAAGTAGGTAGGTGATACAAACTAGGGAGGGGTTCATGCCCATTTATTCTAGATAAATACAAAAGGTACTACAAGACAAAAGCAAAAAAATCCAACACAAAAGCAACCGCCAAAAGCCATCCTAAAGCTTCGTGGAAATCGCCTTTCTCGGACCGAGAAGGAGTCGTCTCGGACCGAGAGCGGGCTGTCCTCGAGTCGAGATGGTCTGTCCTCGAGTCGGGGAGGTCACCCTCGAGTCGAGGACATGTGTCCTCGAGTCGAGGGACTCGGCGCAGCGTAATTTTCAAAAGGGCATAACTCTCACCTCCGAACATCATTTTGAGCTCATAATATATCGTCGGAAAGCTAAGATCATGAACTTTCATCTCCAATTGGAATTTCTGCAAAATATCTTCTAGTTAGGGAGTTCTGATCCAATGAAGTCGGAGGTGATGGTGTGTGTTTCCTGAGTATCATCGAACGGTCACCAAAAAGGGTCTTGAGCCACAAAAATCCCATAAAACCATCAATAAAACTCCAAGTGTACTCCTTATGATATGGTTTATGAGTCACGATAAAACCACGCCCAATTGATCCCTAAAGCGTCTAAATCATGCCGATTAACGCACCATCATCACACCACATCAACTGCTCTCACGATATCTACCATTGATATCATACCGACTATCTTACCATCAATTACAGGAACATGGCGTATGTGATTCTCTGCAAGGCCAGGAATAAAGCATAAGAAAACTCAAAATACGAAAATCTTCATCAAGTTCAAAACCTTAGTACTATAACTGACCCGTCATTAGCTGCATTGCTTGTAAAATGTTCGTGTGAGACCTCCTGTTATTAGCTTATTCTGTTGAATTTCGGACAACGAAATTGGAATATAACAATAATATAGAGGATAAGTGCACGGAAAGGATAATGAGAAAGATCATGCATTCTGTAGCCCAAATTAGCACAATTAAGAAAGGCGAAATATGTATGATTATGTTAGGCCATTACCTCGTCTGTCACGATATCACTAACTCTGGTATACTTGGCAGGTTTTCCTTCTGAAGCAATCTTACGGAGATAATCTATAATTACCGAATCAGTTCATTGATTATCAGAACAAGAATTTGGTACAGATAATGAACATATAAAAGTCGGTTTTTACAGTGTATTAGGCGTAACAACAGAATAGAATTTGACAATCACCTCGTTCAGTTATGATCCCTGCAATGAGTTGAGAATCTCCTGGCTTCAAAACCACCAAAGATCCGACATCATGTTGTGTAACACACCATAACACACCATATTCAGTACACCCTGGGGTGATAAGTTGTATAAGGATTTGAAAAAGTTCTTTTGGTGGCCAAGGATGAAAAATGAAGTTGCAGAATTTGTTTCTAGGTGTCTTACTTGTCAAAAGGTAAAATTTGAGCATAAGAGAATGGGAGGACTTGTACAACCATTGGATGTTGCGACTTGGAAATGGGATTCAATATCTATGGATTTCGTGACAGCATTGCCAGTTACAAAGAATGGTATGAATCAGATTTGGTTGGTTGTGGATAGGCTGACTAAGACTGCTCGATTTATCCCTATGAATGACACTTGGAACATGGAGCAAAGGGCGCATGCTCACATCAACAACGTTGTGAGATATCATGGTGTACCTAGTACGATTGTTTCTGATAGAGATCCTAATTACTTGGCTCATTTTTGGAAAGAATTTCAGAAAGCCTTGGGAACTAAATTGAACTTCAGCACTGCTTTTCACCCAGCCACAGACGGACAGACTGAGCGTACGATTCAGACACTAGAGGATATGTTGAGAGCTTGTGCTATGGATTACCAAGGGTCCTGGATTGATAGATTGTCATTGATTGAATTCTCCTATAATAATAGCTACCATGCGAGTATAGGGATGGCACCGTACGAAACACTTTATGGTAGGAAATGTAGGACACTTTTGTGTTGGAGCGACATAAGTGAGACAGTGGTTCTAGGGCCAGAGTTGATCGAAGATACAATGAACCAAGTTCGTTTGATACAGGAAAGAATGAAATCAGTACAAGATCGACAGAAGTCATATGCAGATCAGAAACGGCGTCCAGTTGAATTTGAAGTGCGGGAGAAAGCATTTTTAAAAGTTTCACCAACGAAAGGGGTTATGCGATTTGGTCAGAAAGGGAAACTGAGTCCTAAGTTCATTGGTCCTTATGATATTCTAGAGAAAATTGGAAAGGTGGCCTATAGATTAGATCTTCCTTCAGCCTTCATAGGGTTCATAATGTTTTCTATGTGTCACAATTCAAGAAATACATTTCACACCCTTCTCATGTATTAGAACCTGAAACAGTGGAATTAGATCCATCCTTGACTTATGAGGAACACCTAGTGAAAATCGTAGACACAAAAACTAGGAATACCCGTACCAAGGTCACCAAATTGGTCAAAGTGTTGTGGACTAACCACCAAACTGAAGAAGCTACATGGGAAGCCGAGGATGAAATGAGACGAAAATACCCTCACCTCTTTGACCAGGTATAACTAGAGTTACGAGAACGTAACTCCCTCTTAAGGGGGGAAGAATGTGATACTAACTTCGTTCGTTTACTTTAAAGCATACATTGCATTCATTCATTTGCATTATGTGGTAAATATGTGTTTTGTGATTGTGTGAGTTACTTTGCGCTTCGGGGACGAAGCGTTCTCTTAAGGGGGGAAGGATGTAATATTCCGAAATTTCAACGTATTTTTATATTAATATTTTAGATTTATTAATTTGATTATCGAAATGAATAAGAGTTTTCAATATTAATTGTGAGTCGTTTTCAAAATTGAGTTCGGAAATGATTTCTAAAATTGGAATTTCTATTTTGGGTTCTTTTCCTAAATTGAGTCAATCCTTACTAATGGACCAACACTCCAAAACGACCCAACATCTAAGTGGCCCAACTTCCAAAATCCAAACCAACACAACCCATAAAAAAAAAAAAAAAAAAACCCTCACGCTTTCTCTCACCTGCCGCACGCACAAACCCCCCCTTCTTATAAAAACAGAGGACCGAGCCCATGTTTTCGCTCGTCCGCTTCGCTCACTATTCACCCGCGCGCCGCACGAGTTCAGCACGTCGCCGCCGCTTCTTCCTGCCCAGCTCGCCGCCCCTGTTCACTTTCCGACCACCGCACCATCCTTTTCCTCGTTCGATTTTCGTGAGCAAACCCTTTTTCTTCTCTTCCCATGTTTTTCGTTTTCTTCGAATATCAATAGTTCTAATTCGTTTTTATTGCTCTAATTCATGCTTAATAAGTTCTAATATATGTTATAAGTATTGGGTAATCGATTTGGATTGGTTTTATACAAAAAGAATTGATCTTGATTATTGTTTTGTGTTGATTTTTGATAATTACGAAATTATGACTAATTAACGTAATAATTCGAATTTGGTTTGATTAGTTTCGTGAATTATGATTCTAGCATGATTATAATCTGTTAAGTAGGGTTTTGAATTTGGGTTGAGATTTAATTGGAGTTTTTGCTCAAGTTTGTAGGAATTGTGAATTGGGGGAAATTATTGTTAATTGTTTCTAAATTAGGTTAATTAGCTTAATTTAATTATGGTCGTTGAAATTTTCGACATGGTGATAATTTAGGGATTTATAATCTGATTTTCGAAATTTAATTGGTTTAATTCGTTTTTATATATTATTGTGTAATTTAAGCATGTTTTTCATAATTAAAACATAATACAAATTGATTTAATAAATCCTAAATAATCACGATAATTAAGGGTTGGGTTTTATGAATTAGATTCTGTTTTAAAAGTAATTTTAAGTCTTTGAGAATTTTCAAACAAAATTTAGTGTTATTTGGTTATTAGTAGCGAATTATTGATTTAGAATTGTAATTGTTGGTTAATTGTTGATTGCTGGATTATAAATTTAAGTGGTCATGAGCATTGCATATAGAATAAGATTAACCTAAGTATTAGATGAATGATTGAGTGGGAATGGTATTGATTTGGGATTTATTGGTTGTGTGATTGTAGACCCTGAGTTCGTAGACGAAGAGTACTAGTGATCGTTGTGCTGTCGTGTTCTTGTGTGCATTGAAAAGGTAAGCTAGCATGCTCAACCTTTCTTAAACGTTGTAGAAACCTTTTAAAATTATATGCTAACTGATTGGTGTGTTGGATGAAAACTTAGGGTCATGATAGGTGGTGAACGAATTATTGATCATTATATCTTGTTGGATGAGATTATTTCATTGATATAATGTTTGGTTTATGATTCAAAGAATGTAATTTTGGAATTATGATTTATTGGATATTTGATATTGTTGTGGTGGAATTATGAATGATTGTATGGTTGTTTGAGTACAAATTGTTGAGATTTGATATTGTAAACAGAATAAATAAATACAGTATGAGGATACACGATGATTTGGTTTGAGTCACATGGACTCCACGTTATTTGGTTTGAGTCACATGGACTCCACTTTATTATATTGCCCCATCACATGGGTTTTTAAGAGGGCTTGGCTCTAGTACTACTCTATGGGGTTTGCAATACTTAATTGGGGGTGTGCACAATTAAGGTCTAGTAGTCTTGTATGGTATTGTTTGGTGAGTCGACAAAGAATCGGCTCACCCACGTATATAATGATATGGTTTGGTGATTCGGTAAAACCTGTTCACCCACTTATAATATATGATTGGTATGGTTTGGATGAGTTGGCCATAAACCGGCTCATCCTACTTGTAAATTTGATATGAAATCCTCATTAAAAGATATAAAAGAATGATTTGGATTGTGTTAATCACTTGTTGGATTTATTGTGGTACTTCTATTTGGTGATTTGATTTGTTTCGATGATTGGTTTATGTGATAATATGCTAAGTGTTGTTTTCGAAAATAAAACTAAAGCATTTTAAAACTAAGGTAAGAATTTTGGTTTTCTACAAGAATTTTGGAAATTGAGTAAGCTAACACCGCAACTTGCATTGAGTCACCGCCTCCTCCGCCGCTACTGGCCCCCTCGCTGGCCATGATGATCTCTCTCTCTCTCTCTCTCTCTCTCTCTCTCTCTCTCTCTGCCCTTTCCCACTCTTTTTTTTTTTTAGAATTTAAGTGGAGAAATGGAGAGGGAGAAAGCAGAGGTGAGTGTGAAAAGAGGAGAGAGAAAGTAGCAGCAAAGCAAAGAAATAAGGGTTAATTCACGTGGTACCCTCGTGTTTTGCCGATTTGCACATGGTACCAATGTTTTGCAAAATTGTAAAAAATACCCTCGAGATTTTACTGTTTGCACACGGTACCCTAAACTTAACCCTCCCATTAACACTGTAACACCCTCAAATTTCCTTTCCTTTTTAAAAACATTTTTAACGTGAATCAAAACCCAAATTAAGGAAATTCAGAGGTGTCACTCCGCACTCGAGTCAAAGACCCGAATGCAATGGGATTTCAGAAGCCGAACTACAAATGTCTAATAATCTAAAATAGTCGATTACATCCAAGAAGGGGAGCCTTGGCACACCGGTAAAGGTGTTGCCGTGTGATCGATAGGTCACGGGTTCAAGTCCTGGGAGCAGCCTCTTGTCAAATAAATTGACAAGGGAAGGCTTGCCCTCATTACACCCTTGTGGTGGGACCCTTCCCCGGACCCTCGCTTGTCGGGGACGCCAATGTGCGCCGGGCTGCCCTTTTTTTTTTTAGTCGATTACATCCAAAAATTAAATTACAACAATTTGAAATATGAAATATGAAATATTCTAATAACTTAGAGTCCACCTAATATCTAATGAATCGTCGTCCCCGCAATGCCTCAATCACAGCAAACCTGTGGTGGATTTAAAACACAAAAACTACAGTTGAAAAAGTCAGGAAATTGAGTAAGCTAACACCTCAACTCGTAGAAAACCAAAACCCTTACCTGGATTTTGAAAACGTTTTATTTTTATTTTCGAAAACGCACTTAGCACATTAGCATATAAAGCAATCACCAAAATAGAAGTATCAAAACAATTCCGACAAATGATTAACAACTGACAATACAATCCAAATCATTCTTTCATATCTTAATGAGGATTTCATATCAAATTTATAAGTGGGTGATCCGGTTTTACCGATCACCAAACCATAGCATCATATACGTGGGTGAGCCGATTGTTTGTCGACTCACCAAACCATTATATACGTGGGTGAGTCGGTTATTTGCCGACCCACCAAACCATACCATACAAGACTACTAGACCTTAAGTGTGCACACCCCCTATTAAGGATTGCTAACCCAATAGAGTAGTACTAGAGCCAAGCCCTCTTAAAAATCCATGTGGTGGGGCAATAAAGTGGAGTCCATGTGACTCAAACCAATAACGTGGAGTCAATGTGACTCAAACCAATAACGTGGAGTCCATGTGACTCAAACCAAATCATCGTGTATCCTCATACTGTATTCATTTATTTTGTTCACAATATCGATTCTTTAACAAATTTGTATTCCAACAACCATACAATCAATCATAATTTCACCACAACAATATCAAATATCCAATAAACCATAATTCCAAAAATACATTCTTTGAATCATAAACCAAACATTATGCCAATGAAATAAACCAATCCAACAAGATATGATAATAAAACAATAATTCATTCTCCACCTATCATGATACTAAGTTTCATCCAACACACCAATCACTTAGCATATAATTTTGAAAGGTTTCTAGAACTTTAAGAAATGTTGAGCATGCTACCTTACCTTTTAGAGCACACGGAACTTAACAACAAAACGATCTACTCCTCGTCTACGAATTCACGCTCTACAATAATATAACCAAGCAATAATCCCAAATTAATACTAATATCACCCAATCATTCATCTAATACTTTTGTTAGCTCTATTCTATAAGCAATGTTCATCACAATGAAATTTCTAAACCAACACTTGTCAATTTAACCAACAATTATAATTCTAATTCAATAATTAGTTTATAATACTCAAATAACCCTCAATTTATTTTAAAAAATTCTCAAAGACTTACAATTAATTTAAAAACAGAATCTAATTCATAAAAACAAACTTTTAATTATTATAATTTAATTAGGAATTACACTAACAATTTAAAATATGTTTTATCAGTTAAAAAATATGTTTTATTACATAAAATCCCAAAATTCGAATTAAATTGTTTAAATTAAGAAAATCAGTTTATAAATACCCAAATAATATAAATTTCGAAATATTATTTATCATAATTAATTTTGAGCTAATTAACCTAATTAAGAAACAATTACTCAAAATTCCCCCAATTTACAATTTCTACAATCTTAAACAAAACCCCAATTTAAATCTCAAACTAAATTCAAGAACCTTAATTAACAAATAACAACATACTAAAGTCATAATTTAAGAAATTAATTAAACCAATTCGAGTGATTAAGCTAATTAATCCAAAATTCGTGATTAGGGAAAATCAACTCAAAACAATCATCAAAATCGATTATGTGCATAAAACTAATCCCAAATCGATTACCCACTAATCATAACATATATAAGGATCAATCTCACACAATTTCGAGCAAGAAAACGACTTGATATGGATGTTTAATTGAAGGAACGAAAACAGGGGAAGAAAGGGGCGAAAAGAGTTACCCAAATCGAAAGAAGAGAGAGATAGAGGCAGTGGTGTGGCCGGACTGCCGGCTAGGGTGATCGGCGGCGAGTTTGGGCGGCAGAATTTCGATCAAAGCGGCGTGCGTGTGGGTGGTGTCGTGCGGCGAAGGAGGACGAGCAAAAGATGTGAGGAAGGGGTCGGCTCCTCTGTTTTATACAAAGGGAGTCGTTTTTCTTCTCTTTTATTTTTTCCTTTTCTCTTTTTTTTTTTTTTTTTGGGGTTGGGTATTTAATCTTATATTTGGGCCAAAGTTGTATTGGGTTGGTTGGTGTAGTAGATAGGATTGACCCAAATCGAAAATAGAAAGAACCCAAATAGAAAGTCCGCCTTTAGAAAGTAATTCCGAACCCAATTTTGAAACGACTCACAAAATAACATTTTGAATTCATTTCTCGCTAGAATAATCTAATGAAAAATTATATAATATTCGGGATATTACAAACACCGTCAACCTTTTTGTTTTAAAAAGCGGTTAATTCACGTGGTACGCTCGTATTTTACCGATTTGCACATGGTACCCAATATCTTGAAAATTTGTACCAAATACCGTTAAGATTTGACTGTTTTTACATGTTACCCTTTGTAGACACCCTACTTGGGGGCTTCCCTTTAGCGCCCGATGATGAAAACGGACTTAATACGCGATAATCGGTTTTGTTTGCCAATGGGTTTGAACTTTGGTTTAGGCCTAAGTTACCGTTAGTTGATCTGTTAGCCCAATTCTTTGTTAGGTAATTAACGTAACATTTGGACTTGATTTACTGTAGCCCAAAAAGAAGGTGGAGTGTCCATGTGATCTTGGCCCTAATTATATTGAATGCATGGGTTTACGTAAATGCATGGTGAAGATATTGGATGCCACTTTGGGGACTGGAATCCAAAGTGTTTTGTGCGCACACGATTACTTGAGAAGTTTGTTATCTCAGCTTTATCTCTTATTTTTGATAAAGTTTCATGTAGCCCATTTTCCTTTCATTGTTCATTTCCTAATCGTTGCAGAATGAGTCTTTGATTATCCTTCCACCATTTTCCAGAGTATTTATCCTCTCCTTCGTTTTTATCCATACAGACTTTCACATCTTCGCAAACTCTATCCCTTTGAATTTCTTAGAGACTAAGTCTAGGGTAGCCAAGCCTAAGTTAGTTTTCCTATATATTAGGAACCTCATATCCATATTTGGGGGGACTCATGGTGACACATTAGGGAAACACGGTTGTAGACGGTGACGACGCACCGACCTTATTACAACACTACGCGCACCCATACACAAAACACTTGAATACCCAAACACATATGGCATTCTAGGATCATACCAAGGTAACTAAGAGCAAGGTTAGATAGATGGCTAAGTGGCATACAAGGGTCGAAATCGGAGGTTGGACACGTTAGCAAACAAAACTGAGGTCCGCGAAACACATCGCAGATAAGTCCTGAGGGCCCTTAATTAACAAACGATTAAATCGAATGGTTTTCTTGTAATTTGGTTTTTTTTATGATGTGCTACGTATGTTTTTGCATGGCATGTTCTCTGTCTTCTTTTGATCATAGTATAAATCTGCCTTCTAATTATGTATGCATAAATTACGTACATCATTAATTTTGGTCTTTGCAAATCATGGTTTTCATGTGTTAGTATTCATGTTATGTTCTGTCACTACGTTATGTATATTAATTTCTTTTTTATTTCCTTTCGCATGATTTCTATTTGTTTCGCATGTAATATGTTATGTGTTTCCGTCGTTGATTAATTACTTTTAATTTATCATGAATCAATTAGTAGAGACCGTCGACCACGACGGGCGGTTTGGGTGCCTAACACCTTCCCAACCCGTAACCTTGCACGAACCCATTCTAGGTTCGTGGGGTCCTAAAAAAGAAAACCTCGCTGGCGACTCCTGGTCAATAGCAATTCATTTAAGGAGGGCGAATCGGCCCACCCGGCCGGTACGGTACCTCACAGTGGCGACTCTGCTGTGAGGTACCGTACCGGCCGGGTGGGCCGATTCGCCCTCCTTAAATGAATTGCTATTGACCAGGAGTCGCCAGCGAGGTTTTCTTTTTTAGGACCCCACGAACCTAGAATGGGTTCGTGCAAGGTTACGGGTTGGGAAAGTGTTAGGCACCCAAACCGCCCGCCGTGGTCGACGGTCTCTACTTATTAATCCATGATAAATTAAAAGTAATTAAATGACGACGGATACACATAACACTTAGCATGCGAAACGAATAAAAATCATGCGAAAGCAATAAAACAAGATTAATGTAAATGACGCACATATCCGCGGAAGAAAAGTAAACATGCTACGTACGTAACTCATAATGGCTATGGATGTAAAATATAAGCAAATATCTACGCACATATGCATCTTAAGCACATATAGTGTAAAATAAAACATAAAACATGCCTTGCAAAACCATACGTACGACATAATAAAAAGCCATTTTTTATAAGAAAATCATTTGACTGAAAATGTTTGTTGTAAGGGCCCTCAGGACTTACTTGCGATGTTTCGCGGACCTCGATTTTGTTTGCCAACGAGCCCCCTCGGTTTCGACTCTTGTATGCCACTAAGCCCACCGTACCAATCTAGCCTTGCTCTTAGTAGCCCCGGTATGATCCTAGAATGATATATGTGTGTTTGAGATGTGTTTATAAGTGTATAGGTAGAGTTGTACGTAGTATGTTTGTCATGCGTCGTCGTAGTCTTCAGCCATGTTTCACCCCATGTGTCCCTGGGTTAAAATGAGGGTATGAGATTCCTATATATAGGAGAATTAAGCCAGGCTCAGCTACCCTAGACTTAATCTCCAAGAAACCAAAGAGATAGAGTTTGTAATGGTGTGAAAATGTGTGTAGATAATAACAAATCGGAGGATAAAAGTATGAAATGTTAATAGTTTAAATTGTGTTGGATAATATGGGATATGAATCGTGATATGAATATGGGTCAAATGAGGCTTTATCCGGAAAAAATAACATAACAAACTCTCGGGAAGTACGTGAGCAAGTGAAATTTTTTTGGATGCCAGTTCTTAGACTGGCATCCAATCTTCTTCACCATGCATGCTACATAAAATCTAACCATATGACTTTGGGCCTTGAATGTCATGAACATTCTACCTTTCTGGGCTACGGTGAACTCAAGTCCAATACAAATATGTGTATTAATCCACTAACAAAGGTTTGGGCTAAATGATAAACTAACGGTAACATAGGCCTAAACTGAATTATAAACCCATTGGCAAACAAAATCGATTATCGCGTATTAAGTCCGTTTTCATCATCGGGCGCTAAAGGGAAGTCCCCAAGTAGGGTGTCTACAGGAGCCCACACTTTGACCGAGTCTTTGAGAAGACGAAGGTCAAAGGATCACACTCACAAAATAAATGCAAATGCAACCGGATGCAAAACATGAACATAGAATGCTCAACTAAGTCACATAAAAGCATCAAGAAAAAGGACACAGTAACCATCTCAAACGGGCGAAGTTGACGATCGAAATGTGTTGAATAAGTATCTTGAATGGGCAAAGTTGTCATTCAAGACATGCTTTCGCACATTGTTGATAGATTTTCCCTATTCCGAATGGGCGTAGTAATCACTCGAAACAGGTCTTCACGTAGCTTTGTTGTTGATAAAAGTGCTTGGCATCCCGGATGGTTGAAGTTATCATCCGAAACGAGTTGACGCAGAGTAGAATGTTATCCTAAATGGGTGAAGTTGTCATCTAGGATAAGTCGCCGTTTATAGTCCGTCGACTGTCAAATGCTCGGCATTTCAGATGGGCGAAGTTATCATCTGAAACATATTGACGTAGAGAAGAATGTTACCCTAAATGGGCGAAGTTGTCATCCAGGATAAACCCCCTTATATAGTCCGTCGACTGTCAAATGCTCGACATTTCAGATGGGCAAAGTTATCATCCGAAACGTGTTGACGTAGAGTAGAATGTTATCCTAAATGGGCGCAGTTGTCATCTAGGATAAGTCGTCGTTTATGGTCCGTCGACTGCTGCACTTGTTTTTATAGTCTTTCGACTGCTACACTTGAACATTTATAGTCGGGCGACTGCTGCATTGAAATTGTTTGCTGAACTGGATTTATAGTCTCCCGACTGCAAAATTGGATTTTATAGTCTGGCGACTGCAAAATTTGATTTTATAGTCTGGCGACTGCTGAATTGAAATTGGTTGCTAAATTGGATTTATAGTCTCGCGACTGCTGAATTGAAGTTGAATTTTATAGACTGACGACTGCAATTTTTTCAAATCTCTTGACGACATGTTCTTGCAAAATGTGTTGGTTCTATAGTCTAGTGAACTATATGAACTGGACAAAAGGATTTGATTTTTCTACAATTTTTGTTGTCTTGGGGACTCAGATCTTGATTTCTTGGTAATAATGTCAAGATAGTCCAAAGTGTGGCCAGATTGAGTTGTAATGTTCAAGGAGAAACTCGTGGTGTGCACTTTGCTCTCTAACGTCTAGTGAACCTTGGTAGAGACATGGTGCAGATTAACCCTAAACTTGAGTACTATTGGGGTTTTCTCTATTATCCTTGAATTGTGCTCATCATTTTGCTTTTGATTAGTGTTGTTGAACTGGGATTATGAACATGAGACGCTAAATGCAAATGAACTCATGACATGCATGCAGCAAGTGTGACTCGTGGAGACTTTAGAAAATGCAACACAAATTTGACCTCAGTAGACTCTTGGCAATTGGACAATTATGCGTAAATGAATGCAAATGTGCTTGATGTATGAGAGAACATGAAATGCATGCCTAAAGCTAGACTCTTGTGGTGTGTTGAAACTTTTTGAAGAAGACATTACATCCAAAAGTGATCCAGGAAACACAGAGAGGCAAAATTGATTGTGTGCACATTTGAAAGTTGATTATCTTGTTATTCTTCACTTGAAATAGAAGCCCCCAAGCTTAGCTTGCAATTGAAATTCTTGAATATAGATGTATTGCACGAAGACCTATTTAAGAGCATATTTGGCCTAGATCTCCTTCATTTGACTTTAATGTTTAACTTTTGTGTGCTCGGATAGAATGTACCCGATGACATTAAATTGAACTCATCACGAGTGTGAAACCATGAGAATTTGAACAATGTACAACAAAGTAGTTTGTGACTCAATTTTTGTGACGAGGACCCTAAGCGAGGGTAGGCAAGGCTGAAAAAGAGGTTCAGAGGAAGGTGTAATAAGCTTGACGGATTTGAAAATTTTGGTTCATGAACATTTGTAGAGTTATTACATGGGATGCATGATATGCATTGTTAGGCTTTAGTGATGGGAGATGGCTTGAAAACGAAAGGTGGAGGAGATTGAATATTAAAAAGGGCTTGGTTTATCGAGGTTATGGCTGGAGAACAAAAGGGAGGCAAGTCTAGAGGCATTGGGAATGATTGAGGGTCAAATTTCCAAGTCTAACTCTAAACGATAAGGGTATGGCTTGGTGTAAAGGTCTAAGATCGATCAACGTGCTAAGACAACGTGGCAAGAAAAATGTTCGGACATGCGCTTGATTGTATTAGTACAGCCTTGGAAAGTGCACTTAAAGCAGACCTCAAATTCTCGTGACTTGAATCAAAATAGCTAACAATGGTAAGAGCTATAAGAATTGATGAGCCACAACTGCAATTTTTGAATTTTGTGTGGGCAACAATGATGTATTTGTGGCTTAGAAGAGTTGCAAAAATTTGTCTCTTTTAGGAGCCATGGCTAATTGCCTGGAAAAAAAAGTTTTAAAAAACAGGCGAGTAATTCATATTGTCATTGTTACCCAAAAGTGAATTAGAGAATCTTAGAAGAATGAACATTTCATAACATGGCGGTGATGATCAAAAGTTGCCAACTATGTCGAATGTGCATGACGTGTTTAAGGTTGTCATAACCATGAAAAAATTCGAGGTGTCAAATGAATGTTCAAGAAAATGGTTGGAACTCTCGTAGGTTGATCGACAAAGATAGATGAGGTATTGGATGTAGGAGAATGGTATCCTACATTAGACTTGGAGTAAACAAAATGTGATTAAATCCTGGCTGCAAAATTTGAATCACTGTTAACTTGTTGCTTGAACTGAAATTCCATTGCGAGTTCTTTTTCTTTAGAATGAAATGCAAACCTAGTCTTTTAACAGGGGCTTGTCATTTGTCAAAGGAGATTAGTCATAAGGATGCAAAATGTACCTCTCAGTAAAACTTGTGATTGCGACGAAGAACTTTAAGTGTGAAATTGGCCTTTGGAGATAGTACAAGCAATACAAATTGGGCTTACTAAACAATTCACTCGTGAATATTGTAGTGGTGAGTGTCCATTTGCACATTTTATTTGAATTTTTTTTGTGACAATTCCGATGGGGTAATGGCCAGAGTGTGTGCCATTGTTTACGTGTCGACCTTACTTTGTTAAGAGCCGAAGTTGAAGAATAATTATTTTTGTCGCTTTTGTTATGTGTGTGGATATGCTCACCATTGTAAATAATTTTTGAAGTGGATCTTAAATTTATGTAAATCAAAGAGTACACTCTCATTGTAAAAAGGATCACAAATGGACGATACAAATGTTTACAAGTACATATGAGGAGCATGTACGTACAATGCAAATGCATGAAAATATGAACCTAAAATGATATTTTATGATGCATGACTTTGTGTAACGGATAAATGTATGTCAACTACATGTTTTTGGGTTCTAGAATAACAAAGAGAGAAAGCCTAAGGTTCAAATGTACTAGACAACACTCTAATGTAATGCATAAAAGTGCTTTTTCCGTAACATGAACAAAATGGTTAAGGCACTTCTAAACCCATTAAATTGGTTGATAAGGATACTTTGCAAAATTTTATGAAAGCAAAGAGGTCTTCATCAACTGAACACACAAAACTAGGAGATAATATGCAACAAGATGAACGCCTAGTGACTTTGAATAAGTACTTTGGTCTTTGTTAGGTTCATTGACGGCAACGGCAAATATGGCAACCTGACGAGATTTTTTAAGCTACGTTGGTCGACATGGATACTTGGGAAACTCGTACAAAGGCAAGCGGTCCATATCAACTCTAGCGCACATATGTGAAATGTAGTGTGCACCAAGACGAACACGTAGATACTTGGAATGAGCATTTTCGAGTGCGTATAGTACATCGTTAGTGGGCAAAAATATAGCAACTTGAAATCATTTCAAAGCAAAGTTGGTTGATGGGTAGACTTTGTGAATTATTATGGAACATGAAATGCATGCCTAGAGCTAGACTCTCATGGTGTACGTAGTGTTAAAACTCTTTGAAGAAGACTTTACATCCAAAAGTGATCCAGGAAACAAAGAGAGGCAAAATTGATTGCGTGCACATTTGAGAAAGATGGTCTTGTTATTCTCTACTTGAAATAGAAGCCCCCAAGCTTAGCTTGCAATTGAAATTATTGAACATAGATGTATTGCATGAATACCTCTTTAAGAACATCTTTGGTCTAGATCTCCTTCATTTAGTTTTGATGTTTAATTTTGTTTGTGCTCGGATAGAATGTACCCGATGACGTTGAATTGAACTCACGAATTTGAAACCATGAGAATTTGAACAATGTACAACAAAGTAGGTTGTGACTCAATTTTTGCTTGAACTGAAATTCCATTGTGAGTTCTTTTTCTTTAGAATGACATGCAAACCTAGTCTTTTAACCTGGGCTTGTCATTTGTCAAAGTTGGAGATTAGCCATAAGGATGGAAAATATACCTCGGTAAAAGTTGTGATTGAGACGAAAAATTTTACGTGCGAAATTGGCCTTTGGAGATAGTACAAGCAATACAAATTGGGCTTACTAAACAAGTCACTCGTGAATATTGTAGTGGTGAGTGTCCATTAGCACATTTCATTTAAAGATTTTTTTTAGTGACAATCGCGAATGTGGTAATGGCCACAGTATGTGCCATTGTTTACGTTGATCGATCTTAGACCTTTACACCATCTTTTTACATCTTCTTCGTGACTTTCGTTGTCGCTCATAGTCACATGCTCATATGCAACAAGATTGGCATAGAAGTAGGAATACTAATCATCCGACATTGTACAATGTAAAGACTTGGAGTGAGCCTTCGTGTGTTAAACGAGTTAGCTTGGAGATCAAATTTTTTTTTTTTTTGGCTAAGTTGATTGACATGGATACTTGGTGGATGCGTACAAAACCATGAGGTCCATATCAACTCTTGCGCATATATGTGGGATGTAGCGTGCAACAAGACGAACACCTAGATACTTGGAATGAGCATTTTCGAGTTCGTATAGTACATCGTTGGTGGGCACGAACACAACAACTTGAAATCATTTTAAAACAAAGTTGGTTGATGGGTAGAGTTTGTGAATTATTATGGAACAAAGGGGTACCTATCAACTTAAGCGCAAATAACCGAGACATAGCATGCAACAAGATGAACACATAGAGATCTTGAAAGATGAATTTGGTGGTCGTTTAGTACATCATCGATGAAGGCGAATATGTCACCTTGAATCACTTTTTTTGCGAAATTTGGTCGATAGGTATAGTTTGTCGGTTTGTACGGTAAAACAATGTACCTATCAACTTTAATGCACACAAACGGAAAATACGATGCAACAAGATGAACACATAGACATTTTGAACAAGTTTTTTTAGAGCTCGTTTCGTATAACGACAATGAGGCAAAACTTGGTTAATGACCATCAGTTTTTTTTACGCTAAATGACTCAAGTCTCGATTATTATTAGTGTAGGGCTGCTCTATTGAAGTGGAAAATTATTTGGCTCCAATAAAGTGACGTGATAGAGTTATACATCTACTTAACATCCATTTTATCCTAAGATGTGTTGTATCTTATCTCAAATTACACATAATCTGGGTATGGCGGAGATGTGATGCCACTAGGATGCTACAAGACTAATGGTTAGATGCTAGATGGATGCTAGAGGAATGCTACACGGATGCTAGAACAGGATTGTGAGGAGATTATTTTATGAATAAATAAAAGAGATGCTACCCCAATGCCTATGAGATGCCACCCGAATGCTAGACTCAAAAAGACGTAATAAGAAAAATATTTTATTGTGACTCCTAATCGGTGGGAACCTCTATCTAATGATAGCCTAAATGCATGTTGAAACTGAACCAAATAAAAAAGATCACAGCACACGTAAAAACAACCCAGAAAACAAACCAAAGAGCAAAACTAAAAAAAAAGCATGTACATAATGCAACGGGTGTCATGGTTAAAGTTTTATGAAAATCTAAATGGGTAGGTTTTGGTCAAGGCTTACCCACGACTAAGAGTATGCTTAATTGCTTTGCGGAAGGACCGTGGCAACAGAGTTACTCCCCTATACTCATCGAATGGACGAGTATAGACGTCAATGGGGTGAAAGACTAACCGCTGTGCTCGTTGTAGTGACCAATGGGCCTAACGAGGAGGGGCGTCTTTCGTGGTCGAAACCACGGGTGAATAATTGGGTAAATCCTATCGCTCTCGTACTAACGAAAGCATGCAAACTAGCTATATGAAAATGCAATGTCAATCAATTAGTAAAAATTTATTACGGATCAATTTTCAAATTTTGCAAGTCCCCAGCGGAGTCGCCACTGTGAGGTACCGTACCGGCCGGGTGGGCCGATTCGCCCTCCTTAAATGAATTGCTATTGACCAGGAGTCGCCAACGAGGTTTTCTTTTATAAGACCCCACGAACCTAGAATGGGTCCGTGCAAGGTTACGGGTTGGGAAGGTGTTAGGCACCCAAACCGCCCGTCGTGGTCGACGGTCTCTACTAATTGATCCATGATAAATTAAAAGTAATTAATCGACGACGGATACACATAACACGTTGCATGCAAGGCGAATTAGATTCATGCGAGGAGAGTACGTACATATGCAGAGCCAAAGATTTATCATTTACGCAAATAGAAAATCAATAGCCATAATCATGCATTATTATACGAATCACACATGCACATGATATACGTAGAAGATAGGCATCATGCAAGATATATAGGGACCACATGCAAGACCAATTACACGATATGCATAAGAAGAGCTCAACAAAACCACGAAATGCCACTACGATGCCAGTAAGAAATAATCATGTGCATCATCTTATAAATCGCGGTAAAGGAAACATGCAACACATATAAAATAACTTTGTATTCTAAAACTACCATAGGATTCAATAACATAAAAACATTTTGTGAAAACATTTGTTAAGAGCCCTCAGGACTTATCTGCGATGTGTTTCGCGGACCTCAGTTTTGTTTGCTAACGTGTCCAGCCTCCGATTTCGACCCTTGTGTGCCACTTAGCCATCTATCTAATCTTGCTCTCAGTTACCTTGGTATGATCCTAGAATGCCATATGTGTTTGGGTTTTCAAGTGTTTTGTGTATGGGTGCGCGTAGTGTTGTAATAAGGTCGGTGCGCCGTTGCCGTCTTCAACCGTGTTTCCCTAATGTGTCACCATGAGTCCCCCCAAATATGGATATGAGGTTCCTAATATATAGGAAAACTAACTTAGGCTTGGCTACCCTAGACTTAGTCTCTAAGAAATTCAAAGGGATAGAGTTTGCGAAGATGTGAAAGTCTGTATGGATAAAAACGAAGGAGAGGATAAATACTGTGGAAAATGGTGGAAGGATAATCAAAGACTCATTCTGCAACGATTAGGAAATGAACAATGAAAGGAGAATGGGCTACATGAAACTTTATCCAAAATAAGAGATAAAGCTGAGATAACAAACTTCTCAAGTAATCGTGTGCGCACAAAACACTTTGGATGCCAGTCCCCAAAGTGGCATCCAATATCTTCACCATGCATTTACGTAAACCCATGCATTCAATATAATTAGGGCCAAGATCACATGGACACTCCACCTTCTTTTTGGGCTACAGTAAATCAAGTCCAAATGTTACGTTAATTACCTAACAAATAATTGGGCTAACAGATCAACTAACGGTAACTTAGGCCTAAACCAAAGTTCAAACCCATTGGCAAACAAAACCGATTATCGCGTATTAAGTCCGTTTTCATCATCGGGCGATAAAGGGAAGCCCCCAAGTAGGGTGTCTACACCCTTACCTTTAAAATTTCGTGAACGCCGTTAATTGGGAAAAAAACAACA
Source organism: Spergularia bocconei (assembly GCA_963457585.1). NCBI lineage: Eukaryota > Viridiplantae > Streptophyta > Magnoliopsida > Caryophyllales > Caryophyllaceae > Spergularia > Spergularia bocconei. Next base: position 10,955,792 of record OY734947.1, on the reverse strand, counting down.
TTGATTTTCTCCTTCATCATCATCTCTATCTTCCCCCCACCACTTTCATCATCACCATATTCAATCTTCCTCACTACCGACATCAACATGTTCATCCTTTTCCACCACCACCATCATTTCGACCCATAATAAACACCATAACCACCATTTTTTCTTTCTCCATTGAAACCAACTTTTAAACGGCGTTAACGACATTTTAAAGGTAACGATACCGTGTAAAAACAGAGGAGATTTAGTACAAATTTGTAACACTGGGTACCACGTGCAAATCGGCAAAACACGAGGGTACCACGTGAATTAACCCTCTTTTTTTAACAACAAAAGTTGTCGGTGTTAATGAAAGGGTTAAGTTTGGGTACCGTGTGCAAACAGTCAAATCTCGAGGGTATTTTGTACAAATTTGCAAAACATTGGGTACCACGTGTAAATCGTCAAAACACAGGTGTACCACGTGAATTAACCCAAGAAATAATAGAAGAGAGGGAAGAGAAAGCACGAGGAGTGCGCTTTGGTGTTGCTCTTTTTCAGTGTGGGTTTTCTTTACTTCCTTTCAGTCTCCCTTTTGCTTCGTTGGATGTGTTGAACAACAACAACAACTAGACTCCAATCTCTCTCTCATAATTGCCTCCTCTCTTTCTCTTTCTCTCTCTCCCTCTCTCCCGGTTTCTCAGGTTGTGTGTATCTTTTCTCGTGTTTTCTTCGACAAGGAGGTTGTGCTTAGACTTGGCAAACGGGTCCGGATCGGGTTTGAATTTGGTCATCTTTTGAGTCATATATTTCGGGTCTATTTCTGTTCAGGTCGGGTTCGGTTTGGGTCGGATCTAATTCGGGTGTATCAACTATGGGTCGTATTCGGGTCTACTCATCTCAAGATGTTCAAATTTAAATATATTAATATCAGATTTCTTAAAATTTTGTCTTTACATTGAACTTTTATGCAAATTGTAATGTGAGACGGTCTTATTCGATGAGACCACTCACACATTTCAAAAGTAACAATTACTCGTACTTTTCAAAGCCAAATTATTTCAAAAGTAACATGTTAATTTATCAAAAGTTACTCACATATTGATCTCATACGGTGAGACGATCTCACAGTAGAATTACTGCATTGATAATTTGAGTGTTTGAACATGTGATATAGCTATTCCAAATCCCTTTTGTTCAATCGATTCATTTAAATGTTGGATTATTCGGGTCTGACTCATTTCAGTTCGGGTCTGTTCAGGTCGGGTCAATATCGAGTCAAACGGTATTCCGGTCAAATTCGGGTTCGGATCGGGTCATTTCGGGTTGAATTCAAATTACAAATTCAAATGTTCGGGTCTAGTAGTTTGGGTCGGATCTTCAAGTCTGGTTCAGTTTTACCAGGTCTACCCTTTGATCACTAGTTGTTGCAGTTTGTCACATAATTCAACCCGCTTATCCGTAGTATTTAAGGAATAAGCTGTAAAGACGATATTCATAAGTTTATTATCCAGACATTGCTTTCTAAACTGTTTTTAAAAAAATATATTTGTCAAAATAAGGTACATGTAGGATTGGGTGGACAAAAATTTTAACCCATAACCAAAAATTAATCTAAAGTACTTCTCCTACACTCTCTTTACTCTACCCCACCAACAGCTGCCACCATCTACACTCAAGCAGTTGTTGCCGGCTGCCGCCAACTCCGACCATCGTAAAACCACGTGCTAACTCCACCATCATAGGCAATATGAACTAAAACTCCTTACCACTAGCGTTTGCTTCCCCCATCAATTCCTCGACCAGACCCCACAACGACCCATGTCATCTTCTCTCATAACCTCCTCGTCCATAGTGTTTCCTGCTCCTCCCCCAGCCGCCTTCATTAGATCCTCGATGCCCAGACCTCCAAAGACCACCCCGTCACACAAACGTCATCTATTAGGTTCTAATTGATAGTCACTTTTGGAGGAGAGATAAATACATGCATACGGGTATGAGAGGAAAAGATGAGGGGAGCATGGGCCAGTGGTGGAGGGTGGGGGAGAACAATCTATACACCGGCCATGGTGCGCGGTGGACTCGAGGGTTGTGTTAGTGGGATCGGTTGAACAACTGCGGTGGTACGAGGGCGAGGCAAGGAGTGTTTCAAGAGTGGAGAGTGAAAATTGGGATTGGATGTGAGGTATAGAGCAACCATACATGAACCCTATTTTGATAAATACTCCGTACATTTTATGCAACCCCATTTGAATATTTGTTTGTCTTTTTTTAGCATTATTTGAATGTAGCTGCTATCGAGATGAGAGTACGAGATTCATGTTTATGACTCTTTTTATGGTAACTCACTAGTCATGTATTTGTCTCATACGCCAAATTGTTTCAAATCATATCACACTAGTTCATATCAGATTAGAGCCAATCAAATAAAATTATGGTAATTCATATTATACTTTTTAAGAGTTAATCAATCTAATATAATCTTAATTTGCATGTATATGGTCATAATCATACTCTATAAGGTTGATTTATTAAGTATCAACATTTAAATGATACATAATCAAAAATTAATAGAGGTAAAAGATACGTCAAAATATATATGGTACATACATATAATGGTTTTATGTAAGACAACTTTCTATAATGACATTAGTTTGTTGAAAATCATAATGATGCATTATCAAATTGAAAGATTAAAGACTATAAATTGAGATGGCCATTTGCACGACAAAAACTATCTTGGTTTGGAATCTCATGGTGAGAAAAATCATAATTTTAATTGCTATTACTTGTATGCAATCCATCATTATTTGTGATGGGAAGAGAGGCGGCATATTAAACACTGCAGAAAAAGTAGAACATACATCTATTTCTTCACAATTGAAGGCGACTTCACTCGTAAGTTTATTCTGTCTTATTGTGTATAATTTTTTGAACTTATTAGTGAAGTATTGATAAGGCGCAAAATTTTCAAACTCTACGATCGCGAAATTATGTCGTACGTATGAAAATCAAGTTTTTTTTTTTTTTTCAATTTGGTCATGTCTTTGAGGCAATTTACGAACAAGAAAACTAAAATAAAGACAAAATTTTTTTTTCCACTTGTGGTACTAGGATTGCGGTAGCAACACATTAACTCGCTAAATGCGGATTCTCTATCCCATGCTTACTTGTCACACTCCTTATACCCATCTAATCAAGTGTTATCATATTCCCATGTGAATGAATTAAAGATTAATTTAAAATTGTTTATTTTGCCTCTCATCACAAATCATGGCTGGAATCATTTTTCACCACGAATCTAACCGTAAAAGTTTCATAGTTTTCGAAATATTTTTTCGTCAAATCGGAAGTCAAATTTTTAACTCGAAAAACAAAAATATCATATATAAGAATACTGAACGAATTATATATAGAAAAATCTTTTATTTTTATGTTTGAATATAGACATAGGAATGTGTGGTAAAACTAACGTCCAATAGAAATCATTATTAAGAGACCCGTACAATGCACATGCTTTCATTCTAGTAAATGCTAATAGGATTTAAAGATATAAATAAACACCCTCCCAACAAATCAAATCATAAAAACAACAAATGAATTAAACTAATAGTCGCCATCTTCTTTACTACACCCCATACGTCACTTCCTCTCCAACGTTCAAGGATTTCCCTGTATAGTTTGGATTTTATTCGATTTGCATAACACAATTGCACAACCAGGTTTACAACTCTCCTAGCTTAGCTTGTGCATTTACACCCACTAGCTACCCAAGTGTACGTTCGGCCATTAGGAGCATGTTCTAAACTCAATAGCTCCATCATTCATATTGCTACGAGCATCGAGAAAAGCTAAAAAATTATTGACTTTATGGGGGCTGCAAAGCCTGCATTTTCATGAACGTCTAAACTTCAACGGCGATCGCGACCACTGTTTATGTTCCCATAAGTCTAAGGGCAGATCATCTAAGTGTTGCCAGCGGATTGTGAACGGCGAGCCATGGGTTGGCGTTTGGCTTACTAGTGAGCCATGCAAAATAATGTCGCTCGTGATCTTTTGATAACAAAATTAATTAATCAAGTATTGATAAGAGGATATATTGTTGATGGACATAAATTGGACAAGATCATTACTGATCATAGAATTAATATTTAGATTACATTTAAAATTATTATAAGGTCCTATCCTATATATGTGTTGAAGGTCCATAGTAAATAAATTTTTTAATCATGGTTTGAACATATTAGTGGCTGAAATTTATCGTATATAATCTAATGGTAATTTCTTATCCTATGTTGAATATTGACAACTATAATAGAATTTTTCAGTTGTTATGTGTTAAATCACACCCCAATAACCAAAGACTTGACCTTTACGCATGATTCTCTAACGAAGCGTATTCCAAAGTCGACAAAGTATATAAGTGTTGCATATAAAGTGGTGCATTGCGCCGTGTTTGTATTATTGAACTTTTTTACATAAATATAGCGGTACATTTCATAATATTTAATTTATATATCGGCTTGTTTACCTGAGGTGTGAAAAGTTATATTTAATTATAAGAATTACTAATTAACAATCATTTCTTCATATTAATTGTAAAGAACTCAAATGATCTTGTAAATTTCATCTCAATGAAAGATCATAATTTTCTAGGATATTTTTTCTTGTCAAGTCTATTTTATGAAACAAGTTTACTTATTTAGGGGAAAAAAATCTTTCATTCTCCTTCCTTCTCTCACTTCCCCTCATTTCCTCCCTTCTATTACTTTATGTTTCTCATTTTTGTATTCTTTGTCAATTGACATTTAACTTTCAAATTTTGAACAAAGAAGAATGGGATACACACAAGAATATTTTGATAACAAAAAGAAAACAAGCAACAATGTGGCAGATTTAAATAATGATTGCGGCTCTTCTAGATCACGCAGCACTTCATTTCGTTCTCATTTTACAAATGCCGAAGAGCTTGAGCAGGTATTCAAGAAATTTGATGTGAATAATGATGGAAAGATTTCATCATCAGAGTTAGGTGCAATGATGGGGAGTTTAGGTCAACAAATAACAGAGGAAGAACTTAATACCATGATCCTCGAAGTGGATGCAGATGGTGATGGATACATAGATTTGAATGAGTTCATTGCTCTAAATACAAAAGGTATTGACTCTGACGAGGTTCTGACAAATGTTAAAGAAGCATTTGATATATATGATGCTGATGGAAATGGCAAAATCACAGCTGAGGAACTACAAATGGTAATGAAGAGCTTGGGGGATGATTTTTCTTTAGGGGAATGTAAAAAAATGATAAGAGGTGTGGATAGTGATGGCGATGGAACCATTAACTTCGAGGAATTTAGGGTAATGATAATGATGGGAGCACGTTTAAATTCATTATCTAGGAATTGATATTACATAACAAATTTTACATTCTTTGCACTATTCTAGAAGTTGCAAGAGATGATAATTTATTGATATCTTGTTTTTGTTTTTAAAAGGATTGATATCTTGTTTCTATCATGTACGGTTTATGTTATATTCAACAGCATTTAAGATTTTAATAACATGATGCAAGCAATAATTAATCACTGTAAAGTGTTTATACGTGGAAGTTCTTTATTGGAGCTTTAGTTAGTTCATGTTATGTACAGTTATACGATTTCATCAATAGATACACAGATTACTCATATCAAATGTGTAAATTGTGCAATCCCCATTCTATTCATCAGGTGCGAGGATAAAAAAATGAAGAGAGAGAAAGTCGAGAGAACAACACATTTTACTGAAAATCAATCAAAAATCTCGGAATTTAGCTAATTTTTGTCTGAATCTAGTGGGTTTGGATCTCTGCCATGGCAAGATCGAAATCATCTGGAGGAAAACGAAAATTTAGCAAAGGTAATAATACTAATAAAAATAATAAGTTTGATAAACAAGCTCCGACGACGTCTGATGCGAGAAAGCATAAATCAGTGGCTGATATTCAAGGAATCCCACCGCTGGTTCTGTCAGATGATGAATTTGATGAGGATGAAGCGGATGAAGGTGTACCGACAGTTTTAGAAGGAAAGGGGTTCGCCGCCATTGGTGAGGAATCTGAAGAGGATGAAGGAGGTGAATGGCATACTGTTAACAGAGCAACAAAAGGTAAGAATTCTGATGCTACTAATTTATCAAAGAACGAGCCTTTATTAGCTTTATCTGCTGATGATGTGGCTGAAGGATTAGAGTATTGGAATAATGCTGCTGTATGTTTTGTGTTGGGTGCTAATCCCCCCCTGATGTTATATGAATGGTTTATTTTTCAAGAATTTGGGGTCACAAAGGTTTGGATAAGGTAGCTTTTTTGCCTAATGGAGTTTATGTGGTTAGATTCAAAACCCTAGAACAAAAAGATATGGTCTTGAAATCGGGACACCATTTGTTTGACAATAAACCATTAATCATTCAAGCTTGGTCCGAGGACATGGAATTGACTAAGAATTTCATCAAAAAGGTTCCAATTTGGGTTAAACTCCTAAGGCTGGATTTGAAATTTTGGTCAATGAATTGTATTGGAAAGATAGTTGGCTTGATTGGTGGAATGATTAAGGCTAATAGAGCAACTATGGAGAAATGTATGCTTGGGTATGCTAGGGTGTTGGTTGAGGTAGAAGTAGACCAGAAATTTCCACATTTGCTTAGATTTTTAGATGAAAAAGGAAAAGAAGTTGAGCTAAATGTGGAATATGAGTGGAAGCCATGTGTTTGTAAGAAATGTAAAGGCGTTGGGCATGAAGCAGATCATTGTAGGAAAACTCAAAAACCTAAGCAGCCTGCTCCAAGGAAGGTTAGACAAGAATGGAGACCTAAACAAGTTGAGAAAAGAGGGGAGACTACACAAATGAATACTGGTTTCACTACTCCTGCAGTGACTGTCCCACAACCTCCTGTGACTGTTACTAGGCCTGTTAATAGACAACTAGTCTTATTTCAAGGCCATCCTTCTACACAGGAAAACACTGGTGGTACAATCATATGCAGAAGTGCTCAAGAGCGGAATTGGTGTAGTTTTGGATAAAACTGGTAATGCTAACCATGGTCAATGTGATCATGGCTAGTATTGGTTTTTGGAATATTAGAGGCTTAAATAGCCCTGCCAAACAGACTGAGGTGAAGAAATTCATGTCGAATCATAAGGTAGGGTTATTTGGCCTCATGGAAACTAAGGTGAGGCCTAGTGCAGTTGATAGGGTTCAGATCACCTTAGTAACTGTCAGGGATGGTGTGTCACTACTAATAATTCTCTTCACAAAGGAAGTAAAATTTGGGTTCTCTGGGACCCAGGGAAGTATAATGTTCAAGTGGTAGCTATGGGGGTTCAGTTCATTCATGTAAAAGTGGATGATATTGTATCAAATAAGCATTTATTTGCTACTTTCATTTATGGATTGAATGAGGCAGCAGAGAGGAATGAGCTTAGGCAAAAATTGATACAGTTAGTCAGTGGATCAGTGATGCATGGATTATATTGGGTGATTTCAACAATGTTCTCCATGCTAATGAGAGAATTGGATCTAAAGTTCATCTTTATGAGATCCAAGCTTTTCAAAATTGCTTAAATAGTTGTGGGTTACAAGATCTAAAATCTGGTGGCAGTTTCTTTACTTGGAACAATAAGCATAGTGATAGCACTAGGGTGTATAGCAGGATTGATAGAGTTGTTATCAATGGAGAATGGTTGATTCTGTTTCAAGACAGTCAAGCTTGGTTCTTCCCTGAAGGACATTTTGATCATTGTCCCTGCATTGTGAGCTTGAGTGATGATAGAACAGTGGGGAAAACTAATTTCAAATACTTCAATATGTGGAGTAAAGCTGCTGGGTCTGAAGACATTGTCAAATGCAATATGCAAGTTGTTGGATCTGCAATGTTCAAAGTGATAAAAAAGTTGAAGTCTTTGAAAAAACCTTTGAAAACTTTGAACAAAGAAAAGTTCTCAAATATTGAAATTGCTGATGCTAAAGCCTATTAGGACCTCACTCACATTCAGGAGCTTATTCAAGCTGATGTTAATACTCCCTCCGTTTTGTTTGTTTCTTTACATTTCGTTTGAATATGTGAAAGGAATTCAAACGAAACGTAAAGAAACAAAAAAACGGAGGGAATAACATGGATCTCAGAGGAAAAGAAGCTGCAGCTGCTATGCAATACAGATTTATCCACAATGCAAAGGAGAACTTTCTGAGACAAAAATGTAAGGCTCATTGGATAGCAGAAGGAGATGAGAACACAACATATTTTCATGCATATCATCCATTAAGAGTAGGAGATCTAAGAATCAGGTCATGCAAATCACAGACATGAAAGGAATAACACATAATGATGAGGTGGGAATTCAGAATGCTTTTCTTGAGTTCTATCAGGATCTGCTTGGACATTCTTCCTCTACAACACATGTTCATGTGGGAACAGTGAGGAAAGGGCCTGTAGTGGATACCAACTTGCAGGCTCAAATGCTAAAACCCATTAGTAGAGAGGAGATCAAACAAGCCATGTTTGCTATTAAGGGAACAAAAAGTCCGCGGCTTGATGGTTATTCCAGCAAATTTTTCAAAGACTCTTGGCACATAATTGGGGAATCAATTGAAAATGCAGTGTTAGAGTTTTTTTAGAAGAGTAGCTTGTTAAAACAGTTAAATGCCACAATTCTGACCTTGATCCCGAAAGGACAGAATCCTAGAAGTGTGAAGGAGTTTTGACCTATTGCATGCTGCAATACAGTCTACAAGTGCATTTCTAAGTTGCTGTGTGGTAGAATTGGAGGGGTGTTGCCTCACATAATCAGCAAAAATCAAGGTGCTTTGTGAAGCACAAAGATATAGTTGAGAATGTGATGATCTGTCAGGATCTTGTTAGGAAATACCATAGAAAAGGTGTGTCACCTAGATGCCTTTTGAAGATTGACTTAAGGAAGGCTTATGACTCTGTAGAGTGGGATTTTGTGCAGGAAATGCTGATTGCATTGAAGTTTCCAGAGAAAATGATTAAACTGATTATGCAGTGTGTGACTACTACTACCTACTCTATTGCTCTGAATGGTAGCTGCTTTGGATTTTTTAAGGGTAAGACAGGTCTGAGGCAAGGTGACCCTCTTTCCCCTCTACTTTTCACTATCTGTAACACCCCATACTTTTTGAGAATTTATCTAATTCGGGTGTTACTAATTATATTGAATTTAAGATCTTGCGGTTTAGTTTTGAGAATTTATATAGTGACTTTCGGATTTTAAAAGGGTGAATACTTGTTTTGTTATCCATTAGTGATCTCGGTTGTGGAATTGGATGATACCATTAAGTTTATTGAGAAGCTATTACTTAAGGAATGTTCGGTTACATTCTCAATCCATTGCCTTTCGATAGCTTTCTTAATCGTGAAGAAGCGTTTTCTTAGTCGTTAAGTAATCTCTTAACGTAAACCCGGAACAAAATTGTGATTGTTCCATTGTATCATTTGAGGAGCTTTACTTGGTAAATATGAAGTCGAATGACACAAGTTATAGATCCATTCTCAACTTAAACAATCTCATTCTACACAATTTTGGAAGCTTGTGTGTAGTGTCGGGATTAGAAACCGATCTTATTTCGTAAGCACGAGGTGCCGAGAGTACCTAGATGATCTTACCTCATGTTGACACTTAATTGGACCCCAAATCATCTGCTTACTCAGCCAAAATGCGTGCATAAGGTCTGCACACGCAGCTGCTTGCTTGCCGCCTGTATATGCCACCCAACAGCCCCAACTTCATAATACGTTTTCTCCTTCATTTCGAAGCCAAATGGAATGAAACAAAAGCCTAAATTCATCTAATCTTTTATGTCTACAACTTTGTAGAAGGCTTCGAGTTCATATTTCTTGATTATCATCACCAAATGTACCCAGAACCGTGAGGTGTCGTTTTACGCGCAGTTCTGGACCACTTCTGGTATATTGGTCATAATTTCTTCATTTGGTAAGCTCAATCCTTAATTCTTGTTTATAATTACTCTCAAGATCTTTGGTAACAAACTCCAATTGGTTAATTTCATTTTCATTATGATTTAGTTTCCTAAATCATGTCCTAAAGTAAACCCTTGTTTCGTTGTTCTTCCTGTGAGTATCATGAACATAGGGCCTTCGTAATTTGATCATAACAGCCTCATTACTTCATGTATTTGATTGAAACAAAACCCTAAATTGAACTTCAGTTCAAGATCTTGATGTTAGGCTTTTGAAATGCTTGAAAACCTGTCGTTATGATCATGTTATAGTTCCTAGAAGTTGGATGCGCATTTAGTACTCTGTTTTGGAGCAGTTGTGGTATTTGGGCTATAAATCCTTTGATACTTAATGAAAGTTAACGTTTGATGTGTTGAAACACTCCTAAGAGGCAGTGTTACAAGTTACAGTTGGTTTTGTGTCTAAAAGGTTAGGAATTCATTACCAATCATCGTCTAAACATCAGTCCTGTGTTCTGAAACATGAAGAAAGGGTAGGCTATTGTTATATTGGATTTGGACAAGTTATACTTGGTTTCTTTGGGAGATTTTTGGTGAGTTGAATACTGATGTATAGTGATGTGATGTACCATGATTATATGATTCGTTGGAGGCCGATTCATGGAGGTTTTGGATGCTTGGTTCGCGGTATGGAGCTGTTGGGGATAGCTAAGAGCTTTGTGAATTCAAAGAGGTTTTGTTTGCCGATTGTGAGAAAGGTTATTAAGGAGAAGTTAAGTGTGTCCGGTAAGAACGTTAACCCCTTTTTGAGCTCGAGCATGTTTTCATATATCTTCTTGTGATCCGACTTTTCAGTTCATATCATTTATATTGCGATTCATATATACTCTTGTCGTTTCTAAATCTTATGAAGTCGGATAAATGAAATTCTACCAAATGAGAAGGGGCTCAACCCCTCAGTTATATATTTGATTTTGTACTCGTCTTTGTTTGGTATTCGGCTCAGGCTTACGTTGTCATACGAGATGGATTCTATAAATGAAATAATGTATCTAAGATGGATGAAATGGCCTTGTTGAATAATGTTACATCACAATCTGCTAGAGCAGGCGTGACCACTGGTCCGTCGGGAGTTACTGTTACATATACACCTCTGATCAAGGTGAAATCTGGGCTGGGTTAGCTACCAGTCGCCTATTAGACTTCCTCCTAGAAGGGTTACATCCTACTGGCTCTCTAGTGAGGGGTGTGCACACTCGGGTCTATAGGGAGGTTCAGGAGCTCTAGTAGCGTGTTGGGGTAGGACCCAATCACGAAACCGGAAATATAATTGTTGATATATATATGTTGAACTGATTGAATCTCAGCTTTCAGCTTTTGTTATAATTCTGTACTTGGCTTTCTTTGACTAAGTGTTGCTTGATTAGCTACGCGCCATGAAGGCGCGTATCTTCTTTTCCTTATTGTCCTGCATGCCTTGAGTTCTTACTCAGCCTTTGCTGACGTTCTATGTTTGGGTTTGTCCCTACCCTATTTTGGGGCCTGTATCATTTTCTGTGATGCAGTTGGCAGGTCTATTTGAAGTGAATTGTTGCATGGACGTTTGTGCATATCATGGGGCTAGCTTGGAATATATGATACTACGGTTGAGTCATTTTATTCAGTTGTACTTGTCATTCAGATGGGACTAGGTTTTTTTGTAAACTTGACTTCTGTCTTCCGCTGTCAACTCGTTATCATTTATGTAAATAAGTTGGTTTAAATTTTATCAGGTTTTGAGCCTTGCAGTTGACTCAGTAGTCAATTGCGGCATAACAATCCTAGATTTTTGTATAATTAGATCTGGTCAAAATTTAGGGTTGTTACAGTTGGTATCAGAGCAATAGGTTCTGGTCGGTTGAGTTTACAAAAAAAAAAAAAAAAAGTGTCAAATTAATTTTCGAAAATAAGGGATCGGTTGGGGTGCATTCATTTGCATGCTATGTGGTATATGTGCTATGTGTTACAATTAAACTAAATGGACGAGTTATTGCATCAGGATTTATTCAAAGTATATCCTTTGGGAAATTGAAAAGAGTGGTACGAGTAGTAGTGGTAATGCGGGTGTGTTATTCGAGAAATGATACTTGAAGTATTTGAATTGATTAAAGATTGATTGGTGTGATGGTTGAGAGTTGTGTTGGTCAATTAAATGCAGAGAAATCGTTTTGGGTTGTATTAAGGATGTGAATGTTGTCTTGGATGAGAGATTTGTTTACCTAAGACTTATCAATGTCGATGGGGTCCTTAAGGATGAGATACGAATTAGAATATTTTGCTGAATCGGTTTGTGCGAGATGTATACTTTGTTAGATCAGTGTATGATAAGTGGTATTAGCTATAAGCATATTAAGGTTGTTGATTCGTGGGATCTTTGGGAATATATCCTTCAGATATTATGCAATAAGGAATATTCGTGTTGGGAGAATTTGATCCACAATCCACGAAAGAAGAGAGTATCTAGAGTAAAACTGATATTTTGGTAAATAAAAGTTTACTGATATCTTAATGGATTGCAGCATGGTGTACTGAACTTAAGTCTGGTCTATTACTTATGAGGTGAAATTTGTGGTTTTGTTTTAAGATCTAACGTGAACTTAATGATTCTTTTATTAATAAGGATGGTACTATTTTCATATCTAGGTTCGACAAAATTGCGTTTCAAATTGTATAATGTGAAGGATCAAGTTTTCTTTTTGGGAGTAAACGTGTGTATGTTGAGGTTTGGTCATATATCTAACGCTAAGGGTATGACCAAAGTTTGAAATTTTCATGATACGACTGAGTATTTTGGCTATTTTATTCAGGACTTGTAAGGAGGTTCGTTTATGTGATTAATGTGTTTATCACTAAGGGAAAAGTTGAAAGTCACCAAAGGGGTTAGCAATTGCGAGTTTAAGAGGAAGTTAGGCGTAAGCGTATGTTGGAGCTGAGTCTATTATTCATGTTAACTTGGGTTGTAGACAATGGAAACGCTGATGCATTTTACGTCACTTAAAGTATTGAAAACTTGAAGGGTGTTTACAAGGAAATTAAACTGTGTTGTGATGGAGGCTAGTGATCTCAAAAGGTGATGAGACTTGAAATTTGAAGTAAGTCATGATCTTGGTTATTGTTCTCAGTGAAGGGCTTTGTGTTTGTCTTATTGCATTATTTCATATAAATGAAACTATTAGTTATTATTCAGTGACTGTTTTTAGATAGGGGACAATGCCCCTATGGATTTTTATATTGTGTAAGGTCATTGGATTGAGCTAAATGCTATTTGTTTGGTGCGTTTGAGTTTATCTTTGTGGCCTTGATTTGTGTGCTTGAACAGGTAAATAGACCTTGGCTGAGGGTTTTAAGTGACACAAGAGTCATGTCCACCTGGATCAGCCTTGGCGTGAATTTTGTCTTCCTTACTTTCTATTGGCGTGAATTTCAGTGAATAAATTATTATGGGATTACATGGTCATGAAATAATTGGAAAAGTTGTGAATCTTGCACGTTTGTCTTTCCTCTCACTTGATGCGATTAATGTGTTTATTTTATATGAATTATCGTTCCACTTGATTCAACTCTAGTGCTTGTGCAATTTGTTTGATATTGTGCCCCGTGCACTTCTATTAGAAATACTTGGCTCTACTAATTTGTATATTGTTTATTCATATACAAACACATGTATGAAAATTTGATATATTCATCTACTTTTCATTGTGGAAACTTGCTCAAGCTCAGTTATGCATATGTTGGGAATAAACCTTCTAGAACCGAGTTATAAGAGTTATGGAGATATGTTGAAGAAATTGTGGTTAAGGAAGAGACATCTGAAGTATGCGTTTGGAAGATGAGTTTGGGCTTCGGGGACGAAGCCATGTTTTAAGGGGGGAAGTCTGTAACACCCCATACTTTTTGAGAATTTATCTAATTCGGGTGTTACTAATTATATTGAATTTAAGATCTTGCGGTTTAGTTTTGAGAATTTATATAGTGACTTTCGGATTTTAAAAGGGTGAATACTTGTTTTGTTATCCATTAGTGATCTCGGTTGTGGAATTGGATGATACCATTAAGTTTATTGAGTAGCTATTACTTAAGGAATGTTCGGTTACATTCTCAATCCATTGCCTTTCGATAGCTTTCTTAATCGTGAAGAAGCGTTTTCTTAGTCGTTAAGTAATCTCTTAACGTAAACCCGGAACAAAATTGTGATTGTTCCATTGTATCATTTGAGGAGCTTTACTTGGTAAATATGAAGTCGAATGACACAAGTTATAGATCCATTCTCAACTTAAACAATCTCATTCTACACAATTTTGGAAGCTTGTGTGTAGTGTCGGGATTGGAAACCGATCTTATTTCGTAAGCACGAGGTGCCGAGAGTACCTAGATGATCTTACCTCATGTTGACACTTAATTGGACCCCAAATCATCTGCTTACTCAGCCAAAATGCGTGCATAAGGTCTGCACACGCAGCTGCTTGCTTGCCGCCTGTATATGCCACCCAACAGCCCCAACTTCATCATACGTTTTCTCCTTCATTTTGAAGCCAAATGAAATGAAACAAAAGCCTAAATTCATCTAATCTTTTATGTCTACAACTTTGTAGAAGGCTTCGAGTTCATATTTCTTGATTATCATCACCAAATGTACCCAGAACCGTGAGGTGTCGTTTTACGCGCAGTTCTGGACCACTTCTGGTATATTGGTCATAATTTCTTCATTTGGTAAGCTCAATCCTTAATTCTTGTTTATAATTACTCTCAAGATCTTTGGTAACAAACTCCAATTGGTTAATTTCATTTTCATTATGATTTAGTTTCCTAAATCATGTCCTAAAGTAAACCCTTGTTTCGTTGTTCTTCCTGTGAGTATCATGAACATAGGGCCTTCGTAATTTGATCATAACAGCCTCATTACTTCATGTATTTGATTGAAACAAAACCCTAAATTGAACTTCAGTTCAAGATCTTGATGTTAGGCTTTTGAAATGCTTGAAAACCTGTCGTTATGATCATGTTATAGTTCCTAGAAGTTGGATGCGCATTTAGTACTCTGTTTTGGAGCAGTTGTGGTATTTGGGCTATAAATCCTTTGATACTTAATGAAAGTTAACGTTTGATGTGTTGAAACACTCCTAAGAGGCAGTGTTACAAGTTACAGTTGGTTTTGTGTCTAAAAGGTTAGGAATTCATTACCAATCATCGTCTAAACATCAGTCCTGTGTTCTGAAACATGAAGAAAGGGTAGGCTATTGTTATATTGGATTTGGACAAGTTATACTTGGTTTCTTTGGGAGATTTTTGGTGAGTTGAATACTGATGTATAGTGATGTGATGTACCATGATTATATGATTCGTTGGAGGCCGATTCATGGAGGTTTTGGATGCTTGGTTCGCGGTATGGAGCTGTTGGGGATAGCTAAGAGCTTTGTGAATTCAAAGAGGTTTTGTTTGCCGATTGTGAGAAAGGTTATTAAGGAGAAGTTAAGTGTGTCCGGTAAGAACGTTAACCCCTTTTTGAGCTCGAGCATGTTTTCATATATCTTCTTGTGATCCGACTTTTCAGTTCATATCATTTATATTGCGATTCATATATACTCTTGTCGTTTCTAAATCTTATGAAGTCGGATAAATGAAATTCTACCAAATGAGAAGGGGCTCAACCCCTCAGTTATATATTTGATTTTGTACTCGTCTTTGTTTGGTATTCGGCTCAGGCTTACGTTGTCATACGAGATGGATTCTATAAATGAAATAATGTATCTAAGATGGATGAAATGGCCTTGTTGAATAATGTTACATCACAATCTGCTAGAGCAGGCGTGACCACTGGTCCGTCGGGAGTTACTGTTACATATACACCTCTGATCAAGGTGAAATCTGGGCTGGGTTAGCTACCAGTCGCCTATTAGACTTCCTCCTAGAAGGGTTACATCCTACTGGCTCTCTAGTGAGGGGTGTGCACACTCGGGTCTATAGGGAGGTTCAGGAGCTCTAGTAGCGTGTTGGGGTAGGACCCAATCACGAAACCGGAAATATAATTGTTGATATATATATGTTGAACTGATTGAATCTCAGCTTTCAGCTTTTGTTATAATTCTGTACTTGGCTTTCTTTGACTAAGTGTTGCTTGATTAGCTACGCGCCATGAAGGCGCGTATCTTCTTTTCCTTATTGTCCTGCATGCCTTGAGTTCTTACTCAGCCTTTGCTGACGTTCTATGTTTGGGTTTGTCCCTACCCTATTTTGGGGCCTGTATCATTTTCTGTGATGCAGTTGGCAGGTCTATTTGAAGTGAATTGTTGCATGGACGTTTGTGCATATCATGGGGCTAGCTTGGAATATATGATACTACGGTTGAGTCATTTTATTCAGTTGTACTTGTCATTCAGATGGGACTAGGTTTTTTTGTAAACTTGACTTCTGTCTTCCGCTGTCAACTCGTTATCATTTATGTAAATAAGTTGGTTTAAATTTTATCAGGTTTTGAGCCTTGTAGTTGACTCAGTAGTCAATTGCGGCATAACAATCCTAGATTTTTGTATAATTAGATCTGGTCAAAATTTAGGGTTGTTACACTATCTGCATGGAGTATCTAACTAGAATCCTGAAAGTAGTGGCAGAGAAGCAGAGCCTCAGGTTTCATCCTCTTTGTAGCAAGATAAGGTTGAACCATCTCTGTTTTGCAGATGACCTTTTGATGTTTTGCAGAGGAGATATGAACTCAGTAGTGTTGCTCTTAAGGGGGTTTGCTACTTTTTATGAGGCCTCTGGGCTCAAAACAAACTCAGATAAGTCAGATATCTATTGTGCAGGTATGGGCTTTAATGTTAAAGAGAGTGATTTAGCTTACTCAGGGTTTAAAGAGGGTTCAATACCTTTTAGATATATGGGAATACGATCACAGCAGGGAGGCTGAGTGTGATGGATTGTAGTATTCTCACTGAAAAAAATAGTACATTGAATAAGGGCCCTAGGTGCTAAAAAGCTTTCCTATGCTGGTAGATTGACTTTGGTGAAGGCTGTTTTACTCAGTCTACATGATTTCTGGGCTAGGGTATTTGTTATACCTAAGATGGTGATGAGAAAAATTAATGCAATCTGCAGGAATTTTATGTGGGATAACAGTGAGCACATGATCCGAAGTCCTTTAGTTGCTTGGGAGAAAATCTGCTGGCCTAAAGAAGCAGGGGGGCTGGGAATTAGAGATATAATTATGTGGAACAAAGCTAGCATTGGTAAATATGCTATATGGTTGTTTGAAGAAGCTGACAACCGGTGGATTAAGTGGGTGAGCAGCATTTATCTGAAAGGGAAGTCTTGGAATGAGTACAAACCTCCCAGTGACACGAGTTGGTATTGGAAGAAGATTTGTGCTATTAAGGAAGTGTTGAAGCCAGGACTAGATAGTGGTATTGTAACAACCCTAAATTTTGACTCAAATATAATTGCAATAAATTTAGAATTGTCACGCCGCAATTGACTACCAAGTCAATTGCAAGGCTAATTATTCGATTACATTATTAATTAAAACGGAAACAGCGGAAGTCTTAAACAAATGTCGAACTACTATTCTCAAGCTAGTCTTAAATTACATAACAAACTGAAGTATAAAATAAATAGTGTTTATAAAAATCCCCATCATGCAGACGACTCCTTAACCAAGCATCCACATCATCAACATAACCTGCCAACTACGCCATCGAGAATGACGTAGGCCCCTGAAATAAGGTAGGGAACGAACCAGAATAAAGAACGTCAGCATACAGGCTGAGTAAGAACACAAAAGAATAGAAAGACAAAAGATACGCGGCTGAAGGCGCGTAGCTAACAAATAACAAGCTACCGTTACATCATTAACTTTAATCATCACAACAATAAGAGTTCAGCAATCACAATAAATATATTAGCATTCATTAAGGCCGGGTTCCTACCCCACAGCCACCACGATCTCGAACCAGTGCGAGCTAGAGTACCATAAACAACCCCTAATGACTCAGAGTGTGCACACCCCTCTCTAGGGATCCAGTAGGATGCGTACCCCTAGGAGGAAGCCAAATAGGAAGCCGGTAGCGAACCGACCAAAGACTCCCCTCATAAAGAAGGTACACAGGTGACCGATCTACGTCGAGACACCTTACTCTAGGTGGTAAAAGTCGACATTATCATTAATCATAATCATTAACATTAGTCACAATCATTATCTTACGAAATCATTCACTTAACTTTTATATAATTCGTATCACAATTATTAGATCATGAGATAATAATATCGAAACAAAAGAAGAAGGCAACGAGGCACACTCGGCCGAGAAACCGCCGAGTGGCCGAGAGGGCCGAGCCGACCGAGAGGTCGAGCCGGTCACACAGAAGCCGAAGGGCTGGGACGGTAAACAAAAGAGTTTTAGCTGCATGGTTAGATCATACAAAGATCGATATAGGAATAAAAGATAACGGTACGAATGATTAGTGAATAGAGGATCATCAAAAGCGAGATTAGTTCAAGGGAGAATAGTTTAGAGAATTGGTCTTTGTGGTTGGGATTGTAACCAACGTTCTTACCCTTTCTAGCAAATCACAAATCAACACAAGACTTAGAAGGGTACTTCCTCGAACACAGAACCTAGAAATCATCAACAATAATCAATTACCAAACAATACTTCCAATCAACACAAAAAACATCAATAGACCATCCAAACGATCTCCAATTATCACCAAATTCGCACAACACTTACCCAATCATAATAACAACATAATCCCATCATCAAATCATCAAAACCATCATAATAACACTCAATTCTAGGTAAAATCAGATCTGGACAGAATATAATTTTCACTCTTAAAACATCCTAGAACATCCTCCAATTATAAAAGCATGATCAACAAGTCATAACAATCAATCCCCTCAATTACTACTCAATTCCATTCATAAAATCATGATTAATCCATTATAAACTTCAATCATATGAACCCTAATCATAAACTTAACTCTTCATGCATTCAAAACATAATCAAACTCAATTATAAACCCAACAACAATTAATCATCATCTAATTCATGTTTAGACTTCAATTAACATGAATAATAACAATACCCTAATCTGAAAATTATACTAAGGCTTAGAAACTTACAACTCTTTATTGCAAAACTAAGAGAAAAGGACAAAAGGGCTCGGAAAACGGGCTAGGGCGACAGGCGGCGGCGAAGGCGCGGCGGCGGTCCTCGGGCGCGCGCGTCTTCTTCTTCTCCTTCTCTTCTCTTCCCGCGGATCTCTTCTCTCTTCTCTTCTCTCTTCTCTTCTCTCTTGGGCGACGGGTAGTGTGAGGAATAGGGTTCGGGTTTGGTTTGTATTTATAGTTTATGGTGGGAGCTTAAAAGACGGGTTTAGGTAAGACGGTTTACGGTAAATAAGTAATTGGGCTACCCAATTAGGAGATTAGCTAAATTAGGAAAGTAAACTCTAATTTCCCAAAATAGAATTAAAGACCCTCAAAATGATTATTCTCTATAAACTTCCATAAATAAATATCTCAAAATACGGGGTGTTACAGTCTTCCCTCCTTAAAACAAAGATTCGTCCCGAATCTTTAAACCCATCCTTAAAAGGCACGCTCCATTCTAAAACGTTGATCACAAGGTAACAAGAGTATTCGAAAATGGTAGGACGTGAACATAGAAATATGCTCAAGTCGGAATACGAAATAAGAGTATGAAAAGATAAGAACTGTGGCAAGGCATTATAGTTGATGCATGAAGCAATCAACCACAGAAAGGAGAATCAGAAATCACATGAATCACAATCATCAAAATATAAATCACATCACACAAAATTGTCAAAAGTAAAACGCGCAGGGTTCTCATCCCCCTTAAAATAAAGGTTCGTCCCGAACCGAAGTACCTTAATCGAACAAGTGAGGGTACTTTTCACGCATAACTGACTCTACTTCCCAAGTAGCTTCCTCAACATTATTGTTACACCACAATACCTTCACCATAGTCGTTTCTGTTCGTCTAGTCTTTCGCACCTTAGTGTCCAAAATTTTCAGTGGTGCTTCTTCATAGGTCATAGTTTCATCCAACTCAATGGTTTCTGGGTCCAAAATATGCGATGGATCACTGACATAACGTCTGAGTTGAGAAACATGAAAAACATTGTGAACTTTATCAAGATTCGCAGGTAAATCCAGTTCATAAGCGACTTCTCCAATGCGCTTAATCACTTTGTATGGTCCAATAAACTTAGGACTCAATTTCCCTTTCTTTCCAAACCTCATAACACCTTTGGTAGGTGACACCCTCAACAATACCATATCACCTACAGCAAACTCTATATGGCTGCGAGTTTTGTCAGCATAACTCTTTTGTCGATCCTGTGCAGCCTTGAGCCTTTCCTGTATCAATTTTACTTGCTCTGTCATCTCCTCAATGTAGTCTAGACCCAAGACCACTGTCTCACTTATGTCATTCCAACAAATTGGGCTCCTGCATTTTCTTCCATACAGAGCCTCATATGGTGCCATCTTTATTGAGGCTTGGTAACTGTTGTTGTAGGAAAACTCAACCAAATCTAGCTTGTCCTCCCATCCTCCTTGATACTGTAAGGCACAAGCTCTGAACATATCTTCCAATACTTGGTTCGTACGTTCCGTCTGACCATCTGTCGCTGGGTGGAACGCAGTACTCATAAGAAGTTTTGTACCTAAAGCTTCTTGCAATTTCTTCCAAAATCGAGAAACAAAACGCGCATCGCGGTCCGACACAATCTCCTTTGGTGTACCATGAAGTCTCAACACGTTGTGTATGTAGGCATCAGCCAACTATTTCTTCTTCCATGTGTCCTTCATGGGTATAAAATGTGCGCATTTCGTCAATCGGTCTACTATTACCCAAATCATATTGTTGCCCTTAGGCGTCCTAGGTAATCCAGCAATGAAATCCATGGATATGGAACTCCATTTCCATTCCGGCACTGGTAAGGGTTGTAATTTACCTTGAGGTCTCTTATGTTCACTCTTAACCTTTTGGCAAACTAAACACCTAGAAACAAAGTCGGCCACATCCTTTTTCATTCCTGACCACCAAAACACCTTTCTCAAATCTTGGTACATTTTATCTCCACCTGGTGTACTGAGTATTTTCTGGCATGAGCTTCTGTCAAAATCTTACTCCTCAATGCCTCATTACTAGGTATACAAATCCTTTCCTGAAATCGAACAACTCCATCTATACCTCGTTTGAACAATTCAGGTTCCTTTGCCATCTTGTCCATTATCACCTTGTCAGTTTCTTGTAATCCCTTAATCTCTCCAAATAAATCATTCTCAATCGTAGTTGTTCCTGGGTTTAATCATGGTTCTGTCAATTGAACTCCAAAGTTGACAAATTCATTTCTTAGTTTCTCTCTTTGAACAATCAATTGCACTGCATGCAGAGACTTTCTGCTCAGAGCGTCAGCTACAACATTGGCTTTTCCTTCATGATACTGTATCTCCATGTCATAGTCCTTGATCAACTCTAACCATCTTCTCTGTCGCATATTCAACTCCTTCTGAGTAAATATGTACTTCAAACTCTTATGGTCAGAAAAGATCTTAAAAGTCACTCCAAACAAGTAGTGTCTCCACAACTTCAACGCAAAAATCACTGCTGCTACCTCCAAATCATGGGTCGGATAGTTTTCCTCATAACTCTTGAGTTGCCTAGACGCATAGGCGATCACTCTCCTGTTCTGCATAAGGACACATCCCAATCCATTCTTTGAAGCGTCAGTATACACCTCGTACGGTATCTTCTCATCAGGTAGTGCTAACACTGGAGCCGTGGTTAACCGTTCCTTTAGAGTCTGAAAAGCTTTCTCACAGTTTTCATCCCATTTATACCTTGTGGTTTTCTTCATCAGGGTTGTCATTGGTTTAGCAATCTTTGAGAAATCCTTCACAAATCTCCTGTAATAACGTGCAAGTCCCAAAAAGCTCCTAATTTCTGACACATCCTTAGGGGCCGGCCAGTCCTTGACCGCCTTGATCTTAGCTAGATCCACTTCAACTCCATCCTTAGATATCACAAGTCCCAAAACTGCAACCTTGTCCAGCCAAAATTCACACTTCGAAAATTTACCGTAGAGTTGCTTTTCTCTTAAAATCTCCAAAACTGTTCTCAAATGTTCCTTATGTTCCTCCTTGTCCTTGGAGTAAATCAGAATATCATCGATAAACACGACCACAAATTTATCCAAATAGGGTCGGAAGGTACGATTCATGAGGTCCATGAATACTGCTGGTGCATTGGTTAACCCAAAGGGCATCACTGTAAACTCATAGTGCCCATATCTAGTTGAGAATGCAGTCTTGGTACATCCTCGTCAGCCACCTTCAATTGATAGTATCCAGACCTCAAATCGATCTTTGAAAATACACTTGCACCCTTTAACTGATCAAATAAATCGTCAATCCTGGGTAAAGGGTATCTGTTCTTGATGGTCACACGGTTTAATTCTCTGTAGTCGATACACAGCCTCATCGACCCATCTTTCTTCCTTACAAACAAGACAGGTGCTCCCCAAGGTGAAACACTGGGTCGCACATAGCCTTTTTCCACCAATTCGTCAAGTTGTTTCTTCAGTTCCTGCATTTCCACTGGTGCCATTCGGTAAGGCGTCTTAGCAATAGGGCCTGTTCCTGGTACCAACTCAATCTTAAACTCCACCTCTCTCTTCGGAGGCATCCCTGGAATCTCCTCAAGAAACACATCAGGATACTCACTTACTACCTCAACATCTCCTAGCTCTGGATATTCCACGTTGGTATCTTGTACATGACATAAGAATAGGGGCTCACCCTTCGATATCTGTTTCTTCAAATTCATGGCGGACACCAGTTTAATCCTTGGTCGCTTAGGGAGTACGCGATAGGTAACATGAGCATTCTTCTGTCCTCGAAGAGAAATTTTCCCTATCCAACAGTCTATCCTTGCCTTGTATCGACCCATCCAATCCATTCCCAAAAGTACATCAAAATTTGTTAAGGGAAAGACTATTAGGTCTGATTTAAATTCGTGTCCACAAATCACTACAGGCACATCTTTAAACTGTCTCTTACATATATATAACATTAGATCCATTAGGCAGTGAAAATTCAAAGTCCACCGCTGAACTGTCACTAAGTCCACATTTATCCACAACCGTATCTGCAATAAACGAGTGGGAGGCACCACTATCAAACAAAACATGTGCAATTACGGAATTAACAGGAAATTTACCCGAGACGACATCTGTGTTTTCAGTTTCCTCGGCGTTCATGGCATAAAGTTGTCCCGTAGCTTTCTTTGCAGTGGTGGCCACACTGACTGAACCTGCTTGCTTAGCTGGGGCCGCGGAGGCAGTCCCCTTGGTTGGCGCTGGGTTTCTGTAGGTGTTATTTGAACCAGCATAACCACTTGGAGCTCTAAAGTTTTGAAACTTATTCGGAGCCGTAGATCCCCCTGCAGGCACCGACGGTGGGTTTCCTCGCATCTTGGAATAGCATTCCGTGACCTTGTGTCCCGGTTTGCCACAATAATAGCAAGTGATCTTTTCTCCTGTGCAGGTTCTCCCCACATGGTGTTGTTGACATTTCTTACATGGACCACCCTGGGGTATACCTGAACTCTGAGCTCTGTTTACAGGGAAATTCTTAAGTCCTGGGTTTCCAGTCCCAGTTGACTGCGTCTTTCCCTTAAAGTACCCAAGATTTCCTTTCTTGGCAGGGTTGTTCATTAGATCGAGAGGGCTCTCCTTTCTCTTCCCTCCAATCTCCGCACTTATGGTTTCCATGTTCTGCTCCACTGTTGTGGCCTTTTCATACACCTCCTTCACGGTGTGGAACCGTTCAGAGACGAACCATCCCTTAATGCTCCAAAGTAGTTTCTTCCTGAAACTATTGGCCCTGGCAGATTCAGTTGGGGTCACACTCTCAGCAAACCTGTTCAGATCCTCGAATTTGTCATAAAATTCTTTGACAGACATTCCCTCGATCTGTTGTAAGGCTTCGAATTCAGCTACCTTTTGTTCTTTCAGATGCTCTGGAAAGAACTCTGTCTCAATTAGAACCTTGAAAACTGCCCAGTCTCTATAGTGCTCCACTATGGTTCCATCAGCTAGCTTTTCCTGTACTGGTTTGAAGAATGCATCCTGAATCTTCATCCACCAGCGTCCAGCTACTTCCTTAAGGTAGAACACAGCAACCTTAACCTTACAATTATCAGGGCAACCGACCGTTAGGAATATCCTCTCCATATCTTCCAACCAGTCCAAAAGTACACTGGGTTCTCCTCTTCCAGTGAAATTGTTAGGTCTCTTTTTCTGTACAGCATCAGACATCTTTGCCAAAAGCATGTCATCCTCATTCCCAGCATTGTTATGTATCTGACCATTCATCCCACTATTGGCCATCTGTGCCATAGCTTGGGCCATCGTATTCTGGTTTTGCACCAGTTGATCCAGAACAGCTGTCAAATCAGGTATGTTGTTTCGCACCATTGTCTATAAGGCATCAACATTCCAAATCGATTATAATCTCATTCAAACAATTCGCAAATCATTCCATATATTTGAAATCATAATCAAGATATGTCAATCGATAATCAATCGCATTATCACATAAGTCAGTAAATCATGTAAAGAATTCATTCCAAAATTATATATGCATAATAATCAGCATCCAGCGACTCGTCTCGCGCGAGTTTAACTTTTCGCAACTTTTCGTTTTTTTTTTTTTTTTTCGGAACACGATCCGTGTTCACTGTAGCACGAGTCGCGCAAGCATCAGAATCAAAACGGCCGAAACCAAAAATCAATCACAATATCAAATCGCATGTAATAGACTTTCAAATAGCAATTAAATCACATGAACTTTTAATTAATCAAACAAACTCATATCATAGTAATATTGGGGTATGGTCCCCTCTTATGACATCCTGCAATCAATTAACTTGTCTTTAACTTCACATTACACATTATTTGACGGAAAATAAATGCAACAATAATAAAATCCTAGCACATAGTCTCCCAATACTTTGGGTTATGGCTTCACGCATTCCTCTCATGGCTTCCTACTTCATTTGACCTTTCTCCTTCCTCCTGTGCAGCATACTCACTAGAGGTTAAGGGTGCATAAGGGTTATCATCTTCCTCCTCAACTTCCCTCCTAATTGGTTCACGGTTGGCTCTACGCAAGATGATTGGACGTACACTCTTTCGAGCAGTACGCCTGAGTAAACCTCCTCCTCTAATGGACACAGGTGAATCAGGTGGGGAAGGAATGTAATAGCGTTTTCCAGGTTTAACATTCTTACTAGCAAGGTGGACGACTAAAGCACTCCTCCTCTTTTCCTCAGCTTTGTCCTTATAGATCTTATAGGGATCTGGATGAGGGTAGTTAGGGTGGACTGTGGCTTCTACCAAGTATTCAGGTAGCTCCTCCAAGTCATCCTTAGCATTCCTGTAGAGCAAGTCCTCGTACTTTAGTACAGCTTTCAGTTCTTCCACAGTCAAGGTATCTCCTGAATCAGTGTATAAGTATTTTAGGTCTCCGAAATGGCAAGCATAGAAGGTCATTCTCTCGAGCTTCTTGTGCACGTGATCCCATCGTGCCTCATTCTTCAGATTAATCATTACCACAAACATTATCACCTCTTCATTCAAAGCCCATTCGTGCGTCCCTCTGGCTATTTGGAGCCTAGCTATCACCCTGTCAACAAAGTTTGTGACTGTCTCACCCCATCCTATAGGTATGCAAAACAATCCTGGATTCATGGCCATTGTGTCTGTCTTTGCTTCTACAGCTGGATCTCCAATCAATCCATCTACTCCAAAATTCCAGCTAAATCCAAGTGGATCAGTATGCATCTGTCAATTCACCAAGGTTAGGAATCCCAAAACAATTACTTATATCAAATGGTTAGGCACTAAAGTCACATAACATTTAGCAATCAGCATGCGTATGAATGCACCCATCCCATTCCCAGTTTTGAAAATTTCTTTAAAACAAGTTTGAAAATTTTGTAGACTCGACTAATCAGAACCTAGAGCCCTGATATCAACTGTAACAACCCTAAATTTTGACTCAAATATAATTGCAATAAATTTAGAATTGTCACGCCGCAATTGACTACCAAGTCAATTGCAAGGCTAATTATTCGATTACATTATTAATTAAAACGGAAACAGCGGAAGTCTTAAACAAATGTCGAACTACTATTCTCAAGATAGTCTTAAATTACATAACAAACTGAAGTATAAAATAATTAGTGTTTATAAAAATCCCCATCATGCAGACGACTCCTCAACCAAACATCCACATCATCAACAGAACCTGTCAACTACGCCATCGAGAATGACGTAGGCCCCAGAAATAAGGTAGGGAACGAACCAGAATAAAGAACGTCAGCATACAAGCTGAGTAAGAACACAAAAGAATAAAAGACAAAAGATACGCGCCTGAAGGCGCGTAGCTAACAAATAACATGCTACCGTTACATCAATAACTTTAATCATCACAACAATAAGAGTTCAGCAATCACAATAAATATATTAGCATTCATTAAGGCCGGGTTCCTACCCCACAGCCACCACGATCTCGAACCAGTGCGAGCTAGAGTACCATAAACAACCCCTAATGACTCAGAGTGTGCACACCCCTCTCTAGGGATCCAGTAGGATGCGTACCCCTAGGAGGAAGCCAAATAGGAAGCCGGTAGCGAACCGACCAAAGACTCCCCTCATAAAGAAGGTACACAGGTGACCGATCTACATCGAGACACCTTACTCTAGGTGGTAAAAGTCGACATTATCATTAATCATAATCATTAACATTAGTCACAATCATTATCTTACGAAATCATTCACTTAACTTTTATATAATTCGTATCACAATTATTAGATCATGAGATAATAATATCGAAACAAAAGAAGAAGGCAACGAGGCACACTCGGCCGAGAAACCGCCGAGTGGCCGAGAGGGCCGAGCCGACCGAGAGGTCGAGCCGGTCACACAGAAGCCGAAGGGCTGGGACGGTAAACAAAAGAGTTTTAGCTGCATGGTTAGATCATACAAAGATCGATATAGGAATAAAAGATAACGGTACGAATGATTAGTGAATAGAGGATCATCAAAAGCGAGATTAGTTCAAGGGAGAATAGTTTAGAGAATTGGTCTTTGTGGTTGGGATTGTAACCAACGTTCTTACCCTTTCTAGCAAATCACAAATCAACACAAGACTTAGAAGGGTACTTCCTCGAACACAGAACCTAGAAATCATCAACAATAATCAATTACCAAACAATACTTCCAATCAACACAAAAGACATCAATAGACCATCCAAACGATCTCCAATTATCACCAAATTCGCACAACACTTACCCAATCATAATAACAACATAATCCCATCATCAAATCATCAAAACCATCATAATAACACTCAATTCTAGGTAAAATCAGATCTGGACAGAATATAATTTTCACTCTTAAAACATCCTAGAACATCCTCAAATTATAAAAGCATGATCAACAAGTCATAACAATCAATCCCCTCAATTACTACTCAATTCCATTCATAAAATCATGATTAATCCATTATAAACTTCAATCATATGAACCCTAATCATAAACTTAACTCTTCATGCATTCAAAACATAATCAAACTCAATTATAAACCCAACAACAATTAATCATCATCTAATTCATGTTTAGACTTCAATTAACATGAATAATAACAACACCCTAATCTGAAAATTATACTAAGGCTTAGAAACTTACAACTCTTTATTGCAAAACTAAGAGAAAAGGACAAAAGGGCTCGGAAAACGGGCTAGGGCGACAGGCGGCGGCGAAGGCGCGGCGGCGGTCCTCGGGCGCGCGCGTCTTCTTCTTCTCCTTCTCTTCACTTCCCGCGGCTCTCTTCTCTCTTCTCTTCTCTCTTCTCTTCTCTCTTGGGCGACGGGTAGTGTGAGGAATAGGGTTCGGGTTTGGTTTGTATTTATAGTTTATGGTGGGAGTTTAAAAGACGGGTTTAGGTAACACGGTTTACGGTAAATAAGTAATTGGGCTACCCAATTAGGAGATTAGCTAAATTAGAAAAGTAAACTCTAATTTCCCAAAATAGAATTAAACACCCTCAAAATGATTATTCTCTATAAACTTCCATAAATAAATATCTCAAAAATACGGGGTGTTACAGGTATGTGGAGGGGCAATGCTCTGAGATACACAGTCTCTAGTGGCTACAAATGGTTGAAAGGAGACTTTTCTAAGATAGGATGGGGTAAATTCTTATGGTGCAGACATATAATCCCTAAAACAGCTTTCATAGGTTGGTTGGCAATGCATGAAAGGTTACAGCTAAGGATAAGCTGTAAAGATTGGGGATAAGCCAAGATGATAAGTGTATATTATGTCAGAATGCAAGGGAGACTCATGAGCATATATACTTTCAATGTTCTTACTCAAGAAAGTGCTTGGAAATGGTGAAGATAGCTAGTAAACTGGAGATTCCAGATGTTGATGCCGTGGCATGGTGTGCAAGTAAGAGGATGGCTAGTAAGCTGCTAAAGCAAGCCACAGGATCAGTCATATGCAGCCTTCAATATCACATTTGGATGGCAAGAAATAAATGTAGGATAGATCAAGTTTTCATTCATCCTAGTAGAATTTGTAATATGGTAATGATAGAGGTTAGACAAAGAATCTGATTTGTTGTTAGTAATTGTAGCTTGAACGATCGAGTTTTACTCGAGAATAAAAAGCTTATGTAAGATACTATGTTGCTGATTTTTTCATAATCAGCTTTTGATATATATATTTACATTTTATCAAAAAAAAAATGTGTAAATTGTATATACCTTTTATGTTTTATAAGAATATATTTCTCATTCATATATAGAACATGTAATATATATCACCATTAGATGATCCCTTGAGTACGTTAAGCCGGCAAATCCATAACTACATTATAGGCCAACAATAATACTTTTAACTTTCCGTCAACATATATATAAATAGAATTAATGTATGATAGTGTGAAATATTTCTCCAAATTCGCTCTGGCGAATTTCTCGAGTGACATGTTATTATAAATTATATGAAAGCATTAGGGCTCACATATTCAAAGTATCAAGTAAGGTCTTGTGCGAGACGGTCTCACACTAACTTACAGTGAGACCATCTTTTTAATATAAAAAGTGACCTTTTTTAACATTTCTAGTAACTATTATAGTTCTTTTATTGATTGCTTTGATTTAATGTAAGATTATGACGCCTCATATAAAATGAGTAAATGAGTTACTCTATAAATTATGCCTAATTTAATATATCGTGGCCCTTTTAAATCACGACTACTGTGGTTAAATCGTAAACTAACATGATCACTAAAAGAAATATAATGATCACAATGAATGTTAAACTGTTCACTTTTTATCCATACAAAGTGGTCTCACAATAAGTTATTCTGAGACTGTCTTATGAGACTTTGTCTTTACTTAAAGACAAGTGCGTTTATTTGTTCTATTGATATTTGACGCAATGTTATTATTGTCTATACATTGAATTTGACGAAAATGTTATTACGTTTGAAGGAAATCAAAAGATCAATATAGCAATCAACCAATATATTTTACCAATAGACAATACATAAATACAACATAAGCGCATATGTTTAATGTTCGTCTATTAGCAGGCAAGTGGCGTTCAACAAACTTTAGTGCATTGAGCCCTGGTAAATATATCAACCCACTCTAGGCATCAATATATATTCACTTGCGAGGAATCAACATTATTTAAGATGAGTTGATATATCTAAAAATTACTCTTCTATGCATCTCACGCCATATTGGAAAGATATGAGACATGTCACAAAACTCAAGCCGAGCATGAAGAGCTTTAATGTAACTACTCGATCCACCGTTCGTCACAACACAACCCAGTAAAATGGAAAGTAGTCACCCCTCAAGCCCGCTCTCTTTGGCTTAATAGGTGAAGGCGTTGTTTGTAGTATGATGGTAGGAATCTATTATAAACTGATCAAAAGAATATTATGGGATTTCATCTTGCAAGAATCAAAAAATTGCAATGAGCCATGGATTATAATGGGAGACTTTAATGTGGTGCTAAATGGAAACGAGAAACTCAGTAAAAGCGCATTAAATAAAAGAGATGTTGAAGATTTTAGTGATTGCATCTTGAATGCTGGCTTCAGTGATTTGCCAGGTACAGGATGCCAGTTCACCTAGTCTAACCTCCATGAAGGAAAAGACATAGTTTGGGCTAAACTAGACAAGGCCCTTGTAAATCGTTATTGTCTTGCCAAACAGATTATAGCAACTGCTTATTTCCACCCTCCAGGTATAACACCCTGGCTCATCGCCTGAGCCGGAAGTAGTCACCTATGGCAGCTTGCCAGGCTGTGGGCTGACCTCACAGACCAACACGGATCCTTTCGGCGCATTTTGACCTCACTCATGCGCACCCTGGTAACTTCCCAGGAGGTCACCCATCCTGAAATTACTCTCAGTCAAGCACGCTTAACCGTGGAGTTCACATGGGCTTCCTAAAAGGAAAGTCGACTTTGTTGGTATGAGTAGCACTATCAATCCTTTTAAGCATCACATATGACCCCTTAGTCTCTTAGAAACTTTCTCTGAAATCTGGGGTATTACACCAAGGCTGTCTGATCATTCCCCTATTCAAGTGGAGATAAAGCAGGAAATTGAAGAAGGTAAGAAAGGGTTCAAATTCCTTAACTTCTGGTGCCAAGATGAAGATTACCACACAATTGTTGGAAATGCATGGAATATAAGGGCTGTAGGAACAAAAATGTATGGACTGGTGAGCAAATTGAAAGAGGTTAAAAAAAAAATTGAGGCAACAACTTCATAAGGGCAAGTACTCTAACATAGCAAAGATAGTAAAAACCAGTAGGAATGAGCACGAGTTCTTTCAGAAGCACCTTGAGGGCTTCCTTCCTACAGAAAATGATCTAAGGCAGCTCAAATCTCTCAAAGCTCAATTGGAGAGGAATGAAAACGCTGAGCAATGTTTTTCTTACCTTCAGGATTTGAGTATGAATGATGCCGGCACTAGATATTTTCATGCAAAAATGCAAGAGAAAAGAGCTCATGCCTACAAAGGGAAAATTTGTGATGGAAATGGACAACTTCATACTACCCCTGATGCAATTCACTATGCTTTCCTTAGCTACTATCAGGGAGTTGTACACAAGGTCCTACCAAAGAAAGCCCTAAGGGAACCCCTGCTTGGCATTCACAAATCAGTAGACCTGAATCTGGCCAATTTTGATGGCACAAAACTTGTTGACTATGAGGTATTCTCACTTCTAGCTCCTTTTACCAAGAATGATGTAAAAAAGGCAATATACTCTATTGATGAACAGAAAAGTACAAGCCCTAATGGATTTACAACTGCCTTTTTTATGAATTCTTGGGATCTGATAGGTGATGAACTAAGCAATGATGTGGTTGATTTTTTTAAGGCTGGTAAACTTCTAGCTCAAATGAACACAACCCTCATTACACTTGTTCCCAAGAAGACCACCCCTGAGTCTGTAGCTGGCTACAGACCTCAATTTCCTGCTCCAATACTCTTTATAAAATCATTAGCAAGATGTTGGTGGCAAGGATGCAGCCTGTCTTACCTAGTATAATTGGACAGGAGCAGTCGGCTTTCAACCAAGGGCGCAACATATTTGATAACATCCTTTTGTCCCAAGAGTTGATCAGGAAGTATGAAAGGAAGAACATCTCTGTAACACATCAGATTTTTACGTATATTTTTAAAATCGTAGTTAATAAGTATTTTGAAAACAAATAAATTTAAAAAGTAAAGTCATTTCTATTTATTTGGTTTGTTTTGTAAAGCAAAAAGGAAAAGGAAAAAAAAAACAAAAAAGAAAAAAAAATTAAAAATTAATTAGATCCTCCGAGAATTTCATTAGGTTAAACCCTTTTACTGCCTTGCTACCTTTTTCATCTTTCAATTACGTTGACTCTTTATATTTGCTAGCCTCTTATTGGCCGCCGTACACAACCATAATCAAGCCCTTTGATTCATCTTCATGAATTTCCATAATTCATCTCCATACTATCATCATTTATCATCTACTACGGTCATCTTTTTATACGTTTATATTATCAATAACCCTCTTGATCGGTCCAACAAGTCTTGCAGCCTCTGAATTTTGTGAGTGTTATGTTTAAAGCTTTTCGATCAGATTCTTTATTTTGATTAGAAAATTTTTATTTAGATTATTGAAATTTGGTTTTGAACGTTATGATTTAGGTCGATTTGTAGGACTGTTTTTATGAATTCTTCGAATCAACTTTGTGAGTTTAAGGTAACACTATTTCTACTACTTTGCAAACTTATCATGATTTTATATTACCTCAAGTGTCTTTCTTTTGTGTGTGTTTATGTTCGAGAGTTATGTGTTGCGGTGATATTCAAGATGTACGTTCTATTGTAGTTGTTATAAGTGGTATACCAAGATGTACGTTCTATTGTAGTTGTTATAAGTGGTATATCAAGATGTACGTTCTATTGTAGTTGTTATAAGTGGTATATCATTATCTTAAGCGAGCTTTCTGTAAGTTTGGGGTTGGGTTGCGTTAAATGTTGGATCAAAGGAAATGATTTGAGATAGATTGAGATGTTGGATATTGTTATTGACTTGTCTAGGAAATTAGTTTTGAAGGGAATCTCTTAGTAGTGCGTTCAGCGAGTAACACCTTTGACTCAGAAAGCTTTCAAGTTTAATTGTTATTACTAAGGTTAATGTGTACAAAGATTGACTTGAGATGTATCATACGGAGTACCAAGGAATGATCATGGGAAAGAAGGTTATAAGGATTACTAGATTAAGATATCAAGTTGAAGATTTGGTCTCGTATTATACTTGATTTGTCGTCCTTTGTATTTGGTATGGGGCCGAGTAGCTTAGAGTATAACTCTAAGTGTTGAGCAGGGTTCACCGAACCTTTGACAATATTATATTGAGATATTAGTCAGAGTTATGTTACTAAGAAAGAGCCCAGAGTGGCAAACAGAAAAGAAAGAGACTCAAAGTTTGATACTGAGAATTGAGATAGATGTATTGTTTCGCGGTTATACCGCCAGTTCACTTGCCCCACTACCGACACCTAGAATCGACGATGAAAGTGTGGTACTAAGTAAGAGAATGAGTTGAGTTTTGAGAAGGAGTTCAGTTACGAGAATTATGAGTTTGAGATTTTAATTATTATAAGGTCATGATTTACTTATATCGAGAAGGTTAGAGTGAAGTAAGTTATGAGAATTAAGAGGTTAGTCCTGGGGGAGTGTTTTACACTTTTTTATGTGTTTTATTATGTGTTCCCGTATTATCCAGATATATAAAACCATGACTAATATTATTATTCACCTTATATTGTTCGGTAGAGTAGTGTTGCTCAGCGAAATGTTGATGTGTTTCCTTCGGGTTACCTTGTCATGGGGGTAGGTCCTTTGTTTTGAGTTTTGTTTGCAGGTTTGAGTCAGGAGTACAGCTGAAGAGTCAAGTTTAGTTTTTAATGATTCCGCATTTCTTTTGTAATTTTTATTTTATAAGAGGTTTTTGTACAAATGTATCTCCGGCTTTGTATATTAGCTCGTAATATCCCCAAATTTTGGCACATTTTGTATAATAAATTGAGTTTTAAATTAGACGAAATTCGGGGGTGTTACAATCTCTGCCTGAGCTGTTATAAAGGTTGACTCTGTGGCTTGGGAATTTCTTCTGAAGCTTCTTAGCAAACTAAATTTTCCTGAGCAATTCATTAAATGGATTGAAGCTTGCCTGAATACTGCCCATTATTCTTTAAATATCTATGGCAATCAGTGTGGCTATTTTGCTGCAAAAAGAGGTTTGAGACAAGGAGACCCAATCTCTCCTTATCCCTTTGTATGGAGGGATTGTCTATAATGCTCAGGAAACTTATTCATTCTAAAAACTGTAGCCAACACCCCAAGTGCAACAAGATAGGGCTAAACCACCTGCTTTTTGCTGATGACCTGCTTGTATTCACAAAAGGGGATGTCAAGTCCGTTCTAGAAGTGGCTCAAGTACTTGACCAATTTGAAAGTGTCTCTGGGCTGGCAACCAACCCACAAAAGACCAATATTTACTTGGCAGGAGTAAGTAAATAAGAAGATCAGCAGCATTATCAAGGAAAAAACTCGATATGTTGAAGGTTGCTTCCCATTTCGATACCTAGGATGAAAGTTATTTAGCCCCTAATTAGACTCCTCTAATTAGTACTTAATTACCCCTAATTAAGTTTAGCTAGGATCTTTTGTTGCATG
Source organism: Spergularia bocconei (assembly GCA_963457585.1). Lineage (NCBI taxonomy): Eukaryota > Viridiplantae > Streptophyta > Magnoliopsida > Caryophyllales > Caryophyllaceae > Spergularia > Spergularia bocconei. The sequence continues at coordinate 10,921,460 of OY734947.1, read as the reverse complement.
CAAGATTAAAGCATAAATAAGGTAATAAAACATATTTTTTATACCTTAATCAAGAGGAATTTAGACCTTCCTTCAAATGAAGGATCTTGAGCTGCTAATTTATGGGGATCCTCCTCCTTAGTCTTGAGTTTCCAAGTTAGGAAACCTCCTCTCTTGATCCACCAAAGAAGCTCTCCAAAAAAAAAAAATCTCACTAAAAGACTAGTTTTTATGAGATTTTAACCCTAAAACCAAAATAAAATTAGCTAACACTTTAGCTAATGTTATTCTAGGTTTAGTGAAGTGTTTTGATCAAGTTTTTATTGACATGCAATGAAGAAAACTTGATCTTAAAAGAGTTGGAAGTAGGCTGAATTTCTAGAGAAATTAGAGGGTTTTCTCTCTATTCTCTCTCTAAAACAAGTTTTTGTGTATGTAGAAATGATGTGTTGTGTTTATTTGACATAAAACACACTATATATAATGGTTGTGGCAAATGACCATTTTGCCCTTACTAATTATACCCCTTAACATCTTATGTTACAATTTGGGTATAATTTCTACACTTATTTCTTTAAGTGTTAGTTACTTATTATATCTCTATATAATAATTACTAATTACATCATTTTAAGCTAAAATTACAATTCTTTGTAATTTAAATAGCTAATCGTCAATTTTGACAATTTACACAAAATCCATAATTTATCCGACTCGAGTTCCGAACTCGTAAAACACTATCCAACATAATCAGTTAACTCTATTACTGATACATTAGGGTTTATATTATATTGTATTAAATACAAATATAATATCTTTTGGAGAAACTATCTTTATCAGTGTGACCGGGAGGGATCAGTTGATTACCGCCGTCAAAACGACAATAACGTCAAACTCTAGCCAGCCAAGCGTTATCGATTTACGTTAATCAACTGACTTAGTATTTATAATATATCCCAGGTTTATTCCTAATTAGATTTAATTAGTCAACGCATTATTGTCGGAGGACACCTACTCCAACAATCTCCCACTTGTCCGAGACAAGTCATGCGTTACCGATTCTCTTGTCCGTTATATCTCCCACTCAATGCGAAGTATCTTTCAGGTCGAACTTGCATTGGATCTTTATCAAAAGTGGTTTTCTCGATCTGGATTATGACTGTCTGACCGGAATATCTATCATAGATCTCTTCCGAGCGTGGCCACGCATTTCCAGTCACAATTCCTCGAGTGGCCCAAAGATATTATACCCTGACGTGGGTGGACGATCCCTTCTTGAATTATCTTCTTCGTTTCATACAGTCGGTAATGACCCAATAGATGTTCTTTTAGCCTCCTTTTACGGCACGTCTTAGGACATAAATCAAAGTCACCACCTGCTGTATAAACTTGGACAAATAATCTCAGGTCAAAAGAATCGACTAATAGGAATAATATAGATTACCTTGCCACGACCAGGCACAAAGGTTCTATAATTGGTCAAATGTCTGACAAGGTGTCTTCTACAGCCTGTCTATGTAATCGGTATTCATCTCTATGAATCCATGACTATTGAACTAGTCATCAACCGACTTACAATCTAGTCAATTGAGACGTCACCTCATTTTATGACTAGAGACAGAATACACTGTTGATCCTGATCACTTAATAGGGTTCAAATCGTCTCCACGACCTATTAGGAATCAACAGAGCATATATATAATTCAGCATTTTCTTAAAACTGAATTAATAAAAGAGTTCAATAAAACTTAAAACGATGAATTTAATTATCATATATGTAAAAGGTAATACACTTATTAACTATTACAACATATAATCTAACACATGTCAGGCATACGCCTCAAACCCATCGAGACAATATGACCATTGTGTTTAGCCTGTGATAATGGCTTGGTTAAAGGATCAGCGATATTATCATCTGTCCTAACCTTACAAATCGATATATCTTCTCGTTCCACAAAGTCTCGAATTACATGGAACTTCCTGAGTACATGTCTAGATTTGTTACTAGATTTAGGCTCTTTAGCCTGAACTATTGCTCCACTATTGTCGCAATAGACTGGAATAGGATCCGCTGCTGTAGGGACTACATTTAATCCTTCCAGGAACTGCCGGATCCAAACTGCCTCTTTTGCAGCTTCTGACGCCGCAAGATACTCAGCCTCCGTTGTAGAATCCGCAGTCACCGATTGCTTGGTGCTCTTCCAGCATATAGCTCCACCATTCAGTATGAAAACATATCCTGATTGAGATTTTGAATCATCTCGGTCTGTTTGGAAACTAGCATCCGCATAACCCTTTACACGAAGCTCAGAATCCCCTCCATAAACTAAGAACGTGTCCTTAGTCCTTCTTAGGTATTTAAGGACGTTCTTAACGGCTATCCAGTGGCTCTCGCCTGGATTGGCTTGGTAACGACTTGTCATACTCAAAGCATATGACACGTCTGGACGCGTACACATCATAGCATACATGATCGAACCGATTGCGGAAGCGTAAGGTTTCGATTTCATGCGTTCAATATCCTCAGGTTCAGTTGGACATTGAGATTTACTCAAAGTTATCCCACTTCCCATAGGTAAAAATCCTCGTTTAGAGTCTTTCATATTGAACTTGTCAAGAATCTTATCAATATAAGTTTCTTGACTTAACGCTAGTATTCTTTTTGATCTATCTCTATAGATTCGAATACCTAGGATGCGTTGCGCTTCTCCTAAATCCTTCATCTGAAAATGTTTCCCGAGCCAGTCCTTAACAGAGTTAAGCATAGGGATATCATTTCCAATGAGTAATATGTCATCTACATATAGGATTAGGAGAGTTACTTTACTCCCACTAAATTTCATGTATAAACAAGGTTCCTCGACACTTCGGGTGAAACCATTTTGTTTAATCACATGGTTGAACCGATGGTTCCAACTCCGAGATGCTTGCTTAAGACCATAAATGGATCTCTTAAGTTTGCAAACTTTCTTAGGACTGTTTGGATCAATAAAACCCTCAGGTTGTGTCATATACACTTCCTCTTCCAGAAACCCATTCAGGAAGGCGGTTTTAACATCCATCTGCCATATCTCATAATCATGAAAAGCAGCAATCGCTAATATTATCCGAATAGACCTAAGCATTGCAACTGGCGCAAAGGTCTCGTCATAGTTTAAACCATGAACTTGTGTGAAACCTTTAGCTACCAATCGAGCTTTGAAAATATCTTGATTTCCATCCATGCCGGTCTTGATCTTAAAGATCCATTTGCACTGAAGAACCTTGGTTCCTTCAGGCAAGTTAACCAAGTCCCATACTTGATTCTCGTACATGGAATCTATCTCGGATTTCATTGCCTCCAGCCATTTAGCAGAATTCGGTCCAGTCATGGCTGCTCTGTAGGTTGCAGGCTCATTGCTTTCTAGAAGCAAAAGGTGATCACCACCATCCTCGATCACACCTAGGTATCGATCTGGTGGGTGGTTTGATCTGCCTGACCTTCTAGGAGTGGAAAATGGAACCACAGAGTTAGACGATTCAGGAATGTCTTCTGGCAAAACATCCTGAGCCTCATTATGCATTTGTGGCTCCTGAACTTCACTAAGTTCAAATTTTCTCCCACTCTGTCTTTTAGAAATAAATTCCTTTTCTAAAAAGACAGCATCTCGAGACACAAAAACTTTGTTCTCTAGACGATTGTAGAAGTAATATCCTCGAGTATGTAAAGGATAACCTACAAAGAGACATTTATCAGATCTTTGTGCAAGCTTATTGTCAGTCTTATTTTTGACATATGCTTCACAACCCCAGATCTTGATAAATGAGAGGTTCGGAACTTTTCCTCTCCATAACTCATATGGAGTTTTCGGAGCTGATTTAGTCGGGCATCTATTGAGTGTGAAAATGGCAGTTTGGAGAGCAAAACCCCAGAATGAATCAGGAAGCTCAGTCTGACTCATCATTGATCTTACCATATCCAACAGGGTACGGTTTCTTCTTTCGGCTACACCATTTAATTGTGGTGTACCAGGAGGTGTAAGCTGTGATATGATTCCACAGTCTTTCAGATGAATATCAAAGTCATTACTGAGATATTCACCTCCCCGATCAGATCGTAAGGCCTTGATCTTCTTTCCTAATTGGTTTTCTACTTCCTTTTGAAATTCTATAAATTTCTCAAGTACCTCACTTTTATATTTAATTAGGTAGATGTAGCCATATCTACTAAAATCATCTGTAAAAGTGACAAAGTAGTCATAACCTCCTCTAGCAGTGATTGTCATTGGACCGCAAACATCTGTATGAATGAGGGCCAATAAATCACTCGCTCGTACTCCTTTTCCTGAAAAAGGTGCTCGAGTCATCTTGCCTAAAAGACAAGATTCGCATGTTCCATATGATCCAAAATCAAATGGTTTGAGAACTCCATTGGCTACGAGTCTCTCAATGCGTTTTTCGTTTATATGCCCTAAACGACAATGCCAAAGGTAGGATTGATCGGGATCTCCTATTTTGAGCTTTTTATTTGTTACATGATAGACCTCATTTATCAAATCTAAAACGTAAATACCGTTTATAGATTTGGCTGTTCCGTACACCATATCATTAAACGAGAAGGTACAACTGTTGTTTCGTATTGAAAATTCAAAACCTTCAGCGTCTAAAACAGAAACCGAAATTATATTCTTACTTAGAGTTGGTACAAAATAGCAGTTATTTAGATACAACTCTAGCCCTGAGGCCAGTGACAGAATATACGTTCCTACTGATACGGCGGCTACTTTAGCTCCATTCCCGACACGGAGGTCAACTTCACCTTTTGCCAGCCGACGTGCCTTCGTCAGCCCCTGCAAGTGATTACAAAGGTGAGATCCACATCCAGTGTCCAATACCCAGGACGTGGTACTTGCATAATTAATGTCTATCATATATATACCTGGTTTCGACTTCTTCTCCTCCAGGTACTGTGGGCAATTTCGCTTCCAATGGCCGAAATTTCCACAATGGAAGCATTTTTGTTCAGGAGTCGCGCCTCTCTTAGCAATAGAATTGTTGCCCGAAGCAACTTTTCCTTTTCCTTTGCCACGCGCGGGTTTCTTACCCTTCCCCGCACCCTTCTTGAACTTCCCTTTTTGTTTTACCGCCATGGATAAAACATCTTTATTCGCGCTCCCACTTGACACCAAATCCCTCTCATGTTGTACAAGCATGGCATGCAATTCATGAAGATTTTTCTTTAAATCATTCATGTTGTAATTCGTCCTAAAAGGACCGAATGTAGCAGGCAAAGAATTAAGCAGACGGTATACCGCAAAATCTTCAGAAATTGGGCATCCTAACTTCTCAAGAGTTTCAACATTCTCGATAAATTTGAGAACATGAGGACCAACTGGTTGGCCCTTTGAGAGCTTAGTCTCAAAGAAACTCGAAGCTGCTTCGTATTGAAGTATTCGCGGCTTTTGCGAGAAACTAGTCGTGAGCCTAGCGAATATTTGATATGCACTAAAATCAATCATGCGTTTCTGTAAACGCGGGTGCATAGCAAAAATCAATACATTCTTAATCTGGTCAGATTCATGCTTGTACTCTTCATACATTTGTATCATATCAGGGGTGGCGTCGGGACCTGGAGCGGGAATCGGGGGTTCGTATAGAAAACGTTGTTTTCTATCAGATTGAAGGGCTAATCGCAGGTTTAACTCCCAATCAGTAAAATTGCTTCCATCCTCCTTTAGTTCATTCTTTTCCATAAAATTACGAAGCCAGGAGTCTTTGGATATTACTGAATTGGACATTTGAGCCATTTTCGACTTTAAACTACAACGTGGGAAAAACAATCGATTAAATTCATCGTCAAATTCACATTAAAATAATTATTTGTGAATTTAGGCATTTATATAATGATCTCTCTAAATTATATAAATGATTCCGAGATCCGATCTTATATAAATCTAGGCACGCGGAGGGCGATACATCCTAAATTTATGTAATTTCGGTAAACCAACTCATGATTAATTCTACACTTAGAACTCTCGGTTGATCGATTTCAACTAAATCAATCCTTTAGTCCCGTATTGCAAGACTTGTATTGCAAATCACGTCAAGATTAAACCAAAATTCACTCGTAATAACTCTTTATTAACCTACTCCCCAAGGTAAAAAGGAAACACCCCGCTAGGGCGAGCGTGCCCCTAATGAACAAGGGTTGCATAGGTATGAATTGTGGAAGGACTAAATCTCGATTTTAAAATTTTTTGTGAGAGATCTTGTCATATTTTATCTATCGCTTTTAAGTGAACTAAATCTAGCGAGTCGTGGATAATGGATATGACAATGTGGGATTTGCGTTTGGTTATAATTGTGCAGAAATTAAACCAAGCATGCATCAAATAAATCCAAGTCCTAGTATGGCCATAAGACTAGAACCTAATAAAAGCAATTAAACCTAAACTAGGCTTCAAAAGCTTCAAAGGCTCCGTCTTCAATTCGATCTCGAGTCACCAACTATTGGCTCCGTGAAAAGCGCCGGTCTTCAATATAAACAAATGTACATATGGACTATCCTATTATACATTTTTGAAAAAATAAGGAAATTAAATATTATTACAAACCGGCGATACGAGATCGCAATTATTACAAACCAATCGGATACCGTCCTTACATTTCGGTACAGTACCGATACTATAGTACTCTATGGCCATACTATACTTAGAATCATGCAAATAAGACCGAAAATCAGATTTTCAACTTTACAGTACAAGCAACCCGATAAATTTAGGAATTTCCGATTCTAACTTATTAGAATCAATAATCAACACTTAAAACACCTTTCAAGTTTAAACTAACCACCAACAAATTAGTTTTTCAATATTTAGTCTCCACTAAAATTGAATTAATTAGTTTAATTTGATTATATTTGCTAACTATTTGTCCAAAAAACACATAATAAACCCGAAAATATCTAAATAAATCATAACTAATTATGAAAAAAATTTAGAAATTATTTCATTATGTGATTTAAGCTCACAACCAGTAGCTAATTAAGGACAAAAATATGCAAAATTATTTTGGTCATTTTTTCTTAAGAAATCAATTTTCCACCATTTACATTATTACTAATTAATAACAAATGGCCAATAAAAATTATGAAATAAATTTATGGAAATTATACTCATTATAATTCTGGAAAAATTATAAATTTCTTAAATTACAAAAATCAACATGCATGTTAATCTAATTACCCATTAATTAGAAAATAGCATTAATCTTGTAAAAACAACCAAAAATAAGCAAAAATTAGCAAATAAATTCCTAAAATATCATAATTTCGGTTGGAGCATCCACATGCCCAAAACATCACATGCAACTTTAGTTTGTATGATAAAACCAATTTTTATCATTAAAAATTAATTAAGTTACCAATTAACCTAATTAAAGCTTAAAATTAACATGCAACTTAAACCGATGCTCTGATACCACATGAAAGTTATTTAGCCCCTAATTAGACTCCTCTAATTAGTACTTAATTACCCCTAATTAAGTTTAGCTAGGATCTTTTGTTGCATGCAAGATTAAAGCATAAATAAGGTAATAAAACATATTTTTTATACCTTAATCAAGAGGAATTTAGACCTTCCTTCAAATGAAGGATCTTGAGCTGCTAATTTATGGGGATCCTCCTCCTTAGTCTTGAGTTTCCAAGTTAGGAAACCTCCTCTCTTGATCCACCAAAGAAGCTCTCCAAAAAAAAAAAATCTCACTAAAAGACTAGTTTTTATGAGATTTTAACCCTAAAACCAAAATAAAATTAGCTAACACTTTAGCTAATGTTATTCTAGGTTTAGTGAAGTGTTTTGATCAAGTTTTTATTGACATGCAATGAAGAAAACTTGATCTTAAAAGAGTTGGAAGTAGGCTGAATTTCTAGAGAAATTAGAGGGTTTTCTCTCTATTCTCTCTCTAAAACAAGTTTTTGTGTATGTAGAAATGATGTGTTGTGTTTATTTGACATAAAACACACTATATATAATGGTTGTGGCAAATGACCATTTTGCCCTTACTAATTATACCCCTTAACATCTTATGTTACAATTTGGGTATAATTTCTACACTTATTTCTTTAAGTGTTAGTTACTTATTATATCTCTATATAATAATTACTAATTACATCATTTTAAGCTAAAATTACAATTCTTTGTAATTTAAATAGCTAATCGTCAATTTTGACAATTTACACAAAATCCATAATTTATCCGACTCGAGTTCCGAACTCGTAAAACACTATCCAACATAATCAGTTAACTCTATTACTGATACATTAGGGTTTATATTATATTGTATTAAATACAAATATAATATCTTTTGGAGAAACTATCTTTATCAGTGTGACCGGGAGGGATCAGTTGATTACCGCCGTCAAAACGACAATAACGTCAAACTCTAGCCAGCCAAGCGTTATCGATTTACGTTAATCAACTGACTTAGTATTTATAATATATCCCAGGTTTATTCCTAATTAGATTTAATTAGTCAACGCATTATTGTCGGAGGACACCTACTCCAACATAGGAGTTCCTCTCCACTCTTCTAGGCTCAAAGCCTCAATGTATCAGCCACTAATAGACAAAATCAAGGGGAAACTGAAGCACTTGGCCAATACCCTTATACCTACATCTCTTATGCGGGTAAGCTGCAATTAATCAACTCAGTCATACTTGATTTGCAAACATACTGGGGCTCTGTTTTATTCCAGCCAAAGATAGTTTTGAATAAGATTTCCAGGCTCTGTCGAGAATTCTTTTGGGGAATAAAAGAGAATTACAACAAGATTATATGGTAAAATGGGAGAAGCTCTGCTCTCCTAAGCAAGAGGGTGGCTGGGGGATTAAGGAAGTCTTAAGCTGGAATAAAGTTGTTTTTGGTAAGTGGATTCTCAAACTTTTATTTGACCCTAGTAATATCTGGAGTAGATGGACCAAATTCTACTACCTTCAGCACAATGAATTTTGGGATGTTGAATGCAAGCAAGATTGCTCAAACACTTGGAGGTCACTGCTACATGTTAGAAATGAAATTATTCAGGAAGCAGGCTCGAAAAGTGAAGCTCAGCAGCTGGTTAACAGTTGGAAAAATAAGGGAAGGAAAGTTTATGATTTCTTGAGAAAACCCCAACAGAGGATCAGCTAGCATTAGACAGTGTGGGATTCCCGTTGCTTGCCTAAAAGCTCCGTCATTGCAACTCTGGCAGCCTTAAATGGTTTGCCAACCATCGATAACTTGCAAAACAGAGGTATGGTAATACCAAACTGGTGTTGTCTTTGCAAGGAACGAGCTGAATCTGTTAGCCACATCTACTTCCAGTGTCAGCGTGCTAGAGACATTTGGTGCATTATTTTGGTCTGGCTTGGCCACAAGCCACGGAATTGGAGTCTGGGAAGGGAACTTGTGTACGAATGCAAAATGATTTTAGCTATGTAATTCCTAAAAACTAAGTTTTGGTTCTTATAGGGTAGCAAAATGCTATCCTTTGGAATTTTGTATCCGTTTTTCTTTCTTCAAAGTTGACCTTTGCTACGTAAATGGATTGAAATTTCTCAACCTAACTTCCAAACTTATTCAAATCTTGCCATCTCACTACTTGGATCATTATTCATCACCTCATTATCGTTCCACACAGAGGCGGATCTTCCCTTTTTTGAAGGGGGGCCATGCCCCTGTCCAATTTCGGGATTTATAAAAATTTTCAACTAATAACTAGCATTTGGCCCCCTTGGCTTATTTGTAAAAGTGATTGCTTGTGTAGAGGAGGTTGGGGCATCGAATTATGGCCCATATAGTTTTTTTTTCTTAAGCTCCGCCACTGGTTCCACACACTTGCACATTAATCTTGAGACCATGAATACATTTAAAAACCGTTGATTCTTATATTTATGCACAAATACATAAGAAAGAGAATTAGTCTATAAATCAATTAGAAAGTTATCATTTCGGTGCACAAAACCCATCTTTTACAATTTTAAAGTGGTGTATATCACGTCGCATCTTATTAGGTTGTGCTACGACGTGTGATGGATTCGCTATTACAAAGGGTATCAGGGCAACCTTGACAACACAGTGCATAAGGATTGGCAGAACACAGTCTTCTACAAACTGGTTAAAACAGTGGTATGTTTTTAGTTTTCCTAGTAAAAATGAGATGATTTTTGCTTGCTCTAATTCCGTGTAGATTGTATCGATAAATGATTGTTGTGCTCTATTTTGCAGGTTGGCATCATTGGTGATTTCTAGGAGATGAAGGGACGCGCTCTTGAAGAAACTCAGAGCTTTTTCGACATCTCTAACATTGTGAATGTCCCATTTGGCTGGCAGACTAGTGATTTGTTGAATGAGGGGTCCGGGTGTTTCATGATTATGCATTTGTTGTTCTACGAGGGGGAGGTGTTCTCGTGTGATTTGGGTAGAAAGGTCTCTAGGAGGATCTTTGGCTCAGAACTAGATGCTTCTCTTATGCTAGCTGATATAAATGACTATAGAACCGTGATGCTATCAAAGATGAGGCAGTTCATTCAGACCAAGAAGAGCGTCTTCCATGTGCTCAAGATAAAACGCAAGATAGAATAGATCGAGCAGAAACAAGCTGCTAAATGTCCTGAAAAGAAACAGGCCGGAAGATGAACGTCGCCGATCAAAGTTGCCGCAAGAAGTGCTTGATGTCCAGCCTATCACCTCGGAAATCCTTGTCGCTCGTAACAGGGCTGGTGTTCGTGGACGGGGAGAAAGGTGTGCATGAGTTGGAGATAGTGCAGAGAATAGTTTAGTATATTAGAACATTTAAGTTGTTTTTATCGTTAAGTTGTAATGTGCAATTTGACATCGGCAATTCTAAGATATCAGGAACTTTATTTGTGATCTAGTGAATGTTTTTGCGTAATTTGTTTATGATCCATTTCCCAAAATACGAGCTGTAATCACCCAATATCGAAGTTAAAATCACACACCGTCGAAGACAAAATCTCACACCATTAATGATAGAATCACATACCTAATCAAATGAAATCACATACCTAATCAAATGAAATCACACACCATCAAAAGATTAAATTACACAATATAACAGATGAAATCACACGGCATAGCAGATAAAATCACACAGCGAACAACATGGAATCACACACCATCTGGGGGGATTAAATCACACAAGATAGCAGATGAAATCACACACCATAGCAGATTAAATCACACAGCCAACCAAATGGAATCACACACCATCTGGAAATTAAATCACACAGCATCTAAGATGAAATCACACACAAGAATAAGTTAATAAATCACATAAAATGGGAGCGATAAAAATATTAAGAAGTTTTCACATAAAAAATTAAGAGGGTCCCGATAAGTTTACAAAGAATAAGAATCTGTTCACCCAAAAATTTATAATTCCATACTGAACCCTATGTGTGTCTACACCAACTTTGCTCTACTACAAGTCACTCTACGTGAAGAAGGCACCTCTTCTGGTTCTTGCATCTCTTCAGACTTCTCAGTCTCACTCTCATTAATCTTAAACATGTCCTATTGCAGAAAACCTTTGACCTTCGTCTTTTTTCAAACACTCGGCTAAATCGGGGGCTCTTGTAGACACCCGACTCGGGCTTCCCATTTTGTAACGCCCGATGATGAGATGGATAGTGGACAATGGTGAAAGGTTTCGTTACCAACGTATTCGACCCCAAAGTCTTGACCTGAGCACGTATGATCCTAATGATGAGCCTGTTTGGTCTTAGTGGCCCATTTTCTCATACCCGGTTTAACCATCTGCATTTAGTCCAATGATTATTAAACACTATCATTTTTACCAGTAAATTATATAAGCCCAATTTCAGGTAGTAAACTGTTTCTAAGCCCATTTGGCAACCTTCCGGCATCTCTTCTTACAATTTCATTTTGGGTTTACGTTAATTCTAATTAATGGACATTTTATCGTTTTTCTTGATAGAACCATTTAATTAATTGGCTAAAGGCACTTTGGTACAAGATAAAATTTGCAGATAAAGATAAGTGATAGGATAAGGTTAATGGGTTTGCATTTTAATTCACATGAGGTCTTCATTTGGACGCCTATTTGGAGGAGATTAGTGATCATATTAATATTGAATGGTGGCCTCTTGAATAGGATAAAATTAGGAATTCTATGAGTTATCATAATGTTTCGTTTTGCTTTTCCTCCAAGACTTGTTGGGCTTTCACTACGTCAAATATGGGTTTCCAGAACCGACATATGAAAACGGAATTTTTAAAAACCGTTCTTATGTCTAAATGAAAACGGGTATGCTAAAAACCGTTGTAAAAGATAATTTCCGAAAAAAAAAAAAAAGAAAATTAAAATTACATACCTTTGAGAACGGTTTTTTAAGAAAACCGTTCTGAAAGGCCCAATTTAAAAAAGAACCATAGCTTTAAGAACGGTTTTTGTAAACCCGTTCTAAAAGGTCACTCTTTTAGAACTGTTTTTTGTAAAACCGTTCTAAATGCCAAGGGTTTTTATTTTTATTTCATGAGGTTAATTTAATTCTTTTCTCAGAACCACCACCCCACCCCCCCTCCTCGTCATTTCCGCCCCCAAGTCTTAACTACTCAATCTTATCACTTCTCTCTCAAAAACAAAGAAAACTACTCATTCTCCTCACCTTCTCAATTTTCTTTTCTCATTTTGCCCAAATCTCTCAATTCTTACTTCATTTCTCATCATCTCATATCTCATATCTCATCTCCTCATTCCGCTTTTTTTTTCTAACATTTGTTTCCTACAAAAAAAAAAAAACAAGTAAAATTTCTAGATCTACGAACAACGACATCAACAATGATGGGTTGGCGACGGCGACAAAGGCGAGATTGGATGGGCAACGACGACATTAGATGAAGGTTTGAAATCTTTTTATTTTTATCTTGTAGTTCATAACATTTCATTTAAACTTAATGAGTATTATTAAAAATGTAACGAGCATTCATAACCAACTAAAGAGCATTAAGGTTTTTTTTTTCACATGAGTAAATCGTTTATAAATAAAAACCATACAAATCTACATCGACAACTGATAATTTCACAATACAAGTTGGGTACTGATTATGCCAAGGCAACAATTAGCGATGCCAAGGCAAACTTATATCACTCCCCAATTTGCCCTCAAATATTAAATTAATAAGTAAAATAAGTGAAAAAAAAAAGAATTATCCCAATTTTTCGTATAGATCAATGTAGCTGTACGGCTGTACCAATGCCTCCACCCTCCCCTAATCCACCATCAACCCGGTCTGCAATCTGCCACACCGCCATCAACTTACCTCCCACCTTGCACCCAAAAATCCATCATTCACTCTTTTCCGTCTCCACTTTCTCTCTTCTCCTTGCAACTTCCTCCTCCCTGTAAAACACATCTCCTTCATCATCGTCAGCCTCTCTTACTCCACCCACCGCATGGCTGATCTCCGACCCTTACCACGAATTCGAACAATCGCCGACGACATCCCCCTCGCCACACATTCCAGCTGACACGACATCCCTTCCTATGAATGAATGACCTCCTCAATCGAGGAATTCATGCGGTGTCCCCACCAACTCCTATGCGACAATCCTTCCATACGGTGATAGTGGAGGTGGCGGCTGGCGGTGGAAAGGGTAAGATGGGGCGGGGTCGGGAACTTGTATAGGATGGAGGAATGGGAGGTGAAATTTTTTATTTTTTATTTTTAGATAGTGAAAAAAATAAATTGATTGAGATATTAAACACTCAAGGGTATAATGGAGAGTTACTTAATTTTGCTTTGGCAACGGTAATTGTTGCCTTGGCAAAATTAGCAACCTTAATGTTTCATTTTGCAGGAGGACTTGGGAAAGTGAAACCGTTGGAAAATGTAGAGGTTTACATTAAAATAAAAATAAAACAAATCTTCAATGAGCTAAAATTTCTGCATCATTACTAATTAGGCGGGAAGATTATTTCATCTCATGCTGCCACTTTGTACAGGCTGATGCAGCGCCTTCTGGTTTAGTAGATATATATATAGATAAATTGAAAAAAAGATTATGAGAAACTTTTATATATGTCCAGTTGGCGATTGACTATTTGTTGTGTAGCTCCACGGGTTTAGAGTTGCTAGAATGTGGTGTGTAATGTATTGGTGCTTAGATTTACGCAGAAGTTGAATTGTATAAAGGCGATTTTTGCAAAATTTCACTGTGATTTATTCGATCAGTTTCGTTTTGTGCAATGCTTATATCATGCTAACGGGAGTACAAGGAGCATGATGATTTTTCCTCACAATAGATGAATAGAGACCACATTTAAATAGATTAGCCGGTTTGTTTTAGGAAAATCGTGACCTGGCAAGCAGAGGCCTGTGTAATTCGGGGACTGCAGTAGTCACGCATAAAGAAGAACACCTTCCCTAAATTCTCACACCGCTCTCTCTCATCTCAATCTCTCATGCAGAAACACTAATCCCTCTCCTAATCACCTTCACAATAAATCACGATTATAATCGCCTCATTCACTATCACCGGTATTAAAAAAAACCCCGTTGAGCATCGCCGCTCACTCCTTGCTATGTGAGTTTAATTGTTAATCCTTTAAATTTTTTTATTCTTTGTTTTCTTATTTTTGGTAATTTTCCTATTTTCGTTCTCAATTCGCAGTATTAATAATATTATTAGGTTATTAAATTTTGGTTTTTGTTGAATTCAGAATTGTGGGGGCGATTTCAGCATAATTTCAGACTGTTCTTGCTAGGAAAAAAAGGTAACGCGATGTCCATCACCTTCAAAATCAATTTTCAATTTCGAATGCAAAACCCTAATTATTTTATTGTGCAATTTCTGGTAATCGATATCGCTAGTTTTATGCGGAAAGTATGCGTTGATTTTTGTTCTTCTATCATTCTAGGGCTGCTTGACATCATGTTTTAACTTATTTGATTTTGCTTTTGTTGGAAGATGAATGCTGCAATGGGCACAGATGTTTTGATCGGGCGTAGTGTTAACTTGTTCGATTGTAGATTTGTTTGTTCGAAGTATTAGTCGGTTCAATCGTTTGAATACAACTGTTTTTGCCAGCAAACTATCTTAGAGTCTTCTATGTTTAGTCTTAAGTGATCATACTAATAGTAATAGCTGTTTCTTGATCACATCCGTTTTGTCAATGTGTGATCTTCCGTATCTCGTGATTCAAATTTTATGATGTATGTTGGGCTTGGCATATTTATTGATTGTTCGTAGAATCGTTTAGTTCAATCCTTCGAAGAAGGAAAATATAGCCAGCAGATATTCTTGGCTGTCTCTAATATTTGGTCTAGCGGTATTAGGAATTGGTGGGTTGTTTTTTTTTTATCACTTCCATTCCCTTACTGTGTAATCTTCTATATCTCCTTGTTCAATTGTGTAGAAAGGATGATCAAACTTTTCAAAGTTAAGGAGAGCCAAAAGGAGAATGCGCAATATGCAAATGGGAAGGGTGGAATAAAAAAACAGAGCTCAGGCCAGTTGCGCCTTCATAAAGGTTATTTTCTTGACTAATGCATGTGTTTTAGCTTATTGTACTCATAATTCTCCCTCCTCTTCTTCTTCGTGCCACTCTGTATTTAGCTTGTTAATTGATTTCAAATTGTTAAAATCTTGATTCTTGTCATCTCGCGTGCTTGTTTATTATAAGTAAATGCACATGTGCTTGCTGCTGGAACTATGTTCAACTTCGAAATCAAATCCTTTTTGGGCTATAGTTTTGATCATTGATGTGTGATATAGAGGAGCCTATTGTGCTTTTAGTGTTGGAGATAGCTACAATCTAAAAGAAAGAGAGGCATGGGTGCTTGGCAAATGCCTGCTCACTTGTGCTTGGGCTTTGGACTATTCGCCTCTTTCACCGTTTCAGAATGCTATACGTGGTTGCTGACTGACCTATGTGTTGGTCATCAGACCTTCACACTCGATTAAGAACTATCAACATTAGTTATCACTTGTCAAAGTATGCTAAATTGTTCAGTCATTATTCTTTTTCTTTTTTTCTGAAATGTAAGTAATTTAATAGCTCAAATCAACCACTTTATTATATACATGCTTTTTCGGAGATTGTCCTGTATTGCAGTCAGGATTACCAGTATGTGAGATTGCATTATATTATCATAGTTGCATAAAGGACTGATCATGTTTTTATATTGCGGTGTAACTACTAAAAATCCAAAAATCGTTTGTTGTCTTCGGTTTGACAAATCTGAGGCTATTTCTAGGGGTAAGGGTTAGATAAACCACAGAGTGGCTGTTTCGAGACTCATCGCGCATAGTTTATTTGCTAAGTCACAGAAAGGAAGAAGCATGGACAAAATAATGAGCCAATTTGGTTTACTCCCATCTTTTCTGAGCGTTAGTTTTTAGTTAAGATGGAAGTTTCAAGGATGGAAAGTAATTACCTTACCGCAGTAAACTAATTCTGAGTAAGGAGTTGTCTAGCTAAATAGTAGAAACAGAGAGCACATTAATGGTGATTCTTGTGCATTCAGTTCTTAATGGGAACTAAGAATAACAAGTTCTTTGTTGGGACTTCGGAGTTCTTATAAAGATATGGATTCTTATGTAGGAGCAAGATTCTTATTTTTTGGGCTGAAAACGAGGAGAGGGAGACGTATAGTTACATGGAATAATAAAAAAAAAATATGAGGACTTCATCCATTGTTTAAGCTAGTCCAAATATTGGGTCTCATAATGAATCCATTATCAGTTTGTCAGTTGCTATTTTTTCTCATAGACAGAAAGAGCATGCATATCATCCAATATGTCAGTATATTGGGACATTTGGACCAAATAAATCTACTGGTAAGTTGACCGATTGGATCTGGAATTTACGATTTTCTGATGTTTGCATTTGAAAAGCAGTCCAGCAGCTACCTTTCATGTAGCTAGCTCTTTTCTAAATATCTCATGGTGAGCTTTTAAATCATCTGGCTCCAGTTCTTGTAGTCTTGCATTGTTGTTCATACTTGCAACTAGACCTCTCAAAACTTGACCCGACCTGGTAACCCTGAGCTGACCCCGGTAACCTGGCCCGAGCCGATTCTTTTTCGTTTTTTTTTTGTTTTTCCTGGGTCAAGACCTGAGCATCACAAGGACTATCATATTGGGGATAAGGCTTGGTTGTTGTTGTTCTCGGTCAAGACCCATATTTTCTAATTTCATGTTTAATAATATACTCTGGGATGGTCTACTAGAAAGGCTGTGTCTAATCTGCATGAACGGAGTGTCCTGTACTACTCAGTTAGTCAGTTATCACGTCTGTAGAGTCTTAGTATGAGCATCTGATTTGGTTGGTGTCTAGTTTGAGTAATAGTGTAGGTTTCGATTACTACTTGTGTTTCAATCGTCTGTCTTTGTGTGTGCACTTGACAGACATCACGGAACTGAATCTACCTACCGCCTGTAAAATCTCATTTCCGAATGGCAAAGATGATCTAATGAACTTTCAGATCATCGTTCAGCCTGACGAAGGATACTACAAGTGAGTTTACCGCTTTTCTGCATTTTATTTCTCCTCCCTTGAGCTTTCCTTTTTCATTATTGAATGTCGCATCTTTCCATTATATGACCGTTTCTTTTTCTCTTTTTTTGCCTTATTGGTACATAGGATGGGAAAATTTGTGTTCACATTTCAAGTGCCCCACGTTTACCCTCATGAGGCACCGAAAGTCAAGTGCTTGACAAAGGTAAAAAAGAGCTGTTACACTTGTTTGTAGTTTGGAGTATTTAGAGGGAGAGCACTCATTTTGTCTAGTGGTCGTTTAGGAATGATTCAAAGTGCTGATGTCAATTTTCAGGTGTACCATCCTAATATTGATCTGGAAGGAAATGTCTGTCTAAATGTTCTCCGAGAAGACTGGAAGCCAGTCCTTAATATTAACACAATCGTCTATGGATTATATCATCTGTTCACGGTATGCAGCGAGATCTTTGGCTTCCCTTTTTACTTAAACTTTTTTATTTCTGGCCATCGAAACGTAACTAATACATATTTTATGTGCCTGCAGCAACCCAACCATGAAGATCCTCTCAATCAGGAGGCGGCTGCAGTATTGAGGGATTCCCCCAAGGTTTTCGAGACGAATGTCAGAAAGGCCATTTATGGTGGAACGATTGGGGACATTTATTTTCCTTCTTGCAAGTAGCCTTGGTGAGGTGCAAGCTTGCATCCATGAATTGTTCAATGGAGAACTGTAGTAGGAGCCTTTCTTAATATATTTTGTTCATGGATAATTTGTGGGATGCCGTTTGAATGTCATCTTAGATGCATATACTCGCATGGTCTGTTTAGATGGGTTCCGATTAGAATATGGGCTTTTACAAGCTGGATTGTCAAAGATGATTATTGGTCAAAGTTGTATTATATGAGGCAGGATAAATTAACTCTTGTGTTGGTATTGATTGCGAGTGGTTAAGACTACGATAATTCATTGTTAGCGCTGCAAAAGCCTCGACCCATGGCATACGTTTTGTTGAGCATGCAGCGTTGTATGCGCCTATCACATTCTACACAAGTTCACAATCAGCAGCACGTACAAATGTAGTCGTGTATGAAATTGACGAGGAAGATTAATGATGTTGATAAAAAATCGCCCTTGTCTCTACTCTCTTCTTCTCCCTCGTCGTTTGCGTTGCCTTCCTCGTTCTCACAATCTTGATTGAAAGAGGCATTAATTTTTCTTATTTTTAAAGCAAGAGACCGAAAGAAGCATTACTAGTGGTTAGTTTGCAAAGGATCTCCTAGGTGAAACTCGTGTTTTGTTGACGATATTTAGAATTAGTAAGAGATGACGCACCTTGTCGATCTCACTTAATCGCATCGTTAAAATAGTCGGTTTTCGTAAGGTTTTCTCTATGTTAAGTAAATGGTGTTTGTTCGCTGAATAAGTCGAGTGTTTTGACTTAAAATTCAAATGATGGGATCCAAAAAAAAGAAAAACAATTGTAGCTTGGAGTGGGGGAATTTGGAAGTAGAAAAACAATTCAATCAACTTTTGTATGTTTTTTGGAATTATTTCTAAGTCTAACGACATAAAAATATTACTATTGGAGTTGCTCTAACACGGAAGAGACCGCAAACCACGTTTTAAGTCTACTACTGTACAGAACTAATTGATATCCAAACGCGCCTTTTCATCACTCTCTGTTTCTCTCTCTTCACCCTGCTTGTGTAGTAAACCCAGTAAACCCAGGAGAAGAAAAACAAAACTCTAGAGAGAGAGAGGGAGGATTATAATTTTTTGGTGATTCACGAATTGATTGCGCTGCTCTTCTTTGAGGTTTGCACTTTGGCTTTCTATTCAATTAGTTTGATTGATTTGATCTGATCATCGTACTTCTTATTATTTCAAGTTTGCTCTTACAATTAATTGTGCTGCCCCCCTTTCAATTCTAATTTCAGGGATACCAATTTTTCTCGCTCTCTTCAATCTTACTTTAGCTATATGAAAACCCATGTCATATTATCGCAAATTATGTATGAAATTATTTGTCCATTGATCAATTTGGGAGCTGATGATGAAAATGTGAGATTTTGTGAATTTTGTTTTGGAATTTCCGGCTATTATGCCTTGATTACGCCCAAATTTTACGAATTTCAAATGTTTGATATATAAGTAAGATAACATTATAAGAACATTTCATTTGATTGACCTAAGGGATTGACTTCATCGGTTCTCGTGGTATGTGCAATGCATTTTAAGTTAAATGAATCGAGGATTCTAGAACCCGAATGCTGGTAGTAATTTTATGTTAAGCCTTCAGCTTAGTAACAACTATACATTTGTGGAGTTTGTGATTTTCGACATTATTGAGGTTTAGTTACGATATAGTGAAGGGCATAACTGGACAATGCATATGAACTGAACTGGGTTCGAAAGGGGTTGATTTGTTGTTGGTACTGAATGAGGTGCTTTAAAATTTGTTGCTGTTTTGCTTGCTATGTTGGCATTCAAAGCTTCAAAGTAAACTTCATGATTCTTTGAGGTGTATATATCAGTGAGGGCAAAGTCTCATATGAGACGGTCTCACAGTAATTTATTGTGAGACCACTCTAAGTCGTTAAAAAGTAAACAGTTAAACATTCATCGTGATCATCGTATTGCTTTTAGTGATCTTGTTAGTTTACGATTTAACCACATTAGTTGTGATTTAAAAGGGCCACGAAATATAAAATTAGGCTTAATTTATAGAGTAACACATATACTCCCTCCATTTCATTCATTTCTTTACGTTGGGACGGGTTTTGTGAGGGGAACCCAGGCCCAACGTAAAGAAATGAATGAATTGGAGGGAGTACTCATTTTGTATGGGGCTTTCAAATCTTACATCATAGTAAAATCAATTACTAAAGAAATATAACAGTTACTGAAAATGTAAAAGAGGTCACTTTTTATATTAAAAATTTAAGTCAGTGTGAGACCGTCTCACACAAGACTTACTACATCAGTGAAATTGAACTGATCATGTTAAAGACCTTCACGTATGTCTTTTAAGTCGATGTTCTGAATGTGTTCAGTGAAAATTGTTTCTTATTAGGTGTTGTTTGTCTGTGAGACCTCAGAAGCTGCGTAGGTTACTTATTGAGGGGCTACTACAATTTTCTTGCTGTTTTGTTGAGGCGTTATGTGTCCCCATGGATCTTCTCAATTGTCAGATATCGCGACGTGTTGGACTGATGAAGAGCTAATACTTTCTTTGGATAAAATTCAACATGGGTCGCCTCATCCTAGCAACGTTCTTGTTGATGTGAATCCATTTGAGCATAAGCCTACAAGCTTATCAGGTTAGTCATTCAGTCCAGGGCCATAGCATTCTGTTGTTGTTTAAGAGTTCAGTGACAATCTTTCCATAGTCTTTGACACCTTTTGATTATAGGGGAATCAGGAATGATAGTTTGGGTGGAAATTTTTGTTTCACTGTAACTGTATTTGTTTGTAGTATGCTGTGGACAGTGAGTAGCTGTAGTCAACAGAACCTTGTTTCATTGCTAGTTACATGTGTGGTCATATACTCTATTACTTACACGGCGCTTCCAAAACTATCTCCTTTAGGGAACATTAAGATAAAACTTTCTTTGGGCTAAATCATTTATGTTCAATGATAACATTGTCTGGTTTTGCTTTATATCCTTGGCGCCTTAGTAGAGTACATCAACAATAAAAAAAATCGCTGAAATTGACTTTAGGTCAGCGAAAAAAATCTTCAAAAAATGAAACCAACCAATACAATTGTATGCGGAGTATAAGTTAGAGATAAAATCCAACGAGGTTAAAGAAGAAAAATAAAGTAAGAAATGAACAAATAAAAAAGAAAACAATACCATAAATTGACGAAGCGGAAAATCCTCTAAATGGAGGCTACGAAGACACTTAAAAGAGTGAAAAGATTTCGAAAGGATGTACAAATTTTTTGATTGAAGAAATAAGGTGTAAAAGCAAACTAAAAACAGAAGTCGAAAAGAAAAATTATGAGAAGTAAAGTGAATCCTCATCCTCCAGTCTCATTCTTTACCTCCATTCCGCCCTATTCAACTCCATGATATTCTTCAATTTCTAATAGAGTCGATTCTCTTTCCATCGCCCTGGCCCCTTATCCTAGAGGGAGTATTTGTTTCAGATTCCATTTGAACTTTTGAAGTAACTGCTAAAGAGTTAGGCTGCATCCTCCCTCTAAACGCTTAGTGTCATCTTTATACTTTGATTTATGGATATCTACACTGTTGCTTTCTAAAGCCATATTTGCCTCCTTCCAAAGTGTTAAATGAAAGTGGATATTCCATTGCAATTTGCAAAGGAAAAAACAAAGAATTTCGGAAACAACCTTATTACTGTTGATTAGTTTGTTTTAGGTTGCCGTTAAGGGAATGACTTTTTTACATGTGCTGAGAGTAGAAATAAGTTGGTGTAAGAGTATCTGTCTTTTGGATCATAAAGGGACTGGCGTGTTTACTGATAAAAGTCACACTCGAAACATTTTTTGTTCCAAGCTGTTTAGTTGTATATAGAATACGTGGTTACAATTAAAGAAAACCCTTTTGGTCAGGTCAAGACTCAAGCACCTCTTTGCTGATGAATGGTTCTTTTTTATTAGGCGGAACTTGGGTGATATCATTCAATTGATGATGTTCCCTCCTTTGTTGGGGTGACCAACCTTATCTTATATATTCTACAAATCCACACCATCTAAGTACAATGTCTGTGCTTCAAAATATCATTTTTTGATAGGAAACATAATATATTTATGGACCAAGAAAAATAAACTGGAAAAAGTTTACGTTACGTAAAAAAAAACAACCTTCTGCTGGCTGGTGACTCATGAAGTGGTGACTTCAGCTCCAAGTACATTCACGGAGTTTCGATAGCCATTCCTAGGGGAAGGCCTCCTAAACGGAGAGTACAAGCGGATTCAGAAAATCAGCCTGCATCTAGTCTTCAATTGCGAAATGATGGAGAATCGCTTGAGGAAACTCAAACCCAGACAGATAATGGGGGTGTGCCGTCACTAGAATATCAAGCTGAAATTCCGGCATCGCTGACTATAGGTGGTGACATTCTTTCATCTGCTATTCGTACTCTAAATAGGAATGTTGCTGTAGTAGCTAGTGATGTGGAAATTGGTCAAGATAGCAATAATGTTGAAACCCTGTTGTTTTTCCTGCTAGCATTAATGGTGGTGGGAGTATTGGGAATAATTCTGGAGGATTTAATAGAAATGCAAATCTGAATGGTAATATTGGTAATTCTTGGACTAATGTGGTGAAAATAGTTCAGGTATGGACCTAGATTTCATACCAGCTTAGTCGGAAGGTGGATGAGATTGTAATAGAGGAGTCTGATGTTGCTTTGGAAATTCAGCTTTGGAAGTCAACTCTTATTGGTCATGTTGTGGGAGCGAAACCAATTGTAGCAAACAGTTGGAATAATGTTTCAAAATCTGAGGCAATTTACTCTAAGAATGGATGGTTCTATTTTCGATTGCTAATGAGGAAGACATGAACATTTTGAAGCAATGGGACTCCAACTTTTAACCAAGCGTTTGACAAGGTTTCTGAATGGGCACTCTTGCCTGATCTTACAGAGTATTGAGTATGAATGGGTGCCGCACTTTCGCTCTCATTGTAAAAATCTGGGTCATGACAACCATTGCAAAATTTGGCGTTTGGGAACGTGGAATACATTTGAAATACAAGCTTTTGATTCTAGAAATTGAAATGCTGAAATCGATTTCCACATGCAATTCCAAAATTGTATTTGCATACCCTTGGCATGAATTTATTGATGCCATTTACTAACACACTTTCTCTCCTCACCCCACCCTCCCATCCCATGGCCCATGCTACCGTATTCCGCCCCCATCAATACCAACTCACCGACACCACCAGGAGGCATGCACCACCGCAGCGGTCGTCCATCACCAGTGGCGTGGGGGGCTGTACTTCAAATTTTAGGGTTAGGGTTACTGGGTTAGTATGGTGGTTGACTAGGCGCGGCAAGTTGGGCGAGGATCATGTTGGCGTTTGGACGGAGATCAAAAAATCGTGGCTGATGGTCGAAGGTGGGACCAGCAGCTGTTGGACAACGGTGGGACTGGCTGATGCTGGTCGACGGTAGGACCAATGGCTGGCAGATGGCGGCGAGGGTAGGTCAGTACCGGGGAAGATAGTGGGAGCAGGCAGGGAGAGTATAAAATGTGGAAAAGTGAGATGAGAGAGAAAAAGAGATTGATGTGCACTGGCGCGGTTGATGGTGGTGTTGGCAGCAATTGTTGACGGTGGGGTGGCCGCTGACAGTTGGAGGTGGCAGCGACAAGGGCAAGTTGCGGAGGTGTGAGGGGGCAGGTGGGAGGAGAGAGAAAAGTTTTGGAAGAGGAGAGAGAAGGTAAGGAGTGAGAATGAGTGGGGAATTTTTTGAAATAACACCTATTTTGAGGGGATTTGAAAATTTAATTTTTACAATCACACGGAATTAGGGTTAAAATTGGATCAATTCCAAATCCATTGCTATGAGTTCCCAAACACCGGAATTAGAATTCAAGGAATTGGCTCAATTCTGAAATTGAATTCCAATTGTCAGTCAGAGACACAGCGTAACAGAACTCAAAAGCCTTCAAAAGCTGTGTATCTTCCTGTGCACAAAGAACCGATGCAGGTGAAGCAAACTGAAACAGTTAAGGAAGCGGTTTAGGCTCCAGTTACTGGCTGTTGTGCAGACTACTGTGGTTATTTCTCCTAAAAGGTATGCAGCGCTTATGGCAGACGAAGATTCTGAAATTTGTGAAGGTTTTGAACCTGATGGGGAGTTTGGCAATATCCAGGATATTCTCAATAGTGGTGAACCTCCTCTCTTGTTATCTCCATGATCATTGGATCATGGAACGTGAGGGGGCTCAATGAGGGCCTCACTTAATAGGAGGTGGTGGATATTATTAGGAATTCGAAACTGGATTTGTTGGGTGTTACAAACAAGAATTAAAAGCCATAAAGCTGCTAATATATTTGGAAAAAGCTCAGACATATTTTATATAGCCACTAACTACAGTCATCACAATAATGGTAGAATTTTTCTGGTTTGGAAGGCTCAAAGCATTCAGGCTAGTGTGGTTTTCTCGTCAGATCAAGTTTGCACTGGTGCAATATTTTGAAAATAAATTTCATGGTTATCTCTCTATTATATATGCTTTAATGCTGGAGACGCTCGGAGGAGGCTTTGGCAGGATTTAGAGAATATAGCCCAGAGACTGAATGGGCCATGGATTATTCTAGGAGATTTAAACTGTGTGCTTGGTTTGGAAGAAAGATGAGCTATTGTGATCCAAATCTGCAAGATATTGCTAGTTTCGATGATTGTGTCAGTAGTATTGGTGTATGTGATTCAGCTCATGGATTTGAATTTACATGGACCAACAATCAAGATGGGGTGGATAGGAAATGGATTAAGCTGTATAGGGCTATGGCTAATGGAAATTGGATTAAAGCATTTCCTAATGCTTTGCTGACTTCCTGTCTAGTGGGATTTCAGATCACTCCCCATTCGTGATGTCCCTTAACATTCAGACTACTAGTAAGCCTAAAGCTTTCAAGTTTCTGAATTGTTGAACTGAGAGCAAGAAATTTCATTCTATTGTGCATGAGGTTTGGTCTCAACAAGTGCCAGGCTCTAAAATGTTCAGGCCGGTTCAATATTTGAAGTATTTGAAGCCGAGATTAAGGAATTTAACAAGGATCACTTCTCAGAACTTGCAGCAAGGTTAAACAGGCAAAGGACAGCCTTTGGAATTGCCAAATGCAGAACATCTTGCTTCAAAAGCAAAAATAACTCAAAGAGAACTACTGCTTTCTTAAGAAAGCTCATCTTAATGCTTTTTATCAAAGAGCAAACGTAAGGGATTTCCAATTAACTGATGGGAACACCGCTTTTCTTTCGCTGAAGTGGTAGAGCGAAGGATTGTCAACACAATCCATAAAGTTCAGAATTTGCAGGGAGGTCAGTGTGAGAACCCCAATGAGATCACAAATGCATTCTTGGACTACTACAAGTAGTTGCTTGGCGAGAGGGTAATTGTTCAGGATATGGATCAATCAAGATGGTCACATTCCCTGCTCTGATCACTGGCTTTGTCTAAATGCTCCAGTTACTGACGCAGAAATCAAAGATGCTCTCTTCTCCATCGATGAGACAAAGAGTCCTGGCCCTGATGGTTAGTCATCGGATTTTTCAAGGCATCTTGGTCTGTTGTTGGAAAGGAGTTTTGTGGAGCAATTTAAAGTTTTTTCCGCATTGGCAAGCTCTTGCATGAGGTAAATTCTACTGTGATTTCTTTAATCCCGAAGTCAACAACTTCAAAAACTGTCATGGGCTTCGGACCCATATCGTGTTGTTCTACAGTTTCTGAAACTACAAGTAAGATCCTAGCAGGCAGATTGGGTGATATTATGAGTCACATTATCGGCAAAGAGCTGGCTGGCTTTACCAAGTTAATATTTGATAATTCAATGTTCCTGCAAGAACTTGTTAAGGGGTATGACAGACAGAACATGTCTCCAAGGTGCTTGATAAGGGTGGATGTGAGAAAAGCATTTGATTTTGTGAGTTGCGATATCATTATAAAACTCCCACCTGCTCTCAGATTTCCCACTCAATCCAGTCACTGGCTCCTCACCTGTGTTACAACAGCTAGATTTTCAATCAAGATCAACGGGAACAATTACGGACACTTTGAAGGGAGAAGAGATTTAAGGCCAGGTGATCCCTTGTCCCCTTTGCGTTATGTCATTTCGGGGGAATATTTGTCGAGAATGCTAAGAGTGCTCAAAGATTATCTGCAGGTTTCCTACCATCCCAAGTGCAATAGAGTGAACCTAAGCCATTTGATCGTCTCGAATGATCTAATGGTTTTAGTGAGGGGTGATCTGGCTGCTTCTGTGAGTGCAGTGGATAACATTCTTCAACAATTTGGAGTAATGTCAGGACTTTCTTCAAATCCAAACAAAACTTCTAGAGTATTTAATTGGTGGAGTTGAGATCATGGTCAAGCAACAAGTTATGACCGCCAGTCAATATTCTGAAGGACATTTTCCCTTCAGATTCTTGGGAATTCCACTCAATTCATTGAGGCTCAAAACTGACATGTTTCCTGATCTTCTGTCCAATATTTAGAACACGATTCGATACTGGATTTCATATATTCAGGCAGAACTCAGCTTATATGTACTGTCATTTTTGAGTTGGAAAATTTCTGGAGTGCTTGTATTCTTCTCCCTCAGGCTGTAGTCAAACAGATTGATAAACCGTGCAGGCAGTTTTTGTGGCACTATTCTGGCAACAAACGGAAAATGGTTTATTTTAGCTGGAAAAAAGTGTGCAGGCCTAGAACTGAAGGCGGTTTCCACATAAGAGAGATCTTAAGTTGGAATGTAGCTATCCTATAAAGATGGCTATCAAAGATGCATCAACATAGAAGTGATGGTTGGACACAATAAATAAAGAAGTACAAAACTGTAGACTTCTGGAATGCTAAGCCTCACTCCAGCAGTTCTTGGGTAAAAATTTAAAGCACCTCAGGGACCGTTTTGTGCAGTTGGAAGGAGATAGGAATCAGGCAAAGACGCTGTTATGCAAAGGGACGAGGAAAGATAAAATTGAGGTACATGAAGCTTACGATTCTCTGAGGAATAGTTATCGGAAGGTATCTTGGACAAAGACTGTGTGGGATAACTCTGTAATGGCGAGACATTCCATCATTACTTCCCTGGCATTCGAAAACGGTCACGCAACAACTGACAATATTATTGCGATAGGCTTTTCGTTGGTTAACAGGTGCGCCCTTTGTATGAAAGCTGAAGAAACTTGTCACCATCTCTTCTTGTCCTGTGACTTTTCTAGACAAGTGATGCAAAAGCTATATGCCTCGGTTGGGTTGGCTAGAGCTCCTGGTAATCTCAACAGAGAGCTTAAATGGTATCTAAAGTTCAATAGAGGGGACCTCAAAAAAAAAAAAAGTTCGATAGAGGGAATTCCTGGCGCACCGGTAAAGGTGTTGCCGTGTGATCGATAGATCACGGGTTCAAGTCTTGGGAGCAGCCTCTTGTCAAATAAATTGACAAGGGAAGTCTTGCCCTCATTACACCCTTGTGGTAGGACCCTTCCCCGGACCCTCGCTTAGCGGGGACGCCAATGTGCACCGGGCTGCCCTTAGAGGGAATTCCTGGCGAAAGAAATGGATCACATCCTCCTGTGCTGCTGTTTATAGTATTTGGGGCGAGAGAAACAACAGGTTATTTGTGGATTCTGTCAGAAATAGAGATCAGATTGTAGACTATATCAAATTTTGTTGTGAGCATTAGAGTCTATGCTTGTAGTAAGGCTATAGATGAGTCTGATGTAGTCGTGTCTCTTGTTGGTTAAGGGATACTAGTCCTTTGCTAGCTTGTGGTGACTTTTTTTGCAAGATTTGGAGCTTCCTTCTCTTTTTTTTTTTTTTTTGAAATAAACGGACATTCATTAATATAGTCGCCAAACGGCACTTACATCAAGAATTACAACGAGACAAACATCATCAATTAAATCTAATTGACGCAATTCTTCCCTAATTAACAAAATTGAACCCTTGCTCGTCGACATCTTTGCGTCTTTCATCGGTATCGGAGATCTATGTAACTCGAAGAAGAAAAGGTCACCGGCGTAGTTAATGGTATTTGATCCCGTCAGCATCCATCGCAGCGCCATGACAAAATTAATGAACATCAGACGTAGAAATCTCGCGAATCTTAAATATAAACCCACCTATATGGTGGTAGAGATACCCTCTCGAGGAGGTAGAAACGAGTTATTATTGATAATAACTAGTAATAACTAACCAATTAGGATTGAATAATAAGAAAATTGGGGCTTACCACCATCTAATTGATGGCTGGTAGCCCCTAGATTCAGATTTTGAAGCTAGGGTTTTTGAGAGAGGAGGAGGAGAAGAGAGAAAGAGAGAGGAGGGTTTTGATATTACATATAAATCAATCTAGTTCTTACAAAAAAAAAAAAAAAAAAAGAATGCACCAATCAAGGCCAGGGTAAGTCTTTCTCTCAGGGAGCTATTTACGAGCTCTCGCTGTGTTTTGTTCTTCAAAGTTCAAGGTAAAGCTAAAATACAGATACTTTGAAAAGTTGCTTTGTTGTTTTTGTTCCCAGGTATTTTCACATTTTCTTTACTTCCACACTACGGCGGTTTCATATGACAATTCATGTTAGCCGACCCCTAATCATTTTGGGGCGGAGGCTTCTTTTGGCAGAAGGGAAAGACTGCAGAAACTCAAAATTCAATTTTGTTCATCCTGGCATAAATATTGGATAATTAGGGATGAGGTGATTAGATGGCATAAATAAATGTCTTTGTAAGGTTATCATTTTGTCTTATTGTTGGGCCACATCCACATAAACGTTAAATATGCAATTTAAGAAATATCTGAAGGTCAAGCTCCTCGTTCGTGTTGATTTCTGTTTTGGGGGCTGCAGTTTTATAAATGACTGCAATCTAATCATCTTGTAGCTGTGCTACATTGACTTGTATGTGTTGTTTCCTCAATATCATGTTCTATTTGTGCATTATAACACACATGGCTATGTTTTTCCTCAGTGCCTGTTTTGGTTGATTGACAATATCCTTCCAATGTTTATGTTAGGATGTTCAACAAAAAGTCTTGGAGGACATAGTCCTTTGGAGATATTGCAAGAGCATTTAGGCACTAGAACAATCCCAATATGTGGAAAGACTGAAATGTGGACTAAATTGATTTTCTTGGATTGCTTCAGTTGGTATCTTAAATTGTGTAAGTACATGAAAGGGTGCTTCTGTTGCTACATGTTTTTATTCTTTTCTTTTAGTTTTCCGTTTATCCTATTGGATTATTAAGATATGTTTTGACTTTCTCAACTTTCCTTTTTCACATCCATTAAGGTTTCATTCATGAAATCGTGGGTTCTCTTAATGAGCCGTTTTCTTATTTGACTATAGTACTGCTATTATTAATTTTGAAAATGGTTAGCAGTCGTTTTCGGCCAGATATTTGTAAACCAGTTGCCAAGGAGCTTGTATTGAGTTTAAGCTCGTTTGGATGACATGGGATTAAGTTGCTACGGGAAGTTCAACTTCCATGGATATAAATTCCCATGGCGAATTCCCAGAAAACTGCCTTTGGAGTCTTTGGCAACCATCTACAAATTTAGACTCTCCTTGGAATTTTCGTCCCATGTGCTATTTGGTTTATATACTCCACTTCCCATGTGAATTATTTAGATGCCTATTTTAGCTATGTTTTTGGAGGATAAAATTGTACCTTTGTTTTTATCTTATAGCATAGGGGTTGTGAAAGATCAAGGAGCTCCAACTTTCCTTGTAATAAAACTGGTCTTGCAATAAATTTATAAAAATCTTACTTCCTAGTAAGTTGAAATACCTACGGAATGTGTGGGTATCCAATTAAGCACTAAGGCATATTTTGTTTTACCTTGATGCTGTTGCCTGTCATTTATTTATGGATGTTTGCAGATCGGTTGCCTAGGAACTTGTACAATTTCCTCTTCCGTTTTTATCTAAAGTTTAGGATTTCTCAAAGGACCTAGCTTGCAAACATAGACTAGTGGAGTTGAGGTCATTGGTCTCTTGTATTTTATGTGCTTACCCCAACCTACTTAGGATTGTATTAAAACTTAAGATCTGCAGTTCTTTTGATAAAACTTGCAAAGTCTTTGAAATCTTTTCACGTGCGCCTTTAACTGTAGTAGTCTCAGACGAGGCAAGTTAAGTCTCTTGAATCAAGAAAAAAGAATGTGACATCACATCAAGTCTTAAAGCACCTAGATGTTGTCTGATGCTCTGTAAACCAGGGGTTGCTTATTCTCCTTTCTTAAAGTTGCCTGAGTCACTTCTGCGATGGAGTTATACATTTTTAACCATCTTTTCTAATTCTAGCTTCAAACATGGACTGTTTCAAGAGCCCCAACACCATCATAGTTGGGTAAGATATCGGTGGAAGGGATGGCACTAGTGTGGCCTTGGATCAGAAATAGCAAGGAGGAAAATGTTCTGTATAGCTCTTTATTTGTCCCTTTGTTTTTACTTGTGTCTGAATTGTTTTTTTTAAGGTGTCATTGTTTGTCAAACCTTTTGTCAGTATTGTGCTTTCTCTAGATTTCCTGATTTTTTTTATTCAAAACCAACATGAATACCTAATTATTGAAGTGATTTAGACTTAATTCCGTAGCAATGTCCATTATATATGTCACTCTAAGAGGGTTTCAAACTTTTTATTACTTTCTTGATGATTTACACTGTGGGTTTCATTTTCTTGTAGTCACGGAGCTGTTACTTTATGGTTTCCATTCAGAGGTTCTTATTGTCCTGGTTATTGTCGGTGAATGCAGATGATGTCTGGTACTTTGTGGTTTTAGACACTGAAAAAGAAACAGAGAAACAGTACTGGAAAGCCTCGGGAGATGACTGCCAAATATATGAAGACTCTAAACTTACTGGTTGGAGATCAACCCTTGAATTTCATGAAGGCCCATCGGATGATGGACATAAAACAGACTGGGTGATGCTTAGGTACTGGATCAACCAGAAGGAAAGATGCAGTTTAAAGGTAGCTCATGAAGCCATTGCCCTTCTACATTTACAATGACAGCATCAGTTTTTTATTGTGACTCAGCACACTCGTGGATTGATGGCTTGGTTCCATTGCCTTTGCAGGACCCTAGTTACTTATGTAGAGTATTTCCTTGTGATGAAGAATCTAGAAAGCAGAAAAGGCAGCGCCACCTAGAGTTTGACATAGTCAGAGGCCAAGACAGTCCTTTACAAGAGGAGCATGACAGCTGTGACACTCAGAATGATACCACAGAGGTTAATGAGGTTTGTGTTGCTTAATGCTGGATGAATGACTTTATGACTGGCTAATTCAGTTTATGGAAGTTTTGTTCTCAATGCTGGGAGAATCATTATTGTCTTTGTGGGTACTTTTATCATTTTATTCATAATTTCGTAGTGGATACTTCTTACTCCAATTATCTGCACCAGGGGGGTTGGATGTTTCGTTTTTCAAACGTGTCTGTACTCCCGTTAACAGATTTGCTCACAAATTTTCTTGAATTAAATTTGCATGTCCTTTTTTTTTGTTTATTAGGTGAATGTGAGAGATGATAATGCAAAGTCGTCCGATCCTGGTGAAAACCTAGACGATCTCGATTGTTTTTCTAAAGGTGATTACTTGGAACTGCTAGATCTTGTGAGTCCTGGATCTTCAGCATCTAGTTCGGACAGTTCTAGCTGTGTATCAATGGCATCTGATGAAGTTTTTGATTACTTGGCTCTTCTAAATGACTTGGAACCCGATAATAGCAATGAAGTTCAATCAAGTTCTACTAGCTATCACTTACTCCCTCCGTCCCAACTCAAACACCCCATATTCCATTTTGGGACGTCCCACCTCAAACACCCCATCTATTTTGGGACATATTTCTCTCTCCTACTTTTATTAAATTATTACATCCTCTCTCACATAATCTCTCATACTTTTATTAATCCCCACATTCTCTCTCCTCATTTTTCCTAATATTACCCCACTCAACATACTATATCAATTTTTCTTATTCCACTACAAAAAAGGCTCGGGGTGTTTGAGCTGGGACGGAGGGAGTAAGTGTTTCAATGTCGTCTACACCAAAAGTTGTTGTGAACCCTTCATCTTGTGGTATGTCTTCTATTGGAACCTGCCTTTCAATAATTCTTTTTATTTTTATTTTTGTATGCTTTTATATGATGCGTTAGTTAATAACCAGACTAACAACAAGGAGTTTAGCAGCAGAAATTAAACTTTTTTTTTTTTTTTTTTTTTTTTTTTTTTTTTTTTTTTTTTTGAGGGAAGCAGAAATTAAACTTGTATCAACAATAAAGATAAAAAATCTCTCCTATTGTGTTTTTAATTCAAATTGGCTCAAGCAACAACAAGAACACCTCAATCATCAATGTACAAGCCTTAGACGAATTTGACAACAATGGGAAAGATATGATCAACTTCTAACTTGGGAATGAATCAATGAATAAAATACAATCTCAAAGCTTGATTCTAAGTTACCAAGTTGTATGAAACTTGCCTAAGAATTGGTTATTCAACAACCAAGTTACCAACATGAATGTAGAACGAATTGTTTGTGAAAACATCACAATACAAACTGCTTCTCAAAACTTACCTAAAACCTACTACCTTCTTCTAAGTCCTACTGAGTTAAGCAAAACTTTATTAACTAATATTACCAAACTAGTCTAATTATACCGTGCTCCTTTGTGCTCCGTGCCACGTGGCGCGTTTTGATTGGGCGGAGAAGAAAAAATAAAAAAAAACCCAGAAAATCCCCTCCTCCGTTTCTCCATCTTTTTCACGTTTCACTTCCAACTTTTTTCTCTCTCCTATTCCCCCATCCTCTTCGTCGCCCACCACCACCACCACCACCACCACCACCGTCCCCATCTCTACCTATGGATCATAACCAGGTATGTCATGGATCTAAATAGTTTTGTGTCATGGATCTTGATTTTCTATATACATCCATGAACTTTAATGGAATTATCCATATAATACACCCATAATATCCATGAATTACATGGGTGATATCCATGGAATTTTCTTCTCCATGGTTGTCCTAGCTGAATTCATGAATTCTAATGTTCAATTTTTTTTTTTTTAATTTAAAAAAAAAGTGATTAAAGAAAATGGAGTTGAGGCCTTGAGGGAGGCGTCGGGAATGGTGGTGGGGGAAGTCGACGACGGTTTTGGTGGTGGCTGGAGTAGCGTGGTGGTAGTCGACCGGCGATGGAGTGTCGTGTGGTGGATGTCGACTGGCGGTGGTAGCTGGGTTGTGGAGAAAGTGGGTCGGGGAGGGGAGGAGAGAGATGGGATTTTTGGATTTGATTTTTTTTTTTTTGCTCTTTTTTGCGCGAATGACTGTGTGACACGTGTCCTTGACCACAATGATCTCTGTGGTCCGTGGAGCATAGTATAACAAATTTCTTAGGAATATCACACGGCTGTCCTAAGGACTATAAACCACCTGGGCTACTCATTAGTCCATGAGACCATTGTCACGTCCCTTGGTGACCAATTGAGCCCAATGAACAATGAGCTTAAGCTTTCACTCTCATCCGGACGTAGGACAACTTTCCCATGTGCTCTTGCATAATTTCGCCTCTTGATCACAAGGATAACTTGTCCTAGGAATAGTAGCCAAGTGTAAAATGGTTTAACTCGGACTGAACTTTGAAGTATCAAGGAAACTTACGATTGAGTATCACTTCTTTTCATTGAGGACTTTAAGTGCATGTTTGGTAAGATAAATTTTGAGTTCAAGTAACGGAGTGGGACTCCGATTACGTTTCTAGTTGTTTGGTTTAGTATAATTTTTTCCCACTCCATTACTCTCCTTTATCCCACTCCCCCCAAATGAATCCCTCCTCAAAATAGGAGTATCCCATTCCATTCCCCCTTTTTTTATTTTCTCTCACCTCCCCACCTCACCCCACCCAACCCCACTCCACTGCCAAAACCACCACCATCCCGGCGGCGAAGGACGGCCGGCCACCCAACTCGCCGGGAACGCCACCTTCCGGCCGATCTCCCTCCGGCGACCACCGTGGCGGCCTTATTTCTCATTCTCCTTGTTTCTCTCTCCTTTTTCCTCCTCTTTTCTTCTACAACTTCCTTCACATCATCGCCGACCACCAATTTTTCCACCGTCGGCCACCTCCTGTGGGCCCTAAATCAACCTTTCGCCGGTTAGACGTGGTTGCTAGCAAGGGAGGAGAGAGGAGAGAGAAATGGGAGGGGTGGCTAGAGAATGTGATGGAGTGAGAATGGCTCGTGGCTGGGTTTGCGTGGGCTGTGCCGGAGAGTCGCCGGCGCAAGACAAGACAGCCAGTGATGTCCTCACCGGCGCCGGTAGTCGGTGCTGGTGCGGTGGTTTTAGTGGTGGTGGAAGGGTGGGATAGGGGGAGGTCAGGAGAGAGAGAAAGGGGAAGGGGTTGGGGTAGTTTTTATTTTTTACTTTTTTATCCCAATAGATGAATAGAGTGATTCCAAATCATTTTTAAGTTGAACCAAACAAGTTTTTTAAAGTAACGGAACTTGTTACCACTCCACCCCTAATCCCATTCCATTCCGTTACTATTCTTAATATCATACCAAACGCCCCCTAATAATGAACTGCATTCACTTGTCAAAATAGTTTATTGAACCCGCTCGCAATCATTGATTTGAGGACCTTTTTGGGTACAATAGTCTGTGTAAAGGCTTTAGCTTCATGTAGACTGTTTAAAATTTCATTTTCGTGGTTTGCCATTCCCTCTTAAAGTCTTAATGGCTTAACTAAGATGGTGTTTTACACAACTCAAAGTTTGAGAGATTGGAATCTGGAAATATAGTTCTAGTTGTGGGTAAACAATTTTGTGGAATGTATGTATTTTGATGAACTGACATCTTTCTAACTAAAGTATTGAGGGGAACACATTGAGGTTTGAGAGTTTTGAGTTAATTGCTCTTGATATTGGACTGCTACATAGAAAAGGCTAACCTGCCAATTTAGACCTGGATCGCCACTTCTGAGATAGACTGGCCCTAGTATCGATGAGTACGAGTTCGTACTCACATGGACTAACTACTGACTAAGTACTGAGTTGACGTAATGAATTCTCCTCCGAGTGCCATCTTCCCCTCACAAGCTTGAGAACATAGCTAGATACGGCGAAAAGAAAACCCTACAGGAGAAACAACTGAATGTTATGAAAATGTTCCTTGGACAAATAATAGTAAAATGCCCTGAAGAGAACCTTCATTAGTCTGACAAATCAGTTCAAACTTGTGTGGTTCAAGGCTGACTAGGTAGTCTCACATTGTCTTCAAATGGCCTCGTTTAACATCATCCTTTCCCTTGCAGTAAGTGGTTTGCCATTGTCTGTTTTGTCATTTCTGGTTGGTAGTGTCCTTGCCATAGAACTGCTCAGCACTTACCAGGCTACACAATTCAGTTTTCATGTCCTTTGGATTTCGATGGATTTTGGATTTCATAATGTTAGCTCTGAGTCTTGGATGTAACAGTTTTATGAATAATGTAGGCTGCGAATTTCACTATGCATGAAATATGGGGACTTGGGCAGGTAGTTGAGTATACTTGTATCTTACTTTTCACTTACTGTCTTGTCCAATTTCAATTACTAGCCTTTGCTGAGCTTCCAATAACTCTGTTTCACATGGTTGTCATCTCATTACTTGAGATTCAGCTGATCTCTGGATGTTTTATTTCATTTTTAACCCTTGTTGCAGTGTCGAGCATCTGTCATGGTGACTCGAGTTTTTTTTTTTCTTTTTTTTTTTTTTAAACTTGTTCAGAATAATCTTTAACTTTTTATGGCCTGCGCAAGACGGTTATAGATGACGATTATGTTAGCCGGCCCCAAATTATGTTGGGCATAAGGCTTGGTTGATGTTGGTGGTGCCTCGTGTTATTATGCAATGCTGCAGATTTTTTGTATGCATTTCTACTGCAAATAAGTACTTTGGAGTTTGGACTATTTGTGAACTCTTTTCATCTTCTTTTCCTTTCATTATACTATGCATATTGTATTGCCTAATTTAGGGTCTTTCTCTGAACTTGCACACTACAGATTCTTTGGTCGTTGAGCATGGTCATTCACCAGGAGAACCTCTTCAGTCAAATCATCGGCCATCAGGCACGGTTGTTGAAGGCAAATCTGATGACAAAAGTGTCACTGCACTTGGTGGGCAGAATCAGAAATATGTAGTCGTGGACTCTGTTGATGCCCCTACTACCCACAAAGGAATGCCCAATAAAGGTAAGAGTTCTGATGATAGACGTGCCCAAGAGTGGACTGTGCAGGCCGCAGGAGGTGCTGTGCTCAAGACTGACGAGGGGTCCTCTAGCCAGAGACTAGCGACTGATAAAGGGAAAAAGAATGCTCGTGGGAAGATGAAGATGCTTAAAATGTGCTTCTTTCCATTCTGAGGGCTCCATTTGATGTTTTATGTCTAATACAAGGAATTAAGATTAAGGCTGTGAAACCTCCGATTTCCACACACGAGAAAGGAGCAAATTGAAGAGTATATATTAAATCCAGGTTAGAAAGCAATTCCAGATTACCTCTAAAGCTACGTCGGTTATACAGGGAGCTCCTGCAGACTTCACATTTTTGCACATACTGTAATTGTAATTAGCTTATTCTCTTCAAGCTCGAAAAACGACAGGAATGACATTCAAAATTTGTCGACTAATGTTTAAGCTGCATGTCAATTATCTTACCCTTCCATGTTTGTAGATAATACTGTGTACTTAGTAAATGTAACAGCATACTCCTATGATATAGCTTAAATATCTGAACAGAGTTCCTCTGTTATCTTTCTTAAAGGGAGCACAGGGTGCTTTACTAGGCCAACACCGTATGACTGATATTGGTCTTCTAGTTTCTTTGTTCTCCATTTGTACCTTTTGTGTCATTTAACCTACTGTTGGGGTTGACATTAGATCTGGGAATCTTCCGTATGCGACAATGCTTCACAGAAATACATGGAATCAAAATGCATGAATGTCATTCAGTAACCTTGGTTAGGCCTACATGGTAGCTAGTACTCTACAACTTTTGTCTTTTTGTTCTTTATATTATCAATCTTAAATTTTGTTTTAAATTTGCTAATTAAGTTCGGAGTGCATTAATCATGTATTCAGTTATTTTTTTACAGAAAATACGTGCATGTTAACAATTATGGGAAGCAAATTGCTAGAGGTTTATAATTTGGCACAATTAATTTGTCTACAATACAGGTCATTTAAAATTGAGTTAGTTATAGTAAATTGAGATTAGAGTAGTATAATTAATTTGCAATGAAAAATTTAAGTAGTAAAATTGAGTGTTTCGGTAACAAAAGTTTAAAAGAAAATAAAGTTATAATGTTATCTAGCTAATTTCATTTAATTAAATGAGATTACTCTGACTTTATGAGCTAGATTCGCTCATAAACCCAAGGACCTATATGGCTATATATACCTCCACTGTCCCATTTTCACCACCAACAAACACATCACTTCCAAATTCTTTGGAATATCTCTCTGATCTCTGTCTTCTCTGTTGTCAATCAATGGCACTCCACAGACTCACACCTAAGCGTCTCTACAAATTCTCACTCTCAAAACCTTCAACTCTGAACCACTTTCACCGCGACGCCTGCAAAACCCCTGCCCCGCCTGCGTCCCCCACTGGACACTTTCGACGCTTCTTCCAGAGGCGAGACATCAATCTTGGAGCGTCCCTCCTCACCCTTCCCGTAGGCGAAAAGCTGCGAGATACGCTGCGCAGTATAAACATTGAGGGGTATCGTCTTCCACCTCAGGCGCCTGAACTTTCCGAAGTTGGTGGAATCACGGTCTCTGATGTGAAGAAGATAATGAAGGTGGCGCAGTTAGAGAAGGTGAAGGCGAGGTTCCGTGATGTTAACAGAAAGACGGTGTCGTATAATCAGTTTACTACGATCTGTGTTGATGCATGCTGTGGAAATGAAGCTCAGGGGTTAGAGTTTGCTAAGCTTCTCGATGAAGCTGGAAATGTGCTCGTTTTTGGCAATATCGTGTTTCTCCAGCCTGAGCAGGTTTGTTATGAAGATCATACGCCTTAATATATTTTATGAACTTTCACTATCTCGTATTTTAACCAAATAATGCTAAAATTTGCCACATTATGTTACAACCATCTTGCATGCAATGAGTCGGGATCGGATTTGATTTGTAATTCGTTTTGAACCTAGTTAGAGCCTTAGAGGTCTAATGTATGTTAATATAAAATGACTTGTAATATGAATTTGTTGGAAAATAAAGTGATGACTTAGCTAAATTATAATTTAATGATTGTGCCGTTGGTAGTATAATTATGTTACATATTGTAGTGCAGTGAAAATCATGTCATATTAGACAATATATCTATATATGAAGAGACCTTTAACATTTCAAAATTTTCGATTAAAGCATCGAAACTAGCTATGAGAGTAGTGAAGAAAACCTTCAACTCTTACGTCAACCTATTAAATCATTCACATTTTTAGTGCTTGTTTGATGGTCGTAAGGTTTGAAGTGGTTTTTAGCCTGTTGGTTGTCTAGAAAATTAACTACACAATAAAAATAGTGCATGTTGTACTAGCTAAGCTAGCTAGTTAGCTATTAGGGTAAATGCATAGTGGTTTCAATAAGTCGCTTTATCTATACGTTCTTAATTAATTAGCATTTTAAGTTTTAATTTGTAACAATTGTTGTTTTTAATCTTTTCTAACATACGTGCGTATACCTTAAATCGTATTACCAATATATTAAACTCATTGATTGAAAATAAAGTATATGGAAGTTAGAGCAGCAAGGTAATATAGGTCAAATAATATTTCTTATATTATTATTTGCAATGCGGAAAATTTGATGGATAGATTTAACTAATTCAATCTAAGCAATGAATTGGAGTACAGGTGCAACAAACTAAACTTATATTCTTACAAGTTTTGAGTGTCAGAAGAATCCATGTGACAAAATCACAATAATAAATATAATAGTGAATGAAAAGGACTATGGAATCAAGAATCAAGATAAGATTCACACGAATTCTTTTATACAATTATACTGTACCACGGCTGAGCTTATGGAATCTCGGAGTTTGGCTTGCAGAAATATAATTTGGAGCATGTGGTTGTTCTAGATATTACTACATAACATACTCCCTCGTTTCATTCAAATGTTTACGTTGGGTTGAGTTTTGTGAAAGGAACTCGAACCCAACGTAAACAAAAAATTAATATTAATAGGGGTCGAATGTCTTTGCAAACAAAAAATATTTTTGGAAGTACTTAATTACGTAGGATTTTTCACATTAATGATGATAGTTAAATTTCATTATTAGCAATAGTATCATCATTTGTATTGTATTGAAAACATTGACGGCAAAACGATTGTAAAATTACTCGTGATTGTGTACTATATATGGGTTACAGTTTAGTTATGTCGTCACACTTAAAATCATGTTATCAAAATTAAATAATTTTGAAGCGCCTAAGCTACTACTCTTTTTTTTTTACGCTTCTTTATATATGGGGATTCAAACAAGACGTTAATAATATAATGATGCGATAACTAGTTATTAGAGTATTAGACCTCTACCATGAACTTGGAAGATAGATTCCCAGATCAGCTTTGGACGACACGTTTAGGGAAGGGGCAATGGACGTTATACATGCGAACCCCCACGTCTCAGTGCATGTTATGCCGACCCCTGCCTAGTTAGAACCTACGCCCAAGAAAGACAAAA
This sequence comes from Spergularia bocconei, assembly GCA_963457585.1. Taxonomy (NCBI): domain Eukaryota; kingdom Viridiplantae; phylum Streptophyta; class Magnoliopsida; order Caryophyllales; family Caryophyllaceae; genus Spergularia; species Spergularia bocconei. The sequence continues at coordinate 10,881,552 of OY734947.1, read as the reverse complement.
CTTTGTTACCACATTATGCGCTCTGACATTTGCTAGTGATTTCCTAGTAAGCCATATATACTTGCTCCTTAATTTGTTCTCAGACCATCAAAAGAACAAAAAAAATTTGTTCTCATGATTAGTTGGTTTTAGAGTAGTGATATACTAGTACTTGTTCTCATGACATAATTATTTTTTAGTTGCTGTTGATTTAGCACCCTTACTTACGTTAGCAAGTATTCTGATTCGATACGCACTCAACTCAATATCAATAATGTTCTTAACTTCTAACACACCATAGGGTAGATACGTAAACTATTTAGGATGTAAGCTCGCTTCTTGTTTCATAGCGTTGTGTTCGTAACAACTTGTAGCACTCCTCGTCGAGACAAATATCGTAAAAAAAAAACTTGTTTTTGGAACTAAAGTGGACTACTAAACAAGGTACAGACAATGGAACCTGAAATCACATTTACTTCTAAGTTCATAATTTAAACAACTAACCCTATAGTGAATCACTTTGCTAGACGCTTTATATATGTTAGGATTGGGCTTTACTGCCTTTTGCCATAATACAAGAAATGGACTGCCTTGACACACATAAGAACGAGCCCAGTCTAAATAAACATACATAAATAATCGTCTGACACACTCTTTTGCTAGAATCTGATAAATAATAAATCGTGTTATATAATGAATCATTCTCACTCTAGAATTAGTTAAACGCGGATTTTGTAGCGAATGAGATCCATATACGGAGATATGGTGTAAATTTAAGTTGAAATTCCAAATTTCCAATATCGTTGGAGATGTGTCGGCCATCATATACTAATCTTTGGGCGTAAGGTCAGAATCCAACATACCATTTATTAATATCAACTGCATATCTTTAAAAGAGAGTGATTGCATTTGGCAAATTGTTCTTGTGAAGTATGACTCAGAAATTCGCATAATAACCTTGTCTTGAACCATCATATTGCACTATTTAAACTTTAATAAAAGTTTCTGCCAAATCCCGGCTAATCAGAGTCTAAGATTACAAATTATCGTAGCTTAGTTTTTTGCATCAATCAATTTAAAAGAACAAAAGTGTGGTACATACATCTTCACGTCACTAATTATTTAATTAAGCAAGTTGCATGGACGACTTTTGAGGATTATGTGTACGGAAAAGTTCCAACCCATTTTGATAACGAGATGTTCTGAATATGTTAGCGTAATAAACACGATCAGTTTATAAATCACTGAGTGATTACTTTCGTCCTGACAAACTATTCTTAAAGATTTTTTATTTGAACTAGTTAAACTGAAACAAGTTTTTGTACCGAGCCAAGCATTCTATTGTACTTCGTTCATAGACCATTACATTAATACAAGGCGAATCATTCAAATGGTTACTTTCCTCTATCTTATGATGTGCATTGCAAGAATGTGTCAGATAATAAACATGGCTTAATTGAGCTAAACAACACCATCCACTGATTCACTCGTAGTAGAGCTTTCGATCGATTTTTCATTCTTCTAACGCAAAATTCTGATTGTTGTCTTGCTCGGCAGGTGGTGAAATCAGTGGAACATTTGATATCAGAATCAATCAGCATGCCAAATGAACAAAGAGAGGAAGAGTTGGAGCAGCTAGAAACGCAGAAGATAGAAATTGACAGAAAATCACACATGCTAGTTAGACAAGAACTATATGGTGGGTTGGCCTTCTTAATGATCCAAACAATTGGTTTCATGAGGCTTACATTCTGGGAACTAAGCTGGGATGTTATGGAGCCTATTTGCTTCTTTGTTACATCCCTCCATTTCGCCCTCGCTTACGGTTTTTTCCTCCACACCTCGACTGAGCCTTCTTTCCAAGGATATTACCAGTGTCGTTTTCGAGCCAAGCAGAGTAAGCTGATCAAAGCTCAAAATTTTGATATAGGGAAGTATAATCGGCTTATGAAAACCCTTCGTCCTAACCAGCCTGACCACATCTCGACCTATGAATATTCTCCGTCTTATGCTTGATGTAGTTATTTTATATAGTGTTAGTTATATGCTGCCCAAAGGACGAACTATTTTTGGGCGGAGTATGTCATTGTGCAAAGAGAAGATCTTCTCATTACTGTGGATATATATCTCAAACCATGTTGACAGTCATGACAGATTTTATGATTAAGAATGTAGAGTATACTGTACTCTGTATTTCTACTGTATTCTGTTTTGGTTTTGGCGGGAAAAGCAGTTACAGCTCTTCCGACAACTTGTAACAAACTTGCCTATATAAACCCCTCCTGTAACTCTCTCATTCACTAATGAAAAATCTGTTACAATTCCTCATGAAATTACTCTTCCTTTATTCTTTCTTTTCCGCCATTAACAAGGAGAAAGCTTCACCTTGAAGCTTTCTTCAAAGAACAAATTACGGAGTACTTCGCTTTCTAAGTTAATTACCACTCCGTCCCTATTTAAATTTCCCATGAAATTTGAAATCCTCTCACAATATACTATTTTGTGGGAAGTTACTATTTTATGGGAAGTTTAATTTGGAACGGAGTGGTAACTGTTAGGGACTACTGTTTTTTGAGTTTTCTCTTTTACAGAATGACCACTATTAGTAATTTATATAATTAGGGGGCGTATCCGGTCAGAAATATAATTTTTGTCAGAAGTCAGAAGTAATCTCAGCCATTGATTTCACATAACTCCACAACCTGAACTGCATAACTCCAGTCGCCTAACTCCATCAACTGTTACCAGTAACTCCAGCCACATAACTCCACCAACTAAAACGCGTAACTCCAGACGTCTAACTCCAGTAATTAAATTGTATAACTCCAGTATTATCAGAATTCCACCAACTTCAACTAAACTTTCGTAACTCCACCAACTAAAACGCGTAACTCCAGACGTCTAACTCCAGTAATTAAATTGTATAACTCCAGTATTATCAGAATTCCACTAACTAAAACCCGTAACTCCAATACCTCCAACGTAACTCCATCACTAAAATACGTAACTCCAACTTAACTCCAAAATTAAAAATCCGTAACTCCAATAACTCCAACCTAATTCCATCAACTAAAATACGTAACTCCAAAAATTAAAACCCGTAACTCCAATAACTCCATTAACTCCAATAATTAAAACATGTAACTCCAAGTAACTCCAATAGTTCCCTTCAAAAAAAAAAAGTAACTCCAATAGTTAAAACTCGTAACTTCAATAACTTTACAAATTAAACGACGTAACTCCAAAAATGAAAAAAATTAAAAGAAAAAAAAATTAAAAAATAAAAACAACTCACCTTTTCCCATTTTCTCTCTCCTCCCACACCACCCCAAACCCTTCCCGGTAACTCTCCCCAATCACGGCTACTGCTCCGGTCACACCCGGCCCAAGCTCAGTTGCCGAAAACCCTAGCGCCGTCCTCCACCACCGACTCCACCATTTTCGCCTCTCATTTTCCCGGTGAATCGCCGAAAAGATGAAGGAGAAGGCGGATTCGCGCCCTAAAGTGAAGTTGACGAGGAATGATGATGATCGACGAACACTCGCCGTCATCTTTGGAGGATGACGGTGGTGTCGTCGCCGGAAAAGATGACGATAGGCGGCGGCGGCCAGATCTGGAAAAACGAGCGCGAAAATGAGGGAGGGAGAAGACGGTTTTCACGGCCAAAGGATGTGCGACGGAGGAGGCTCGTGTCCGACGAAGACTCACGGTACTCCGACGAGCCGGCCGGTGGTGTCTGGTCCGGCGAAGGGTGATGCCGGTGTACGACTGAGCGCGAAAAGCGGGAAGGAGAAGGCGTCGTTTGCGGTGGAAGGGTGCTCGACGAAGACTGATGGTTCCGGGAATGCAATCGCCGTCGTGAGAGGCGTCGGCCGGTGCTGTCCCCGACGGCGATGGTGGTTGACAGAGTGCAGTGGGCGGCGGCTGCTGGTGGCAGGGGAGACGTGAATGGGGAGAGAAAAGAGAGGAGGGGAGGAGAGAGAAAATGGGAGTGATTTTTGGGTTTGGTTATGTTTTTCTGTTTTAATTTTCTTTTCTTTTGATATTTAATCTAGGCCGTTGATCAATGTGAGATGGAGGGACTAGATTACTTCTGACTTCTGACAAAATCATCACTTCTTACTGGATTTATTTCCTATATAATTATATTAATAGTCAAACAAAAAGTTCTACAAATAATATGTTCAACTTCGTTAATTTTTTTTTTTGCAAGAAAATTAGGAGACGTTTATTCTTCCGCCATGGGAAAAGGAAATGTCAAAAGCTCTTATAAAAGTAGAACCACTAAAATGTTAGAACACCCCTACTAGTCCAAGGAAGTACTCTAATACTGATTATTGTACATTTTGCTCTCTGAATAATCCAGTTCGGGTCATGGTGAGTGTCAGCAAACAACCTTGAGTTTCTCACTTCTCAAAGCAAATATACAGCAGCCATTAGACTACAAGCTTTCCATTTTGTAGCCCAATGTTTCCGATTGGTCTTTTTTTCCCTGCCATTGAAGTTCTCTCCTTGAGCTCGAAGCCCTTCTTCTCAATTTCATCCAGCTTAACAGAGCATTCCAGACTTGGTTTAAGTATACACAAGCAAAGAATAAATGCGAGTGTGTTTCCACATCCTTGCAACAGAGGTTCAACATCTATTTACAAGGATTATACATCTCTTACACAAATTATCCACTGTTGGCAGCTTCTTTTGTGCAGCTAGAGACTCGAGGAACGCGTGCTTTGGCGAGTTTACAAAATTCCAGATCACCCTATAGCCATTCATCTTGTTATACTTGGCCTTGAAGAACTCATAACATAAGGGTTTGCCACACTAAATTTGCCTCCCTTTTTCGAGGTACTAACTGTTGTTTTAGCTACGTAGATAGAACTTGTAATTATCAGTATTTCATTCCTGACTACAAGAATACTCTTCAATGTTTCAGAACTTTGTTAAATTCAATTGTCATAAATTTCGTTATTGTATTACTCATCATCTCAATGATGGCATTGAATATTGTATCTCTTGACTTTTCGTTTGCAAATTTATTATTTACTTACATGTTAGATCAACATATATAGTATAAATAGCTTAGTCGTTTGTTTGAAGTTAGTAAGGAAAAAAAAAAATGCCACACATGAATGGTATGTCGAAAGTAAAAAAATATTAAGTTAATGGAGAAGCTATGAAAATGGTGGCGTGGATAATTGTCTCTTACAAAATATAGAGGAATTTTGGGAACCTTTTGTGATTTTATGTATCAACCATATATAGTTAGATTTTATGTAGTGTATATGTTCGTACATGGTATAACATTTGTACAATAGTATCCATAGATGTTATTGCTAAACCTACACTTATCGATAAGGAAGTCCTATTGGGTACGAATCTTGACGTTCACTTGTGGGGAAATGCTCTAAGTCCAAGGTATGTGACTGCTCTTGTGGTTACATCATTTGGGGATCAATTGTCTTAAAGAGACAAGTTATGGTTGGGTCTATCGCTGGTATTCAAGTTCCCGCGATAAGACTGTTTTCCCGCGATGGACCTGTGCAGAGTTGGATTGTTGGCGTTATAACTTCTTCAATACTTATCCTATGATAGTCATTCAACATGAAGGTGATAGAATTTTTTCTGGTCTTTCTAATGACTACTTATGAACTCCAAGAACACGTGTTTCCAAGAAGTTATGATAAAAACTCTCAAGATTGTCCAGAAAACAGTGTATTCCGCGAGTTTCATTGAACATGAGTCTTGACCTCAGAACGAATCAGGCTCATTCTTCTTTGTTTTTGTGTTCTAGTCAAGCATAGGGAATAATGGGATTCATTATATTGAATTTCCAAGTTGTTTTAATCAAGTTTTCATTTTCAAGAGTTAAAAGCAATTGTTGGTTTTCCGAATCCTTGGAGTCGTAAGTCTAGAGTCACTCCTATATAAAGGGGGTTGTACCTTCATTTTATCATATCATCGAATTTTAATCTGAATATTGAGATTTGTTTTATAAAACTTGTTAAACTTTGAAAGTTGTAGCGGAACAATAATCTAGGTTAAGGGCTACAAAGGTAGTTTAGCTATCGTTGGTTTGTTTATCTGGATTGGAAATCAAATATCAAAACTAGGCGAGGTAGTCTAAGGATTGGTCGAGTTTGAGCAAGTTAGTGGCTAATTTGTTCATTCATATCTTGTTTTCTTTTATTTACGAATTAAACACATAAAGATAAAACACAAAAGGAGTCACAGTTTCCATCGCATCAATTCAATTCGATTGAATCAAACTCTTTCGAGAATTCAAACTTTCGCGATACTCGTATCACAAACGCAAACAACAATTTACTCAACGTCTTTAGAGGAAATCTAAAATTTTGGTTTTCCTCTTTATTTAGGGGGAGCATGAACTAGATGTCGAACCAAAAATTAGTTGTTATATTTCAGAATTGTTTGTTTTACGTTTGAAATGACATTATTTCCATCAATAACAATGAAATCAAAGTCAACATATTTTGATATTAAAAAATCACAATTTTCCTCCTCACTTATACCTAGACCTGGCAAAATTGCAGTTGACCCGAAATCCGATCCTAAAAACATGACCCGTAACCCGAATTAGACCCAAATTAGGAAACTAGAGGTTGACCCAAAACCGAATTTAATCCGAACCGAACCAAAGTACATCCGAAATCACGTGAACCGAAGTTGACCCAAACCCGAATTGACCCGATCCGATCGTCATCCGAACCCGAATCGAATACGACCCGAATTACTTCCAAAATTGAAATGAACGGTGACCCGAGTTTTTGTCTATCCTTACTGTGATATCTTTATTAAAAAAAAAAATTCTAATGATACTAGGTCGTGTTACATCTCAATATGTCCAAGACGTCTTCGGCCTTTATAAGACATCAATGACATATTTGTGAAACATTAACAAACTTAAAGATAACACAATAAAACACCCATAAATGTCTCAAGATCATATCTAAAAAAACACGAATAACCATAGCCTTTGTCTTTTTGAGTCAAAAGGAAAAACATTAAAAACAACGGAATAGAGTAGCGAAATACAACTAGTATCACATCTTCTGTGAGAATAGATAGTCTTGGTGTCCTTGCCATTGGAGATTGAACAAAAAGATATGCATATCACTTAATAACTAGAGCAAAAAAGTCTTCCTTCTCAGTTCCAATGTTTGCAAGAAATATGGCAGCCCTGTTCTCAACACTCTTCACTGATTTTTCTCTTCCGTCTTAGACTCTTAGTAAGAACTTCACTTTTCTCTCCTGTTTATAGTAAAAACACACTTTCAAATATGATCCCTGGTAAAAAAATTCACACACAACAAATTTAAAAAGAAAACAAGACAAAACAAAGTTTTCAGCTTTATAGCGAAACATTAAGACATGCAGATATGCATAGATCAATCATGCTCTAAGCCTACAGGACCTCTACTCCACAAGAAGTAACCCATAATGCAATACAAATCATGGTTTAAGGGTTGCCTATATATCATTTCTTCTCAAAATAAAAAGTAAGTACTAATTTACTGTTTCACACAAGTATTCCTTATAGGAGCAATACAAACGTAAAGATGGAAAAAACTCTCTACCTTGTAAAAGTGTGCAAAAGATGTGTTGTTGTGCTCTACTAGATTAGGTTCCAGTCCACGTCTGACCCCGTAAACTCTTCTTCTTCAGCAACTGGACAAAGAACAAACAATACAGTATTACTTAAACAAACCATGTGAAGTAATCGAAAATTGAAAGATAAAAGTTCAAACATCCACCTTCATAACCATACAACCAGCTGCGAGATGTAATTAGAGTTTCAACATTTTCTGGAAGATAAGAACTTCTCCATTTGTTCAGAACCCTTCCTCCAATGCTAAAGGTTGACTCGGAAGCAACTGTCGTTAGAGGCACTGTCAAAATATCCCTAGCCAGGTGGGAAAGCTCACCATATCTTCCTTCATTGCTTTTCCAAAGTGACAATACATCCAGCTGAGTGTTACGATCAATTTTAGCGTCCTCCAAGTATAAATCGAGCATGGTCTTTAAGGAACTATTCTCCAACGACTCTTCATGATCGAATTGCTGTCATGAACACATGTCAATGATTAACTAAACCATTTAAACAATATAAAAAAGATTATAAAAAAATAATGATTAAACAAAACAGTGAAAACTTACAGCAAGGTCATGTTTGCGCTTACGAGTACTTGATTTCACGCTTGAGCTCTCTGTGCTGTGACTCCTGTGAGAGTTTGATTTATTGCTGACTTCAGGAACATACTCACGAAGAAGATTTTGTAGCCTAATAACCACATCATTAACCTCCATCATAGATTTGAACTCGTCTTCAAAGTAACTCTGGTAACAAAATCATAGAAACTGTTTCTTATAACGAGGATCAAGAACAACGGCAAACGCAAATAGAATATTGTAGTTTTCATCCTTAGAAAACCAATATTTTTCAAATTTCTCCACCATTACCATGCCCATAGCTCTGATATCATTATCCCCACTCATTACCATATCCTTTAGCAACATCGAAATTCTCCACACATTCTCAAAGTAGTGATTTGCAGTAGGATAATCCCTGCCAGAAAACAGATCAGTGATGTCGCAAAATGGTTCTAAAATATCTCTAATTCTTTCAACCTTGTCCCACTCATCAGGTTCCGGAAAATGCAAGTAAGAGCGATCCTTTGCTTTCAACTCTTTGAAGGCCCTACGATACAAGATTGCTCTATCTAGCATCATGTAGGTAGAGTTTCATCTTGTAGCAACATCCAACCATAATGCCTTAGTCTCCTTAATCCCAGCCAAGTCCACACAAGACTTAAAGTTTTTCTTTCTCACCTCTGACCATTTCACATGTTTCACACTCAGCCTTATTTTCTTAATAATAGGCTTAATCATCTCCAAACCATCTTGAACAATAAGGTTTAAAACATGGGCAGCACACCTAACATGAAAATATTGACCATCACATACCAACATGTTTTCACTGTTAAGTGTTTCTCGAAGATAGTCTTGCATCTTATCATTACTTAGAGCATTATCCAATGTAATTGAAAAAATCTTTTTTTCAATGCCCCAATCACGAAGAAAATTTAACACGGCAGAATACATGCCCAGTGTGTGGTGTCTCTATATTGGAAAAATTTAGCACTCTACTCTTTAACACCCAATCACAATCCACATAATGAGCAGTTAAACACAAATATCCCTCAGTTTCACAAGATGTCCACATATCAGCAGTTAGAAAAATACGACCAGAGAGTTCTTGCAACGTCTTTTGCAATTCAGCCTTCAAATTTCTATGTAACTTTAAGCAATCAGCCTTAGCAGTATTTCTACAAATGGTCTTAACCTCTTTGTTTAAATAAGCGTGTATTTTTCTGTTACCAGCATGTTCAACCCAAGAGAAAGCATACCCATGTTCTATAATTGCTCTAGCTACAAGATCTCTGTAAACAGCTTGACAAAACGAGGCCTCACCATTAATCTTCAAATACTCTAGATAAGGTTCACAAACTTTCAGATGGTCATTCATGTTTGTAGTGCCATTGCGAGAGGCGGCTATCCAAGTAGATGTCTTACAGTGAATGCATTGCGCCCTCTCTTTTTTGTCTGTGAAGAGCTTGCCATCAAGAATCACCATCTGTTTCCAAGAAGGACTTCTTTTCTTCATTTTTTTCTTCGTCGGGGGTGGAGTAATTAAAGCTGGGGTGGTTATCATGTTTACAGAAGTCGTATCCGTGATGTTTTGCTCTAGTTGTGCCATAGATGTTGAAAGAATTCACAATACTAGTTAGAGTCTTTTTTATCAGTGATAGGAATTTTTCTAGCAATAGTGTAAATAATCAATACAAAATTAATATCTAGTGAGGAAACGTTTATATACAGGGGACAAGTCACAAAATTAAGGCATCACCTCTAACTTATGCGAATGTGTGTATCACCTCAAAACTAGTGGCTTAATTACATAGTATCCAAACACTGATAATCATAATAATAAAAGTAGTCAATCATTCACACAACTTGCTTTACTAATATATAAACAATAACAACAAATTAAGGGTGTGGAAAAGCTTTCTCACGTTTTAAATGGCATCAAGATTCAGCTCTCTTATGTTATAATTCATTAAAAGTTTTGTTGTTAAATACACAATGACAACATTGTCTCAGTGGAAAAGTGAAGCTTCAGCCTTTGCAAAAGGGACCAGGGTTCGAATCCCCTTGATGAAGCAAAAGTTTGCTATTTTTCTGAGCTAACAAAAGAGGAAATTTTTTTTGACAACTAGAGGGTTTGAACTCATTATCTACAACAAAGACAATCCATTTTGGCTGCGCAAAATCCACCCACGAGACATCCAACAAGCAACACAAGTCTCAACAAAAATATCCTAAATCAAATCCTATTAATTCCCATTCCAACTACACCCACAAAATTCTAGTCTTTAATCATTTATTGCAATCAAATAAAACTCAAACTGAAAATCCAAGAACAAATTAACCCACTAAACAATCCATAACCATATATCATCATGTTCGGGATACAAGAACACTTATCATAAATACTCTCAATTCAAAATACAAAGAGGGTCAATCAAGTAAACTATTAATCTTAAATCGAGATACAAGAACAATTAATCTCAACAAAACAATCCTACAACCAAATAACATAAATCTGGAATTTTAAGGACAGAATGAATAAGAGGCGGAAGATAGAAGATACCTGCAAATTGAAAATGGTGGAAACACTTTCGAATCGGCGGAGCAAAGAGGAATTTCTTTGTTTTTTTAATTTGGAGGAGTAAGTGAGCTTGAGAAATTCATGTGAAGGTGAGGGTGGGGGTGAGAGTGAGAGTGAGACTGAGAAAGGGGGGGGGGGGTTAGAATGTTAGATGAAAGAGATGAAGAAGAGGATTTGTTTTTTCCTTTCTTTCTGATGAATTTGATGAGTGAGTGAATGACTCATGAAAAGATGAGTGGTGACTAATGAAGAGTGAAGACGTGGCACACTCCTATCCATATCTAAGTGCCTAACTCTCCCGCTAAAACAGGGCGCAAGATTTTTTCGTCTTTCGCGCGTGATTTTGGTCATTTGGCGCCAATATGATTCCCAATTCTAGAGTTGTAAAGTATTTTCGTTTTTTTTTTGGTACAAAGGAGCAGCTAATGCTGCGGGGGTGGGGGTATGAGGATTTGAACCCGGGACAACCCCCTGTAAAGTATTTTCGTAGTAGACTAATCGAAATTATTGTACGGAGTAGTAGACTTTAATCAAAAATAAAATGTCTTCAAAAAAATCAAAATAGTGAATAAAGTTTTCTTTCTTATTTTGTAAATTTCTACCAATAATGTATTATACAATATCGTACTAAGATTATCGGTTGTACAACTTGTACTAAAACTCTACAAGTCTGATACATGATTTGAGTAGAGTATGGATATACAGAATAGTAGCAATGCCTTAGTTCGTAACTACGTAAGTAATCATATGTTAGCGTGCGGTAAAAACTTAAAGGTACGAGTCTTTGTATCACTATGGGTATCTCATTAGACACATTTCAATTATTCCTGGTTCGACTGAGCCAAATATGTTTTATCGATAATCTGAATGGACCTATGCTATTATGCTAGCAATCTTTTAAAAATTCATACGACGTTGTGAAAAAGCCATATTAAATATGAAATTTGTAAGGTGATAAGATTTAGGTGTTAATTAATATTGTCCAATCAACAAAAAGGATGTTTAGTATGTCACATTCAAACACACTATTTTGTTTTGATGTATTCGGGATCCTCAATTGCTCGAATCAAACACACTATTTTTTTTTATGTATTCGGGATCCTCAATTGCTCGAATCAAACTAATTGCATTAGTTTGAATCGTACTCGTCATAACTTTAGAGGGTAAAAAAAAATCAATAAAGTCAACTGATGGATATTATCAAGAGATAAAGATATTACAATGGTATCCGAAACAGACCCGAATCCACCTATCTAATCAGATCCGAAACCGAATTAGACCCGATCCGAATTTGACCCGAGTAGTTTAACCCGTATCCGGAATAGATCCGAATCCACAAATCCGAATTTCACCGGAAGCCGAATTAGACCTGATCCGAATATGACCCGATGAATTAAAACCCATATCCGAAACATACCCGAATTCGCCAAACCGAATTGGACCCAAATCCGAACTTGACCAGACCCGATCCGAAAATGACCCGAATTTCCAATGACCCGACCCGACCCGAATTGACCCGACCCGCATCCGACCCGAATGACCCGTTTGCCAGGTCTACTTATACCTCTTACCTCATGACTATCTTTGACCAATTTGCTAACTAATGCAGCAAGTGCAGCTAGCAATGTCAATCTGAATGCTCTACTGCATGGCTCAATGCATTCACATGGGTGTCCTATCCAATTTTACTTGAGATTGAGATGCAAGTCTGTGCATGTCTTACCTGACCTTGCTATCTTTGACCTCAGCGACTACTATTCTACTTATCTAGTACATAAGGCTTAAGTCCTACTCTGAAGGTGTTAGTTCCTGCAGGCGTATCCATATTTTACTTACAAGTATCCGAGTCACTGTTGATAGTAGGTGTAGTACCATGTGGGGGAAAGGAGGGCGTTGTTTGTATGAGCAAAGGAGATCACATGCACAGAAAATTGAGGCTCAAGGCATGAGCTATATTGAAACCGACATGGGAGTGGCCATGTTCTTTTTTCAGCCTTAACAACACACAGCTCCCTGATGCCCCATCAGAAGCTGCATAAACGGACAACTGAAGAGCCTAGGATTAGCCAATAAGATTGTCCTATAATTTCTAGTTTTTATTTTCTGTAAAATCATCAGAGAATTTCATAGAAATTGCCTAACTTCTATCTCAGTTGTACTGTACTATATTGGATCTAAGTTTTGTGATTTTGAGGCAGACTATGATGAAGTGAAAGTACAGTTAGGCTTGCCAAAACTCTCTTCCTTTGCGGAGATTTTAATGAAATTAAATTTGAACCTTTGTGGTCTATTTTCATTACTTATCTTATATTACAATTTTATTACAACATGTTTTCTTATTATATGTTGCAACTAAGACCTCTATTGTTAGATTTACCAAATACTGGTCAAAATATTGTAAATGTATTTAAAAAAAAAGTTGGTGACACGCGAGGCCTAAAGTGAAGGTTTTTGATGGGGAGAGCGAGGAGTTGTTAAAAAGGTCTAGAGGTGGCTAACTTTATCTTTTAACAAATAGCTATTGGGAGCTGCTGGCTGATTTATAGTCGAGGTGAGGATATGGGTTTAATGGTGACTATGTAATGGGAGAAACGAGAATGGAGACAAAAGAAAGAATAGAGAAGAACAAAGGTCGCCAAAAGGAGATACTGTAGAAACAAGTTAAAAGAGATCATTAGTGTCTTCGTCAACATGCTTAGATTACAAATAGTAAACTGGTAGGGATAGAGTTGTTGAGAATACTTATCAGGAATACTATTGTCCTAATACGTGAATCTCACATTAAATGTAACACCCTGGGTCATCACCTGCACCGAAAGTAGTCACATACATCTGGGTATTACATTAACTAATAAGAGTAATAATTTGAATTTTTTTTAGGTTAGGTTAGGTTAGGGGTACTCCAAATGAAATATGTGATTAGATGGTCATGAAAGTTTAACAAAAAAAAAAAAAAAGAAATTAACGAAGGTTATAATGACAGTTTGGCTTAACTTTTAAAAAATAATTTGAAACGCAAACCTCAAGGGTAGTTTTGGAAACGTGGCAACCTTGGTTTAAAAAAAGTCGGAAACTACATGGGTAATGTGGAAAATATCCCTTTATATTTAAATAGTTAGAATTATTATATATTTATTGTGGATGATTCAGGGGCCAAGAATTTGGGCTTGGTCAACAATGATTAGACTTAGTTCAGTTAGGATCTGAATTGGGCATCAAAAGGAAAAATATTACAACATAAAAGTAGTTATGTATGTCCAAATAAACGTATAACGAATAAACCGGTAATAAACACTACTGACAATTGAAGTTGAGGTATCTCACACATATCCTTTTAATTTAATAAAGAAAAAGAGACAAAAAAGAGATGTACCCTTGATTCTCACGGGCGCAAAAACTCGTTTGGGTATAATTTGTACACTTATCACTTCAAGTGTTATCAATCATTATATAATAATTACTAATCTAATTATTTTAGCTAAAAATAAAACTATTTGTAATTTAATTAGCTAATTGTATATTTTGACAGTCTGCACAAAAACTGTAATTTTATTTATTCGACCTGAATTCCGAACTCGTAATACACTATCCGCTATGATCAATTTACTCTTTACATGAAAGGCTGAAACATTAGGTTTATACTATATATTACTAAATAAAAATATAATTATGTTTGCAGAATCTATTTTAATAGCTCTGATCGAGAGGGATCAGTTGATTACCGCTGTTAAACGACAAAAACGTCAAACTCTAGTCAGCCAACTATTATGAATCTACGTTATTAAACTGATTTATTATCAATATATCCAGGTTTATTCCTCATTAGGTTTAATCAGTCATCGCATCATTGTCGGAGGACACCTACTCCAACACCTTTATCTTGTTTACTTAGAGAAAATATTTGGTTGCCGATGGCCACTGCAATTTCCCGATTTGTATGCGTCACTTGGATACTTTTTATTATGTTTTTGACGTTCCAAATGAAGTATTCTACTTACAATGTGCATTGCATATCGTGGATAGCATTTACTATGTATATTTTTTTTTCGAGTAAATGTAAGAAATTTTCATTAGAATAAAATGAATTACAAAAAACCCGGATTATAAAAGAATCTAGCTTAAACAGCCAAAGACTGTCCCAAAAACAACGACTCATTTCTATACAATGTTTCTCTTTTTCAACCAAATCATATCCTTTGCACTAATGTTGTGAACTTTCCTTTGGATTCGGGCTCGGGCCTCCTTCTTTATTATCTCCACAATTGTTCCCGGCCTGCTTAGAGCCATCTCAATTCTTCACTTGTTCCTCGACTCCAAAATCAAACTACAAATGATTGCTCGTGTAGTCTGAGTTCTAATCCTCGATCCCATTCTCTTTTTGCAACACCACAATATAATATTGACTACTGGGAAATCAATGATGCACAATTTCTTGACTAACATTAAACACCACAATATAGTATTCATATTGGAACATAAGGTGTTCGTGAGTTTCTGGTAAACTGTAGCACAAGAGACACTAATCATCATGCCTAGCCTATGTAGTCTATCCTTCAATTGTAGTCACCCATTCATAGCTAACCAACAAATGAATGCGGCTCTTGCAACACAGTGTGTCTTGACCATATGAACTTATCCCATTGCACTTTCGGATTTATTTGGCTCAGGCATTTTAACCCAGCTGAAACAGAGTATGCCTTCCCATTGTCCTTCCACCGCCCCTTTGTAAACCCTGCTTGCAGCCTCTGCCTAGTTGCACATATTTTCTTCCAGCTTCAGCTAGCATCAGTAGGTGGGATGTAATGATCCCATACACTCCCCTTAAGATAGTAACTGTGAATCCACTTCACCCACAAGGTGTCAGCTTTCTTGTAAATCCAGTCTACATACTTGCCAATACTAGCGATGTTCCAAATGAATATGTCTCTGATTCCCAATCCACCATTTTCCTGTGGTTGACAGATCTTTTCCCAAGAGACAACAACAGTTCTAACCATATGCTCTCCTCCATCCCACAAGAAATTTCTGCAAATTGCAACAATTTTAATTTCCTTAGCACCAACTTAGGGAGGAGAAAAACTCTTGCCCAGTAGTCATTGTTGGGGTGAGTTCGACTTCGGGATAGATGGGGTCTGTGTCTCTATCCTGCGCAATGAACAAACAATCAAGGGGGCGCGGTTTTACCTAGGCGACGCCCCTCCGACGGTCAAGTCAGTACTGGGTGCGGTCGAGGAATGGGGTGTCAAGATTCACTTATAGCAATAAATGTGTCAAGGATGTGGAAAGTGGAATTATAATGAACCTGGATATGTGAAAAATTGAGGGTATTTATAGTGAAAGGAGTACCCCAAGGGAATAATCCTAGGAGTCTCCCCTTCATCTTAACCCTCCTTTCTCTTGACCATCCAACAGATGAGATTTATTGGGCATTATGGGCATCACATGGGCTTTATCAAGACATTGGGCCTCTATTCTTAAGGGTTGTGGCCTCATTTGTAAAATGAACCGCAACAGTCATGGAGATGCAATAACACAGCTTTGACAAGGGTTAATCTTCCAGCATATGACAATAGCTTGCCACCCATGCAGGGCCGACCCTGAGGTAGGGCGAACCCTGGCAATGCCCAGGGGCCCATGCCAAAGGGGGGCCCAATTGCTAAAATGGGCTGCAAGCCTGCTTGCCTAAGGGGGAAGAAATCAGGGAAAATCTGCAAATCAATACAATGGTTAGTTGGACTTAGTCGTGATATTTTTTTGTAAGAAGTTTATTTATTCATCCATGACGGGAATAAAAGGTATCTTTCAAAAATAATCCACTAGAGAATTACTCACTAATAAGACTATCAGTAACATCCTTTGGGACATTATTTCCTAGCCAGCCATACACTCTGACACTTACAACAAATTTGATTATGTTTACTATCCATCGAATACTATGCTCTTTGTCTTCAAAAATTCTGAAATTCCTTTCCCCCCAAAGTGTATATATTGTTGCAGTTATACCACACCTTGCCCATCTGGATTTCTAGTGCTTACCCTTTTTCCTTTGAGCAAACCATAGCAGCTCCTGCTTCAGCTCCAGTTTCTTCTTGAGATATCCAACCGTCTTACAATATAGGTCCAAACTTCTTTTGAGAACTTGCATTTGAAGAATAGGTGATTGTGGGATTCATTGGCTTGTTTGCAAAGGATACATCTATTAATAATCTGCAACCCCCTTCTCCTCAGGTTATCCATAGTTGGCACGCAGTTCTGGACAGCTAGGCTGGTTGTAATGCTGTGTTTTGGCATTACAGCCCTATCCCAGATTGTCCTATGCCAGTAAACTTGATGGTGGTTAGCTCTGAAGTAATTGTAGGCCTTAGAAACTTTGAACTTCCCTCTTTTACACCATTTTTTCATTTCCTCCTGAGCAGCATTTTTGCTCCCTGTTTTACTCCGCAATTCATCCCTAACTACAATAATGCCTCTCCAGCACTCAGCATCAGTTAATTTGTAATCTACTTCCGACCAGCTTTGTAACACCCCAAAATTTTGGCCAATTTTAAAACATTATTTTAATACAAAGACTGCCAAAATCCGACAATATTACAATCGATGTACAAACCTGACAAACTAAAACCTATTTGTTAAACCTTTTAAGACGATACAACTCCTAAACAAATAATCTAGTACACATACGCAGCGGAAGTTAGACACTTCTTCAAGTAGAACTCAATAGATGCATCCATCACAACCACCTGTGGTAGATTTAAAGCACAAAAACCACAGTTGAAAAAAATCAGAAAATTGAGTAAGCTAACACCTCAACTTGTAAAAATCAAAACACTTACCTGAGTTTTCGAAAACATTTAATTTTCCATTTGAAAACAACACTTAGCACATAACCAACTCACAATCTAAATCTCACGGGTTGGTTAAGCGTGAAGTGTGACGCTTATCCACTAGACTAAAGAAAGTTCAATTTAGACTCGTTTTTCACTTTTGCTCTTTATTTTTCTTAAATGATTGTAATGGTTTGATTTTAGATATAACGGTTTTGTATTTTGGTTTTGGAATTTAATAGACCATTAGTATTGTTTCTTGCCTTAACGATTGAATTGAGGTGTCAATCGTGGCAGTAACACTCCAAATTGTCCTTATTTTAAATGAAATGCATTTTCTAAAATCCCAGGAAATTTGGGGTGTTACAGGATGACGTGTCATGCCCACATGTTTGGGATTATGATTCTGAAAGGTAAGATTTTAAAATATTTCCCATCAATTCATGGGTATAAATTAAAGCTGACTTTTCCTTAATGCCTTTTAGACGTTACTCTCTCCGTTCCAGTGGGATGTTAGACTATTTCATTTTGGGGTGTTTCAGTGTGATGTTGGTTTTTCCTTATATGGGGGGTTATGTGTTTAATTGCAGTGTGGTGCTCTCAAAAAAGCTCAATCCTCTAACGCTAAATCCTCCACTTTTTCGGCGTGGACATGATTTGAACCTGTGTGATATCAATATATTGCCCTTACTTCTAGTCTTCTACCTCACCTTGTATTGGTTTTGTGAGGATTTTCCTTTTGTCTTTCCTCTACCCAACTTTATTTTATTGGTTTTTGATGCAAAAGCAAAGTCCAACATTTCACTGGAACAGAAGGAATAAAAAGCAAAAATATTATGTAGCATGTCAATTATATGAGAGAATTACATGTGACGAAGAACGTGTTGTTTGTGAACAAGAACATGTTGAATGCGGACTTTAATTAGATTCAAGTAAACACCATTATTTTAATCAAATTAGATTAGATTCATTCAAATCAAACGCAATCAAACCAAATTAAACTAAACCATAAAAAGTCAAATCAATAAAATTAGAATTATCGAAATAACATTACATGAATCTATTATTTATTTCTTTTCATTACAAATTCGTCTAGATTCATTTAATTATAGATCCAATCAAATTAAATCAATACAAATCAAACTATATCAAATCAAATCAAATTCTCTCAAATCAAATCATATCGGATGATAATTTTCCAAATAACAATAAATGAATCAAGGTATTTATTATTATAATTCATTCGACTAGATTCATTTAATTATAGATCAATTCAAATCAAATTTCTTGATATTAAATCAAATCATAAAAATACAGTCCTGGCCTTAGCCTCAATAAAAAGGCACATGCCTAAAGAAATTAAAGCACACGAATTACTACAACAAAAAAAAAAAATATACAAAGTTCGCTCTTAGTAATTCATTTGTTATTTTTGAGAATGGCTGCCTCTTTGTGCGTGAACATTTTGAATCCGAGTTGGTGGTATCCCCTTGCACCACCTAACCAGGTTTAAATTGCAAATAAAAAACTTGTTTTTTGCTTCAAGTTTAAGGATAAGTCATGAATTTGCAAAAGTCGTTTTAATATTTAAAAATGTTCCCTTTTTGTCCTTTTTATGGTTTTGATTTTTTGGGTAATTGAGACAAGTTTGATTTTACGCGTATCATATGTGCCATAATGAACTCAAATATTATATCTTTGTTAAACTAGCTATATTTTAAGACTAATATTCCATTTTTTTATTCCTATACATACAGGGACCTATTAACGAGGATGATGTTTCAACCCCAATATAGTATGCTTTGTGGTGCCGACTTGATATTGATGGTGATGCAATGACGATTGTTGTTTCTTATAATTTTATGTACTAAAAAGTGCCTTCAAGTTTGAGGAAATAAGGATTATCCATCTTCATATAGGATGGTAATGATGTGTAATTTCACATATTATATTTATATCTTCGTGAAGCTGAGTCAACCTATTTTGCGATTAGACATTTTCTTCACATTGAACTGAACTATATGGTCAGACATTGGGATAAAGAATATGAATAATCGATGTTTTCACCCATGTGTTCAATAATCACATACTAATTTCCCTTTTTGTTCTAATAACCACTACGCCAAATATTGCATTTAATGGCGGGTTCAAAATCAACATGACACCGGTTACACCTAGTGTATGAACTGCTGGTGTCTTAGATCTTAGGTTAAGACACCGATTACATAAATCAAACCCGGTGTTAAATAGTTAACATATGACAGAGGTTCTACCAAAAATCAGTGGTATATCTGTCACATAACACACCGGTTATTTGGCCTACCCTCAATCCCCCTTGAAACTTTTACTGGAGTAAAAGATTTCGCCCCAAACATTCTTTTCTCTCTCCTTTACGCATCTTCATCTTCTTCCTCTAGTATGTTTCGTTTTCTCTCTCCTCTATTTCACCTTTTTTCTTCTTCTCTCCATTGATTACCCCTTAACCAAACCTACGTAGAACATTACCCAAGTTATCATTAAGCTAGTATACTAAACTTGCAAATCAGGAATTTATTACCTCCCTAATCAATCCCCCACTAATTATATACCCATGTATTTGTTCCCCTCTAACTATTCCTTGCATACCAGGCAAGGCCTTATTTAGAACTTGTAATAGTAATATTGTTGAAGTATAAAAGACTTTAATAACTTCTTAAAATAATGATAATTTTTTGAGAATCATATTCAAATATTTACATGCGAATTACATGTTAGATGCACTTTCATTTTTTTTTCTTTTTCCTATTTGTACATTCTAATTGAGCTATATCTATAACAACTCTAAATTTTTGACAAAATTAATTACGAAAACTAAGGATCATTATGCGACAATTAAGTATCCAAGTTAATTGTAAGGCGAAACCATATACGAAATTTGAAATATAAATATACATGCGGTTAAATAAAATAAACACCAAGATTTTGGCGCCATTGACGGGAAGGCAATGGATATTAGTGTAGCTTTAGGTTTGATAGACTACGTTTTTTTATTTATTTGTTCTTCTATATTCAAAATCTGCAAGCATGGCTATTTTTTATTTCCCTCAATATGACGATAATAAGCAGTTTCATCCTTAATTTGATCGTCTTGCTGAGTATCTCGGTCAATGTGCTTCTATCGGGTTTCAATGTTATGAGTGGCAGTTATAACCTGTTGTTTACGAGTGCATGTAACACCCCCAAATTTCGGCTAATTTAAAACTGATTTTATTATGCAAAACGTGCCAAAATTCGGAGATATTATCAGCTAATATACAAAGCCGGAGATACAGTTGTACAAAACTCTTATAAAATAAAATACAAATGCGGAAGCGAAATAAAAAAACTACTCTTGACTCTTCAGCTGTACTCCTGACTCAAACCTGCAAGCAAAACTCAAAACAAAGGACCTACCCCCATGACAAGGTAGCCCGAAGGAAAACGTCAGCATTTCGCTGAGCAACACTACTCTACCAAAATATAAACTGAATAATAATATTAGTCATGGTTTTATATATCTGAATAATACGAGGACACATTAGAAAACACATGCAAAGTGTAAAACACTCCCCGAGGACTAACCTGCTAATCCTCGTAACTTACTCCTCTCTAGTCTCCTCGATATAAAAATTTACGACCTTAAAATTGATTAAAACCTTAAACTCATAATTCTCGTAACTGAACTCCTTCTCAAAACTCAACTTTATCTTTCTCAGTACCACACTTTCATCGTCGATCCTAGCTCTCGGTAATGGGGTAAGTGAACTGGCGGTATAATCGCGAAACAATACTTCTATCTCAATTCTCAATATCAAACTTGATCTCTTTCTATCTTTTTCTCTTTGCCACTCTGGGCTCTTGTTTGGTAACTTAGCTCAATCTGACATCTCAATATAATAATATCAAAGGTTCAGTGAACCATGCTCAACACTTAGGAGTATAACTCTAAACTACTCGGCCCCATACCAAGTATAAAGAACGACCAATTCAATACAACACGGAACAAAAATCTGAATCTCATAGTTTGGTCTCAAACTTGAAATCTCAATCATTGACTTTACTACTCCGACTAAGGGACAACCAAAATCATCAACTATTATGAACTAATTAGTTACACTACCATTATAACTCTCGGCAAAGTGTCCAATCACATAAACCACCCTCTGGGAATCATATACCATCAAAAGTCAATAGCAACTTAGATACCCACAACATTCTGATCTTAAATGTGCACACCAATAATAAATTACCCAAAGTTTCTACATTCCATGAACCCCTCTTCGATCTAATCCCTCCGGCTCAAGAAATATACGAAATCACTAAAGGTAACGGCTATCACACACTAAAACAAAGCATACTCAACTTTACACATTTGACGCATATAACACTTTAACAATGTACACCCAAAATCACTATTGGTACTTATACACACAAAACACCTGGGTCTATAAATAATTATAATAACCTCGATTAAATCAGCAGAAATATTGTAACTTTGAAGTCGCAAAAATAAGTATATAATAATTTATAAACTCTTCTCGAATACTCAAATTTGGGGTAGAGGTATCAGTAACAGTTAAGTGGCCAAATGTCCCGAGTGTGCGCACCCCTTAAAGGGGTTACCCCAGTAAGGAGGATCAAAAGGTAGGGAATGTAATCAACTTATCCCTCAGGAAGCTATAAGGGACGTCTCCCTTATATAATAATCCTCATACCCGGACCGACCCATAAAGAGTCAACCCCGATTTTATAGAACTAATCAAACTTCTGTGCTTTATTATTGTACTATGAATCTCATAAAAACTTTATAAACCGAAACCAAATAACTTCTCTTTTCAAACTTTATTGAACATATAAACATATTTTCCAAACAACCTTCTCAATTCAACGTACAACAAAACTTAAATACGCTTACTCAACTTTAGAAGGAGGTAAAATTCTCTTTTATTTTTAAGGAGAAAGACGACATTCAATTAAAGTGCAAACGAAAAGTTAACAATCTCAGTCTCAATCTATACCATGATCACAACTCAATACTCAAAAGCCCGGAGGCTCAAAAACTGAAATTGGGCCATTCTCATAACTGTCCTTTCGACATCTTAAAAAGAAGCCCTCGCACTTATGACTCTAAAACACAATCACACAAACTAACTCTCGTAAAAATTGCACTACAAAAATCAAGAACACCCCATTACTGACTAACATCAAACCTCTCCTAAGAGTTTCCCGTCAACTGCACCTCATAACTCGTACCCAAAATGATATATGAATCCTTACACTTATCATAATCGCTTAGTTTAATCACAAAGCCAAACGATCAAAACAAGGTATTACCAAACAATATAGTTTCACTTATCAGTTAAACTTACACACATGACACATAAAATCTAGCACAATAATTATCATAATAACCTTGATCAGATAGTAGAAATTGTGTTACCTCATAAAGTATAGATATCGAATGAAAACGGCTAACAATCGATCCAAGACTTAAGCCCAAAAATAAGACGTGAAGACGGAGGACGATCAACTGATAGTACGCAGTAAAACCATGAAGATGACGAATGATTATGAAAAAAATGGTGGTGATGTTGGAGAAACTTATGGAGGCTACGGCTATTAGAAGAGAATGAGAAATTAGGGATCAAAATGAAAAAGGAGGCTTTAAACTTTTTGTCACCAACTTACTCACTAAAACCCCTTTTCTTTTATTTTTTTTTTTAATTTTTTTTTGGGTTAAGTAAGTTGTCTTCTAAAGTGTTCTTTCTTCTCTTTTTTTTTTCATTGTTTGTTTTCAATTGAAATAAAATGGAAATAAACTAAGAACATAAAATATATATTTACCCAAAATGATAATAAATGATACAGGAAATTAAATGTCTGAAAAATCTGGTGTGTTACAGTGCATGAATTACGCTAATAGATGTATTGCTAACATAATATCTAATGGCCGAGTGTGTGTTATTAGTTATGATGAGTGTTGGGAATTTTTCAGGTATATGGCCTCGAAATGTTTGGAGGTAGAACTTCAAGCTCAAAATCAAACTCCTCACTTGATTTATCCAATCTTATACACCTTATTGATGAACAAAACTAAATGTTAGACTACATTACGGGTCTTGTTGCCCAACCTTTGATTTCATCTTGTGGCATTTCTTCTACATTCGACGATTTCGTTTTTCTTCAAGGTCTTTAGAGGAAATAATCTAAAATTTACTCAAGGTCTTTAGAGGAAATCTAAAATTTTGTTGTTCCTCTTTATTGAGGGGGGGTATAAACTAGATGTCGATGGAAAATATAATTGAACGACATAGAATTGAACAAAACTAACAATAGATGTCATTTTTCAGAATTGTTTGTTTTACATTTGAAATGACATTATTTCCATCAATAACCCAAACAAAGATAATATATTTTAATATTTAAAAAGCACAATTTCCCTCCTCACTTATGTCTCTAGCCTCACGACTATCTTTGACCAATTAGCTAACTAATGCAATAAGTGCAGCTAGCAATGTCAAGCTGAATGCTCTACTTCATGGCTTAATGCAACAAGAGGGGTGTCCTATCCAATTTCATATGAGATTGAGATGCAAGTCTTATGTGACCTTGTTATGTTTGACCACAGAGTGATGATTATCCTACTTATCTGGTACGTAAGGCTCAAGTCCTACTCCGAGGGTGTTCATTCCTACAACCGTATCCATAATTTTCTTACAAGTATCCCAGTCACTGTTGATAGCAGGTGTAATCGACCTGAATTCTAAACTCGTAAAATAGTATCCGCTATAATCAATTAACTCTTTAACTGAAATATTAGCTTTATATTATATTGTACAATAAAAATATAACACCCCTTGCATAATCTCTCTTTATAGTTGTGACAGAGAGATCCGTTGATTACCGACGTTAAACGACAAAAACGTTAAACTCTATTCAGCCGACTGTTATTACTTTACTTTATTCATTTGATTTATTATATTCAATATATCCTGATTTATTCCTCATTAGGTTTAAACAGTTATCGCATCATTGTCGGAGGACACCTACTCCAACACTTTTATTTTGTTTACAGAGGAAGAATATTTGGTTGTCGATGGCCACTGCAATTTTCCGATTTGAATGCATCACTTAGATAGTTTTTATTATATTTTGACGTTTCAAATGAAGTATTTTACTTACAATGTCTGTTATAACATCGTGGATAGCATTTACTATGTAATGTTTGTCACTTTGAATATATTTTGGACGCATACTTGGATTGTAGGAGCAAAAGGCAAATTGAAAAATCCATCAATGATCCCAGAAAAAAAAACATGCTTTATGGGTATTATAAGGATATATTCACCCTTTATAATAACATGCTTAATGTATTTTTTCATCCTCGGAGAACAAGAAAATTAAAAGGTTGTATTATAGCTGGTGGAATATATTTTTCACACCAATTATAATAATGATTTGGGACTATGATTCTGAAAGCGAAGATTTTAGAATAATTTCCATCAATTCATGGGTATAAATTAAAGCTGACTTTGTCATTAATATCTTTTAGACGTTACTCCCTCCGTTCCAGTGCGATATTGGACTATTTCATTTTAGGGTGTTTCAATGTGATGTTGGTCTTTCCTTATATGAGGGGTTATGTGTTTAATCGCAATGTGGTGCTCTCAAACAAAGCTAAATCCTCTAACGCCAAAACCTCCAATTTTTAGGCGAGGACAAGATTCGAACCTGTGTGATATTAATATATTGCCCTTACTTTTAGTCTTTATTCTCACCTTATATTGGTTTTGTGAGGATTTTCTTTTTGTCTTTCCTCTACCCCACCTCTATCCCACCTTTATTGGTTTTTGGTACAAAAACAAAGTCCAACATCTCATGTTTGGTACAAAATCTAGTACTCGTGTTTGGCTGTGTCTAAGGTTTTGTTTGTGCCTCTTGCCTGCGTGGAAAGAGTACTCTTGGCCATTTTTCCTAGTCATTTTATCTCAGACTCTTTGAGAGTTAATAGGGTATGAATCAAAATTCGTCTTTGATGGCATCTCTAACATTGCATACCCAATTGAGTTTGGATTTCTAGGACCAAGCCGTTTTGTATAAATGTGATTTCTTAAATGATATGCGGAGATTGTCATGTTTACACGTACTTGTAATAGTTTGGCTTATATCCATGTTAACATCTACGAAGTATCATGTAACTCTTGTTCTCTTACGTTCAATGATATTTGAATTGATGGAGTAACACTCTCAGTTTCTAGTACGAAAACGCGACTATATATCAATTTCAACGGTGGTGGCTACGTACTATGTATAGCGATTTCTCAAAGAGACTTTGGCCCACCGCCCATAAGATCATAAGCTTTTGAATTTTTGGTAAGTAAATTATAATATGTATGTCAATATTCCCACATAACATTCAATGAGACATGATATTTTTGATGGTTTTTGTTTTACAGTTCCAACTCTTCCAAGTTTGTAGATTGTTTGACGTCTTGGAGTGAGGAAGCTTGATACATCCAGTGCGAAGTGTGAGTTACAGAGTATTTAGCTCAACATAACATTAGTTTTGTGCCTTTGTAACATTAGCTTCCAGTAGATGGTTTTGGTACCTATGTTGGACAAGTACATGAGTATTATACTAATTTTAATTTTGTACTCTGTAGGATGTGGATGAAACATTGTATGTTTTGTTTCATCAAAAATGTAAGATATTTTATTATATATGGATACCATGAGATTTATTTATATACATTAATTTTGTATTTCTATCTTATAAGTTATTTGTTTGTTTCATTTATATATGTGGGGTGATGGAAGAAAAGAAATCTGAAATGCACGTAGAGCACGCGCGACGATTAAAAAAAAGAAAATCAAATATCTACAGCGGTTTGGGACCAACCACTATGATATGTAAACTCTATTTCACAGCGGTTATGCAAGGACCGCTATAATAGGAACATAAAACAATATACATACTACAACACTTGATACCACAGCGGTTCAACAACTGCTGTAAATTGATATTTTGACCGCTGTGATATGTCTCTGTTCAACCAATTGGTTGCTGATGGCCTCTGCAATTTTCCGATTTGTATGCGTCACTTAGATTGTTTTTATTATGTTTTGACGTTCCAAATGAAATATCCTACTTAGAATGTCTGTTGCACATCGTGGATAGCATTTACCATGTAATTTTGGTCACTTTGATTGTATTTTGGACGCATACTTGGATTGGAGGAGGAAAAGGCAAATTGAAAAATTCATCAACGGTCCCTGAAGAAAATACATGCTTTATGGGTATTATAAAGATATATTTAACCTTTAGAGTAACATGCTTAATATATTTTTCATACTCGGAGAAAAAAACAAATTAAAAGCATGTTTAATAGCTGGTGCAATATTTTTTTTTCACACCAAATATTTATAATCACCACGATTATGAACGATATCATATACCACGATTTATATCAATCACCCCTAAATTATCTTCATATCTATAACCACAACACTAATAGCCTTTATATATAATTATGTTAATAAAATAATCAACAAAAATATTTGGCTTGGTGATTCAAGTGTTAAAATTTAACATGGTTTAAGTCTTTACAATCTCATTTTTGCGGTGGATTTGATTATGTGGCTGATGATGTGGATTCACACGTTTGCCTGTCACTTATGTGGCACGTGTGGTGGAGCATGTGTAATACTATGTATTTTTGAGACCCTACTATTATATTAATTATGCTAATAAGTTATTTTATCGAAAAGTATTTTCGAAAATTTACATTGAGACAACAATTTTCACCTATTTTTGGAAGTCGTGAAATTTTACATTGTTTTATTTAAAAAAAAAACAAAGAAAACTACTTCATATCCTACGTACAGCCAAGAAAAGGAAAAAAAAAACAAAAAAACAAAAAAAAACATTTGTTACTACTTATTTTCAAATGACCAAACTACACTTTTTATTTTACTTCTAAACCAAGCTAATTGTGAAAGATCACAAACCCTTCGTAATATACATAATCATCATCATCTTCGTCAGCCTTCATTGTTCAAAGCTCCGTCAATTATCTTCGCTCGCGTCTTTGGATTTCCGGCTCGGTTTTTGTCAAAATTTGTATCATTAAACTTCTTTTTCAATCCTCTACAAAACGGTATAAGTTTCTTTCTACATAATTCAAGTTTTACGGTTGTGGATTATTCGTATCCTATGTTTTGTATTTTGATTTACAAGGATTTCTTTGTTGGTGGTTTTAATCTTCATGATTATCATTCTTTTTGGAAGATAGTATTTTGTTTTAAGATTCTATGGGCTTGGTTAACTTGTTCGAAGATTACTCTATGTCGCCTAGTTTCCGATGATTGTCGTTGTTGTCATTGTTTCCTTCTTCGTGTGGCTTTGCTTTGGGCTAATTTTCATGGTGTCTATGTGCAATAGTTTAGTGTGTTCATAGTGTCGTTTGGAGGCTTTGAAATTGATGAAACATGATGGATTAAAATAGCCTTAAGCATGACGTTTTGGTGTACGTAAAATGAAACTAATGTCAAAGTTAGTTATGTCCCTAAGGTGTTAGGTATGTGTGATCTTCTGGGTGAGTTAAGGTCAATTTTAATTCTGCCCATCATATATTGTATGATTAGGTCTAATTAAGAAGTATTTTGAAGCTGGTGTAGAGAGGTGCGTATAGGTGTACTGTTGGAGTAATTCATGTTTATAAAAACGAATTTGAGGGGTCGAAGTGGTTGAGATTACGAAATAAAACAACGTATGGGGCTTAAGAGTCTTGTACAGACGTTTTGTATTAGTAAGTCAATGGAGAAAGGAGGAGCGAAGTTATAGAGCTTTCCTTATTTATTTTGTGTCAGTCCATAATGGTTATCATGCATACAACGTACATGTCATACATTGTAGGTGCATAAACTAATTAGTATATTTTACATACTCATGTAGAGTCTGATTTCGTAGAAGAACAATTCTAGTCCTTGCTGAGCTACTATGATACTTATTGCTTAATAAGGTAAGAAGAATTACTTATCTCCTTCAAAGGAACTCATAAATGCGTTTTTAAAGTTGAGAAGTATTATATAACCTGTTTTACAGTAAGGTTTGTGATTTAGAAAGGTAATTGCTAAGTGTAACGTTCAAATGTAAAGGTTTACCAGCTTTCTAGTTTATACATGTATTATTATTTAAAGGCTTTACATATGTTGTTAACTGTAATGGAGTTAACTTGAATACAGGGTGACCGTAATGGTCTAAATATATTGTGCACAAAGTATAGATAGGGTGGATTGATCCTCCACCTTGAGCATTTATATCCTCCCCTTGTGAACAGGACCCTAGGGGGATGCATGCATTCAGGATTATTGGTTGAAGGATGTCAGCCCTGGTACTGAAGGAAAAAGGAACACAGGAAAAGGATTTGTTGTATGTTTTTGTTACATTTTCGTATACTAATCAAATGTTAACGGTTTAAGTGTTTATAAAGGTTTCCGCTGTGCTATGTGTCAAGGAAGAATAACATTTTTTTTAAAAATTGTTTTCTAGATAAGTTGCTTCTTACTCAACCCGTTTGGTTGATGGTTTCTACGTTTTTTTAGCCTTGTAGGTTAGCTGTTGAAGTTTCACGGGTTGGTTAAGGGTGAAGTGTGACGCTCATCCACTAAACTAAAGAAGGTTCAATTTAGACTTGTTTTTCGCTTCCGCTCTTTATTTTGCTTAAATGATTGTACTGGTTTGATTTTCGATGTAGCGGTTTTGTATTTTGGTTTTGGAGTTTAATAGACCATTAATATTGTTCCTTGCCTTAACGATTGAATTGAGGTATCAATCGTGGCAGTAACACTCTCAATTGTCCTTGTTTTAAATCAAATGCATTTTCTAAAATCTGAGGAAATAGGGGGTGCTACAGGATGACGTGTCACGCCCACATGATTTGGGATTATGATTCTGAAAGGTAAGATTTTAGAATATTTTTCCATCAATTCATGGGTAAAAATTAAAGTTGACTTTTCATTAATGCCTTTTAGACGTTACTCCCTCCGTTCTAATGGGATGTTAGACTATTTCATTTTGGGGTGTTTCAGTGTGATGTTGGTCTTTCCTTATATCGGGGGTTATGTGTTTAATCGCAGTGTGGTGCTCTCAAAAAAGCTCAATCCTCTAACGCTAAAACCTCCACTTTTTCGGCGAGGACAAGATTTGAACCTGTGTGATATCAATATATTGCCCTTACTTCTAGCTTTCTACCTCACCTTGTATTGGTTTTGTGAGGATTTTCTTTTTGTCTTTCCTGTACCCCACCTCTACCCCACCTTTTATTGGTTTTTGATCCAAAAGTAAAGTCCAACATTTCACTGGAACAGAAGGAATAAAAAACAAGAATATTATGTAGCATGTCAATTATATGTGAGAATTACATGTGACGAAAAACGTGTTTTTTGTGAACAAGAACATGGTGAATGCGGACTTTAATTAGATTCAAGTAAACACCATTATTTTATTCAAATTAGATTAGACTCATTCAAATCAAACGCAATCAAACCAAATTAAACTATACAATAAAAAGTCAAATCAATTAAATTAGAATTATCGAAATAACATTACATGAATCTATTATGTATTTATTTTTTCATTACAAGTTCGTCTAGATTCATTTAGTTATAGGTCAAATCAA
The DNA here is from genome assembly GCA_963457585.1 of Spergularia bocconei. Classification (NCBI taxonomy): domain Eukaryota; kingdom Viridiplantae; phylum Streptophyta; class Magnoliopsida; order Caryophyllales; family Caryophyllaceae; genus Spergularia; species Spergularia bocconei. Next base: position 10,851,306 of record OY734947.1, on the reverse strand, counting down.
ATTAAATCAATACCAATCAAACTATACCAAATCAAATCAAATTCTCTCAAATCAAATCATATTAGATGATAATTTTCCAAATAACAATAAATGAATCAAGTTATTTATTATCATAATTCATTCGACTAGATTCATTTAATTATAGATCACTTGAAGTCAAATTTCTAGATATTAAATCAAATCATAAAAATACAGTCCTCGCCTTAGCCTCTATAAAAAGGCACATGCCTAAAGAAATTAAAGCACACGAATTACTACCACAAAACAAAAAATTATACAAAGTTCGCTCTGAGTAATTCATTTGTACTTTTTGAGAATGTCTGCCTCTTTGTCCGTCAACATATTGAATCCGAGTTGGTGGTTTCCCCTTGCACCACTAACCAGGTTTAAATTGCAAATAAAAAACTTGTTTTTTGCTTCTAATTTAAGGATAAGTCATGAATTTGCGAAAGTCATTTTAATATTTAAATTTTTTACCTTTGTCGTTTTTATGGTTTACATTTTGTGGGTAATTGAGATAAGTTTGATTTTACGCTTATCAGATGTGTCATAATGAACTCAAATACTATATTTTTGTTAAATTAGCTATATTTTACGACTAATATTCCATTTTTTATTGCTATACATACATGGACCTATTAACGAGGATGATGTTTCAACCCCAATATAGTATGCTTTGTGGTGCCGACTTGATATTGATGGTGATGCAATGACGATTATTGTTTCTTTTAATTTTATGTACTAAATATTGCCTTCAAGTTTGAGGAAATAAGGATTATTCATCTTCTTATAGGATGGTGATGATGTGTAATTTCACATATCATATTTATATCTTCGTGAAGTTGAGTCAACCTATTTTGTGATTATACATTTTCTTCACATTGAACTGAACTATATGGTTAGACATTGAGATAAAGAATATGTTTTCACCCATGTGTTCAATAATCACATACTAATTTCCCTTTTTGTTCTAATAACCAGTACGCCAAATATTGCATTTAATGACGGGTTCAAAATCAACAAGACACCGGTTATACCTAGTTTATGGACTGCTGGTGTCTTAGGTCTTAGGTTAAGACACCGGTAATACACCTGCTATTCTAGCTAATAGAGTCCCACACCTGTGTAGAGTAGATCGTTCAGCACCGTTAATCAAACCCGGTGTTAAATAGTTAACATATGACACAGGTTCTACCAAAAATCGGTGTTATATCTGTCACATAACACACCGGTTATTTGGCCTACCGGTGTCTTATGTTACCATATTTTAGAAAAAAAATTATCATGGGTTTCTCAACTTCAATTTTATGGCGTCTATGGTGCTATCCGTCGCCAGCCACGTGCACCTCTCCTTCCAAATCTTCTCCCTCCGCCTTGTTCTTCTACATCTCACCTTGCTATCAATTTCTTTATCCTTTACTAGATAGATCTGAAATTTAACAACAGAAACACAATTAAAACATCATTAAGAAATGATTAAAATGGTGAAAAAGAAAAAGAAAACTCATACAAGAAACTTAACCCTATGAAAATTAGAGGATAATCAAGATGGGATGTGGTGCAGATGGTAAAGGCATATGTGCTGAAAGGGACGAATTTATGGGAAGTTGAAGCTAAACCCATGAACACCGAAAGCTGGAAGAGCATTCTATATGTTAGGGATGATTTAATTAGAATGACAAGTGTAGAGCTGATGCAAAAGCGAAGATCAAAACATGGAGCAAAAATGGCAAATTCAAGACATCCATGGTTTATGAGAACTTCATGAGAAAATTTGAGAAGGTAACCTGGCACAAAACTATATGGGAGAGCATGGTAATGCCAAAGCATAGCTTCGCTATTACTCTGGCTGCTCAAAATAGTCTAACAACAGTGGATAATATGAAGAGGAGAGGCAGTAATAGTGAACCGGTGCATTCTCTGTAAAAAGAAGGAAGAGAGTCATGATCATTTGTTCTTCAAGTGTGAATTATCAAGGGAGATTTGGCATAGACTATTGAATTGGCTAGGGATGGAAGGAGGAACTGGGACTTAAGAAGGGAGCTCATTTGGCTCAGCAAAAGATCTTGGAAGAAATATTGGAAAACAGGTTGGGCAAAAGCATGTCTAAGTGCAACTGTTTATCAGGTTTGGATGGAGAGAAACTCATGGATCTTCATTGACAATGAGCACAGCTCAGATTGGATTGTGAATCAAATACAATTCGTAGTATGCACTAGAATGTATGCTTGGATAGGTAAGGAAATAAATAAAGATATAATAGATAGCCTTACTAGATGAGTCTTTTTCTTAGTGGGTATTTTTTGTAAGATTTGCTTTATTCCCTCTTATGGATGAATAAAATCATCAATTTCTTAAAATAAAAAAAAAAAAAGAAACTTAACCCTAAAAAAATCTCCAAATCTCAACCCAAAACCCCCCAAATTTTCAACAAAGCAACATGAAAAAAATTTAGCCACGAAAAACAACAATTACCAAAAACATCAACCAGCTGGCGAAATCGATAAATACGAATTAAATGATCCCTCTGTCCCCCTATCTTCATTATTAGGGCAAATGATATCGTTATTCGCTAATAACGACATAATCTCTTCAACAAAATTCAAGAGTAGCCCTGTATATCGTTCTATAGTAGATATGTGTTTTATTAAAAAAGAAAAAAATATAAGAAAATTGAATGGGTACTTTGATCTAATTTCGAAACTAGAAGAGTTTGAACAACTGCTAACGCACAGTTGAACAAAAAATTTAATCTCGGTTGTTGTTGTATGATTGTTTATATTTGTTGTGCTTTTTATTTCGGGTTTTGCCAGTTTGGACTCAATTTTTGGAAGTTGAGAGTTGATGGGTTGATTATTTAGGCCCTGTGCAATTGGACTGCATTTTTTTATTTGATTTGAATTGAACTGAATAGATTTAATTTGAATAACCTTGATTTGATTTGATCTAAATTGAATTTATTGGTAAATGAACGGCAATTAGACGATTTAATAATGCAAAGTAGACTAGATTTATTGATTGTTATTTGGATAATTGCGATCAAATTTGATTTGATTTCAATCTGATTTGATTTGACTTGAATAAATCCGATCCGATTTAAAAACAATGTTTAATAAGTTGAATCGCACAAGGTCTTAGAAGGGAGATGAGGAGAATTATGTGAGAGTTAGAGGGAAGAGGGAAATGAGAGAGATCAAAATGGAGATGGGTGACGCGGAATCCAAAGGGAAGGGATAAGTAAATGTTTTTTTTTTCTTTCTTTCTTTCCTTTTGTGTATCATAAGACTTCGGATTTTCAAATAAGCGGTGTCATATGTCGGAATTAAGATTTTCTTTTTATTTCTTTTTTATTTGAGAACACACAAGGCATCGGATATTTAATAAACCGATGTCTTATGTTGTTTTCAACACCGGTTCACTCATAAATGGTATCTTATGTTTTTATAACACTAGTTATATATTACATTTTCGGTGCTATATGTTGAAGAAGGGACTAGTAAAGATGAGTCTAAGCGGGAGCATATGAGCAGTGCCCCTGCGAGTGCCGTGGTTATCCCTTTTTGATCTTTGAGCTACTTCGATAAAGAAAAACGATGTAATGAGCGACTTGACTTGAAGAATTGAGTTCTGGGAGGGTATGAGTAATCGAAATTTATTGAGAAGATCATGCCTACTATTCTAGTTGTTATTTTGGGGTTAGCTGTGAGGATTCTCTCTGCAATTTTTCTATTGGAGACACTCATACTTCTGGGAATGTTCAAAAGGAACTCCTAAGAGAAATGCTCATTGCTATTGACTTCCCTCCTCAATTTGTTCAGAAAATTATGAAATGTGTGCAAACTCCTTCGTATACTCTTGCACTAAATGGTTTGACATTTGATTTTTTCAAAGGGAAAAGGGGTTTGATACAAGGTGATCCACTGTCTCCACTCGTATTTACTGTAACACCCCCAAATTTCGGCTAATTTAAAACTCTTTTATTATACAAAAACTTGCCAAAATTCGGAGATATTACAAACTAATATACAAAGCCGGAGATACAGCTGTACAAAAATCTCTAATAAAATAAAATTACAAAAGAAATGCGGAAGCGATTTAAAACTACTCTTGACTCTTCAGCTGTACACCTGACTCAAACCTGCAAGCAAAACTCAAGATAAGGGACCTACCCCCATGACAAGGTAGCCCGAAGGAAACACGTCAGCATTTCGCTGAGCAACACTACTCTACCAAAATATAAAATGAATAATAATATTAGTCATGGTTTTATATATCTGGATAATACGGGGTCACATAAGAAAACACATAGAAAGTGTAAAACATTTGCCCAAGACTAGCCTGCTAATTCTCGTAACTTACTTCCCTCTAACCTCTTCGCTATAAAAATAACAACCTTGTAATTAAAGTGACCCTTATTCTCATAGATCTGTTTAACTGCATTTCTCAAAACTCTTAACTCATAAGATCAAGGAAGTTACACTAATAAATCTTGACAACTATCACCAGATTCAATCTCATTAGTCTCATCTAAATTTCCTGAATCCTCCCGTAGTCATCCATTGCACTTTTTAACCTAAGTACTCACATCAACTATTCAACTTCAAACAATCTCTCTACTAGTCCTATAAAATCAAAGCAGGCTCACACACATCCGCATGCACACTTACTTACGAAATCAGATCGTTCTCACTTATATTGATAACAATAAAGAACATACACTTGGAAAATCAACACATAGCTCTCAAATTCGCACATAATCATACAAATACACTTGGAGTAATAAAATCACAACAATCTCGAAGTAGTAGAAATTAATTCTGTTACTTTAAAAACTCGCTAAAATAGTTATATAACAATTTTGAAACTCTTCTCGAACACTCAAATCTGGGGTAGAGGTATCTGTAACAGTTAACTGGCCAAATGTCCCGAGTGCGCGCACCCCTTAGAGGGCTAACCCCAATAAGGAGGATCAAGAGGCAGGGAATGTGATCAAGTCATCCCTCAGGAAGCTATAAGAGACGTCTCTCTTGTAATAATACTCCTCATACCCGAGCTGACCCGTAAAGAGTCAACCCCAACTTTCTATAAATAAACAGAAAGCTTATTTTCTCTTTTATTCTCGTAAAACAAGATATATCTCGATGAATTATATCATAAACTCAAACAAAATAGCTTGTCTCTCGAATTAAAACTCTTAAAATAAAAAAAACTACTATCTGCATTTAAAATGATCTCGTTTCTCAAATAAACATACGATATACAGAACATTTAGCAAACTTTAAGAGAAAAATAGAATTTATTTCCTAACTAAGAAGGACGACAAAGTAAGTATAATACAAAACCAAAATCTCCAATCTCTATCTTAATATAACGACCTCAAATGAACCGAAATCTTAATAACATCAAACTTGCCAATGTACTTATCAATCTCGTGGCTCAAGGCTATCAAAATCTAATTCCACCACATAATAACTTGCTCTTATCCCCTCGTAAACATACAATTAAGCAACTAACTCAAAACCCACGTACGTACCCATCATCATTGCTCTCGCTTGTCTACCAGAATTATGCCTATTTTGTATCAAATTATCATCTTCTCGTAAATTTTTCCCAAAACTAGCGTATCCAACTTAGACAAACTGAACTCTCCTCTAATTGTGTACCAATTCATAAGGAAAACGTAGTAACTTTGCACATAGATATACTCATCACACATTTAATTACCATATGATCAGAAATAAGACCCACTGTCAAAACGCACATAACGGCATCAAAACAATTAGGTTATATATAATCAAATGAATTTGGGAAGTAGTAGAAATAGTGTTACCTTAAATACGTAAAACTTCTCGAATGATTGAAAGAGTGAAGGAAGAGATGAAGGTGAGATCAGAGAGTTCGGGACCAAAAGAAATTTTGTTTCTTCATTGTAGGGGTTGTGCGTACGGCGGACGAAAGTAAAAGCCAAAGTGAAAGAAGAGAAAATAAATAAACCTAGGGTAATTTGGTTGCTATGTTAAACCGACTGATATCGATTTTTTTATTTTTTATTTTTTATTTTTTTTTTTTTGCTTTTTGGGACATCTGAAAAATAATAATATTATAAAATTAGAAAGAGCTCATATTAACTTCAAATAACAATATTATAAAATTAGAAAAATCTGATGTGTTACATTTACTATATGCATGGAATACCTGACTAGGATCCTTAATGTGGTTGGAGCATAGAGGGAGTTTAAGTTTCACCCGTTGTGTTCAAGACTTCAATTAAACCATCTCTGTTTTGCAGACGATTTATTGATGTTCTGTAAGGGTGACATGAATTCGATATCATTGATCCTAAGAGGATTCAGTACCTTTTCTAGAGCATCTGGGGTATGTGCTAATCCGCATAAATCAGAAATATACTTTGTTGGAGCCAGCTATAGTACTGTGCAGGAAGCTTTGAATTTTTCTTGTTTTCATTGTGGCCAACTTCCGTTTATATACCTTGGCATTCCTATAAAAGCAGGAAGGTTATCTTTGTTGGGCTCTAACATTCTAACCAAGAAGATTGTGGCAAGGATAAGGCTATTGGTGCAAAGAAACTTTCCTATGCAGGAAGGCTTACATTAGTGAAGGGTGTTCTCATTAATTTGCACTTTTACTGGGCCCAAATTTTTGTCATTCCTAAAAGGGTGACGGGAAAAATCACTACCATTTTAGGAACTTCCTATGGGACGGAGGAGAATATATGTTAAGGAGTGCGCTGGTAGCACTAAAAAGGCGACTCCTAGTAAAAGTGGTAGAATTATTCCCAGCATGGTCTCAGGTATGTAAACCTGTTAATGCTGGTGGTTTAGGCTTGAGAGATGTGGAAAAATGGAATATAGCATGTATGGGGAAGTATGTGTCTTGGATTTACACTAAGGCTGACAATCTCTAGATAAAATGGGTAAATGGGATTTATCTAAAAGGGAATGAACCTAGTAATGATACGAGCTGACACTGGAGGAAGCTAAGATTTGCAAGGTGAAAAGTATGATGCTAACTGCTTATGCCAATGGTAAATGGAGAAACTCTGATAAAACCTAAACTATCTCAAACGGTTACAAATGGCTGACAGGGGAAAACGTAAAGATGCAGTGGTTTGGTTTGGTGTGGAATAGGTATACAATACCTATTAATGCCTCGATCTGTTAGCTGGTTGACAGTCCTACAAAGACTTCAACTTAAGGAGAAACTAATGAAATTAGGCATTTGTGCTGATGACATATGCTTTTTATGCTCAATTGGACATGAGACACATGACCATGTGTTCTACAATTGTGCATACAGTAATAAGTGCCTACAGTTGACGAGGCAAAGATTGAATACAAACATTCCGATCTCGATCAAAAAGTGACAGAAATGGGTAGCAAAAAAAAGGTTTGGTTCGAAATTGCGCAACCGAATCATTGGAGATGTAATTTGCGGCTTGAATTACCATGTTTGGCAGATGAGAAATAAATGTCGTATTGAATTTCACTTGGCACACCCAAGATAAGTACTGAGAACACTGATAGAGGAGGTTCAAATGCGAACAAGAAGAAAAGTTTCAAAAATCTTAGTAAATAACTACAATTGGCTTCAAGAGTGTAATTTGATTTAGGAGTACAGATGGATTTGTTTTCTTTGATTGAGCATATTTACTCAATCTTGTAATTCTTTTGAGAACAATTTAACGAAATAGTGCTCGGAAAAAAAAAATGTTAAACAAAATGGGTGGAAAAAATTTGTTCAAGCATATGGGGGGCACGTCGCCCATAAATAAAACTGCAACAACCTTGGCGGTTTTAAAACTAAAAAAAAAAAAATTGTGAATAGTAAAATCGCCACGGGCCCTGGCGGTTTTACACTATGTAAAACCGCCATGGCCCGTGGCGGGTTTTATGTTCATAAAATTAGAGAATTTTGTTTTACAGTTCACAAGTCGTAAAACCGCCATGTTCCTTGACGGTTTTACAAATGGGTGACATTCACCCCATTATGTTGAACAAGTTTTTTCCCGACCCATTTTGTTTAACATTTGTTTTTTGAGCATTATTCCAAAAAATCGTTCTTCTTTTGAGTGTTATAAAATCTTACATTTCCATAAAAAAAAACAAAAAATTCGAAAAAACAAAAAACTACGTGTAAGATGCACTTTCCTTTGCTTTTCTTTTTTCTTTTCCTATTTGTACCTTCTTAGTGAGCTATATGTATAACAATTCTAAATTTTCGACAAAGTTAATTACAAAAATAAAGGATCATTATGCGACAATTAACTATCCAAGTTAATTGCAAGGTGAAACCAAATACGAATTTGAAATATAAATATGCTTGCGGTTAAATAAAATACACAGCAAGATATGCAGTTGACAGAGAGGCAATATTAGTGTAGCTTTAAATTTGATAGATTACGTTTTTATTTTATTTGTTCTTTTGTGTTTAAAATATGCAAGCATGGCTATTTTTTTTCCCTCAATTTCAGGATACGCAGTTTCATCCTTATTTTGATCGTCTTGCTGAGTATGTCGGTCAATGTGCTTCTATCAGGGTTCAATGTTATGAGTGGCAGTTATGTCATGTTGTTCATGAGGGCATGAATTATGATAATAGATGTATTGCTGAAAATATATATAATGGTCGACTGTGTGTTATGAGTTATGATGAGTGTTGCGAATTTTTCAGGTATGTGGCGTCTAAATGTTTGGAGGTAGAACTTCAAGCTTAAACTCAAGCTCCTCACTCGATTTATCTGATCTTATACACCGTCAGAATGCTCTTATTGTTGAACAAAACGAAATGTTAGACTACTTTGCGGGTCTTGTTCCCCAACCTTTGATTTCGCCTTTTGGCAATTCTTCTACATTCGACGATTTCACTACTACAATTCCCTTGTTTTTTTGACGCTTCAACAATGACACTTTTAAAAGCGTCGCTCTCCCAACCTCAAAATAAAGCAGCAGATGAAAGTGAAATGACCCGCCTTTGCACATTTCAACCAAAAACAAAAATATGGATTTACGCGCAATATTAGAAAAGCAAAAAGAAAATATTAATAAAACACCCTAACCTCTCCCTCGCCTCTCACCTCTCATCTCTCATCTCCCACTCCCAAAACAGCGTACATCAACTGCTCATCCAAGCACCAATGTTCCGCCATTGATTCTTCTTCTCTTGATTAATCTCAATCCCTAATACGATTGTTCCAATCTATCAGGTATTTTGCTCACAACTTACCCACTTTATATTAAAATCAATTTTATTAACGATTCATATCTTCAATTCACTCGCTGTAATTTTCAATTGAAGCAGAATTACTTGATCGGATAGAAGCTGTATAGCAATCGATTTCTCCAAATCAACCCTTCCCTCAAATCATTTGCTGAAGGTACGTTTATGGCTTATTGGTTCCCTTTTATTTTTTCGGTTAATTTTAATAACTCGAATTCTGGGCAATTCTCATTTGATTGTGTTTTTACAATTTTATGTTTTGGGCTTGATTATTGATAGAATAATTTATGTAATTTGTGAGTTTTGTATCAGATTGGTGTTCATCATTTTGGGCATTCTTTTTTTTGTGAACTCTTCATGTTCATGTTCATGTTCATGGGGTGCTTATTATCTTTTGCTGGATTGATCCAATATTTTTTCTCATACCTAGAACATGGATTGCTTTTTCAAAGAGTAAAGACTCTTACATTCCTAGATCAAACGTCATCTTAGGATCATTTCCCATCATTTACGTGGCCATTGGTAAAAAAACATAGACAATGAAAACAACACTATCACTCATAGTCGAAAATCAAACTTGACTGCAGCCTAATCTGCACAACTTCTCCCTTGCAGTCATCATAACTTTCTGCTGAAAATGATTCTTGCAGTCCAATTTATACCAAATTGAAGATAAAGATCTTAGCTTTAATCTGAAAAAAGAATAACTCAAAAATTCAGTATGGTTTTGTTGGTACCACTTTGTGGTTGGGCCATAGCCCTTAGTAGAGTAAACCTTAGTAAAGGCCCATGTCATGCAAAAAGCCTCCTTTAAGGACAGCCCTTAGATGGAAGGGGAGTAAAGGGTCAAGATGGAGTGGGGAAACCTAGGATTATTCCTAGGTCCCCCCTCTATCATTATAAATACCCCCTTTATGACCCATCAAAATCAGGTTCTTACACACATTCCCAAAATTCTGACATTCCATTCTCTGATTATTCTCTTGATTTGTGCAAAAGGCTCTCTTTGTTTTGCCACCCCTTCTCGAGCCCTTTGACTGACTTGAGCGTCGGAGGGGCGACGCCTGGTGAAAACCGGGCTCCCTTTTGTGCAGGTACCTCGCGAGCCGAGCCGAACAACTGTCCTTCGAAGAACTCACAACCAACAAGTGGCGCCGTCTGTGGGGACAGTTCGCAGGTCGAATCGTTCGAGAGTACCCGAGCCAGTAGTAAGCCGAGAAGAGATGGCACCGAGAGGCCGACCCGCGCGATCGAGAGTGGCCGTAGCGAGCGAGACTCCCATCCTGGGACCCGCTGACCCGAATCCCTCGCGTCTTGGCGCCCCCGGTGAGGGCACGTCAAGGGCGCTCGAGGACGAGCGGTCAGCGCCCCGAGGAGGAGCACAGCCGCTCCCCGAGGGGAATGTAGAGGTATATGACGAGGAATATGAGGAAGAGGTGATGGAGAGTAGGGCGCGCCCCCAGGAGGTAGCCATGATGAAAGAGCTTCTCGAGGCCCGAGCCAAGCTGAAAGAGCAGGCCGAGAGGCAAAACCAAATGAGCGAGCGCATGGCTGAGCTGGAGAAGCGAATGGCCGCTCAGGTTGTGACAACTGCTGCCGAGGCGGTACCCGCATCGAGCAAGCACAAACGTGGTCCTCGGAAGACGCCTTCTCAGCGAACAGCGGCGGCCGTCCAGAAGATCAAAGCGATCTATCACAATCATCATCCCCCCAGAACAAAGTTGAGAGATACCATTAACACCCTTAAGCGAAGAAGAGAAGAGGTAGAGGCAACCCAGGCCTCGCGAAGAAAGCACCAGGAGGTCGGTGCGAGAGACAAGGGCAAGGGAGTCTTGGTTGAGGAAGAGCCCACTCGAGGGCAAGCCAAGAAACACGAAGAGCGGCCCCGAGGAAGTGCCAGGAGGTCGCACTCTCCTCCCAGGAGGTCCCACGCGCCTAAGCCTTCCAGAAGCGCGACCCGAGAAATCGGCTCAGACAGTTCGAGCGATGAATCGGAGTCTGCTTCGGAAAGCGAGGCCAGTTCGAAACACCATTCCCATAGGTCGCATCGAACCAAGAGAACGTTCACTGCCGATTCACCTTTTGCGAGGTGGATCCTGGAGGCCGAGAGGGTGCCGGGGGTTAAGAACCCAAGATGACTGAGTACAACGGGGTTGAGGACCCGTTCGACCATATCTCTTCGTATATGCACAATATTGGTTATATGACCGAGGATGAGGCAACCATTTGCCGGCTGTTCCCCACCACGTTAACCGGTATCGCTCAACGGTGGTTCGATAAGTTGCCACCGGGTAGCGTCCGTTCGTGGTCGGGATTGAAGAAGAAGTTTACTGGGCACTTTGTGACCAGTAAGACGAGGAAGAAAACGCCGATCCACTTGACAGCGGTAAAGCAGGGGGACAAGGAGTCCCTCGACGACTATATCCAGAGGTTCCGATCCACTGCCACGCACATTGCCAACCTAACTGATGAGATGGGTGTAAGTGCACTGGTGCATGACATGGCCGAGGGGAAATGCAAGTATGACCTGGTGAAGCGAGAGGCCAAGACGCTGGAGCAAGCGTACAAGCGAGCGGCCGCTCACATCAATGCCGCCCTTGTGAATCGGTCGGGATATGGCGAGCCCTCCGCTTCTCGGGTCCGACCCCAGGATCGACTCGGACCCCCAGTGCACAACAAGAAACCGTACAGGTTCAACACTTCGCTCAGGACTGTGTTCATGGCAATCAAAGAGTCGGACCAGTTAAGGGCTCCTCGACCCATGACACAGGACGATCGGAGAAATATGGGAGCATTTTGTGAGTATCATATGGAGAATGGCAATGCCACAGCGAGCTGCAAAGACCTCGAAGAGGCGCTCGACAGACTGGCTGATAATGGACTGCTCAACCGATACCTGAAGCGCCTGAGGGGCCAAAGGGATCGGTACAAGCAGAACAATCAAAGAGGCGCTCGTGGTGGCGGCCAGGCAGGAAATGGAGCCAGGGCTCGGAGCCCTGGCGTCATCAATACAATCTCGGGAGGCTTCGCTAGCGGAGGACCGAGCCGCCGTGGTCGAAAGACCAATTGGAGGCTCTTCGTCAACTCGGTCGCGACGATGCTTCCCGAAATCAAAATCCCAACCATGACAGTTAAGCAATCAGATGTGAAGAACGTTCGGTCACCTCATGATGATCCGGTGGTGATCACCATGCAGGTGGCCAACAAGCAAGTAAGGAGGTCCTTGGTGGACACGGGCTCGTCGGTAGACATCATGACTTTTGAGTGTCTCCGGAAGTTGAAGTATACGGCGAAGGACATCACACCCCTTCGCGAGCCAATAGTTGCCTTCGGAGGGCAAACCATCTACCCGATGGGGACAATTCGCCTCCCAGGAGCTATTGGCGAAGGAGCCGACATGAGGCGAGCCCATGTTGAATTTGTCATCATTGACATACCGTGTGCTTACAACATTGTGGTGGGGCGACCCCTACTGAATGATATCGCAGGGCTAGTTTTTCCATTGGGTCTGTTGATGTTGTACGTCACAGATGATGGCCGAGCCGCTATTGTCCGAGCCGACCAAAAGGTCGCTCGAGAATGCTATCACGCCGGACTCAGGCCTCCCATGGTAAACCCCAGTAAAGCGCTCGAGGAGAGCGAACCCCCCACCAAGAAGAGAAAGAAGGAAGAGAGCCCGGGGAAGGCCGTGGCTGAAAATTTATGTATTGAGACTATTGATGCGAGGCATGGCCTCGAAGGACCCACCCAACCCTATGAAGAGACTGAGGATGTGGCATTGGAAGAGGACCGAGCCGACCGAACGGTTCGAGTGGGCAAGGCCCTCGGACCAGAGGTTAAGGCCCCTCTCGTGTCCCTGTTGAGGGAGTTCAAGGATGTGTTCGCGTTCGCTGTGGAGGAGATGCCGGGGCTCGACCCCGCAGTCATTACACACAAGCTGAACGCTGATCCATCGAAGAAGCCTGTTCATCAGAAACAGAGGCATTTCGGCTCGGAGCGAGCCAATGCGATTAAGGAAGAAGTCGACCGACTGCTCGGGGCTCGATACATCGAGAAATGCACATACCCGGTTTGGCTTTCTAACGTGGTGTTGGTTAAGAAGCCGAACGGGTCGTGGAGAATGTGCGTCGACTTCACAAATTTGAACAAGGCATGCCCGAAGGACGGTCAACCGTTGCCTCGAATGGATCAGTTGGTAGATTCCACGTCGGGGTACGAACTCCTGAGCTTCATGGATGCATATGCGGGATACCATCAGGTCCCGATGGCCGAGGAGGACCGAGCCAAGACTGCTTTCATCACACCGCTCGGGGTGTATATATATCGAGTGATGCCGTTCGGACTAAAAAACGCCGGCGCCACGTTCAAGAGGCTGGTAAACCAATTGTTCAAGGAACAGATTGGAAGGAACATGGAGGCCTATGTTGATGATCTGATTGTTAAGAGCGTCCGAACCGGCGACCACCACAAGGATCTGCGAGAGACCTTTGAGACATTGAGAAAGTATGGGATGAAGCTGAACCCGAAGAAATGTGCCTTCGGGGTGACGACAGGGAAGTGCCTCGGGTTCCTCGTGAGCCAAAGCGGCATCGATGCGAACCCTGAGAAAATTAAGGCTATCATGGATATGCCTTCTCCAAAGAACGTTAAGGATGTGCAACGGTTAACAGGGTGCGTAGCAGCCCTCGGACGCTTCATTGCGAAGTCGGCCGACCGATGCCTCCCGTTCTTCGCCGCTCTCAAAAAGAAGAAGAATTTCGAGTGGGATGAGCAGGCCGAGAAGTCATTCCAGGAGCTGAAACAGTACCTCGTCAACATTCCGAAGATATATGTGCCTCGAGAGAAGGAGGATTTATACTTATACCTATCGGCGAATGAGCAGGCGGTCGGAGCCGTGTTGGTGGTAGAGCGTGAGAAGGTCCAGAGCCCTGTTTATTATGTGAGTCATGCCCTCGCGGGGGCCGAGCTGCGATACCCTCCGCTCGAGAAACTCGCTCTGGCCTTGCTCATCGTGAGCCGCCGCCTCCGACCTTATTTTCAAAGTCACAAAGTTATTGTCCGAACAAATTATCCCTTGGAGAAGATATTGAACCACCTCGACGGAAATGGCAGGTTGCCTCGATGGGCATGCGAGCTGAAAAGCCATGGCATCGAGTACGAGCCGAGACGCCGCCTCGCGGGGCAGGCTTTGTCCGACTTCGTAGTCGAGGCCGCCTTCAACGAGCCGGAGGGGCCGATGAAGAAGCAATGGACGTTATATGTTGATGGCTCCTCTAATTCAGTTGGGAGCGGAGCTGGTATGATCGTCATACTCCCCGGAGGGGACAGGTCGGAATACGCACTCCGCTTCGGCTTCGAGGCGACCAACAACGAGGCAGAGTATGAAGCCCTCGTTGCAGGGATACAGATGTGCCTGGCGGCAGGGGCCACTGATGTGAAGGCATTCTCCGACTCGGCTATAGTAGTAAACCAGATATATGACAAGTTTGAGGCGAAGGATGCGAGGGCTCACGAAGAAACTCGAGCGCTTCGAGATCGAGCAGGTCCCTCGGTCGGAAAACCAGCAAGCGGACGCCTTGGCTCGACTGGCCAGCTCCTCGCTCAACGACAGCCCAAGGGTCGTTAAGTGGGAGCTGTTGCCGTTTAGAAGCATCGATCGGACCGCTACTGTGCTGGTACTCGATCGCAGTCCCGAGTGGATGAGGCCACTGCTGGCTTATTTGAAGGACGGGGAGCTTCCGAGCGACCCGAAGGAGGCAAAGAAAGTGGAGAGGAGGGCCGAGTGGTTCACACTGGTCGGCGGCGAGCTATACAAGAAGGGGTATGTTCATCCATACCTTAAGTGTGTCGATCCGGCCGAAGGGAAGTACCTGCTGAAGGAAATTCACTTCGGAGAGTGTGGGGGCCACATAGGGGCTCGGGCAACGGCTTCGAAAGCGTTGCGAGCCGGGTTCTTCTGGCCGACCATGCAGACTGACGCGACCGAACTTATTAAGCATTGCGACAAATGCCAACGGTTCGGGCCGATCAGCAAAAGGCCTCCCACCCAGCTCAAACCCATCTCGACCCCCCTGCCTTTCGCAAGATGGGGCTTGGACATCCTCGGGTCATTCCCAAAGAGCTTCTCTCGGAAGAAATTTATCATTGTGGCCGTTAACTACTTCACTAAGTGGGTCGAGGCCGAGCCATTGGAGAGAATTACCGACCGGGATGTGATGAATTTCGTGTGGAGAAACATCATTACTAAATTTGGGGTCCCTCGAATGTTCACATTTGACAACGGGTCGCAATTTGATAGTGATGATTTCAAAGACTATTGTGCAGACTACAGCATCCAAACTTGCTACACCTCGGTCGCATACCCACAGCGAACGGACAAGCTGAATCCTCGAATAAGATAATCTTGCACGGGTTGCGAACCATGGTCGAAGGGAAGAAGGGAAACTGGGTTGAGGAGTTACCAGGGGTCCTATGGGCGCTTCTCACCGCAATGAAGCGAGCCACTGGTGAGACCCCCTTCCAGCTAGTGTACGGGTCAGATGCCGTATTGCCGATCGAATGCGAGGCAAAGTCTGTTCGCATAAGTTCCTACGAGCCCGAGGAGAACGAAGTCGAGCTGCGAGCCGCGCTTGACCTTCTCCCCGAGTGCCGAGGGAATGCACTCCTGAGAGCCGAAAGGCAGAAGCAACAGATGGCTAAAGCATTCAATCGTATGGTTCTACCAAGGAAGTTGGAGGTAGGAGATATGGTCCTTCGAAACGCCAAAGCTACAGGCAAGAAGATCCCTGGTGGGAAGTTGAAGGATAAGTGGGAAGGCCCATACCTGGTGGTCGAACAGGTGAAAGAGGGTACTTTCCGATTGAGCACCTTGGAAGGAGAGATGGTGAAGAGGCCCTGGAACCTCTACAACCTCAAAAAGTACTATCCTTAATGTCGTTTTGTTAATCCCAAGTAGGAGCTCGCATGTTGCGAAGCATTTTCATATATTTTTGTCTATCAGTGGGCCGAGGGCCAAATGTTGTATTTATTCTAAGTATCAATCAATGAAAGGCCGAGCGCCACAGTGTTAGTCAGAAAACTAAGTGGCAAAAACCCCCAACCCCCACTTGCCGAAGTCGCCAAGAGACCGACAGCTAGAGGCGATCCAACCGCTTCGACAGGATGTAAAGCAATCCGAGTAGTCCCCAAAAGGGAAGACGCTCGAAGCGCGTTAAAAACGCGAGACAAGAGCGCAATCGCTCGTATGGGAATACACTTGAAATGTGCGCATTATAGCCCCTCGAAACGAGGCGAGCCGAGTGCAGTTACCCATACGAGAAGTCGCTCATGGCATTCATTGCCGAAGACAAGAGTCTATAAATTGCCTTACCAAGGTCGAAAGCGTTATTCGATATAACAACCGCTCGGAGTGGGTTGAATTTGCCCCACCTTGGTAGCGACACGCTTTCCCAGCTAGGGCTCGCGTCGAATAAAAGTTCAGCTGAGAACATATTCGGCTACGAAGGATGAGATCCCGTAGCACCTTAAACTTCAACTCGGGTAAGGAGGCTAGTGCGAGGCCTTCCCTCGAAGGCCGAACACCAAAAGGCTTCGACCGAGGGCATGCGCTCGCTTCTCGCGCAGAAGCGGGACACCCGAACAAGGCTACTTAGCCGAAAAACGCGTCATCCATGAGAGGAGTCGAATGTCTTCGCCGTTAAGGCAGCGAGCCCTTAACTCCGAAGAGGCATTCGCCTCGAGGGCGAGACCACTCGTGGATGACTAAAAGTGGACATTAAAACAATATACAAGTTTTATGGAAACGACGCATTAATTAAAATAGAGCGCTCGGAGCCAAACACCCTGAAAAACGGGCGGCTCCGAGCGAGATTGTCGTAACGGCAAACAAACAGAAATTAAAGATTGTATGATTACAAGGCTAAACAGCCCAATTAAGATTAAAATTATCAGGTGTTGGTGTTGTTGGCAGGTCCCTCGGTAGGAGTGGTGAAGTCGAAGGCCTCAGGCAGCTCGAACAGCTGTTTCTTCGCGTTC
Organism: Spergularia bocconei; assembly: GCA_963457585.1. Taxonomy (NCBI): domain Eukaryota; kingdom Viridiplantae; phylum Streptophyta; class Magnoliopsida; order Caryophyllales; family Caryophyllaceae; genus Spergularia; species Spergularia bocconei. Next base: position 10,834,035 of record OY734947.1, on the reverse strand, counting down.
GCCTCCTCAGCTGCTGCAGCCGCCTCGAGCGCCTCGACGTCCTCATCCTCGTTGAGCTCACCTTCCTCGGTGGGCGCTTCGACATCGGCCTCGTTATGCTTGTCAAGCTCCGAGCGGTAGAAGTCTTCGAACTCCTTTCGGTCGAGCTCGAAGTCATCTCTGCCTTCGACGATCTTCACCAGCGTCGACCAACCAAGCTGCAAGCCCAGCTCGATCCCCTCCTGCTTCGCAGCTGCCTTATCCAAGTTGCTGAGATATTGATAGCCCTTGGAAGACAGGAAGGTCGAGACCGCCGAACAGGCTCGCTTCGCCCAAAGAGAGGCATGGCTGGATGCGTTGACCAGCTTAAGACTTAGCTGGTCCGCATCGGCTTTCGGCCTCTCGAGCTCGGCTGCAAGCGAGGTTGCCTTGGCATCTGCAGCGGACATCGCAGCAACGGCCTTCTCGTTCTGCTCATGGCAGTCGGCCACATTGTTCTTTGCCTCGGCCAGCTCCTGCTCGAGCTCCCCCCTCGCCGCTTCGGCCTCCTTCAGCTTTGTCTCGGCCGCGAGACACTTCTCCCTCCAGGACCCTCCCTCGCTTTGCTGGGCGAGATGCAGCTCGCCTTGGCACATAAGGACAGTCGCCTAAGAAAGAAAGTTAGAAAATAAACCAAGAAAGAGGAGAAGGAACAGGCCAAACGAGGTCAGGGGATAGCTGCATCATCTGCGAGACCGCTCGCCGAGCCCAGTCTGGGCAGAAAGGAATATCCCGAGCCGTATCGTGCACCGCCGCGGCGACCCTTGACAGGTCGGGAAGGAGAGGTGCCGTTAACGCCTCGAGCTGAGCCACTACATCAGCAAGTAACCCAGAGTTAGAAAGGTCCCGTTCGGATTCTATTAATAGTTGTTCGAACTCCTCTAAAGTCTTACAGGTTTGGGTAGCCGAGCCACCGACATCTAGCCTCTTCGCAGCCGAGGTCTCACCCTCGTCAAGAGGCCTTTTCCCTTGACGGTGAGCCTGAAAGAAGCATGTTGGTTAGACGTTATTAAGATGTGTTTGGAATACCAAAAGAAGGAGAAGTTACCTCAGCATCCTCGCCTTCGGACGACGAAAGGGTAACCGCCTCGAAGCCAGTTGAGGTCGGTTCCCGAAGGACGACACCCGAGGCCCTCTGCCTCGGAACGGTCGACGAACCGGTCCCACCCGGGGCGTGCACACTGACCGAAGTCGCTCGCAGAGGCGGATCCGAGGAAGTACGGGATGGCGTCCCTTGAGGAGTGCGAGGAGGTGCCGAGCCAGAAGGCGGAGGACGAGGCGACTTAGTCGCTCGCTCACCAGTTGAGCGACCCCCAGTTGATCGGACCCGCTCGTCCCGAGGAGGAGGCTGAGCAGTTGTTGTTGTGCCGCTTCACGCTGGCTGCGCGAACTCTGCCTCCGAGCCCTCTGAGCCATCAGTCGGTTGAGGTTCGGCATGCTTTTATGCCAGTAGTGAAGCTGCCTCGACACTTGGTCACTGAGACGCACTGCAAGAAAGAAAGCATGATTAATAATTCGAAGCAACAAGGTAAAAAGCGAGGCGAACGCTACACGAGACATACACTCCTCCTCTCTCGTTGCAGGAAGGATTAAGCCCGAGTGCGCGAGCCACAGGTATTGGTTCAGCATTTCCTCGCTCGGGACCCAGGTGAGGTCCTCGAGCTCTGGGTTCAGTTTTTGGTAGAAGTATGCAGCATAATCCTCTTCCGCGTCGCTGAGCCGAGGAAGAGCGTTGTTCACCTGGCGAGAGCCAGAGGACCGAAGAGGCACTCCGATCCTGTCGCTGAGTTTTGAGCCGTTGGCGGTGGTCAGCCAATAGAACCTATTTTTCCACTCGGGCCCCTTCCCAGGCTTCGGAGGGTGAGTCACTATGCTGTATGCACCGGTGTGGCCGCGAACGGCGAAGTTCTTAAATCCCCATTGGTCATTGGAGATGTTGTGAAGGTAACGGAACAGGTTGAGAGATATCGGTATCCGAGCGCACCGACAAGTCATCACAAAATGATGCAGGAGCAGCTTTACCTCAGGAGATTACGTTGGAAGAAGAAACTACAAGCAACAACAACAGCCTTAGCTTATTTGGTTTTGCTCTCCAACCTAGTGAAGTGAATTTGGTAACTTGGGTTTCAGAATGAAAGTGAATGCCGAGTTACTTAGGCGTGTCCTAGACGCGTCATATCTTTAGATAGCTTTCCTTATTGCAATTTACTGTTTAATTACTAGTTTGAGTTTAGGAAAGAGTCTAGTTTGTCTAGTATTCCTTACTTGTTTGCATCAGAATAAAGGAGCCTTTTTCCTTAAGGTTTCCAAGTTGTTTTAGGTAAATTTTAGGAGTCTAAACAGCCTATATAAGGTCTGTTTCGTAGCTTTGTTTTGGACACACAGTAATTTGATTTCTATTAAGAAAAACCCAGAAAACGAGAGTTTTCTCTCACCAATTCGTTTTGCAATTAGTCTAGGTTAGATTGATTGTTTAACACCCAATTCTTAGGCAAGGATTAGTGGCTGGTAGCCTAGTGATTCGTGTTTAAGCATTGAGTTCGAGTCTTGTGGCTGGTAGCCTAGAAGAGCTCGTTCATATCCTTGTTAACTTAGTTGATTCCGCTGCTTAAACTCTAATTCGAGTATCTTTGTTTAAGATACGCATCAAGTGGCCTCAGAGCAAGGTTAAACAGGCTTCTTAGCATGTTTGTCTTGGGTGATTCGTTGAGATGGCTGGAGATGATGCAATAAACTCCAACAAATCCGAGGAAAGGCTTAATAAGCTAACAGAAAGTGTGGAAGAGCTGCAAAAGATGATGGCTGAGATGCTGTACTTTCAGAAAATAGAAAAGTCGAAGCCAAAGACACTTTTGCACAAGGAGCATTCCGAATCTGAAGGAGAAGAGGAAGAGGCTTCACGACCTAAAGCTAAGTACGACGATGATCGAGGACTCAAGTTGGATATTCCTGAGTTTGATGGTAAGCTAGAACCCGAAGGATTTCTTGATTGGGTTAGGGCTGCTGAAAGGATTTTCGAGTACAAGGGCTATGATGATAAAAAAGGCTTCAAAGTAGCAACTCTGAAACTCACAAAGTATGCTTCTTTGTGGTATGACAACCTCAAGAACCGACGTGTAAGAGAAGGTAAAGGAAAGATCAAGTCTTGGGAGAAACTCAAGAAGCATCTTACAAAGAGGTTTGTACCATCAGATTACTTGCAAGAGAAGTATAGACGTATGACAACCCTCAAACAAGGTAACTCATCTGTTGAAGATTATATCTTAGAATTTGAGAAGTTGTGTATGATTTGTGATGTGCAAGAACGAGAGGAACAGAAGATAGCTCGTTTTATTGGTGGACTTGATGCCGACATAGCTGATATGTTAGATTTACAACCTATTGTTAACTTTGAGGAAGCTTGTAAATTGGCTTTAAAGTGTGACAAACAGTTGCAAAGGAAGAAGAGTACAACCAGGTCCAAGATTTATACGTCTAGTACTTCTAGATTCACTACTCAATCTAAACCTGAGCAGCTTAAGGTTGAGGCGACTAAGAGTAGTGGAAACAAAGGACCGTTCGTGCAAGATAAAAACAAGAATGTAGCTCAGATTGATCCTAAGGCGAGGAAGCAATGTTTTAAGTGTAAGGGCTATGGACACTTCCAATCTGAATGCCCGAATGCTAGAGCATTAACTCTTAAGGAAGTACAAGAATTTGCTGCATATGATGATGAGGAGGGCGAAGAGGTTATTGATGATGATGATGATGATGATGACATGGACATCATAACAGCAAACCCTGATACGGGAGGCCCTTGTTTAGTCATGACACGAGTTCTACACTCTCAGGTATCACCTGTAGAAGAGGAGCAGCAAAGAGAGCAGATTTTTCACACCAATTGCACAGTTGGAGGTAAAATTTGCAAGCTTATTGTAGATGGTGGTAGTTGTGCGAATGCAGCAGCTAGTACCATGGTGGAGAAGCTAAAGATACCCACACACAAGCATCCAAAGCCATATAAGCTCCAATGGCTTAAGGAGGGTAACATGGTGAAGGTAACAAAGCAGGCCCTTATCTCTTTTTCAATTGGTGATGTATATAGGGATAAGATTGTGTGTGATGTTATTCCCATGGATGTATGTCATGTATTATTGGGTAGGCCTTGGCAATTTGATAGATATGTGAAACATGATGGTAGAAAGAATGTGCATATTGTCAATAAGGGAGGAAAGAAAATTGCTCTAACTCCACTTCCACCTAGCTCGTTCACGGCAAAACATGCTACAGGATGACACTATGCCTAAGACTTTATTTCTGAACGAGGCAAGTATGAGCAAGGAAATTGAAGATGCAGAATCAGTTTTTGTGCTGTACTCTAAGGAGGTGACGGAGGCTGAAACGGAGGCTGTTAACCTTAGTGTCAAGCCTTTGTTAGAAGAGTTTGTGGATATATTTCCCGATGATGTACCACCTGGTTTACCTCCTATTAGAGGTATTGTGTAATACCCCAGATTTCAGAGGAAATTTCTAAGAGATTAAGAGCTCATATGATGTGCTTAAAAGGATTGATAGTGCTACTCATACCAACAAAGTCGACTTTCCTTTTAGAAATCTCATCTGATAAGAACTCCACAGTTAAGCGTGCTTGACTGAGAGCAATTTCAGGATGGGTGACCTCCTGGGAAGTTCCCAGGGCGCGCATGAGTGAGGTCAAAATGCGACGAAAGGACCCGTGTTGGTCTGTGAGGTCAGCCCACAGCCTGGCGAGCTGCCATAGGTGACTACTTGCGGCTCAGTCGATGAGTCGGGGTGTTACAAATGGTATCAGAGCAACCCTGCGACCGCGTGTTGATCCTGTGGTCAGGAGAGCCCAGGTCAACAGCCTAGCGGGGGAAAGATCCTGGAGTTGGACTATGGTTGGCTGCCAGGCGCAACGAGGACGTTGCGATCTTAAGAGGGGGTGAGTGTAATACCCCAGATTTCAGAGGAAATTTCTAAGAGATTAAGAGCTCATATGATGTGCTTAAAAGGATTGATAGTGCTACTCATACTAACAAAGTCGACTTTCCTTTTAGAAATCTCATCTGATAAGAACTCCACAGTTAAGCGTGCTTGACTGAGAGCAATTTCAGGATGGGTGACCTCCTGGGAAGTTCCCAGGGCGCGCATGAGTGAGGTCAAAATGCGACGAAAGGACCCGTGTTGGTCTGTGAGGTCAGCCCACAGCCTGGCGAGCTGCCATAGGTGACTACTTGCGGCTCAGTCGATGAGTCGGGGTGTTACATATTGAGCATCAAATTGACCTACTACCTGGTGCTCCATTGCCTAACAAGCCTGCTTATAGGAGCAACCCCGAGGAAACCAAAGAGATGCAACGTCAAATTGATGAGCTGCTTCAAAGGGGTTATGTGAGAGAAAGCATCAGCCCGTGTGCAGTACCGGTGCTTTTAGTTCCAAAGAAAGAAGGTACATGGAGAATGTGTGTTGATAGTCGTGCAGTAAACAACATAACTATCAAGTACAGATTTCCTATGCCACGACTTGATGATATGCTTGATGAGTTGTGTGGTTCCAAGGTGTTTTCGAAGATAGATTTGCGAAGTGGATACCATCAAGTGAGAATCAGGGAAGGGGATGAATGGAAGACAGCTTTTAAGACCAAACATGGGTTGTATGAATGGTTGGTAATGCCATTTGGTCTTTGTAATGCTCCTAGTACTTTTATGCGCTTAATGAATGAGATTCTTAAGTCGTTTTTAGGCAAATTCGTGGTTGTGTATCTAGATGACATATTGATATACAGCAAGAACCATCAAGAGCATGTGGAGCATCTTCGACAAGTCTTTGAGAAGCTAAGGGAGCAGAAGCTGTATGGTAAGATGGAAAAGTGCTATTTCATGCTACCTAGTGTTACTTTCCTTGGTTATGTCGTTTCAGGAGATGGAATTTCAATGGATCAGTCTAAAGTTGAAGCAATCAAATCCTGGCCTACACCCACTTCTTTAACTGAAGTCCGGAGTTTTCATGGCCTAGCTTCTTTCTACAGAAGATTCATTAAGAATTTCAGTGCCATTACTAGTCCAATCACTGAATGCATGAAGAAAGGTGAATTTGTTTGGACAGAGGCAGCTGAGGAGGCATTCGAGTTGATCAAAAGACGTATGTGTGAGGCTCATATCCTTGCCTTACCTGATTTTGATCAAGTGTTTGAAGTTGAGTGTGATGCTTGTGGAACGGGAATTGGTGCTGTACTTGTGCAAGGTAAGCGACCAATTGCTTATTTCAGTGAGAAATTAGGAGGTGCTAGACTGAATTATTCCACATATGATAAAGAGTTCTATGCCTTAGTTCGAGCTCTTGATCATTGGAGTCACTATCTAAGGCCTAAGCCCTTTGTTCTACATTCTGATCATGAAGCATTGAAGTATATCCATGGCCAACATAAACTCAATGCTAGACATGCTAAATGGGTCGAGTTTTTGCAATCTTTTACCTTCAATTCAAGGTATAAAGATGGGAAGAGCAATGTAGTTGCTTATGCTCTTTCTAGGAGATGGTCTTTACTTACAGTCCTTGGTTCTAGAGTGCTTGGATTCGAATTATTACAAGATTACTACAAGGATGATGGTGACTTTGCTGATATAATTCGAGAATGTAAGGGCAAAGCTAGTGGAGTCTATTCTGTCCAAGGTGGTTACTTATTCAAGGGTAACAAACTATGTGTTCCAAAGTGCTCAACGAGAGAGTTACTAGTTCGAGAAGCACATGGTGGTGGATTAGCTGGTCATTTTGGTATCAACAAAACGTTAGAAGTACTTCAAGAACACTTCTTTTGGCCCAAGATGGTAAGTGATGTACATGCTGTTATTAGTCGTTGTGGTACTTGTCAAAAGGCTAAAAGTACATTCCACCTAGGCTTGTATACACCTCTACCAGTTCCAACACAGCCTTGGGATGATGTGAGTATGGACTTCATTGTAGGATTACCTCGTACACAGAGAGGTAAGGATTCTATCATGGTGGTTGTTGATCGATTCTCAAAGATGGCACACTTCATTGCTTACCATAAAACTGATGATGCATCCAATGTGGCTGATCTTTACTTCAAGGAGGTAACTCGTTTGCATGGTATTCCAAAGACTATTGTTTCAGATAGGGATACAAAGTTCCTAAGCTATTTTTGGAAGACCTTGTGGCGTTTATTAGGTACAAAGTTGCTATTTAGTACATCTCACCACCCTCAAACAGATGGGCAAACTGAGGTTACTAATAGAACACTTGGTACTTTGTTGAGGGGCTTAGTGAGTAAAACCACAAAGGATTGGGACGTACGGCTGGCTCACGCTGAATTTGCATACAATAGGTCACCAACTTATGCAACTGGAAGCTCTCCTTTTGAAGTGGTCTATGGAATCAACCCATATGTGCCTATTGATCTGATTCCTATACCAAAACAGGAGGTTGTGAACTTTGATGCTAAGGAGAGAGTGGTACAAATGAAGAAGTTACATGAGCAAGTTCGAGCTAGGATTGAGAAGGTGAATGCTGCGTATAAGGCTCGTGCTAATAAACATCGTAAGCAACCTGAGTTTAAACAAGGGGATCTAGTGTGGTTACATTTGAGGAAGGCGAGATTTCCCAACAAGCGTAAGAATAAGCTCATGCCAAGATCAGAGGGTCCTTTCAAAGTGATTGATCGAGTAGGGGATAGTGCTTACAAGCTAGAGCTGCCCGAGGACTACAATGTATCTGCTACATTCAACGTAGGTGACCTTTCCCCATACCTTGATGATAATCAACTTGAGGAATTGAGGGCAATTCCTTTTCAAGAAGAGGGGATTGATGCAGGAGCAGCTTTACCTCAGGAGATTACGTTGGAAGAAGAAACTACAAGCAACAACAACAGCCTTAGCTTATTTGGTTTTGCTCTCCAACCTAGTGAAGTGAATTTGGTAACTTGGGTTTCAGAATGAAAGTGAATGCCGAGTTACTTAGGCGTGTCCTAGACGCGTCATATCTTTAGATAGCTTTCCTTATTGCAATTTACTGTTTAATTACTAGTTTGAGTTTAGGAAAGAGTCTAGTTTGTCTAGTATTCCTTACTTGTTTGCATCAGAATAAAGGAGCCTTTTTCCTTAAGGTTTCCAAGTTGTTTTAGGTAAATTTTAGGAGTCTAAACAGCCTATATAAGGTCTGTTTCGTAGCTTTGTTTTGGACACACAGTAATGTGATTTCTATAAAGAAAAACCCAGAAAACGAGAGTATTCTCTCACCAATTCGTTTTGCAATTAGTCTAGGTTAGATTGATTGTTTAACACCCAATTCTTAGGCAAGGATTAGTGGCTGGTAGCCTAGTGATTCGTGTTTAAGCATTGAGTTCGAGTCTTGTGGCTGGTAGCCTAGAAGAGCTCGTTCATATCCTTGTTAACTTAGTTGATTCCGCTGCTTAAACTCTAATTCGAGTATCTTTGTTTAAGATACGCATCACAAAACCCGAAAGGGTAATGTGGGCGTTGATGGTGAGCTCTGATGGGCAGATACCATAGTGGTTGTATAATTTTTCTAAAAAAGGGTTAAAGGGCACCCGAAACCCGTAGGCGAAGGCCTGCGCGTACACCGCGAGGCAGTTCCTCGGCGGGTCGGAGCAAACAGAGCCCTCGTCCGGGACGACCAGCACGAGCGGGTCTTGAATATGGTTCGCCTCACAAAAAGCCCAAACTACTTCAGGCGTCTGAGATTGACGCCAGACCGGGTCGATTACCAAGGTGGTGAAGGTGTTGTTTGTGACTCGGACGGCCGCTCGGGGAGGCATATCTTCGGGCGGATCCTGCGAGGGGTTAACAACCGAGTTAGGCATGTAGGCATTTCGAGCCATCCTCGGGTCGGTCATACCCCCCGAGTAAACCCGAAGCGTCTGCTTGGTCCGCGCCATCTGAGAAAAAGAGAGAAGGTAGTTATGGACTCGCTTTGTGCGAGCCGTTACCTCTCACTAACTCCAATGACGGATATGCAACACCCGACCCAAACGGGTCGACAAAAGTCGAAAAAATCGAAGGATCGATGCGAGAGAAGCGAGTCGGTGGAAGGGTAGACCGCTTCTCAATCACCGACCTCGAAACCGAGTGGATCGGTCGGGTGTTATCTGGGTTCCCAATCCCAGAACGCTCGGCTGGCATCTTTTGCCGCTGGAGCGGGACCGACAACACGAAACCGTCACCGGACAAGTAAAACGACAACGGCGACAACGGAAACAAAGCGGAAAAACGCAAAAAACGACCAAAAAACCGAGTAAAAGAAGAAGGACTTACCGGAATCTAGATCGGAGTGGTGAAATTGAAAGGAAATCGTCGGAAAGAAAGATCCTCGACTCGGAAATCTGCTCGCAAGCGGCTCGGAGTTTGGCTCGGAGTTTGGCTGAGTCACGAAGAGAAACTTTGGAAAATGAGAGTGAAAGTGAAAATGATTGAAGTGAAACTCCCTATTTATAGGGAGGTGAAGTCGGGGGCAAATTGGTAAAAACGTATATTTTTACACAACTTCCCAAACGCCGTCAGTCATCATTACGGCACAGGAGACGAAAAGTTTTCGCGTGTTCCCGAGGTTGCTTTTGCGGGAATCTAGGGACAGTTGGCATGGGAAACTGTTCAAATTTCCACCAACTCCCGAGAGTAATAATTGCAACAATTAAATTTTGAAATTTTCGAAATTCGAATTTCGTTAAATTCAAAATTTAATTACAAACAATAATTTCGGGAAATAAAGATTACGAGCACCGAGCCAGGGGCTCGGATCATGGCAAACGACCCATACCCTCGGAAAGGGTGAAATTTTCGAGCTCTCCCGGGTGAGGGACCGAGGACTCGAAAAGGGTGAAATTTTCGAACAAGTTCTTCGTTCGAGCCTTCACTCCCTCGGAAAGGGTGAAATTTTCGAGCTCTCCCAGACGAGGGATCGAGGACTCGAAAAGGGTGAAATTTTCGAACAAGTTCTTCGTTCGAGCCGTCACTCCCTCGGAAAGGGTGAAAATTTCGAACAAGTTCTTGGTTCGAGCCGTCACTCCCTCGGAAAAGGTGAAATTTTCGAGCTCTCCCAGACGAGGGATCGAGGACTCGAAAAGGGTGAAATTTTCGAACAAGTTCTTGTTTCGAGCCTTCACTCCCTCGGAAAGGGTGAAATTTTCGAGCTCTCCCAGGCGAGGGATCGAGGACTCGAAAAGGGTGAAATTTTCGAACAAGTTCTTCGTTCGAGCCATCACTCCCTCAGAAAGGGTGAAATTTTCGAGCTCTCCCAGGCGAGGGATCGAGGACTCGAAAAGGGTGAAATTTTCGAACAAGTTCTTGGTTCGAGCCTTCACTCCCTCGGAAAGGGTGAAATTTTCGAGCTCTCCCAGGCGAGGGATCGAGGACTCGAAAAGGGTGAAATTTTCGAACAAGTTCTTGGTTCGAGCCGTCACTCCCTCAGAAAAGGTGAAATTTTCGAGCTCTCCCAGACGAGGGATCGAGGACTCGAAAAGGGTGAAATTTTCGAACAAGTTCTTGCTTCGAGCCTTCACTCCCTCGGAAAGGGTGAAATTTTCGAGCTCTCCCAGGCGAGGGATCGAGGACTCGAAAAGGGTGAAATTTTCGAACAAGTTCTTCGTTCGAGCCATCACTCCCTCGGAAAGGGTGAAATTTTCGAGCTCTCCCAGGTGAGGGATCGAGGACTCGAAAAGGGTGAAATTTTCGAACAAGTTCTTGGTTCGAGCCTTCACTCCCTCGGAAAGGGTGAAATTTTCGAGCTCTCCCAGGCGAGGGATCGAGGACTCGAAAAGGGTGAAATTTTCGAACAAGTTCTTGCTTCGAGCCTTCACTCCCTCGGAAAGGGTGAAATTTTCGAGCTCTCCCAGGCGAGGATCGAGGACTCGAAAATGGTGAAATTTTCGAGCTCTCCCAGGCGAGGGATCGAGGACTCGAAAAGGGTGAAATTTTCGAACAAGTTCTTGGTTCGAGCCTTCACTCCCTCGGAAAGGGTGAAATTTTCGAGCTCTCCCAGACGAGGGATCGAGGACTCGAAAAGGGTGAAATTTTCGAACAAGTTCTTGCTTCGAGCCTTCACTCCCTCGGAAAGGGTGAAATTTTCAAGATCTCCCAGGCGAGGGATCGACGACTCGAAAAGGGTGAAATTTTCGAGCAAGTTATCCGTTCGAGTCGTCACCTCCTCGCAAAGGGACGCTATATCAGAGAATAAAGCAGCGCCTCGAAGGGGCACGACGGCATGACATGGCTTTACCAAGGTCCACAATGCACACCTTGATAAAGGGCGGCCAGGGGTCGTACCCTGGTCGCCCCCGAGGAGTCCGCCTTTGCTGACAGCGAGGGGCGCGACCAAGATCCGAGGGGCTTTGTTGGTACCACTTTGTGGTTGGGCCATAACCCTTAGTAGAGTAAACCTTAGTAAAGGCCCATGTCATGCAAAAAGCCTCCTTTAAGGACAACCCTTATATGGAAAGGGAGTAAAGGGTCAAGATGGAGTGGGGAAACCTAGGATTATTCCTAGGTCCCCCCTCTATCATTATAAATACCCCTTTATGACCCATCAAAATCAGGTTCTTACACACATTCCCAAAATTCTGACATTCCATTCTCTGATTATTATCTTGATTTGTGCAAAAGGCTCTCTTTGTCTTATTTGCCACCCCTTCTCGAGCCCTTTGACTGACTTGAGCGTCGGAGGGGCGACGCCTGGTGAAAACCGGGCTCCCTTTTGTGCAGGTACCTCGCGAGCCGAGCCGAGCAACTGTCCTTCGAAGAACTCACATCCAACAGGTTTGTGAGATATGGACCTCTAAGTGACATCAGGTCTCTCCTCTGTTCTGCTGGTCACGGGTTCTGCCACTCCGACTTTAAGCCTTTATAAAATCTACACTGTAGCTTCAATGGAGTCCTAAAAGGTGTTATTTGAAAGCTAGAAAAATTATCTTTCCACTAATATATCAACCATAGCCATAACCCGTCTATATCAAAAGATATGAAGTTCCAAAGCTAGATGTAAGATGCTGAAACTGTCAGACTGTTTTTTCAGAAATATTCATCACCAATGGTCTACTTACAATGGTGATTCTTGTGCATTTTAGGGGTGTAATTGATGGCATTATAATTGGTTGCACTACTTTTGTTCTCCTAGTAAGCAGAAGCCAAAAGATGGTAAGTTTTTTGACGGGCAGCCTACCAATGTTTAAAGGAATGTTTAGGCTTAAGGCTCTGATCTCAACTTGTCTTTTCTTCTAGCTGAATAGTTGTGGCTTGATTGATGTGCTTTTGCTTTTGGATGCGTAAATTGATGTGCTGCTAAGTGTTATCTTGATCGATGTACTTTCTTGATCATTTTTTTAATAAATGCAACTAAGGTTTATCTATGTAAGCTACTTATGTGTTTGTGTTGGATACTGAGCTTAGTGTTACACTGTCACTCATATTTGATATACTTAGAATGAAGTTTATACATTATCCATATGATACCTTAAACCATCTTTATTCTTTTCTCTAATGGTCATATATGCTATGACAAGAATTATTTCTTACTCTATTGGTTTCTTCATTTCTTGAGATGTGTAGACATGGATACAAGCTGGATTAAATTGCCAAATGATCATTCTGATTACGTAAATGGGTGTTTGAAGTTTCTTGAGTTAGCTAAGGAGTATGTCCCTGTTATCCATTGAGATTATATTGTTTTAATGTCTTAACTAGTCGAGTTATAAATTCTTGATAAGGTCTTATGATTAATTAACTCTCTAATCTCTCTTTCAAGGGTCATTTTGTTATACCTGATGGCGATTGCTATGATCAAGCAATTTTGAAGCGCATGGGTAAGAGCGTGAGGCAATATAGGGGAAGAAGACTTATTTCAAACCAGGAATAAAAACGAGAGAAGAAATTTATAGAGCTAAACCTACTGGACATGCTCTTGGCAGAATTTTGGTATTCAGAAAAAGGACAGGTATGCGCATGGTTTTTAAAGTATTGAAAGGGGGTTGTGATCAAACTTATTGATCTGTAATAGCTTCATTTTATAAATTTGTTCATGCAGAAATTTGCTACAAAGGCAAGTCTACGAATCTCAAAATCATGTTCATATAACTGGGGCCACGAGCTATGCTAATATCCGTGCTGATTTTGTATAAATCCTGGCTGTTCATCAATGTTTTAAATGTATATTTTGGTTGAAGATATGTTATGCTAAATGTAATTTGTTCTTAACATCAATGAACTACAGGAGGACAAGAATAAAAGAGAGCCAAGTCACTTGGAGATTTTCAAGTTCACTCATCAATAGAAAGATGGGACCTTCGTGGAAGACACACTAACTGAAAGTTTATTGGTAAGAACATAGATATATTGTTGATTGTTCTGATGTTATTGTCAATATATAGGTTATATACCTTTCATTTTTCGTTTCTTGTGTACAGATTAATGTTGAACCTAATGTCGACACTCACTTTGCTATGAATCCTTCTGACACAATCCACAGGTGCTCTTTCTGTCTTCTCATTCTAGCCTTTCATGATCTCAATACGTATCTCCGTTTATTCTGGCTGTTAGCTTTGTCACTGGTTGAGTAAGCGTCTGGAGATGTTTTTGTTGGCATGTATGTGTGTCATGATATGTACCAGCTGTGGATAGCTAGGAATAAGTGTTGGAATGAGAGTATATATGCATTTAATGCCTAGGAATTCTGTTGGACACTATTGTTCTAAGAGCCAGAATGTAATGTCCAGTGAGCTAGCTTGGAATCCCACCAAATTGCATTTACCAGCCCATAAATGCACGCCAATGCACGCTGCTACACCACTAGTAGAAAAATACAATATAGCATCGCCTTAAAAGCGTCAGTTCTTATAAAACCGACGCCTAAAGTTACTTAAGGCTTCATTTCCTCAAAGAAACCGACGCGAAAAGGTGATGATAGTTGGCGGCAAAACTTTTAGCTTCGGTTTTATAAGGAACCGACACCTAAAATGACACTATGGCGTCGGTCCAAAACCAAAATGATGCCTTAAAACATGTTTGGGCCCAAATAAAAATAAAAAAGGTCTCCGTATCACTTTTCACCCTCTCATTTTCCATACAGATTTTCTCTCTCTTCCCTCTACTGCTCCCACTCTCCTTCGTCCCTCTTTTTCTTTCTCTCTCCTGCTCTTAGTCTCAAATCGAAGCAACTTTTTCCGTTCATCGCTGTGGTCGCCGGCAACTTTTTCCGTTCATCGCCGTGGTCACTGGCTCGCCGCCATTAAGAATCGAATCCGAGGTATGGTCCCTTTTACATTTCAATAATTGGTTTTCTAACATATGTTTTTGGATCTTATTACATCTATGATTTTTTTGTCAGTTTTAAATGCATTTCTTCTAGGTTTGTGAATTGGGATTTGTGACTGATGTCTATGAATTAGGGTTTAAGATTTGGGGTTAGTGAATTAGGGTTTATGATTTGGGGTTAGTGAATTAAGGTTTATGATTTGGGGTTTGTGAATTAGGGGTTATGATTTGGGGTTCGTGAATTAGTGTTTGTGATTTAGGGGTTTGTCAATTAGGGGTTCGAATTTGTAAATTAGAGGCTGTTTTTTACGAATCGATCTGCTTTTGATTTCAAACTATTTTGCAATTTCTTTCCTTTTTAATTTAATTTCGGATCCCCCTTTTCCCCTAATGTAATCTTTTTTTTGGTTAACTTTTGTGATTAAGCTAAATTTGTTAGCCTGTGCAAAATTAGGGTTGATTTTTATTATTTCATACTCGAATTTGGTTTTAAAATCCATGAATTGTTTTGTTAGGGTTGGTTAAGCTACGATGTCAGACATCTTGTTTAATACGGTACCGAAATCGGAACCGAAACCTTGCCTGTCTGGTTATTGTCGTGGTGTAGGAGCTTTCTACCCGCCAAATATATGGTAAAAGTGGTGATATATGTAATTTTGTTTGATTGTGGTGGTTGGGACTTGAGAGAGTGTGATAGTATGATCATTGGTAGTTTGGCTCATTCAAATCCTAATTTACTTGTTTTTTATGAAATCTGAACTTATCAGTTCTTGTGTTGTAACCAAAAAAAAATTAGTGCATAAGAGTTAATGTGAGTGTGGTCGATAACGTGGCTGCCAGACTAGTTTTTGTATTGTAAGCTTTGTTTAGTGCAATATCATACCTTTTATCAGAGGCTTGTTAGTACAGCACTACAGCATATACTTTCTTTTTATTTGTAGTATATTTCATCTGCTCAATTTGTATGTGATTGTTGGTTGTGTAAAGTGTAAACAGGTCATTGACACTAAAAAAGTTGTTAGTATAGGATTCAGAGGTGACATTTCAGCCAGCACAATGCCTTCACCCGTATCAACTTCACTTGCAATTCATCAGAAGGTTTTATTACGACAACAAGTGACGATCATCAGAATATGGACGAGAATGCTTTCATGATGCAATCTCAGTGGAGTGGCGGACTCAATTATGATTTGACAGTACAGGTAACATTCTACATAAGTGGAACTTTATGGATCTCATGCTTTCCTGAATTTCGCTCATTTTCAAGATAGCTTTTCGTTATTGTTAACTTGTGTGACGTGTTATCATCTGTTGCGATCTTCATCCCACATTGTGCCATCAGACTTTAGTAGGCATGGTATCAGAGAGCCTAGTCTTACCAATTTATTATGCCCCATATAACTACTGGAACTTAATATTTGTTATTGTCTGCAGGAAACGCAGGTCACGAGTGACTCACCTGATTTCCCTGAAAATGGAGATTATGAGCAGATGCCTGACTAGAGGCTTAGCAGCTATATACAATCACAGGGTTTCTGTGACACTGGGTTTTTCTTAGCAGCAATTCAGCTCTTATGGACCGCTAGTAGTAGATAGTACTACAACAATGTGTACAGGTAGCTACTTATATTTCTAATCTCACCTCTTGTGGTTGTTTTGTACTCCCTTTTTTTTTTTTTTTTAGACTTGGATTGACCTTAATATTAGTGGATGTATGTCATTCGTTCTCTTATCCAAGCAACCTTAGGTTATTTTGCCAATTTGGACTACATTTGACATTAATTTGTCTGAAAAAGTTCTATATTTTGCACCCAAACAGAATGCCATGACACTGCATACCTATGCTCCTTTTTTTTTTATTCGTGTATCACATGTGTAGTGTATGACTAGGATTCGTGTATAATTATCATTCCCTGTTTGTCATGTTTGCACCTCCAATTCTTTTCTTCACCATCCCACTAATCGCACTTCACTTAAATTTGTCTCTACAATTAAAGGGAAAAGTATTAAACTTTTAGCTTGCGGTTTATGATTTCACCATTTATCTTTCTTATGTTTTTTTTTCCTGATTTTAAATCTATTAGCCTATACGCTTATTTGTTTTCATGTCTTCCAGCCGATATTGTCTACGAGTTTGCTACTGGCCCTAGAAGTTGCATCTCCTTTACGCCTACATCTTTTCCTTCGGTCTTGGAAAGTTTACAAAGGTATCTATCTTATGCCGTTTCTACCTTAATTAACTCTTAAGGAAGGAACAAATCTTGTCGTTTTTACTCACTGTTTGATTCAAAAGAGTTGGTTTTACAAAAGAGTTCTATTATAACAACTTAATTGTCCTTCGCTTTGAACTTGCAACTTCCATGATTAATCTCTTCCTGATAGCTGATCGGAATAGCACGTATGGTGTATATTAACAAGGTTGCTAATTTGTCTAAATTTGGGAATGTACCGATAGTCAGAGACAGGTAAAGAGGAGTAGATGACTGATAGTCTCTTCTCACTTCTTCCATACTTCGTTAATCATCCGGTGCTTGCTGATATCTATTTATTCGTTTTTCTGCTGTTATTATATTGTTGATAAATATATATAATTTAATGTACTGTCTGCTAATGTCATGTCATTAATGTCTAGATTCTACATACACTACTTAGCTGGAGTGTACGAGTGCACATACAGGCGTTGGTCGTGCATTTTTAGCGGCTAGACGAGCATACAACCTGATCTTGACTGATCCAGCTTCAATGAGTATGGAAAGGAGGGTAATTTGGCATTTGGAGCAAAACTGGTCCTGATTGATAATGCCAAGGGTATGATAGGCGCAGTTGATTAGGCTCTAGAAATTATAAGTATTCCCAATTAGTCAAATGTGTGATTGTACACAATTTGTAATTAATAAAGCAGCATCTGGTCTGCTCTCTGATTTAATTAATAAAGCAGGTTATGGGTTTATCTCCAATATATTTTTAATTTTTTTTTTTAATTTCTGGACAGTTTTGTGGCGTCGGTTCTTTAAGGGGCACTGATGCCTTAAGTTGGAAATTTGCACTTAGGAAATGACTTTAGGCATCGGTTGTTCCAAGGCAACTGATGCCTTAAGTTGACAAATTGACTTGGGAGATGACTTTAGGCATCGGTTGTAACTCACTAACCGATGTCTAAAGTAAACTTTAGGCGTCAGTTTTACCTTGACAACCGACGCCTTAAGTATACTTTTGGCGTCGGTCTTAATGCACAACCGACGCCTTAAGTCATTTTAGGCGTCGGTTGTTTGACCGACGCCTAAAGTCTTTACTTAAAGCGTCTGCTTGATCCGCGTCGACCAAGAACCGACGCCTTTTGTATTTTTGAACCGATGCCTTTCAAGTGCACTCTGCTTCTTGATTAGGTTGTTACAGTCTGTGGTGTTCGGTTGTGATGTTTTTATTGCATCTAAGACATGTTTTATTTCACTCAGCTCTTTGATTTGCAGGTTTCAGATTGTAGATATAGTGGTCATGGTGAATTTGACTCAAAGAAGCAATCATTTTTCGTCGTTCAAGGTGATTAATGGGCTTCCTCATAAGGCGTGTGGCTGGTTGTCGCCTTTACACATTGTGGCCGGATTTCTTGTGTACTAGGAACTTGACATTTGAATTAGAAAATTTTAAGCTTTATTAGTTTGTTTGTATTACTTAATTAGCTTCATAGGAAATGAAGTTTTTTATTCACTAGTACGTACTTGGATCAATTTCATGTAAAACTATGCAACATATATTTATATATATATTCGTGATTTTGAGGGTTAATCAAGATTTGTTTATCGGTGTTTCTTTTATGAAAATTGAGTTTTGTACATTTATGCTTATGTAAAGCTACAAAAGTAAGAGTCACAGAGGACAAAACTAATTTTGATGATTATTGACGCTTTTGGTTGTCAATTTTTTGTGACTATATAAAGTGTCGATAATAAAAATTGACACAATATGATGTCAGAAATTACTGACACTATAAAGCGTCACAATTATTAATTGACACAAAAAGGTGTCGACAAATCTGACACATAAAGGCGTCGAAAAATTCTGACACCTCAAATATTGACGCTTTTCAAAAGCGTCAAAAAATAATTCTCGACGCTTTAAAGCGTCGAAAAACCACCTAAAAAGCGTCACCAAAACACGGAATTTGTAGTAGTGTTTCGTTTTTCCTCTAGGTCTTTAGACGAAATCTAAATTTTACTCGTGATCCTTAATTAGAGGAAATCTAAAATTTTGTTTTCCTCTTTATTAAGGGGGAGTGTGAACTAGATATCGAACGGTAAATATGATGGAACGACATAGATCAGAACAATACTAAGTTGTTCTTTTTCAAAATTGTTTGTTTTACATTTGTAATGACATTATTTCCGTCAATAACAATAAAATCATAGTTAATATATTTTAATATTAAAAAATCACAATTTCCCTCCTCACTTATGCCTCTTACGTCATGACTATCTTTGACCAATTAGCTAACTAATGCAACAAGTATATCTACCAATGTAAAGTTAAATGCTCTACTGCATGGCTTAATGCATAAGGGGGGTTGTCCTATCCAATTTTACCTGAGATTGAGATTCAAGTCTTACTCGACCTTTATATTTGAACTCAGAGTAATGACTATCCTACATATCTAGTACGTAAGACTCAAGTCCTACTCTGAGGGTGTTCGTTCCTGCAGCCGTGTTCATATTTTGTTTACAAGTATCCGAGTCACTGTTGATAACAAGTGTAATCAACCTGAATTCCGAACTCGTGAAACACTATCCGCTATTATCAATTAACTCTTTAACTGAAACATTAGGTTTATCTTATATTGTACAACTACATATAATATCCCTTGCATAATGTATCTTTATAGCTGTGCCGAGAGAGATCGGTTGATTACCGACGTTTAACGACCCAAACATCACACTCTAGTCAGCCAACTGTTATTAATTTACATTTGTCATTTTATTTAATATATTCAATATATCCTTGATTTATTCCTCATTAGGTCTAATTAGTTATTGCATCATTTTCGGAGGACACCTTCTCCAACACCTTTATCTTGTTTAAAGAGGAAGAATATTTGGTCTAGTACACATTAGACATACTACAACGCCTATATTACAGCGTGTTCTATGTGGACCACTGTTAAATATGTGAAGAAGGGTTAATACAGCAGGTTTCTAAAAATTGCTGTTAATTTGGACCCATTTTACAGCGGTGGTGCTTATTCACACCGGTTACTCATGAACCGCTGTTAATAAATATTCGATTTTACATCGGTGCATGTTGATGCGCTGTGAAAAGTCCTGTAATTATCCCTAGTTCCCGCACCGTCTCTCCACATTTTAGGTCCAATAAATGAAAAAGAAAAACTGCTTCCTCAGTCCTTTAAAACCCTTCATCATCTCTTCCTAACCCTTAGCCGTCGTAAATCGACTATGTGCAAATGAAAAAAGTTCCTTTTGTATCACCAAACTATATGCAAATCATTCATCGGTTATACTACCCAGGTGTTGGATGTGAGTTCTTCGAAGGACAGTTGCTCGGCTCGCCTCGCTGAGTACCTGCACAAAAGGGAGCCCGGTTTTCACCAGGCGTCGCCCCTCCGACGATCAAGTCAGTGAGGGGGCTCGAGAAGGGGTGGCAAATAAGACAAAGAAAGCCTTTATTGCACAAATCAAGGGAATAATCAGATAATAGAATGTCAGAATGTTGGGTGTGTGTGTAAGCACATGATTTTGATGGGTCATAAAGGGGGTATTTATAGTGATAGAGGGGGACCTAGGAATAATCCTAGGTTCCCCCACTCCATCTTGACCTTTATTCCCCTTCCATCCAAGGGCTGTCCTTGAAGGAGGACTTTTGCATGACATGGGCCTTTACTAAGGTTCATTTCCTTAAGGGCTATGGCCCAACCAAAAGTGGTACCAACACCAGGTACATTGACTATGATTTTTAATGGTTAATTTTTATCAACGTACAAATTATAATTATATGATTATATGTTCGACTTTGATTGAATTGCTCTACATTTTGCTTCTAGTAGATGAGGTTTAGGCAAGTGGGTCGTACTTTGAAATCTAGTACTCATGTTTGGCTTTGTCCAAGGTTTTGTATGTGCCTCTTCCCTGCGTGGAAATTAGTAGTCCTGGCCATTTTTCCTAGTCATTTTATCTCATATTCTTTGAGAGTTAATAGGGTATGAATCGAAATTCGTCTTTGCTGGCATCTCTTACATTGCATACCCAATTGAGTTTGGATTTCTAGGACCAAGCCGTTTGGTAGAAATGCGATTTCTTAAATGATATGCGGAGATTGTCATGTTTACAGGTAGTTGTAATAGTTTGGCTTATATCCATGTTAACATCTATGGAGTATCATGTAATTCTTGTTCTCTTACGTTCAATGATTTTTGAATTGATGAAGTTACACTCTCAGTTTCTAGTGCGAACAACAACAACAACAACAACCAAGCCTTATTCCCAAAATGATTTGGGGTCGGCTAACATGAATCGTCATCCAGTAACCGTCTTGTGTACGCCAAGAAATTTCGAAAACGTTGTAAACATTTTGGATATATTTAAACAATTTCAAAGGAAATTTAGAAAGTCGTCAAAATAAATAAAAAGGTTTAAAAAAATATTGCAAAAAACAGATGAACTTTGAACACAAGTTAAAAAGTTTTAGAAAAATAGTTGGAAAAACCAAACAAATAAATCAAAAGGGGTCAGAAAAAGTCCTCCACATGGATAGAGTCTCGCCACCCTGCCCTATCCAACACCATACTCTCTTCAAGCCCTAGGAAGCTCATATCACTTCTAATCACCCTCGTCCAAGTCATCTTGGGTCTTCCCCGACCCCTACTAATATTATCACTTCTCCACCCTTCTACTCTTCTAACCGGCGCCTCACTAGGCCTCCTCCTCACGTGACCATACCACCTCAGTCGGTTCTCCATCATCTTATCCCCTATGGGTGCAACCCCTACTTTCTCCCTAAAAACTTCATTTCTCAACCGATCACGTCTTGTATGTCCACACATCCACCGTAACATGCGCATCTCCGCCACACTCATCTTATGAACGTGACACTGCTTCACGGCCCAACATTCCGTGCCATATAACAGTGCCAGCCTAATTGCCGTTCGATAAAACTTACCCTTCAACTTATTGGGCAATCCTCGATCACACAGAAGTCCTGTGGCATTCTTCCACTTCAACCAACCTGATTTGATCCTATGAGCCACATCTCCATCCAATTCTCCATCCTTTTGAAGAATCGATCCTAAATATCGGAAAAAATCTGATCCCTGAACAATCTTTCCATCCAACATGATCGTCCTAGTCTCCGTTTGCCTAATGCCGCTGAACTTACACTCCAAATACTCGGTCTTGCTCCGACTCAACCGAAACCCTCGAGACTCCAACGTGTCCCTCCATAGCTCCAACCTTCTCTCCAAATCCTCTTTCGTTTCTGAGATCAACACTATATCATCTGCAAACATCATGCACCATGGTATATCATCCTGGATTGAACTCGTCAATTCATCCATGACTATAGCAAAGAGAAACGGGCTAAGTGCGGACCCTTGGTGCACTCCAATGGTAATAGGGAACTCTTCTGACTTCCCTACACTAGTCCGCACACTCGTGCTAGCTCCCTCATACATGTCCTTAATGATGTCAATATATTTTTGCGGAACTCCTTTCTTAGTTAGAGCCCACCAAAGCACTTCCCTTGGTACCTTGTCATACGCCTTCTCCAAATCAATAAATACCATATGTAGGTCCTTCTTCCTATCCCGATAAGTTTCCATTGTCTGTCTTATGAGATGAATTGCCTCCATAGTTGACCTCCCCGGCATAAATCCAAATTGATTCTCTGAAATCTTCACACTTCTTCTTAATCTATGCTCAATCACCCGTTCCCAAAGTTTCATTGTATGACTCATCAACTTGATCCCGCGATAGTTGGCACACTCTTGAACATCCCCTTTGTTCTTATACAAAGGGACCAAAGTGCTCTTCCTCCACTCCACCGGCATCTTATTACCTCTCCAAATCATGTTGAAAAGTGTCGTCAACCATTCCACACCCCTATCTCCAAGACACCTCCAAACCTCAATAGGTATGCCGTCTGGCCCCACTGCTTTCTTCCGTCCCATCTTCTTCAAGGCCATCCTCACCTCTTCCTTCTGAATTCTCCGCCTGAACTCCCGATTAACAATACTTGGATGAATGTTCACATTTCCAATATCATTCACCCGATCACCATTGAACAAGTTATCAAAGTACGATCTCCATCTCTCCGTAATCTCCTTATCATCAACAAGAACTTTTTGATCAACATCTTTGACGCATTTCACCCTACCAATGTCCCGAGTCCTCCTTTCCCTAATGCGTGCAATTTTGTAGATCTCTTTCTCCCCTTCTCTGGTATCCAATCTTGTATATAGGTCTTGGTTCACCTTTCCTCTTGCATCTCTTACAGCTTTCTTTGCTGCTCTTTTTGCATCCTTATACCTCTCGAAGTTCTCCTCACTTCTATCTTTCCCCAAACTTTTATAACATTTCCGCTTGTTCCTTATTGCTTCTTGCACTTCCTCATTCCACCAAGATGTATCCTTACTCGGTAGCGCTTTCCCCTTAGATTCACCGAGAACCTCTTCTGCCACCTCCTTTACCTTATGCGCCATAGCAACCCATAACGAGTCTACATCTCTTTCCACACTAGTAGACCAGACATCTGTCCCTGCCATCTTCTCCAAGAAAGCCTCCTTGTGCTCTCCTTCAAGTTTCCACCATTTGATCCTTGGCTCTACCTGTGGCCGCCTCTTCCCTAAGCCACCCTTAGCCCTGAAATCTAGTACCACCAATCTATGTTGCGTAGCCGCACTCTCACCAGGGATCACCTTGCAATCCGTAAAGCTCTTACGCCAAGCATTCCTTACCAAAAAGAAGTCAATCTGACTCGCATTATTTCCGCTCATGTATGTCACCAAGTGAGACTCCCTCTTCTCAAACCACGTGTTCATTATACCCAAGTCATAAGCTAACGCAAAATCCAAAATACTCGTTCCTCCTTCATTTCTCGACCCATAGCCAAAACCTCCATGCACGCTTTCAAAACCATGCCGCGTTGATCCCACATGTCCGTTAAGATCCCCACCAATAATCAACTTCTCCCCACTAGGAACCCCTTGCACCACCTCTTCTAACTCCTCCCAAAATTCCTGACGAATAGATGCATCCAATCCAATTTGTGGAGCATAAGCACTTACAACAGTCATAATCTCATTCCCAATCACCAACCTCACTGTCATAATGCGATCGCTCTTCCTCGAAACCTCCACCACATCATCTATGTACTCCTTATCAATAATAATACCAACTCCATTCCTACTCTTATCCTTTCCATAGTACCAAAGCTTATAACCCCATGGTGTGATCTCCTTAGCTTTCGCCCCAACCCATTTCGTCTCTTGTAAACACATAACGTGAATCCTTCTCCTCCTCATAACCTCCACAACCTCCGAAGATCTCCCTGTCAAAGACCCGATATTCCACGTTCCGAACCTAAGCCTACTACCCTTACCATTATGAATAAGCTTCCTTGCCCGCTCCCGTCCATGATTTGAAAACCTTTGCACATTTGACACCACCCCTGGGAGCCGGAGTGGCGCGTCACTTCGGGGTGACGACCTAGCAACCCTTGCATATTTTTCACTACACCCAGGTCTAGGAAGTGTAGCGCGACCTTGCATATTTGACACCACCCCCGGGCGTCGAAGTGGCGCGTCGCTTCGGGGCGACGACCTAGAGACCCTTGCATACTTATCACCACACCCGGGTCCAGGAAGTGTAGCGCGTCGCTGTGAAGGGGACGCCCCCACGGTTATTAAATTTCGATTCATGTCCATAAGATGTGGCTTGTTTTACGCTGGCCGCCACAAACCTACCGCAACTCTCCTCCTTTATCCGGGCTTGAGACCGGCAGTGAATGCCAAAAAAACACTCACAGTATGCGACTATATTTAAATTTCATCGGTGGTGGCTACGTACTATGTAGCGATTTCTCAAAGAGACTTTGGCCCATCGCACATAAGATCTGAAGCTTCTGAATTTCTGGTAAGTAAATTCTAATATGTATGTCAATTTTTCCACATAACATTCAATGAGACATGTTTGATGATTTTTGTTTTACAGTTCCAACTCTTCCAAGATTGTAGATTGTTTGACGTCTTGGAGTTAGGAAGTTTGATACATCAAGTACGAAGTGTGAGTTACAGAGTATTTAGCTCAACATAACATTAGTTTTGTGCCTTTGTAAAATTAGCTTCTAGTAGATGGTTTTGGTACCTATGTTGGACAAGTACATGAGTGTTATACTAATTTTAATTTTGTACTCCGTAGGATGTAGATGAAACAGTGTAAGTTTTGTTTCATAAAAATGTAAGATATCTTATTATGTATGGATGCCATGAGATTTAATTATATACATTAATTTTGTGTTTGTATCTTATAAGTTATTTATTTGTTTCATTTATACAGGTGGGCTGATGGAAGAAAAGAAATCTGGAATGCACGTGGAGCCCGCGCGACGATTAAAAAAAATGAAAATCAGTCATACATCTTCAGCGGTTTGGGACCAACCACTATGATATGTAAACTCTAAATCACAACGGTTATGCAATGACCGCTATAATAGGAATATACGTTTCACAACGTTTATGCGCACCGCTGCAAAAAGCAATATACATACTACAACATTTGATACAATAGCGGTTCAACAACCGCTGTAAACCGATATTTTGACCGCTGTAAATCGATATTTTGACCGCTGTGATTTATTTGTCTATGTTCAACCAATTGGTTGCCGATGGCCACTGCAATTTTCCGATTTGTATTTATGCGTCACTTAGATAGTTTGTATTATATTTTGACGTTCTAAATGAAATACTAACAATGACTGTTGTACATCGTGGATAGCTGTAACACCCCCGATTTTCCGAACTTTTAAAAATGCAGATATTCTTTGAAAACTGGATAATCGAGAGTGTTACCGCCACACTTAGACTAAAACAAGTGTTAAGGCAGAAAATAGTACTTCTGATACTGATTAAACAAAATAAAAGGAAATGAAAATGTAGTTATAACTGAAATACGAAATAGTTTAAAAGTGCGGAAACGTTTAAACTGTCTCTAGCTAAACATTTATTTTTGTGAGAAAAGCCAAGCGCGCTCAACCCTGAGCCCTTCACACAACACAGAGGGAACCTCACCTGCAAACTAAGAAAACATTTGAAAAAAATCAACAAAGGGTTGAGGAAGGAAGAACAATACCAAGAAGACATTTAATAGAAGAAAAAATTTACAAACATTCTTTGAACGATAACGAATAATTCCTTAGTCTAGTTTTTTTTTTTAAACGTATAAAAAGATGATAACAGAATTGTAACATTAATAATAAGAATTTACTTTATAAAACAAATAATAAATCTTAAACTTTCTCAAATGCTCAACCTGGGGTAGAGGAATCCGTATCAGTTAACTGGCCAAATGTCCCGAGTGCGCGCACTCCTTAGAGGCCTAACCCCAATAAGGAGGATCAAGGGGCAGGGAATGTGATCAAGTCATCCCTCTGGAAGCTACAAGGGACGTCTCCCCTGTAATAATAATCCTCATACCCGGGCTGACCCGTAAAGAGTCAACCCCATCTTTCCTTTAAATAATAAAACTGCTCTTTTATTATTCTTGTAACATGAAATCTTAATGAAACTTTATAATGCAAACAAAACTTCTCTTCTAGTCTCAAAACTTATTTGAAATATATATAAAACATGCTTATGTCAAACAAGTTGTCTCAATCAAACATATAACAAACAATTAGTAGACGTTCGAAGGAAGTAGAATTCTCTCTTACCTCGAAAAGAGACAACCAACAACGTCACCTAACTCAAAACTGCTTCTCTACGAACTCAGAGTCTACAGTAAATATAGGGGCTAATCAATAAGTGCCTAAATAATTAATGACTCTTATTAAGAACATATATATCTAATGCATCCCTAACCAATTACTTTATACAGACAGACAAACTAGTTACGTAGAGTACGTACCACTAGTAAACACACTTAGCAAAACAATTCACAACTAAAGTTTTATGCATGTACAAACGTGTGAACCTACCAACTAGACTACATCAGACGCCTACTTTGTTGTATCAATAGTAAGACACTCCACGACAAACTATGCTAACTTGTTAGAAACAATTTCTAACTAAACGAAACGAATTTGAGTATTGCATTCCAGTTGGCCATCTAATTCCCTCAAACAAAAGACACCCTCTTCAACAAAGCTCCGATAGAACTATTACCAGACCCCTTTCTTTACCGCGTTGTCCTAAACAACTCCGATTGTAAATGTACGACAACGTTCAGAAACACAACACAAACGCAGCCAAAACACTAAAACAGCCTGTAACCATAACAACTCAAGGACCACCATCTTGGACAAATTACAAGACGAAAACATACATCGCCAAAGACTCCAGAATATCATGCGATACCATAGGCGACCAAGCAACGACGCTATTGAACATGGCCCTAAACTCACCCATGACCGTCTAACACACCTAGCAAGACCTCTGGCACTCCTGATTCAATCGCCATCACCTTCCAACTATGGAGGCTACCCTCCTCCGCAACGAACCAATTACCTCGTCTCCAAAAAGGTAGCCTAGCACTAGCAAAATAGAGCACATACGCCAACCCCTAAGCACGCTAAAAACGTCCTGAATAATTTCGACATCTCCCTAATGTAATTTACAACCCATTTATGATCTATTCTGCAAAATCAATCATCGTGTTCGCTCAAAACCATTACCGATGATGATACCCAAAACCTCAATATATAAACTCAAACTTTTTGGAACCCATAATTACTAACTGAAGTACATCGAATAACGTAAGCCGTGTCTTAACCTAAGACCTAAGACACCCGCAATCCATACACTAGGTGTAACCGGTGTCTTGTTGATTTTGAACCCGACATTAAATACAATATTTGGCGTAGTGGTTATAAGAACAAAAGAGGAAATTAGTATGTGATTACTGAACACTTGGGTGAAAACATCGAATATTCATATTCTTTATCTCAACGTCTAACCATATAGTTCAGTTGAATGTGAAGAAAATGTCTAATCGCAAAATAGGTGGATAATATGATATGTGAAATTACACATCATCACCATCCTATATGAAGATGGATAATCCTTATTTCCTCAAATTTGAAGGCAATTTTTAGTACATAAAATTAAAAGAAACAACTATCGTCATTGCATCACCATCAATATCAAGTCGGCACCACAAAGCATACTATATTGGGGTTGAAACATCATCCTCGTTAATAGGTCCCTGTATGTATAGCAATAAAAAAAATGAAATATTAGTCTTAAAATATAGCTAATTTAACAAAAATATAGTACTTGAGTTCATTATGACACATCTGATACGCTGAAAATTAAACTTATCTCAATACTCACAAAATCAGAACCATAAAAAACACAAAAAGGTAACATTTTTAAATATTAAAATGACTTTTGCAAATTCATGACTTATCCTTAGACTTGAAGCAAAAAAACAAGTTTTTTATTTGCAATTTAAACCTGGTTAGGTGGTGCAAGGGGATACCACCAACTCGGATTCAAAATGTTGACGGACAAAGAGGCAGCCATTCTCAAAAATCACAAATGAATTACTTTGTATAATTTTTTGTTTTTTGTTGTAGTGATTCGTGTGCTTTAATTTCTTTAGGCATGTGCCTTTTTATAGAGGCTAAGGCTAGGACTGTATTTTTATGATTTGATTTAATATCTAAAAATTTGATTTGAACTAATCTATAATTAAATGAATCTAGTCGAATGAATTATGATAATAAATACCTTGATTAATTTATTGTTAGTTGGAAAATTATCATCTAATATGATTTGATTTGAGAGAATTTGATTTGATTTGATTTGATATAGTTTGATTTGTATGATTTAATTTGATTTGACTTGATATAGTTTGATTTGTATTGATTTAATTTGATTTAACCTATAATTAAATGAATCTAGACGAATTTGTAATGAAAACAAATATATAATAGATTCATTTAATGTTATTCCGATAATTCTAATTGAATTGATTTGATTTTATGGTTTAGTTTAATTTGGTTTGATTTCGTTTGATTTGAATGAATCTAATCTAATTTGAATAAAATAATGGCGTTTACTTGAATCTAACTAAAGTCCGCATTCAACATGTTCTTGTTCATAAACAACACGTTTTTTTTTTTGTTAAAATGTAAGAATTTTATAGAACAAAAAAACACCATTCTACAAATTTACAAGGGGCATTCCCCAGGTATACAGCTTACCATTAAACCAAAAGCCTAAGCTTACAACATTACAAAAGTCCCCTGTCTCTAATCCAACTTTCATCACTAGGCTTCACATTCTGAGTAACAGCAGAGACTCTCCTTCTAACTTCTCTAATCACATTCTCACAAAGTATCTCTGGAATAGTAATACTTCCTTCAATTCTGCATCTATTCCTGCTCCACCAAATGTGTTAACAAAGGTTGCTGATCAGAGCACCAACTACTTGCTTCCTGATTCTAGATGTCCACCTTTTCTTAGCACACCATAAGAATGTGTCTCGCTCAGGCAACACAATCCCTAATCTAGAGCTAATCAGCTTCAAGCACTTCTTGCTATACACACATCCAAAAAATAAATGATCATGTGTCTCCGAGCATACCTGGCATATCAGACATGTATCATTTGTGCATACACCAATCCTCTTTAGTTTGTCCTTCAACATCATTCTTTTCCTGATTGCAATCCAGGTGATAAAACCTGCCTTTGGAATAGTATGTCTACTCCATAGTAAACCACCCCATTCCACTTTTATGTGTCCACCCTTCATCCACTCATACCCCTCTGCTACTGTGTAAGCTTTGTTTTTCCACAGGCCCTGAGTGAACTGCAATTTAACTTCATTTTTGATCTTGCAAATCTGTCTCCAGTGCCAACTAGTGTCTATTTGTGGGTTATATTCCTCCCACTGAGTATCCTTGAGATATATAGAGTGTATCCACTTCACCCAAAGATTGTCTGTTTTGTCAAAAATCCACCAGACATACTTATTAATACAAGCCTTGTTCCACACCAACACATCCCTCAATCCTAGCCCTCCAGCCTTCTTGGGTGTACAAATATCATCCCATGCTACCGTAGGGCTTCTAATCATATGCTCACACCCATCCCACAAAAAGTTTCTACAAACAGCCACAATCTTTCTTAAGACAGTTTTTGGCAAAAGGAAAATCCTAGCCCAGTAAGAGTGAAGATTAATCAACACTGATTGCACCAAGGTCAACCTCCCAGCATAGGATAGCTTCTTTGCCCCCAATGCTCTAATTCTGCCTACTATTCTTTCAGAAAGCACATTACAATCCATAATAGAGATTTTGCCTGCAGTTATAGGCACACCAAGGTACTTGAAAGGGAGCTTACCTTGTCTAAATTGAGAGAAATCTAAAATGTCTTTCATCACTTCACTTCTCACTCCTGCAAAGAACATTTCAGACTTTGTGATATTAGAGCAAAGCCCAGTAGCTTTAGAGAATGTTGAGAAACCTCTAAGCATCAGTATAGCAGACTTTACCTCCCCTTTACAAAAGAGGAGTAAGTCATCTGCAAAACACAGATGAGTCAGTTGTATTCTGCTGCAGAGAGGATGATATTTAAATTCCTCTTTTTGAGCCACCACCTTGAGCACTCTTGTTAAGTATTCCATACAGATAGTGAATAAGAGAGGGGATAGTGGATCACCCTGTCTCAACCCCCTCTTACCTGGGAAAAATCCAAAATGATTACCATTAAGGGCTATTGTATAAGAAGGGGTTGTGACACATTGCATCACAAGATCAGTAATCTGCTCAGGAAACTGTAAAGCCTCCATCATTTCTCTCACAAAACACCACTCAACTGTATCATAAGCCTTCCTCAAGTCTATTTTCATTAAGCATCTAGGTGATATTGCAGCTCTGTTATATTTCCTCACAAGGTCCTGACAAACCATAATGTTTTCCACAATATCTCGACCCTTCACAAAGGCTCCCTGATTTTGGCTAATGATCTTAGGTAGAACTTCACCAATCCTGTTGCAAATGAGTTTGGAAATGCATTTGTATATGGTATTGCAACAGGCAATTGGCCTATATTCCAACACTGAAACAAGTTGTTTTGTTTTTGGGACTAAAGTGAGAATAGTGTTATTGATTTGCTTCAAAATCTTCCCTGACTTAAAGACATCCTTAATTGCATCACATATATCTATACCCACAATACTCCAGTTGTCTTTAAAAAACTGACTTGAGTACCCATCAGGGCCAGGGCTCTTATTTCCTGGTATCGAGAACATGACATTTCTGATTTCATCATTGGTTACTGGCTTAAGGAGCTGCTTTTTCATGTCCTCATCTATTACAGGGCCCTTTCTGACAGTATTAACATGGACTTTGCAGCAATCCCCAGATTTTCCAAGTAAATCCTGATAAAACTCCAAGAAAGCCTGCTGAATACCATGAATATCATCTTTCAGGTTTCCTTTGCAGTCCTTAATTTGAGAGACACTATTCCTGATTCTTCTAGCCCTAATTGAGCAATGGAAGAAGGCAGTGTTAGCATCTCCCTCCTGTACCCAATGTAACTTACATTTCTGACTCAGGAAGCTGTCCCTTGCCTTGGCTAAGTATCTATACATCTCAGCTTCCCTTCTTTCCCTTGCTTTGATTTCATTATTCCCAGGGTCCCTCTGAAGCTGTATTTGAGTTTCAATTAGCTTATGGTAAGCCTCACTTGCAGCAGACTCAACATTTGAGAGTTTTTCCTTACTCAAGTTCTTCAATGGGTTTTTGAGGGCTTTAAGCTTCTTTATGACCTGAAACATCTTAGTCCCAACAACTACAGACTTCCATTCCTTCTCAACAACTTGCCCATAACCTGGAATTCTGCTCCACATATTAAAATACTTGAAACTCCTCTTCCCTATATCTTGCTTATCAGCTAGCTTTACAGTGCAAGGGCTATGATCAAAAAGCCCTTCAGGGTGAAAGTAAGCAGAACTACCGGGGAACTGAATGAGCCAATCACCATTGATTAAGGCTCTATCTATCTTGCTGAACACTCTATTCTCACCTTCCTGTTTGTTGTTCCAGGTATAAAAGCATCCCTTAGTTTCCATGTCATCAATACCACAACCCTGGATACAGTGCTGGAAATCAGCTACCTCAGCCATAGTCACTTTACTGCCTATCCTTTCATCAGGTTTAAGCACATTATTGAAATCCCCCATGACTATCCAAGCCTTATTCATTCCCCTACTAATACACATCAAGTCCTTCCAAAGTTGACCTCTGTCTTTATTATCATTAAAACCATAGACTAGAGTGACAAAATAATCCTTCTTAGTACTTCTATCACTAACATAGACATGTATGAATTGAGCAGACATGTTGATGACTTGAGTATCAACCATATCTGGGTTCCATATGCACCAGATTCTCCCTCCACTATGCCAACTGTTGTTTGTACAAATAGACCAATTCTCACATACTCTAAGGTGAATTCTACTAAGGGAGGTAGTTTTCACCTTAGTCTCCAGGAGACCAAATAGCCCTATATGCTGTGCATCTAGAAACTTCTTAATTTCTAGTTGTTTAGCAGAGCTATTCAGCCCCCTCACATTCCAGAACCCAATACTAGCCATGGTCACCCTGACCATGTCCAGCATTACTACTTTCTGCATTCTCATTCCTTCCCATTCTAACCATATCAGCAAAGCTTGTACCCTCACTCCCTAACAGACCAAATTGCGCATGAGCCATCTGAGAAGTTAATATCAGTTGCCTATTAACATTCCTCCCTGCATTACTAGTGTGTATCACAGGTGCAGAATTCAGAGGGGTCACAAAATTAGTCTCCACAGGCACAGGACTGACCCTGGTTTCAGCTTGTGGCCTCTGAGGCACAGGACTGACCCTGGTTTCAGCTTGTGGCCTCTGAACTGGTCTCCAAACCTGTCTGACTCTAGGTTGAGCAGGTTGCTGTTTATCATTAGCCTTCTTCCTACACTGCTCAGATTTATGACCAATACCTTTGCAATTGGTACAAATGCTAGGTTGCCATTCATATTCAACTACCTGTTCCACAACACTGCCTTTCTCATCCAAAAATTTAAGCATAGTAGGGAAATCCTGGTTAACCTGTACCTCAATCATGACACGGGCATAACCAAGCCTACTTCTCTCCTCAGTAGCTTTGTCTACCTTAATAAACTTCCCCACAGTACCAGCAATCTTTTGAATACAATTAGGAGTCCAAAACTTTAGGTCAAGTTTCATCATTTTCATCCAAATAGGCACAGTCTTAACAGCCTCTTTAGTCAATTCCATTCCCTCAACCCAAGGTTTCACAATCAAAGGTTTGTTATCAAACAAATTATAACCAGCACCCAAGATTGCATCTTTTTCACCCAAAGATTTGAATCTAACAATATAAATTCCATTAGGTAGAAAAGAAACCTTATCCAAGCCTTTCCTACCCCAAATCCGATTAAAATAGCCTTGCATAGTGTCCGGGGGAGGATTAGCACCAATAATGTAGCATACAACAGCATTACTCCAAAATTCAACCCCTTCCTGAACATCCTCAACAGATAATTGCAGTAATCCTATTTGATTTCCAGAGTTAGGGTTAGAGTTGTTACCTCTTCTGTTTATGACAGTCTGCCACCCATTCCATTGGATTCCGGTTCATGTAGGTCTTCTTCTTCTCGAATATCTTCCACAATCGATTCCATCCCACCTTCATCTTCCTCATCTTCTTCATCAGATAAATTGAGAGGAGGAATTCCTTGAATCTCCAGAATCGACCTGTGTTTCGCAGCTTGCGTCGATGACGGTCCATTTCTCACTTGTATCTCCTGATTTTGTTCCTTATTCTTACTCTTATTACCCTTACTTTTATTTTTCTTAGATGATTTCCTAGATCTAGCCATGGCGGGTTCTAAGAATCACCAGATTTTTTTTTTTTTTTCCTCAGAATTTTCTCTCTCTAGCTTTCTCTCTCTTCATTTTTTTTCCATTCCAACAACAACACGTTTTTCGTCACATGTAATTCTCACATTCTTGATCCTATGATATAATTGACAAGCTACACAATATTCTTGCTTTTTATTTCTTCTGTTCGAGTGAGATGTTGGACTTTGTTATTGGATCGAAAACTAATCAAATGTGGGGTAGAGGTGGGGTAGAGGAAAGACATAAAGAAAATCCTCACAAAACCAATACAAGGTGAGGTAGAAGACTAAAAGTAAGGGCAATATATTAATATCACACAGGTTCGAATCTTGTCCTCGCCGAAAATGTGGAGGTATTAGCGTTAGAGGATTGAGCTTTTTTGAGAGCACCACACTGCGATTAAACACATAACCCCCCATATAAGGAAAGACCAACATCACACTTAAACACCCCAAAATGAAATAGTCTAACATCCCACTGGATCGGAGGGGTAACGTCTAAAAGGCATTAATTGACAAAGTCAGCTTTAATTTATACCCATGAATTGATGAAAAAATATCTAAACTCATACCTTTCTGAATCATAGTTCCAAATCATGTGGGCGTGACACATCATCCTCCACCTCACGTGCCACATAAGTGACAGGCAAACGTGCATGTCACACATGCGAATCCACCTCATCAGCCACATAATCAAATCCACCACAAAAATGAGATTGCAAAGACTTGAACCATGTTGAATTTTAACACTTGAACCACCAAGCCAAATGTTTTTGTTGATTATTTTATTAACATAATTCTATATAAAGACTACTAGTGTTGTGGTTATAGATATCAAGATAATTTAGGGGTGATTGATATAAATCGTGGTATATGATATCGTTCATAATCGTGGTGATTATAAATATTTAAATAACAATAAAGTGCAAAGAGCAAATAAGAGAGTTAGTATTATGCGGTTCGGAGAAGATTGAAGACGTCGATAACTAATATTGTAATATCTCTTACCAATTTAC
Source organism: Spergularia bocconei (assembly GCA_963457585.1). Lineage (NCBI taxonomy): Eukaryota > Viridiplantae > Streptophyta > Magnoliopsida > Caryophyllales > Caryophyllaceae > Spergularia > Spergularia bocconei. The sequence continues at coordinate 10,799,595 of OY734947.1, read as the reverse complement.
GTATAAAAATCAAACACCCTAATCAACGAATACTATGCGTAGCACGGTGTAAACACTACTTATTATTATATTTGGTGTGAAAAAAAATATTGCACCAGCTATTAAACATGCTTTTAACTTGTGTTTTTCTCCGAGTATGAAAAATATATTAAGCATGTTATTCTAAAAGGTGAATATATCTTTTTAATACCAATAAAGCATGTTTTTTCTTCAGGGACCGTTGATGGATTTTTCAATTTGCCTTTTGCTCCTCCAATCCAAGTATGCGTCCAAAATATAATCAAAGTGACCAAAATTACATGGTAAATGCTATTGTAATACCCCTTATTTTTCATTTATCATATTTTCAAAAATTATTTACCAAGGTTATATAATAAACTAGTTTTTAGATTTTTTTTTTAAATAATAATAATAGTAGTACTTGTCGTATAAATGTGGTTAATTCCACTATCAAGCCCAACTTTTACCCCTTAACCAAACCTACGTAATACATTACCCAAGTTATCATTAAGCTAGTATACCAAACTTGCAAATCAAGAATTTATTACCTCCCTAATCAATCCCCCACTAATTATATACCCATGAATTTGTTACCCTCTAACTATTCATTGCATACCAGGCAAGACTTTATTTGGAACTTGTAATAGTTATATTGTTGAAGTATAGAAGACTTTAATAACTTCTTAAAATCATGATAAATTTTTGAGAATCATATTCAAATATTTTCACATGCGAATTACATGTTAGATGCACTTTCACTTTTTTTCTTTTTCCTATTTGTACATTCGAATTGAGCTATATCTATAACAACTCTAAATTTTTGACAGAATTTTACTAAGTTCACAGGATTGACAGGTGCGGAGGAGTATTCTGTATACAAAGTAATACTAATCAGATAAATAAAGTCGATCTTCAAGTAACCCAATGAGTAAGAGAAAAATGGCCTACTAGAGATGTTTTTGTTGGTATGTATAGTTATCAATCTCGAAAACCACAATTTTAGGACGAGGTCAAACGAAGAAATCGAAAACATAACCTACGATGGCCGATGGCATTAGTCGAATGCATTGATAATTTTGTAATGACAGGTTTCAAGGTCAAAAGTTCATATAAAGAGTTTGATTGAAATTTGTTGCGGCGGGCATCATTAGCTCGCTAACATGGAAGTCGTTTAAAGTGTTTGATGTTTATATCTTTAGTTCGACGAAATGAGTATAGAGCTCTAGAAAGCCTGATGTGTGATAAAAGGAAGGGTTCTACTAGATGGGAAGAGATGATTTATAGGCAATGTGAAGGTCTTGTTATGGTACACTGTTACTGATGATCAATTATTACAAAGACGAAAATGAAGGTTAAAGGTTTGCGAGATCTAATGTATACTCGCAATGACACTACCGAGGATGATGACTTGAATGGTTGAGATTATTTGGACAAAGTCAAGTTGATACATGTGAGCTATGGGTCAAAGCTAATAATGAAGTGCAAGACTATCACGTCAACTTCCAGGCTCGATATCTTCTGAAATAATCATTATTTCGAGGAGAAATCAATTGAATAATAAAATTTTATGATCTAAGCTTTCCGAAAAGTGGTCATATGCCTTAATTGGTTAAGTAACGAAGGAGATATGCATGTTTTAAGTTGAGCTGTCTAGTTTCTACGCGGGTACACGAGTGATGCCGAAACTGCTATATTCCCCAAGCCATGCACGTCCAAGGAAGTTTTTAGTAGATATAAAGTTATTATTATTTTTGTCTTTATTTAAGTTTAGAAAAGTGTCTTATTTACAGTTATTTTGTGGAATAAAGGAGCCTTAGAAGGTTTCCAAGTTGTTATAGAAGAGTTTAGGAAAGTTTCAGTAATAAGCTTGAAGTCGGTTTAAGGGAAAACCTAAAACTGGTTCTTAACTTGACTTTAGGTAAGATTAGGAGTCTTAAGAGTAGTATAAATAGAGAGTCTTATTGTATTGTTTTTCATTACAAGTTTAAGCATTAATATCGAAGAGTCGAGGAGAGTTTCCTTCAAAATCTGGCCTTGCGAGGTTATGTGTTCTTTTGGTTCGTGCCTTGCTTCTTTGTGATCTTGGTGCTTGCCCTTTGTTTGTACTTTGTTTCTTTGTGATCTTAGAACAAATTAGTCTTAGTCGAGTGTTCTTGCGAGGATTCTAGGCTAATTCATATCCTTTATTTTCTGTTTTAATTCCGCTGCGTTATAAACTCAAAAATACCTTAAAATTCGAGTAGGTTTTACATCACAAGTCATTTTGTTGAAGTAAGAAACTTCATGAAAGCAAAATACAATAAAAAAAATTATGTGGGTAGTCGTACGTACGCATGGAATAGTAAGGGTACGCAAGTTCAATTATCGTGAGTTGAATAATAGGTTAATCTCGACACCTATTGGTATATTGAGGAATACAGTACTTTAATTTTAGGAAATGAGAACGCTCCAACACAGGTTTGACATGCAAAATGTAAACGAAGAGGTTTTGAGTGTAGAAAATTACACTACAACTCTTTGGTTGATACGAAATCGTTAAAGGATGGTAAATGGTTACAAGTCAGAATCACCGGCCGGTTTCAAGAAAGGTCTGTTTTAATGATGTGTTCTATGGTTATTGACGACATATCATGTTAGAAATACATTGGATGTCTAGAATTTGAACCGCTAAGAATTCATGAGACTACAATATTTGAGAATCATCGCCAAGTATGGGTGATTTGAGGACGAGAAAGGGAATTTGGAATATTGAGACAAACCATTGAGATGCGTTACCAAGGTGTAAGAAAAAAAAATGCAAGTGAAAAGTGGCATCGATGATCAGAAAGTTATCACACGTCTGAAAGTTATCACACCTTTTCGTTTAAGGGGGATGAGAATCTTGTGCGTTTTATTCCTTGTACTATTGCATTAATTTGTGTACTATTTCATTAATTTGTGAGTCTATGAGCATGTAAATAATTATTAAATTTATAATTACGCGATATTCCTTCCTGAAATGCATTGATGGTGCATTTCTAGCTAAACATGAATCTCTTGTGAGGAAATGCATTGATGGTGCACTTTCTCCTTTCCTTACTATTATACCTTTGAATCTTTACTCCTTATCTCTTTTCTTGCGGTTACTTTTCGCTTGAGCTGTAAATTTTGGATGTTAGATGTAAGTGACAATGGAAGAACTTTCAAATGAAGGAAGTTCTATGAAGTCTCTTTAAGGAGGGAGTTAAAACTTCGGGACGAAAATTTGTTTTAAGAGAAAAGTCTGGAACACCCCACAATTTGTGGGATTTTAATTAATTAGGGTGTTACGTTCATTAATCACTTCGGGGTTTTAATAAGAGTTATTTTGGTAACTTGGTGAATTAAGAACTAATTTATTAATTGGGAAATTCTATTTTGGGAAGTTCTATAATTGGGTTACTGGACTAGGAGCAGGTGGGATCACTATTCACAGTCCTCTAGTAAAACCAAAACCCGATTCTTTTTTATTCTCTTATAGGTACAACACAAAAATAAGAAACCCTTCCTTCATTCCCTCAATTTATTCGGCCTCCATCTCCTCTACATCTCTCTCTTTCGTTTTCCTCCACCCGCAGAACATTTCAGCAAGACAACATCAATTTCAAACACACACAACTCTCACATGCGATCTCTTATTAGGACGTGGTTGGTGGCGTTAGAACCTTGCTTTCGATGAGAATCCATCAACATTTAGATCCTGCCAAGAGTCTACTAGATTCTTTCTGTGGATCGGAGGTGTTTTAGTGGAATTGTGTCTATCTACCCGAGAACTATTCCGCCCCTAGGTATTTTGATGATTCCCGTTTACCCCTAAGATCTTTTAGGACGATATTTTATGAAGATGTTCCTAACTCTAGCATTGACATCATATCCAAGATTGGTAGGACCTAGATCTTTGAATCAAAAGTTATACTGGTATTCGTGGGTAAACCCTAATTCATGTTTTTGGTTCAGTGTGAGATTGATTTTCGTTGATCCGCTTTGAGTTTGTCAACGACATTTGGAGGAAACTTTCCTGACACAACCTTTTAAGACATACTAAATTTTGGTAATCATCTAGATTCTCAAACTGAAGTTATGCCTATTTATTTACTATTGCCCTAGTTCGAATTCGTGCTCAACTAGTGTCATTTATGGTTGTGAAGTTTGTAATTAGGCTTTGATGGGGTAAAGGATTGTAATTGGTGGCTTGATGATTTGAGTGTGGTTAGGCTTGTGACAAGATGATGTTGGAGTAAAGTAAAGAAAGGGGTTGGCGCTTAAGGTAAGAACGTTGATCTCACTCCTAAACTCGCATGAATTGTCATTCTCTATTTGTTGTTTCAATTCCCTAAACATTGGGTTTCATTATCCGTTAATCATTATACACCTATATCACTTTTGTTTGAGCTACCTTTGCTTATTGTTGCGCTTGAAACATTCAACATGCCTATTAAAGCCCTCGGCCTCTGCTGCCCTCGGCCCTCTCGGCCTCGGTCATTCTTGGTCACTCGGCCATTCGGGCAAGTGAGTTTTTGTATCTCTACATCTCTTGTTTTCGTTGCTCACTTTGAATTGTTGGAAATAGGTCTTGATCATTTGTAAATCAAGCTCCCGAATCATATCTCAAATAGTGTACTATTATATTATGAAATTATAAGATATTATAATACGATACCACCTAGAGTACGATGTTGCGTCCTGAACGATCATCGTTTTATATGTTGGTACCACTTTGTGGTTGGGCCATAGCCCTTAAGGAAATGAACCTTAGTAAAGGCCCATGTCATGCAAAAATCCTCCTTAGAGGACAGCCCTTGGATGGAAGGGAAGTAAAGGGTCAAGATGGAGTGGGGAAACCTAGGATTATTACTAGGTCCCCCTCTATCACTATAAATACCCCCTTTATGACCCATCAAAATTAGGTTATTACACACATACCCAAAATTCTGACATTCTATTCTCTGATTATTCCCTTGATTTGTGCAATAAAGGCTCTCTTTGTCTTATTTGCCACCCCTTCTCGAGCCCCCTCACTGACTTGATCGTCAGAGGGGCGACGCCTGGTGAAAGCCGGGCTCCCTTTTTGCAGGTACTCAGCGAGGCGAGCCGAGCAACTGTCTTTCGAAGAACTCACATCGAACAAGTGGCGCCGTCTGTGGGGACAGTTCGCAGGTCAAGTCGTTCGAGAGTACCCGAGCCGGAAGTAAATCGAGAAGAAATGGCACCGAGAGGCCGACCCGCACGTTCAAGGGGAGCCGTTGCGAGCGAAACTCCCATCTTGGCCGCCGCCGACCCAACCGCCTCGCGTCCAGGCGCCCCCGGCGAGGGCCCGTCTAGGACGCTCGAGGACGAGCGGTCGGCGCCCCGTGGAGGAGCGCAACCTCTCCCCGAGGGGAATGTTGAGGAAGAGTATGGAATATTTGACCAGGAGTACGAGGAAGAGGAGGTGATGGAGAGCAGGCCTCGCCCGCAAGACATAGCTCTGAGGAAAGAGCTCGCTGAAGCTCGGGCCAAGCTCAAGGAGCAGGCCGAAAGGCAGAACCAAATGAGCGAGCGGATGGCTGAGCTGGAAAAGCGAATGGCCGCTCATGTCGTGACTCCTGCTGCCGAAGCTGTGCCCACCCCGAGCAAGCACAAGCGAGGCCCTCGGAAGACGCCTTCCCAGCGAACGGCGGCGGCTGTCCAGAAAATCAAGGCTATTTATGATAAGAATCACCCACCGGAGTTGAGAGAGCACATCAATGAATTGAAGAGGAAGAGAGAAGAGAGGGAGGCGACCCAGGCCTCGCAAAGGATGCACCAGGAGGTCGGTGCGAAGGACAAGGGCAAGGGTATCTTGGTCGAGGAGTAGCCCACTCGAGGGCGAACCAAGACCCACCACAAAGAGCGACCCCGAGGAAGTGCGAGGAGGTCGCATCCTTAAAGGAGATCTCACGCGCCCAAGCCTTCCAGAAGCGCGACCCGAGAAATCGACTCAGACACCACGAGCGATGAATCGGAGTCTGCTTCGGAAAGCGAGGCCAGTTAGAGGCACCACTCCCATAGGTCGCATCGAACCAAGAGGACTTTCACTGCGGACTCACCTTTTGCGAGGTGGATCCTTGAGGCCGAGAGGGTGCCAGGGGTGAAGAAGCCCAAGATGACAGAATACAACGGGGTCGAGGACCCGTTTGACCATATCTCATCATACATGCCTAATATTGGTTATATGACCGAGGACGAGGCGACCATTTGCCGTCTGTTCCCGACCACGCTGACTGGTATTGCCCAACGGTGGTTCGATAAGTTGGACGGGAAGCATTCGCTCGTGGTCCGGGTTGAAGAAGAAGTTTACTGGACACTTTGAGACCAGTAAAACGAGGAAGAAGACGTCGATCCACTTAACAGCGGTAAAGCAAGGTGACAAGGAGTCCTTGATGACTATATCCAGAGGTTCCGATCGACGGCCACGCACATTGCCAACCTGACCGACGAGATGGGTGTAAGTGCACTGGTGCACGGCATGGCCGAGGGAAAGTGCAAGTACGATCTTGTGAAGCGAGAGGCCAAGACGCTCGAGCAGGCTCACAAGCGAGCGACCGCTCACATCAACGCTGCCCTCGATACCGAGCGGGTTTATCAGGTGTTATCTGGGTTCCCAATCCCAGAACGCTCGGCTGGCATCTTATTGCCGCCGGAGCGGGACCGACAACCCGAGATCGTCACCGGACAAGCAAAACGACAACGGCAACAACAAAAACACATCGGAAAAAGTGCAAAGAACGACGGAAATCGATTAGAGGAAGATGAGACTTACCGGAGATTGAGTCGAGGAAACGAGAGTCGAACTGAGAAAGAAAATCGGGGAGAACTCGCCGGAAAAAGGAGATCTTGGACTCGGAGATAGGCTCGGAATCGGCTCGGAATCGGCTCGGAAGTCGAAGGATTTGCGCAGAAAAATGAGAGAAACGTTGGAAATGAAAGTGAAAGTGAGTAAAAATGATTGAGTAAAACCCACTATTTATAGGGAGGTGAAGTCAGGGGCAAAATGGTAAAAGCGCATGTTTTTACACAACTTCCCAAACGTCGTCAGTCATCATTACAGCACGGGAGACGAAAAGTTTTCGCGTATTCCCGAGGTTGCTTTTAAGGGAATCTAGGAACAGTCGGCCTAGAAAACTGTTCGAATTCTCGCTTACTCCCAAGATTAATAACTGCAATATTCAAATTTTGAAATTTTCGAAATTCGAATTTTGAAATTTTCGAAAAATTTGATTCCAAGGAATAAGTTCGAAAGATCGAACGAAGAGCCAGGGGCTCGGATTATGACGAGCAACCCTCCCCCAACCGAGCGGTGAAATTTTCGAGCTCTCCTAGGCGAGGGATCGAGGACTCGAAAAGGGTGAAATTTTCGAACAAGTTCTTGGTTCGAGCCTTCACTCCCTCGGAAAGGGTGAAATTTTCGACCTCTCCCAGGCGAGGGATCGAAGACTCGAAAAGGGTGAAATTTTCGAACAAGTTCTTGGTTCGAGCCTTCACTCCCTCGGAAAGGGTGAAATTTTCGAGCTCTCCCAGGCGAGGGATCGAGGACTCGAAAAGGGTAAAATTTTCAAACAAGTTATTGGTTCAAGCTTTCACTCCCTTGGAAAGGGTGAAATTTTCGAGCTCCCCCAGGCGAGGGATCGAGAACTCGAAAAGGGTGAAATTTTCGAACAAGTTCTTGGTTCGAGCCTTCACTCCCTCGGAAAGGGTAAAATTTTCGAGCTCTCCCAGGCGAGGGATCAAGGACTTGAAAAGGGTGAAATTTTCTAACAAGTTCTTAGTTCGAGCCTTCACTCCCTCGGAAAGGGTGAAATTTTCGAGCTCTCCCAGACGAGGGATCGAGGACTCGAAAAGGGTGAAATTTTCGAATCAAGAGAGGTTCGAGTCATCACTCCCTCGGAAGAGGATCCAATATCAGAGAAGCACACAATGCCTCGAAAGGGCACGATTGCATAACATGGCTTTACCAAGGTCCACAAAGTACACATTGATAAAGGGCGGCTAGGGATCGTACCCTGGTCGCTCCCGATGAGTCCGCCTTCGCTGACAGCGAGGGGCGCGACCAAGATCTGAGGGGCTTTGTTGGTACCACTTTGTGGTTGCGCCATAGCCCTTAAGGAAATGAACCTTAGTAAAGGCCCATGTCATGCAAAAATACTCCTTAGAGGACAGCCCTTGGATGGAAGGGAAGTAAAGGGTCAAGATGGAGTGGGGAAACCTAGGATTATTCCTAGGTCCCCCTCTATTACTATAAATACCCCTTTATGATCCATCAAAATCAGGTTTTTACACACATACCCAAAATTCTGACATTGTATTCTCTGATTATTCCCTTGATTTGTGCAATAAAGGCTCTCTTTGTCTTATTTGCCACCCCTTCTCGAGCCCCCTCACTGACTTGATCGTCGGAGGGGCGACGCCTGGTGAAAGCGGGGCTCCCTTTTTGCAGGTACTCAGCGAGGCGAGCCGAGCAACTGTCCTTCGAAGAACTCACATCCAACATTATATACCTCTGATCAAGATACTTTCTAGGTCGAATTAGTTACCGGCTTCCTAATAGTCTTCCTCCTAGATGGGATCTCGTCCTACCGGCCTGTCTTACGAGGGGTGTGCACACTCGGGTCTATTAGGGGTTATACTCTCAACTCTAACTCGACTCTGTTCGATATTTTAGTGGTTGTGGGGTAGGACCCTAGTCAAATATATACGTATATATACTTATGATTGAACTGCTCATGCGCATGTACAGATTTATGTATGTATCTTTGATACATCACTTGTGATTATATATATACTCGTATGTCTGAACTTTACGGAGATAAATTTCGTTCGTTCTTTGTTAGCTATGTGCCTTGAGGCGCGTATCTCAATTGTTATTCTTCATGTTTTTGATATTCTTACTCAGCCTGTGCTGACGTTCTCTTCTTGATTCATCCCTACCTACTTCATCTGAGGCCTATGTCATTCTTTGATGGCAAAGTTGACAGGTTTTGATGATATGGATGCTTGCTCGAGGAGTCTTGCATGTTGGAGATTTATAAACAGTCATTTGAACTCAGATTTCTATTTCATTTTGTAATTTGGATTTTGGTTTGAGATATATAGTTCCACAGTTTAAGTCTTCCGTTGTTTTACATTCATTTGGATTATTGTTAGTCTTTTATTGAATTGTAAGTCTACGAATTGACTTGGAAGTCAATTGTGGCGTGACAATTCTAACATATTTATTTAAGCGAAATTTTAGGGTTGTTACACAAACAACAACAAAAACAAAAAAGAAAGACCACTTAGTCTGAGTTGTACACGAAAAAAAAAAAAAAAAAAAAAAAAAAAAAAGGAATTGGTAGGTTTCAATCATCCAAATTTACCAAAAAAAAAAAGATATTTTAACAATTGATTATTAACTTGACAAGTGTCTTAGCTTGTTGTAGTGTTTACAGAAGCACATGTTTGATGTGGTTGAGTCATTAGTGCATGATATTTTTTATGTGTATGGTGTTGATGAGCTACAGTCTGCAGAGTGCTTTAGATAATAGTTTAGTAGATGATTGCTTGGATTTTGTTTTGTCTACTAACTTGCACGAAGTCGTTTCAGAGTTGTCACTCCATGGAAGATTTCATCTCATGCCCATGGGTTCCTCACCCATTTCACTAAACGGGCCTAACACAAGACCTTTGCCATCGATTGTGCAAGCACCTGAGATAGAGTTAAGGACACTTCCCGTGATCATTTCCAAGAAGCTGACCAAGGTCCAAGAAGAGAAGTTGGTGGAGGTTCTCACGGAGAACAACCTAGCTCTTGGATGGACTATAGCGGATCTTAAGAGCACTAGTCCTACCATATACATGCACTGCATTTTGCTTGAGGATGATGCAAGACATGTGAGACAACCTCTGCGTCGATTGAACCCACCTATGATGGAGGTGGTGAAGGCGGAGGTTTTGAAGCCGTTAAGTATGGGAATCATTTTTCCCAACTCGGGTAGTCGGTGGGTAAGGCCTACGCAGGTGGTGCCTAAGAAAGGAGGTATCACTGTGGTTACAAATGATAAAGGCGAGTTGGTACCCACCCGCACTCACACTGTGCGGAGGGTATGTATCGGTTATTGTAGGCTTAACACTGTGACTCATAAGGATCATTATACCTTACCTCTTTCGATCAAATGATTCATATGAGAGCATAAGAAGCTTTCGCTGCAAGAGTTGGAAGAGATACGTCGTGATTCATATGAGAATGCGCTTTGATAACTTCCTACATGAATTCCTTTTCCAGTATATTCTGTCTTTGGTCTGCTCATGGCATTTTTTATCCTACAATTGTTTGTAGTTAGCCATATATGATACATCAAACAGCTAATGATTCTCTTACTGCCTGATTTTTGATTCTTGAACCCAATCTCTTCCTATTACACCAATTAACAGTATCATTAGTAGGAATATCAAGCTTGCACCATTGTTTAACCAGCTCCAAGCATTTTTGGCTATAGTTACACCTAAATAAGATATGCTCGTGAGTTTCAGCTTCCATATGACATAGAATGAAAGTATCATCAGCACATACTCAAATTTTCATCAGTTTGGATTTTAATTGTAGTGTTTTGCATGTGTAAGGTTAGCCAGGTGACAAAGGCTACTCTGGGAATTGCAATTTTGGACCATGGGTGTGTTTTTTGGAGAAAGAAAATCCTCTACCTACTAATATGAGGAACGTGAGGTGGAATTTTGTTGAAATCATTCCCGACTATATATGTTGGAAGTGCTCTTTATTGAGGTTAGTTGGACTGTACTCTCTTCTATCTTAAGACCAATCATCACCTTGATAAGTTTCCATTACGTCATGTTGTGTTGGGATGATTGTCACAAATATATGATATATATGTGCTTTCAATTAAAATAGCTTATACTTAATCATTTATTCCATAATGTAATCTACTTCATCACTCTTCTATTGTTGTGTATGCATTTACTACTATTCTTGTAATATTCCGAAATTTCAAAGTATTTTTAAATTAATATTTTAGAATTATTAATTAGATTATTGTAGTGGAAACTGATTTTGAATATTATCTTGTGAGTCGTTTTTATAAAGGGGTTCAGAGATGGTTTCTAAAATCGGATTTGTTATTTGAGTTTCTATTTTCTGATATGGGTCAACTCATATTACATCAACAATCATACATAAACCAATACATATTGGCCCAAATATAAGATCCAAATAACCAACCCAAACCCAAAGAGGAAATCAGATTTTTGGAAAAAAAAAAAAAAGAAAAAAAAAAGAAAAAAAAAACTCTTATCTCCTATCACACGACAAAACACCCCCCCCCCCCTTCTTCTTCTAACAAAAAACAGAGCACCTCTGTTTTCGCTCATCCTTCTTCGCTCTTCGTCCTTCACCCGCGCCGCACGAGCTCGACCTCGACGCCACTCCTTCCCGCTCAGCCACCGTCCTTGTTCAAGTCCCGACCACCGCAGCGCCACTCTTTCTTCCCGTTCGATTTTCGTGAGCAAGCCTTTTCCCCTGTTTTTCGTTTTCTTCGAATTTCATTAGTTTTAATTCGTTTTTCTTGCTTTAAATCTTGCTTAGTTAACTCTAATACATGTTCTAAGTATTAGGTAATCGATTAGATTGGTTTTATGCAAAAAGAATTGATCTTGATTATTGTTTTGTGTTGATTTTTGTTAATTACGAAATTATGCTTAATTAACGTAATAATTCGAATTTGGGTTAATTAGTTTCGTGAATTATGATTCTAGCATGATTATAATCTGTTAATTACGGTTTTGAATTTGGTTTGATATTTAATTGGGGTTTTGTTCAAGTTTGTAGAAATTTCAATTTGGGGATATTTTGGGTAATTGATTCTTAATTACGTTAATTAGGCCAAATTAATTTTGATGAACTATAATTCGAGATTCTGATAATTTAGTGAATTATAAACTGATTTTCGAATTTTAATTGAATTAATATCGTTTTTATGTAATCTAGTGTAATTTAGACATGTTTTTCATAATTAAAACATAATATAAACTGTTTTAATAAATCCTATATAAATTATAATAATTAAGAATTGATTTTCATGAATTAGATTCTGTTTTAAAAGTAATTTTAAGTCTTTGAGAATTCTCAAAACAAATTGAGTGTTATTTGGGTATTAGTAGCTAATTATTGAATTAGAATTATAATTGTTGGTTAATTGTTGATTGTTGGGTTATAATTTAGGTTCTTATGGGCATTGCATATAGGATAGAGCCAACATAAGTATTAGATGAATGGTTGGATGGGATTAGTATTGATTTGGGATTATTGGTTGTGTAATTGTAGAGCCTGAGTTCGTAGACGAGGAGTACTAGTGATGGTTGTGCTATTGAGTTTCCGTTTGCTTGAAAAGGTAAGCTAGCATGCTCAACCTTTCTTAACGTTGTAGAAACCTTTCAAAATTATATGCTAAGTGATTGGTGTGTTGGATGAAAACTTAGGGTCATGATAGGTGGAGAACAATTTATCGTTTGATTATTATATCTTGTTGGATTGGATTATTTCATTGATATAATGTTTGGTTTATGATTCAAAGAATGTATTTTTGGAATTATGGTTTATTGGATATTTGATATTGTTGTGGTGGAATTATGAATGATTGTATGGTTGTTTGAATACAAATTTGTTAAAGAATCGATATTGTAAACAGAATAAATAAATAAAGCATGAGGATACGCGATGATTTGATTTGAGTCACATGGACTCCACATTATTTGGTTTGAGTCACATGAACTCCACTTTATTATATTGCCCCACCACATGGGTTTTTAAGAGGGCTTGGCTCTAGTACTACTCTATTGGGTTAGCAATACTTAATAGGGGGTGTGCACACTTAAGGTCTAGTAGTCTTGTATGGTATGGTTTGGTGAGTCGGCAAAGATTCGGCTCACCCACGTATATATTGGTATGGTTTGGTGAGTCGACAAAGAATCGGCTCACCCACGTATATAATGGTATGGTTTGGTGATTCGGTAAAACCGGTTCACCCACTTATAATATATGATTGGTATGGTTTGGATGAGTTGGCCATAAACTGACTCGTCCCACTTATAAGTTTGATATGAAATCCTCATTAAAAGATATAAAAGAATGATTTGGATTATGTTAATCACTTGTTGGATTTATTGTGGTGCTTCTATTTGGTAATTTGAATTGTCTTGATGATTGGTTTATGTATAACATGCTAAGTGTGGTTTTCGAAAATAAAACTAAAACGTTTTTTTTTTTTAAAACCAAGGTAAGAGTTTTGGTTTTCTACGAGTTGTGGTGTTAGCTTACTCAATTTTCTGACTTTTTCAACTGTGGTTTTTGTGCTTTAAATCCACCACATGTTTGGAGTAGATGATACATGCGAGAACAACGACTCACTAGAAATTTGTTGGATTCAATCAACTCAGGCTTTAGACTTAGACTATTTCATATTTATATTTCAGATTTTGGACTATTGTAATTTAATTATTAGATTCCAATAGACTATTTTAGATCATTAGACATTTGTAGTTCGGCTTCTGAAATCTCCTTGCATTCGGGTCTTTGGCTCGAGTGCGGAGTGACAACTCTGAATTTCCTTATTTGCGCTTTGGTTTGCCATGAAATGTTTTTAAAAAGGAAAGAAAATTTGGGGGTGTTACAATTCTTCCCTACTCCTTTCATAATTACATTTGATACGCTTTCATGATTACATCTGACATTAGAAAAACCTAAAGCGCCCGAATTTCTTGTCCTCTTTGGGACCAATTGGGTTTCATTTGTTCTCTTTGTTTTTAGAGGGAAACTACTATGTTTAATTTTAAACTGAAGAAGCATGCTTGTGTAGTGTTAGCACCCCACCTTCCTAACTTATAATCTAAACTAAATCATCAAGATAAGCTAGACGATTGTGCTAGTTGAATGCAATTGTCTAGTTATGAGGGCCTGAAGTCTGATATTCAATTTATGGTTGCAACTGGATATGCTATCACACTTGGAGTGTTTAGTTAGATAAGAAAGAGATGTTGGACATTGGTTTTTGATTGATATCAGTTCCTCCCAAACATTATCTTTACAATTATTGTGATTTCAGGTTCACTTTACTTCACTTGTGTCTATAAAAATATTGAATTGTATAGTTATCAGGAAGTGCACTTTTGTTCCGTTTCAGGAATTTTTTACAAGATTAATGATATAAAGGAGGGATAGACAGATTCATACATCAACGTCAATGATAGGATGCTTGTATAGTTGTATATGCACCCCAATATATAGATGGAAAATGTAAGAAAATTTGTTGATTGTGAAATAAGTTACTTTGTCTGATCAGCGTGGGTTTTTCTTTGTAATGTATTTTATTTAAATTAAATCTTTTTATGGTTTAAGGCTGATCAAAGAGGGCGCCTATAATCGCCATATTTGATATTTTATTAGAACAGGGCGAAGAAATCTGCCTTTGTAGAGGTCAATTAGGGCGATAAATTTGGCCCTATGCTTTATCAAAGGTGGCTGTTGAAATCGCCCTATTATATAGATATCAAAGAGGGCGTTCTCATAAAGCGCCTCTTTTTATCTAATACAACGCCACTAATTGGGCGAAGAAGGAGATTTTTAGCTCAAGGAGGGCGATACCCGCCGCCCTCTCTGATGTGTTTTCTTCTAGTGATAAGATGGTTTTGATCCATTGCGTGAGATTACATCTGTGACAGACCTTACTAGGAAGATGAAGAATCACCATCCTTTGTTTGGAGTAGAGGAGATAGGTTATTAATCGAACTTCACCCGTGCTAATTGTCAGTAGACCTTGGAGAAATTTTAGAAAGAGTTAGGTTGCTCGAGCACGAGCAAAGGTCTAAGCATTGGGGTGTTTGATATATACGTTTTCGCATCAATTTGATGGATTTCATTGTATTTTTAACATTCCAAATGATGTAATATTCTCACTATTGGTGTTGAGTATCGATTCTAAACTTTGATGTAATTTTGGTCGTTTTGAGCACATTTTCGATGCGAACAATTGGAACGTTGTTTAAGGAGCTTTCAAGGGACTTTTCGCGGCCCGCGCTAGAAGTTTGGCGGAGAGCTAGAGGAAAAAAAGAAGAACCAAGACTGAGACTTTTGGCAGTCCGTGCCCGTGCTCTTGACGGACCACGATGGAAGCTAGAGGTCCGCGGTTGTGACCTTGGCCGACCGCGATGTCTGAGATTTTATATTTCCGTTTATTTCTATTTTACGTTTTTAGAGAAATTTAAAAAATAAAAACCTCGACGTTAGGTTTTATTAGTTAGATTTTTTAGAAGAAATACAGGGGTTTCCATGAATTGTATGAGGAGTTAATCTTCTAATTTCTTGATAGATTAATCGAAACATTGCATTGACAATATAGTGAGTTTGATCTATTCCTATTATTTCTTTTAATTATTCTCTTATCTTTGATTCATATTTCATTCAATAATCTTTTATGATTGCTAGGTGTACATCCAGTATCATTGCTTAGGTTAATTGATTGCTAGTTTAGATTAGTCAAAGAAATCCATTCTTTGATGGGTCTTTACGTTGTAGCAACCCGAATTCATTGATTTGTATGTAATCATCGTTAGTTTATTTGGCCAAGATTTGACTCACATGTTAAATACAAAACGTGGGTTAGTATGCATGTCTTTATTGAGATTTCTCTAATTCTTATTGCTATTATCGAATTGAATCTAATTGTGCGCTTATGTTATTTGATAGTTGTGGTTATCGGGTGTTAAGGAATGAATTTCCAACATAAATGTCTACTTGAGAACGAATTTGCATCCACCCTGCAGAAAGATGGAACCACCCTGCAGAAAACTGGAACCACCCTGCAGGGTTACGAGGAAACTACTAATTCCACATCAGAAGACGTTAGAACGTTTCAATGAGTTAACAACGGCTAATGCAATTAATTCTCCATCAATTAGGGAGATAATGGCAGCAATGATGAAGATGTTACACGATTAATAAGGCCAATTCAATATGAATATTATGAGGAGGATAAATTCTGCAATGTTGGATGTGAGTTCTTCGAAGTACAGCTGCTCGGATAGCCTCGCCGAATACCTGCACAAAGGGAGCCCGGTTTTCACCTAGCGTCGCCCCTCCGACGATCAAGTCAGTAAGGGCTCGAGAAGAGGTGGCAAATAAGACAATAAAGCCTTTTACGCACGAATCAAGGGAATAATCAGAGAATAGAGAATGTCAGAATTTTTGGGTATGTGTGTGTAAGAACCTGATTTTGATGGGTCATAAAGGGGGTATTTATAGTGATAGAGGGGGGCCTAGGAATAATCCTAGATTTCCCCCACTCCATCTTGACCCTTTATTCCCCTTCCATCTAAGGGCTGACCTTAAAGGAGGATTATTGCATGACATGGGTCTTTACTACGGTTTACTTCATTAAGGGCTATGGCCCAACCACAAAGTGGTACCAACAAAGCCCCTCGGATCTTGGTCGCGCCCCTCGTTGTCAGCAAAGGCGGACTCATCGGGAGCGACCAGGGTACGATCCCTGGCCGCCCTTTATCGAGGTGTACTTCGTGGACCTTGGTAAAGCCATGTAATGCAATCGTGCCCCTTCGAGGCGTTTGTTTGTTTCTCTGATATTGGATCCTCTTCCGAGGGAGTGATGACTCGAACCTCTCTTGATTCGAAAATTTCACCCTTTTCGAGTCCTCGATCCCTCGCATGGGAGAGATCGAAAATTTCACCCTTTACGAGGGAGTGATGGCTCGAACTAAGAACTTGTTAGAAAATTTCACCCTTTTCGAGTCCTCGATCCCTCGCCTAGGAGAGCTCGAAAATTTCGCCCTTTCCGAGGGTGTGATGGCTCGAACTAAGAACTTGTTCGAAAATTTCACCCTTTTCGAGTCCTCGATCCCTCGCCTGGGAGAGCTCGAAAATTTCACCCTTTCCTAGGGAGTGATGGCTCGAACTAAGAACTTGTTCAAAAATTTCACCCTTTTCGAGTCCTCGATCCCTCGCCTGGGAGAGCTCGAAAATTTCACCCTTTCCGAGGGAGTGATGGCTCGAACTAAGAACTTGTTCGAAAATTTCACTCTTTTCGAGTCCTCGATCCCTCGTCTGGGAGAGCTCGAAAATTTCACCCTTTCCGAGGGAGTGATGGCTCGAACTAAGAACTTGTTTGAAAATTTCAAAATTTTAATATTGCAATTATTATTCTCGGGAGTTGGCGAAAATTTGAACAGTTTTCTATGCCAACCGTTCCTAGATTCCCGTAAAAGCAACCTCGGGAACACGCGAAAACTTTTCGTCTCATGTGCCGTAATGATGACTGACGGCGTTTGGGAAGTTGTGTAAAAATATATGCTTTTACCGTTTTGCCCCTGACTTCACCTCCCTATAAATAGGGGGTTTTACTCAATCATTTTCACTCACTTTCACTTTCATTTCCAAAGTTTCCCTCGTTTTTCTGCGCAAATCCCTCGAATTTCGAGCCGATTTCCGAGCCGATTTTCGAGTCGAAGACCTTTTCTTTCCGGCGAATTTTCTTCGATTTCCTTCGTCCTTTCGGTTCGCACTACCCCGACTGAATTTTCGGTAAGTCATCTCTTTTACTCAGTTTTTTCACCGCTTTTTGCATCTTTTTTGGTTTGTTTTCATTGTTGCCGTTATCGTTTTACGTATCCGGTGACGGTCTCGGGTTGTCGGTCCCGCTCCGGCGGCAAAAAGATGTCTGCCGAGCGCTCTAGGATTGGAAACCCAGATAACACCCGAAGAATCCGCTCGGTTTCGAGGTCGGCGATAAGGAGCGGTCTACCCTTCGCGCCGACTCGCTTCTCTCGCACCGATCCTTCGATTTTTTCGACCTTTGTCGACCAGTCGAGTGTTGGGTGTTGCAGATCCGTCATCGGAGAGAGTGAGGAGTAACGGCTCGCACAAGGCGAGTCCATAACTACCTTATCTCTTTTTCCCAGATGGCGCGAACCAAGCAGACTGTTCGCGTTTACTCGGGGGGTATGAACGACCCGAGGATGGCCCGAAGTGCCTATGTTCCTAACTCGGTTGTTTACCCCTCGCAGGAACTACCCGAAGTCATGCCTCCCCGTGGTGCTATCCGAGTCACAAATAATACTTTCACCACCGCTGTCATTGATCCGAACTGGCGTCGATCTCAGACGCCTGAAGTCGTTCGGGCTTTCTGCGAAGCCAACCACATCTTGACCCACTCGTGCTGGTCGTCCCAGACGAGGGGTCAGTATGCTCCGAACCGCCGAGGAACTGCCTCGCGGTGTATGCGCATGCGTTCGCATATGGTTTTCGGGTGCCCTTCAACCCCTTTTTGGAAAGGTTGTACAACCATTACGGTATCTGCCCCTCGGAGCTCACCGTCAACGCACACATCACCCTTTCGGGTTTTGTCATGACCTGTCGGTGTGCTCGGATACCGATATCCCTTAACCTCTTCCGTTATCTTCACAACATCTCCAACGACCAGTGGGGGTTTAAGAACTTCGCCGTTCGCGGCCAAACCAGCACATATAGCATAGTGACTCATCCTCCGAAGCCTGGGAAGGGGCCGGAGTGGAAGTACAGATTCTACTGGCTTACCACTGCTGATGGTTCGCCACTTAGCGATAGGATTCGAGTGCCCCTTCGGTCTTCTGGCTCTCGCCAGTGGAACAACTCTATCCCTCAGCTCAACGGTGTGGAGGAGAGCTGTGCCGAGTATTTCCAGCAGAAACTGGAACCAGAGCTCGAGGACCTTACTTGGGTCCCGAGCGAGCAAATGCTGAGCGAGTACATGTGGCTCGCTCACTCGGGTCTGATCCTTCCCGCCAACGAGGAGGAGGAGCGTATGTCTCGTGTTGTGTTCGTCTTACTTTTTACCTTTGTTATTTTTTCGAATAGAATTATTGACCAAGTTTTTCTTGCAGTGGTTCTCAGCGACCAGGTCTCGCGTCAGCTACACTATTGGCATAAAACAATGCCGAACCTTAACCGCTTGATGGCCCAGAGAGCGAGGAGGGAGAGTTCGCGGAGTCGGCGAGAAGCGGCTCAAGAAGAAGTTGCCCAGCCTGCTCCTCGCAGAGAGCGGGGCCGATCGAATGGAGGCCGCTCGGCTGGTGAGCGAGCGTCTCCATCGACTCGTCCTCCACCCTCCGGCTCGGCTCCACCTCGTACTCCACAGGGTTCGACACCCTCTCGTACTTCACAGGAGCCGGTCCTCCGAGCCACTCTTGTGCGAATGCACGCACCAGTCGGCACCGAGTCAGGAGTTGTCCCGAAGCAGAGAGCCTCGGGTGTCTCCATTCGGGAACCTACTTCGGCTAACTTCGAGGCGGTTTCTCTTTCGTCTTCTGAGGGCGAGGGGGCAGAGGTACTTCCCTCGCTTTTGGTATCTAGACTTAAGTGTTTCAATAACAATTCTGACTGATGTGTTCCTTTCAGGCTCGGCGCCGAAAGAAGAGACCGCTCGATGAGGGCGAGACGTCGGTTGCGAAGCTGTTGGATGTCGGCGCCTCGGCTAGTCAGACATGTATATCCTTGGAAGAGTTGGAAGAGTAATTTATATCGTCTGATCGGGATCTTTCTAACTCTGGGTTTCTTGCTGATGTAGTGGCGCAGCTCGAGGCATTGACGACGCCTCTTCTTCCCGACACATCGAGGGCTGCTGCGGCTGTGTACGACACGGCTCGGGATTTCCCTTTCTGCCCTGACTGGGCTCGGCGAGCAGTCTCGCAGATGATCCAGGTACACCTTGACTTTGCTCGGTTCGACTCTTTTTCTCTTACCTGTTTAATTTCTAACTCCTTTTTTCCTTAGGCGACCGTCTTGGTTTGCCAAGGAGAGATGCATATCTCTGAGCAAATCGAGGGAGGCCTCTGGCAGGAGAAGTGCCTCGCGGTCGAGACGAAGCTGAAGGAGGCCGAGACGGCGAGGGTGGATCTCGAGAAGCCGCTGGCCGAGGCGAAGAAAAATGTGCTGACTGCCATGAGCAGAATGAAAAAGCCGTTGCTGCGATGTCTGCGGCGGACGCGAAGGCAACCTCGCTCGCTGCCGAGCTTGAGAGGGCGAGGGCCGATGCTGACCAGCTGAGTCTTAAGTTGGTCAATGCATCCAGCTACGCAGCTCTCTGGGCGAAGCGGGCTTGCTCGGCGGTCTCGACCTTCCTGGCGTCGAAGGGCTATAAGTACCTCAGCGACCTGGACAAGGCAGCTGCGAAGTAGGAGGAGGTCGAGTTGGGTCTGAAGTTAGGTTGGTTGGCCCTGGTGAAGTGCGTCGAAAGCCGGGAGGACTTCGAGCTGGATGAGGGGCAGTTCGAAACTCCTTACCGATCCAAGCTCGACAAGCACATCGAGGCCGAGGCCGGTGCAGCTTCCGAAGAGGGCGAGATCAACGAGGAAGATATCGAAGCGCTCGAGGCGGCTGCTGCAGCCAAGGAGGCGGCAGTGAGAAAAGAGCTGCTCGAGCTGCCCGAGGCCTTTGACTTCACTGCTCCAGCTAAGGATCCTGCCAACACCAACACTTAACCGTTATTTCGATTGGGCTGTTTAGCCTTGTACTCATACAATCTTTTTAATTTTTGTTCGCTGGCCACCCTTTCGAGGGTTTTTGGCCTTTAAACAATGTTGATCGAAGCCGCCCATATTTCAGGGTGTTTGGCTTCGATCATTTTATTTCAGTGATCGTTTTATTTCAATTAACGCAAATCTTTTCATACAACTCTCTTTGTACTTGTCTGTTCTAGGCATCCATGGGTAGTCTCGCCCTCGAGGCGAATGCCTCTTCGGGGTTAAGGGCTCGCTGCCCTTAACTGCGAAGGTATTCCTCGCATGGATGACGCGTTTTTCCGGCTAAGTTGCCTTTGATCGGGTGTCTCGCTTTTGCTCGAAAAGCGAGCGCAAGCACTCGGTCGAAACCTTTCGGTGTTCGGCCTTCGAGGGGAGGCCTCCCACAGGCCTCCTTACCCGAGTTGAAGTTTAAGGGTCTACGGGATCTCATCCTTCGTAGGCGAATGTGTTCTCAGCTGAACTTTTATTCGACGCGAGCCCTAGTTGGGAAAGCGTGTCGCTACCAAGGTGAGGCAACTTCAACCCACTCCGAGCGATTGTTATTCCTAACAATGCTTTCGACCTTGGTAGGGCAAGTTATCGACTATTCGTCGACTCGGGAAGTGGTGGATGGGGTTTTTGACACTTAATGTTTGAATAACATTGTGGCGCTCGGCCTTTCATTACTCGATATTGAAAAGATTACAAAATTTGGCTCTCAGACTACTAGAAAACAAAAATACATGACACTGCTTCGCAACATGCGAGCTTTAATTTGGGACAACAAAATGACACTAAAGATAGTACTTCTTCAGGTTGTAGAGGTTCCAGGGCCTCTTCACCATTTCTTCTTCCAGGGTGCTCAGTCGCAAAGTGCCCTCCTTAATCTGTTCGACCACCAGGTATGGGCCTTCCCACTTATCCTTCAATTTTCCTCCAGGGAGCTTCTTGCCCGTTGCCTTGGCATTTCGAAGTCCCATGTCCCCTACTTCCAACTTCCTTGGGCGAACCATCCGATTGAATGCTTTGGCCATCTGTTGCTTCTGCCTTTCGGCTCTCAGGAGCGCATTCCCACGGCACTCGGGGAGAAGGTCGAGCGCGGCTCGCAGCTCAACTTCGTTCTCCTCGGGCTCGTAGGTACTTATGCGAACAGATTTGGCCTCGCATTTGATCGGTAATACAGCATCTGAGCCGTACACTAGCTGGAAGGGGGTCTCGCCTGTCGCTCGCTTCGTTATGGTGCGAAGCGCCCACAGGACACCTGGTAGCTCCTTGACCCACTTTCCTTTCTTTCCTTCGACCATGGTTCGCAACCCATGCAAGATTATCTTGTTCGAGGACTCAGCTTGTCCGCTCGCTTGTGGGTATGCGACCGAGGTGTAGCAAGTTTGGACGCCATATTCTGCAAATTGAGTTCCGTTATCAAATGTGAACATCCGAGGGACTCCAAATTTGGTGATGATATTCCTCCAGACGAAGTTGATCACATCTCGGTCGGTTATCCTTTCCAGTGGTTCGGCTTCGACCCACTTGGTGAAATAGTCGACAGCCACAATGATAAATTACTTCCGAGAGAAACTCTTCGGGAAGGATCCGAGGATGTCCAAACCCCATCTTGCGAATGGTAATGGAGTGGAGATTGGCTTGAGCTGGGTGGGAGGCCTCTTGCTGATCGGCCCGAACCGTTGGCATTTGTCGCAATGCTTAATCAGTTCGGTCGCGTCACTCTGCATGGTCGGCCAGAAGAATTCGGCTCGCAACGCTTTCGAAGCCGTTGCCCGAGCCCCTATATGCCCCCCACAATCTCCGAAATGAATTTCTTCCAAGATGTATTTCCCCTCGGTCGGGTCGACGCATTTCAGGTATGGGTGAGCATACCCTTTCTTATATAGTTCTCCGTCGACCAAGGTGAACCACTCGGCCCTCTTTTCCACTTTCTTGGCCTTCTTCGGATCGCTCGGAAGCTCTCCGTCCTTCAAATAGGCCAGCAGCGGTCTCATCCACTCAGGACTTCGATCGAGGACCACGCACTAGCGGTCCGATCGATGCTTCTAAACGGAAGCAGCTCCCACTTAACGACCCTTGGACTATCGTTGAGCGAGGAGCAGGCCAGTCGAGCCAAAGCATCCGCTTGCTGGTTCTCCGACCGAGGGATCTGCTCAATCTTGAAATGTGTGAGCTTCTTGGTGAGGCCTTTAACCTTATCCCTGTACTCAGCCATGTGATCCTTCGCCTCGAATGTGTCGTTGATTTGGTTCACGACTATGGCTGAGTCAGAAAATGCCTTTACATCCGTGGCTCCCGCCGCCAGGCACATCTGAATCCCTGCGACGAGGGCTTCATACTCAGCCTCGTTGTTGGTCGCCTCGAAGCCGAAGCGGAGTGCGTATTCCGTCCTCTCCCCTCCGGGGAGTATGACGATCATACCGGCTCCGCTTCCAGCGGAATTGGACGAACCATCAACATACAGCGTCCACTGTTCCTTCATTGGCCCCTCCGGCTCGTTGAAGGCTGCCTCGACTACGAAGTCGGACAATGCCTGCCACGCGAGGCGGCGTCTCGACTCGTACTCGATTCCGTGGCTTCTCAGCTCACAAGCCCATCGAGGCAGTCTTCCGTTTCCATCCAAATTGTTGAGTATTTTCTCCAAAGGATAATTGGTTCGGACAATAACTTTGTAACTCTGAAAGTGTGGTCGGAGGCGGCGGCTCGCAATAAGTAAGGCAAGAGCGAGTTTTTCGAGCGGAGGGTATCGCAGCTCGGCCCCTGCGAGGGCATGACTCACATAGTACACTGGGCTCTGGACCTTCTCGCGCTCAACAACCAGCACGGCTCCGACCGCTTGCTCGTTCGCAGACAAGTATAAGTAAATCCTCCTTCTCTCGAGGCACTGATATCTTTGGGACATTGACCAGATATTGTTTCACCTCCTGGAATGACTTCTCGGCCTGCTCATCCCACTCGAAATTCTTCTTCTTTTTGAGAGCGGCAAAGAACGGGTGGCATCGGTCGGCCGACTTCGCAATGAAGCGTCCGAGGGCGGATACACATCCCGTTAACCGCTGCACATCCTTAACGTTCTTTGGAGAAGACATATCCATGATAGCCTTAATCTTCTCAGGGTTCGCATCGATGCCCCTTTGGCTCACGAGGAACCCGAGACACTTCCCTGTTGTAACCCCGAAGGCACATTTCTTCGGATTCAGCTTCATCCCATATTTCCTCAATGTCTCGAAGGTCTCCCTCAAATCCTTGTGGTGAACGCCGGTTCGAACGCTTTTGACGATCAAATCGTCAACGTATGCCTCCATGTTCCTCCCAATGTGTTCACTCGATACATATACACCCCGAGCGGTGTGATAAAATCAGTCTTGGTTCGGTCTTCCTTGGCCATCGGGACCTGATGGTATCCCGCATATGCATCCATAAAGCTCAGGAGTTCGTGCCCCGAAGTGGAATCTACCAACTGATCCATTCGAGGCAACGGCTGACCAACCTTCGGGCAGGCCTTGTTCAAGTTTGTGAAGTCGACAAACATCCTCCACGACCCTTTCGGCTTTTTCACCAACACCAGATTAGATAGCCAAACCGGGTATGTGCATTTCTCGATATATCGAGCCCCGAGCAATCGGTCGACTTCTTCTTTGATCGCATTGGCTCGCTCCGAGCCGAAATGTCTTTGCTTTTGGTGGACTGGCTTCTTTGACGGATCAGCGTTTAGCTTGTGTGTAATGACCGAGGGGTCGAGCCCCGGCATCTCCTCCACAGCGAATGCGAACATGTCCTTGAACAATCTCAGCAGGGACACGAGAGGGGCCTTAACCTCTGGTTCGAGGGCCTTGCCCACTCGAACCGTTCGGTCAGCTCTGTCCTCTTCCAGTGTCACGTCCTCGGTCTCCTCGAACGGTTGGGTGGGTCCCTCGAGGCCATGTCTCGCGTCAATTGTCTCTACACAAAAATTTTCAGCTGTGGCCTTCGCCAGGCTTGTCTCCTTCTTTCTTTTCTTGGTGGGGGACCCGCCTTCTTCGAGCGCCTCGCTAGGGTTCACCATGGGAGGCCTGAGTACTGCGTGGTAGCACTCACGAGCAACCTTTTGGTCAGCTCGGACAATAGCGGCTCGGCTATCATCTGTGACGTACAACATCAACAGACCCAAGGGGAACACTAGCCCTGCAATATCATTCAGTAGTGGTCGCCCAACGACAATGTTGTAAACTCAATGTGGGCTCGCCTCATGTCGGCTCCTTGGCCAATAGCTCCTGGTAGGCGAATGGTCCCCATCGGGTAGATGGTTTGCCCTCCGAAGGCAACTATTGGCTCACGGAGCGGTGTGATATCCTTCGCTGTGTATTTCAGCTTCAGAAAGCATTCGAAAGTCATTATGTCCACCGACGAGCCCGTGTCCACTAAGGACCTCCTCACTTGTTTGTTGGCCACCTGCATGGTGATTACCACTAGGTCATCCGATTGTTGTATAGTCATGGTTGGGATTTTGATTTCAGGAAGCACCGTCGCGACCGAGTTGACGAAGAGCCTCCAATTGGTCTTTCGACCACGTCGGCTCGGTCCTCCGCTAGCGAGGCCTCCCGAGATTGTATTGATTACGCCAGGGCTCCGAGCCCTGGCTCCATTTCCAGCTTGGCCGCCACCCCGAGCCCCTCTTTGGTTGTTCTGCTTATACCGATCTCTTTGGCCCCTCAGGCGCTTCAGGTAACGGTTGAGCAGTCCATTGTCAGCTAATCTGTCGAGCGCCCCTCGAGGTTTTTGCAGCTCGCTGTGGCATGGCCGTTCTCCATATGGTATTCACAAAACGCGTCCATGTTCCTCCGATCGTCCTGTGTCATGGGTCGAGGAGGCCTTAACTGGTCCGACTCCTTGATCGCCATAAACACAGTCCTAAGCGAAGTGTTGAACCGGTACGGCTTCTTGTTGTGCATTGGGGGTCCGAGTCGATCTTGGGGTCGGACTCGAGAGGCTGAGGGCTCGCCATATCCAGATCGGTTCACGAGGGCGGCATTGATGTGTTCAGCTGCTCGCTTGTAAGCCTGCTCGAGCGTCTTGGCCTCGCGCTTCACCAGATCATACTTGCACTTTCCCTCGGCCATGCCGTGCACCAGCGCACTTACACCCATCTCGTCGGTCAGGTTGGCAATGTGCGTGGCAGTCGAGCGGAACCTCTGGATATAGTCATCAAGGGACTCCTTGTCTCCTTGCTTCACCGCTGTCAAGTGTATTGGCGTTTTCTTCCTCGTCTTACTGGTCACAAAGTGCCCAGTAAACTACTTCTTCAACCCGGACCACGAACGAATGTTACCCGGTGGCAACTTGTCAAACCACCGTTGAGCAATACCAGTCAGCGTGGTCGGGAACAGTCGGCAAATAGTTGCCTCGTCCTCAGTCATATAACCAATATTATGCATGTACGAAGAGAGATGGTCGAACGGGTCCTCGACCCCGTTGTACTCTGTCATCTTGGGCTTCTTCACCCCCGGCATCCTCTGGGCCTCAAGTATCCACCTCGCAAAAGGTGAGTCGGCAGTGAATGTTCTCTTGGTTCGATGCGACCTATGGGAATGGTGCCTTGAACTGGCCTCGCTTTCCGAAGCAGACTCCGAGTCCTCACTCGTATCATCCGAGACGATTTCTCGGGTCACGCTTCTGGAAGGCTTAGGCGCATGGGATTTCCTTCGAGGAGAGTGTGACCTCCTTGCACTTCCTCAGGGTCGTTCCTTGTGTGTCTTGGCTCGCCCTCGAGTGGGCTCCTCCTCGACCAAGATTTCCTTGCCCTTATCATTCGCACCGACCTCCTGGTGCTTCCTTCGTGAGGCCAGGGTCGCCTCTACCTCCTCTCTTCTTCGCTTCAGGGTATTAATGGTATCTCTCGACTCTGTCCGGGGGTGGTGGTCATCATAGATTGCCTTAATCTTCCGGACGGCTGCCGCCGTTTGCTGAGAAGGCGTCTTCCGAGGGCCCCGCTTATGCTTGCTCGGTGTGGGCACCGCTTCGGCAGCAGGTGTCGCGACCTGAGCGGCCATTTGCTTCTCCAGCTCGGCCATTCGTTCGCTCATTTGGTTCTGCCTCTCGGCTTGTTCCTTCAACTTGGCTCGAGCCTTGAAGAGCTCCTTCATCATGGCTATCTCTTGAGGGCGCGCCCTGCTCTCCATCACTTCTTCTTCTTCGTACTCCTCGTCATACACTTCCACATTCCCCTCGGGAAGAGGTTGCGCTCCTCCTCGGGGCGCTGACCGCTCGTCCTCGAGCGTCCTTGACGGGCCCTCGCCGAGGGCGCCAGGACGCGAGGGGTTGGGGTCAGCGGGTCCCAGGATGGGAGTCTAGCTCGCAACGGCTCCTTTCGAACGTGCGGGTCGGCCTCTCGGTGCCATCTCTTCTCGGCTCGCTTCGGGTATTCTCGAACGACTAGTCCTGCGAACTGTCCCCACAGACGGCGCCACTTGTTGGATGTGAGTTCTTCGAAGGACAGCTGCTCGGATAGCCACGCCGAATACCTGCACAAAGGGAGCCCGGTTTTCACCTGGCGTCGCCCCTCCGACGATCAAGTCAGTAAGGGCTCGAGAAGGGGTGGCAAATAAGTCAAATAAAGCCTTTTACGCACGAATAATCAGAGAATAGAGAATGTCAGAATTTTAGGGTATGTGTGTGTAAGAACCTGATTTTGATGGGTCATAAAGGGAGTATTTATAGTGATAGAGGGGGACCTAGGAATAATCCTAGGTTTCCCCCACTCCATCTTGACCCTTTATTCCCCTTCCATCTAAGGGCTGACCTTAAAGGAGGATTTTTGCATGACATGGGCCTTTACTAAGGTTTACTTCATTAAGGGCTATGGCCCAACCACAAAGCGGTACCAACATGCAATAATTAGGATTAATGCTGAATTTATGATAATAAATGTTTTAGTATAAAAGCTTGAACCACATGATGAGCTGAAGGAGAGATTCAAGAAAGAACAATAATGACCGGAATTGATTACTAATAAGGGAGCATGTATAAAAGGACACTCGAAGGCAAAGGAAGAGGATATTTAACACCCACAATCAGATTCCTTTACTTATATTCGAGTTTCTACACATCTACCTTTGTATTATTAGTCTAGGAACCTACATAGTAGATGTACGCTACCTACAACGAAACTAGTGGATACTTGGTGGGACATAGTTTTCCCCCGGTGGTTTTTCCCTTATTCACAAGGGTTTTCCACCTACAAAACTACTCTCTTGTTTTATTTGTTGATTCACTACACTAAAAATGACCTAATGCAACATGTCTAATGTAACGGTCTATAGGTAGGCGTTATATTTGATTATCTATTCCAACACTTCCTTAATTATACCTTTTAGGAAGTCTCTATGGCAACGTCTTTTATTACGGTTTGTATATAGACGTTGCATTTGAAATTTTCCGTTACCTTACCTACGCTAATGTAACACTATTTGTAAAAATAAAAATAAATTTAAAAACAAAAAAAGGCGCGATGCTATCTACAATTAGGCGCGACAACCAGAATTTCTACCAATATTTCCCCAAAACATTTCCCCCAAAAAATTTCTCCCAAACCCTAAACTCAAACTTCACTCGCTCTACTCAAAATTCAACAAAACTCATGTACTCTCAAACAAATCCTCTCAATCCCTTCACGTAAACTGCACTATTCCTACGCATAAAGTGATTTTTGAAATATTGGGCAGAGTATTATTTAGGTCGAATTGATTTGGGGGACATTGAATTGAGCGAAATTGAATCGAGCGTTGATTGTTCATTTTGGCGAAGTCGAAACATATATGGGTTTCTTATAATATGAGTTAGTATATGGGTTTCCTTTCGTTTGTTTTTGTTTGTTTTCGTTTTCTGCAACTCTTAAATTCAACTACAAGCTCAACTGGTAAAACTCCTTAAACCCTATAAAGTCTTCAACTTTCTTATTATTCAGCTCATTTTTTTCATTATTTGCTACTTTTTCAGCAGCTTTAATTTTTTTTAATTTTTCTTTTCTATGATGTCGATGTCGAACTGATAATTTACTTTCTTTTGTCTTTTATTTTGTGTTTTTCAAGCTGAGTTTGTGCCTTCCTTTGATCTAAACCTTACTGAACAATGAATACGCAAATGAACATGATATCAAGTGCCTTGTTATAATAACTGATTTTGGAGTATCTCAAAAGGATTCCTTAAAGGTTAGTCTGATGACATAAACTTTTTTCTCATAAAAGCAGGGGTGGATGGGTGATTAAATATTTCATTTTATGTAGATTCCCGTGAGACGCATACAAAATGATAGAATGTTAAGCACTTATATCATGTTTCAGTTTCAAGTTAGATTCCTTGTCCTGAGATAGTAAGTAACTCCATTCTAGTTTTGTTCGATTTTTTAGAATTTAGATGGCAAGAAATTAAGTGTCATGTGTTTTAAACTTCAAAAATCTTGGTAAAACAGTCTAATACTAAAATTTTGGAACTTAAACATTTGTCCCTAAAATCTACTTTTGAGGAAGGAATTTCAGCTAGATTAATTGCATGTTATCAATGAAAATGCATGCTGGATCTTTTGGGTGGTTTCAGTGGGTATGAAATGATTTCTTCAATTACCCTTGATACTATGTCGACTACACTACTATTGTGTCTTTGTTAGAAGTATTTTGCGTGATGGTTAGGATTTAGGTGATCAAACTACTTGGAGGTCGGGTTTGAATCCTTATATATCCGACGAGATTAGCTACTCGCCTAGGGAATCTGAAAAAGAATGCTAACATAGTTTACCACCATTGCTGACAGGACACACTCAGTTTTACTATTACCTACATTTTCGAGTTTTTATTACCCATACTTTTCGGTGCAAAAGAACTTTATTACCGCAACATAATTACTACCATTGCTGAGATGACACTCTCACACACTCCCCAAGAGCATTAGTCCATTTAAATTTTTCAAGTTAGTTTCAAGCACTTATACATACGATCCTCCTTACCTCCTATGTTCAGGCGGGGAGGCTATGTTGTTGTTATCAACAATGACAGATTTTTTTTTTTTGGTACAATAAGCAATGACAGATTATAAAAACCTATTATCATGACTTAATACGCCTTAGATGGAATAGGTGAAGAACAATCTTACAATCATGGTGTAGGAGAGAAATGGAGGGAAAGGAAATGGAGGGGTTGGGAGGCTATAATCTCTTTCTTTTCCTCAATTTTGTTTCTCTCCTCAAGGTGGAGAGATTTGGGCGGAAAATGTACAAAAATTTCTTAATTATGTAAATTTACAAAATCACAAAACTAATATATAAAAATTCGAACTCTCTTTAACCTAAACGAGTCAATTCATCCCAACTTTCATCCACTCTCTCTCCCTCACTAAGTTAACTCAGTCCAACCCCTTCTCCGTTCTTTCTCCTCACTCTTCAACAAGCCTATGCGACTAGGCCTCATTTTCATGATGTAGAGCGTGGTGGGGGTGACTAACACTAAGCCGCACTTCTGCTAGGGGTATGTTGACTAGGTAGTAATTTGAACCCTCTCCGGTTTTGCCATTAGCTATATTATCTCATACGGAGTCATACCTTTAAGAAAGAGCTTTTCAAAAACGTAGAGTTTAGTCATTAAAGCTGCTGGATTTTTAATTTGAGCAAATGATAGTATAATAT
Organism: Spergularia bocconei; assembly: GCA_963457585.1. Lineage (NCBI taxonomy): Eukaryota > Viridiplantae > Streptophyta > Magnoliopsida > Caryophyllales > Caryophyllaceae > Spergularia > Spergularia bocconei. The sequence continues at coordinate 10,769,369 of OY734947.1, read as the reverse complement.
TGGTGTTGAACTGATAATTTACTAGCAAATGATAGTATGATTTTTTTTCTTATTATTAATTGGAAATTTCTGCTCAAAAGTTTATATAGTATCAGATTCACTTTTAATTTCCTCAGTTCTTTTTTTATTTTTCCCATTTTTTTTTTCAATAATTCTAAGGAGTGATAATTCGATTATTGTTACTATGGGTATGGGTGTTCTCTGTTTTTTTTTTTTTTTTTAGCTTGACAGCTTGTTGATTCTGTTGGAGTGATATTTCTATACATAGTCGTTGTGTGTGTTGGTTTAATACCATGTTGAATCTAATTAAGATCAGGAAAGGGCAGTACTTGCTTCTGGTATATGGTTTATTTCAATGGATGTTCGTTCTGCTCGTGTTTAGAGTTTTATGTTGTATGGAGAATTTATGGATTGTGCTGAATTGATGATTTTGATACTGTTAATATGTCTTTAGCAAATGCAAATATTTACTCTCGGCTGGTTTTCTGATATGATAGCGTACTCTTTTTGTTTTGGCTAGTGATTTGTTAGCTTTGATTGCGGCCCTTCAACTGGTGTTTATGGGACTATTCTCTTTTGCTGGTGATTCTAGATGGCAAGTCAAGGGCGGCCCCCTCACAATTAATGCTTCTAGACATGTGATTATCTAAACATCACTGCTGTTAGTTCATGTTTGTGCTTAATAGTTTATTCTTTATGTTTCTTTTTGTTGGTATTGTGCTTTATATGTGAAGTTCTTATCTGCTTCAAACATGTTGGTTACATTATTGAAATTATGAATCAATTCTTTCATCACATTGGTTAATAATTTCCATACAAATTACATAAATTTTTATTTTTTAACAACTTTAGGATATTAGAAACTCAAGAAATGACTGGTTTCGTTTTCCTAAGTGGTCTGATGAATATAAAAATGGACTAGAAGTATGTCTTGAGAAGAAATTTGCAACTGAAGCTCCCAGAAGTCGAATTGCTTGCCCTTGTAAACAATGTGATAAGTGTTAATGGTTTTAGAGATGTGGTCAAAGAGCATCTAATTTGTAAGGGCTTTAGTTTTAGAGAGGGAAGAACTTAAGAACATTGCTAACATTGAATGGCAGATTTGGACAAAGAAAGAGTCATAGTTGATCATGATGGATGTTTAGAAAATAATGAAAACTTAACGGAGCTATTAGATAATATTCGAGAGGGAGCAAATGAAGAGGCAACGAATTTTTTTTAGCTAGAAGAGGATGGGCAGCGGGAGTTATATCCTGGCTGCAAAAATGTATATAAGTTCGATCTCCTTCACGATACGCTTGTTTTTTTTTAAATGTGACCACAAGATAAGCAATGCAGCATTTAATGAACTTTTGGAGTACAGACATTCTGCCTAATGCTAAGCTGCCAAATTCTTTCTATGAAGCTAAGAGTACTATTAGGACATTGGTTCTTGATTATACTAACATAGATGCTTGCTCAAATTATTGCATGTTGTACTTGGAAGAACACGCAGATGCTACTAATTGTGACATTTGTAAGGCGTCTAGATGGAAATCTATTGACAAGGATGAGGATACAGGTAAGCCTTATCAAATTCCCGCAAAGATATTGAGGTACTTTCCCATAAAGAAGAGGCCGCAAAAGATGTTTTTGTGCTCCGATACAGCAAGTTGCATGTTATGGCATGCAAAAAGGCAAACAAAGGACGGGTTATTAAGACATCTAGGAGTAATGTGAGGTTGGGTTTGGCTAGTGATGGATTTAGTCCATTTAATATGGGCATTGTCCATAGTACATGGCCTGTTATCCTTATGAATTACAATTTTCCTCCCTCTATGTGCATGAAACAAGAGTTTCTCATGCTAGCGTTGCTCATTCCAGGCCCTCTATCCCCATGTCAAGACATTGACATCTACTTGCAACCTCTCATCAAGGATTTGAATGAGTTATGGGAGGTTGGAGTAGAAACCTATGATGCTTTAAGTGGAAACCATTTCGACATGCATGCACCCTTGGTGTCTACCGTAAGCGACTTTCCAGCATATGCAATGTTGTCTGGTTGGAGTACATGTGGGATGATGGCATGTCCATGTTGCCATTATGAAACTTGTAGTACCCATTTGCTTACAAGTGCAAAATACTGTTATATGCAGCATCGACGCTTCTTAGATGATCGAGAATCATCCTTGAAGACGTAATAAGAGGCAATTTAACGGAAAACGCAAGAAAGAACTCCACCAAAGCGCTTGTCGGGTACTGAAATTGAGAAGTTGTTGAATGGTTGGCAGAATGATTTTGGGAAGGGGCGAAAGAAAAATATAAATAGAAAAATTCCATTGAAGAAGAAGTCTATGTATTTCGACTTGCCTTACTAGAAGTTTAATAAATGTCCACATAATCTCGATGTCATGCACTCGAAAAGAATGTGTTTGACAATGTTCTTAACACACAATTAGACATGCCAAAGAAGACTAAGGACCATTTGAAGGAACGCCATGATCTCAAACTGCTTAACTTATGCCTGAATTGCATCCTGTTCAACGAGAAAATGGTCATTTTGAGATGCCAAGATCACGCTTTGGTTGTCTCCGGCCAAAAAGCGTCTCTTTTGCCAAGTCATCAAGAACGCTAGATTGCCACAGGGCCGTGCATCTAATATTGCAAGGTGTGTCAAAATCGAAGAAAGGGAAATCACAGGTTATAAGAGCCATGATGCGCATTTTATGATGCAAAATTTACTGCCCATAGCTGCATGACTCACACCGCCCAAAGATGTTGCGCCTCCTATAATACGATTAAGTGCATTTTTCAAGAGTATTTATAGTAAATCTCTTTGCCCAAGGGAATTGGAGGACTTACAAGTAGAGATTGTTGAAACTCTTTGTGAGTTAGAAAAGATCTTTCCTCCTTCATTGTTTGACATAAGTGAGCACCTTTCTGTTCACTTGGTGGAAGAGATCAGACTTGGTAGTGGACCTGTTTCGCAAAGGTATCTTGGTGGGTTGAAGTCAAACACAAAGAACAAGAGTCGATTAGAGGGTTCAATGGCCGAAGCACATTTAGTTCGAGAATGGATTGCTTTTTGTGCTAGGTTTCTGAAAAAGAAGAGTATGGATGGTTTGAACGAAGATGTTGAAAATTCCATTCATCCTAAACTCCGTCATCTACTAAAAGGAAAGGGAAGAACAACAAAGAAGAATCGTAGTGTACACATGATCGACTCCGTGACTTGGGTCAAGTGCATAGATACATTCTCTTTAACTGTGACGTTGTGTAAATTGACAAGTATATATATCGAGTAAGAAACCATAACTCACATGTTATTGCAACAATAACATTTACATGTTTTCTTTTCTAAACTTAATCGTAAAGGATTGAATGTTTGTAATGCAAAGAGCAGAGAACCCTAATTGGAAACAAGAGAAAGCGAAAATGGGACACTGCTCAAAACCATAACAAAGATTTTCCTGAATAGTTTAAGCAGAATGTTGAAGTTGAGCTCCAGCGAGGCCTTAAAATACCACACTCTGTTAAGTGGTTATCTGTCGGACCTTTGACTTGAGTGCAAGGAGATTTTGAGAAGACGAACCACAAATGTCTAATGGGTTGTCGTTTCCCCGCATGCATCAATTAATCCAAACTTGTGGTGGATTCAAAACACAAAAACCATAGTTGAAAAAGTCAGTGAAATTGAGTAAGCTAACACTTCGTCTCGTAAAAAACATTACTCTTACCTGGATTTGGAAAAACATTTAGATTTCATTTTCGAAAACCATAGTTAGCACGTTATCTCATAAACCAATCATCAAGACAAATCAAATGACCAAAATAAAAATATCAGAATAATTTCAACAAGTGTTGAACATTTCATCCTGATATTCCAAATCATTCTTTTATATCTTTTAATGAAGAATCCATACCAACATTTATAAGTGGGATGAGCCGAATCTGTTGCCGACTCATTCAAACCATACCAATCATATATTTATAAGTGGGTGAGCCGGTTTTTTACCGAGTCACCAAACCATACCATTATATACGTGGGTGAGCCAAACCTTTACCGACTCACCAAACCGTACCATACAAGACTACTAGACCTTTAGTGTGCACACCCCCTATTAAGTATTACTAACCCAATAGAGTAGTACTAGAGCAAAACCCACTTAAGGACCGATGCGGTGGGGCAATAAAGTGGAGTCGATGTTGTAACACCCCCAAATTTCGGCTGATTTAAAACTCTTTTTATCATACAAAAACTTGCCAAAATTCGAAGATATTACAAAGTAATATACAAAGCCGGAGATACAGCTGTACAAAAAAAAATCTCTTATAAAATACAATTACAAATGCGGAAGCGAATTAAAACTACTATTGACTCTTCAGCTGTATTCCTGACTCAAACCTGCAAGCAAAACTCAAAAGAAAAGACCTACCCCCTTGACAAGGTAGCCCGAAGGAAACACATCAGCATTTCGCTGAGCAACAATATTCTACTCAAAATATAAACTGAATAATAATAATATTAGTCATGGTTTTATATATGTGGATAATACGGGGCCACAGTATAAACAAAACACATAGAAAGCGTAAAACATAACCCCAGGACTAACCTCCTAATTCTTATAACTTATTCCATTCTAACTTCCTCGATACGGAATCATGACCTTAAAATAATTAAAATCTCCAACTCATAACTCTCGTAACTGAACTCTTCCTCAAAACTCAACTCAATCTCTTTCTTAGTACACACTGTCATCATCGATCCTAGGTCTCGGTAATGGGGCAAGTGAACTGGCGGTAAAACCGCGAGACAATACTTCTATCTCAATTCTCAGTATCAAACTCTGAATCCATTTCTTTTCTTTCCTCTTTGCCACTCGGGGCTCTTTCTTAGTAACAAAGCTCTAACTAATATTTCAATAAGATACTGTCAAAGGTTCAGGAGTGAACCCTGCTCAACATTTAGAGTGAACTCTAAGCTACTCGGCCACATACCAAGTACAATGGACGACAATTCAAGTATCACACAGAACTGAACATCTCAAACGTAGGACTGATCTCTTACTCAACCTCTGGTCAGATACTCTAGCTGTAGGCCAAAACAAATTATCAACCTACACTCAAACACTCACGTGTTCTTCCATCATATTAACAAATTGTCTCAAAAGTCTAAGCACACATCCCACGAATAACCCATGCATATCTAAGTTCAGCTTTCTATAGATCCCATACCTCGAAACTAGTTATCACTTTGACTCTAAAGTATCATAAACCCCTAAAAAGGATACCAAGATCTTACTTAGTCGGAAAACATCAAATCCCTCCTCTTGAAAATTATACTATCAGATTCACCCGCATACAAATGATCAAAACATAAAACATTGGTGGTCATATACATATAATAATTGCAAAATTATATGCAAGTTTCAAAACATCAACAATAAAGCACCTTTAACAAATATAATCAGTACACACTAACACACATATAAGAAGATTCAGTTGTTATTCAAACACTTCAAAGACTTAAAATAATGAAAGACCTTCATTTGTGAAAATTAGATATAATAATTTATAGACTCTTCATTGAATACTTAAATCTGGAGTAGAGGTATCTGTAACAGTTAACTGGCCAAATGTCCCGAGTGCGCGCACCCCTTAGAGGGCTAACCCCAATAAGGAGGATCAAGAGGCAGGGAAAGTGATCAACTCATCCCTCTGGAAGCTATAAGGGACGTCTCCCTAATAAATAACCCTCGTACCCGGGCTGACCCGTAAAGAGTCAACCCCATCTTCTATGAATAATAAAATTCTTACTACTCCTCAATTCTCGTAAAACAAAATACGTCTAAATAAAAACAATATATACATGATCTCAAACAACTAACTTATCTTTCAAAACACTTTAAAATTTTAAAAACGTTGATCTTGTTTCTTAAATAAACATACGATATACAAAACATCTACTAGACTTTAGTAGAGGGTCTAATTTTTTCCACGTACTACTGAAAACAAAACAAACTCTTAACCTAACTAAATCTCAAAATCATACGCCTCTCAATCACATATTCACTTTGGGAATCAACAATGGCAAAAGGGTAAGGAGTAACGGTTACCATTTCTCGTAACTAATCGCATATAACCCAATCTCCATCAAACTCCAATAGAAATCGATAATCAAACCTAAATTTAGCACTTCTTTTAAGTCCTCAAGTCTGCCACTACAAAAGTTCTCAAAATCCAACACTTTGCAACCACCTGTAATACTACGCCCACTATATAGCCATATGATCTCTTAGAATTGCTACGCATCAGATCATATATCAATCTCCAACCACAAAAAACTTGGAACAATTTTACAAGACTAGCTATGAATTAAAAATAGTAGAAAAAAGTGTTACCTTAAACTTGTGAAATGAATTCATAAAATAGCAAATATAAATCGCACCCAGAGATTAATCTCAAAATCTGAATAGCTAAAAAGATGAACGACCAAATATATTCTGATGAAAAGATGCAACCCGCTCGATCATATGGTATTATACGAAGAGATAATTAATAATAGAAATTATCATGATGGTGAAGATAGGATGTATGATCAATGGTGATGAGATGAGAAAAGAATGCTACAAAGATGTCATCTAGAGAATAGTACGTGCGGCTGGCAACACAACAATATTAAAGGGATTAAGAAAATGAAGGGTTAAAGGAGAAACTAATGGGTCGGGTTAACCGACTTAAATTTCAGGTTTTTTTTTTTGTTTTTTTTTTTTTTATTTTTGTAAACTTCTTAGAATAAAAATCAGACAAATAATTATAAACAAATAATTATAAACGACATAAGAAAGTACCCGAAAATCTGGTGTGTTACAGATGTGACTCAAACCAAAAAGTGGAGTCGATGCCACAGGACTTATGTGTGATCGAGGGATGCCTAATAAGTTGAAGGGTAAGTTTTATCGAACGGCCGGCACTGTTATATGGTACGGAATGTTGGGCCGTGAAACAGTGTCACGTTCATAAGATAAGTGTGACGGAGATGCGCATGCTACGATGGATGTGTGGACATACAAGACGTGATCGGTTAAGAAATGAAGTTATTAGGGAGAAAGTAGGGGTTGCACCCATCGGGGATAAGATGATGGAAAACCAACTGAGGTGGTATGGTCACGTGAGGAGGAGGCCTAGTGACACGCCGGTTAGAAGAGTAGAAGGGTGGGGAAGTGATAATATTAGTAGAGGTCGGGGAAGACCCAAAATGACTTGGATAAGGGTGATTAGAAGTGATATGAGCTTCCTAGGGCTTGAAAAGAGTATGGTGTATGTTGGATAGGGCGATGTGGAGAGACTCTATACATGCGGAGGACTTAATCTGACTCCTTTGATTTCTTTGTTTGGTTTTCCTAACTCTTTTGCCAAAACTTTTTGCCTTGTGTCAAAGTTCTTATGTTTTTCAATATTTTTTTTCTAAAAACCTTTTTAATTTATTTTGACGACTTTATAAAACTTCCTTTGAAAGAGTTTAAATACTTCGAAAAGGTTTACAACGTTTTGAAATTTCATGGCGTACTCAAGACGGTTACTAGATGACGATTCATGTTGCCGACCCCAAATCATTTGGGAATTGAATAAGGCTTGCTTCTTGTTGTTGTTGTTGTTGTTGTTGTTGTTGTTGTTGTTGTTGTTGTTGTTGTTGTTGTTGTTGTTGTTGTTGTAGTTGTTGTAGTTGTTGTTGTTGTTGTTGTTGTTGTTGTTGTTGTTGTTGTTGTATCGGTTCTTTTAAACAAACTTATAGTTCAATAATTATACAATCATTCATATATAATCCCACCACAACAACATCAAATATCCAATCAACCATATTCCAAATGACATTTTTTTAATCATAAACCAAACATTATACCAATGCAATAACCCAATCCAACAAGATATGATAATCAAACAATAAATCGTTCTCCACCTATCATGATACGAAGTTTTCATCCAACACACCAATCACGCACTTAGCATATAATTTTGAAAGGTTTATAAAGTTTAAGAAAGTTTGACAATGCTAGCTTACCTTTTCAAGCAAACGGAAACCCAATAGCATAACAATCACTAGTACTCCTCGTCTACGAACTCGAGCTATACAATTACACAAACCACATTCCCAAATTAATACTAAACTCACTCAATCATTGATCTAACTAGTTTAAGTTAGTTTTATTCCATATGAAATGCCAATGACAATTTCAATTCTAACCCAACAATCACCAATTAAACCAACAATTATAAATCTAATTCAACAATTAACCATAATACTCAAATACCACTCAATTTATTTTAAAAATCCCCAAAGAATTAAAATCACTTTCAGAACAGAAAATAATTCATAAAAATCAATTCTTAATTATTATAATTTATTTAGGAGTTATTAAAACAATTTATTATTATGTTTTAATTATCAAAAACATGCTTAAATTACACAAAATTACATAAAAACGAATTAAATCAATTAAAATACGAAAATCAGTTTATAATACCCTAAATTATCAGAATTTTGAAATAATAACAATCATAATTAATTTGGGCTAATTAACCTAATAAATAAACAATTACTCAAAATTCCCTCAATTTGCAATTTATACAAACTTGAGCAAAACCCAATTTAAATCTCAAACTAAATTCAATAACCCTAAATAACATATTATAAACTTACTAAAATCATAAAATTACGAAACTAATTGAATCTAATTCGAACAATTAAACTAATTAGTCCCAAATTCGTAATTAGTGAAAATCAACTCAAAAAAAACATCAAAATCAATATTTGTTATGCATAAAATTGACCCAAATAGATTACCCACTAATCCTAACATTTATAAGAACCAATTTAACACAATTTAAAGTAGGAGAAACGAATTGAAATTCATATCTAATAAATAAGATAAAAACAGGGGAAGAAAGGGGGGGTGTTACAGTTTCAATTGCTAGTCATTGTTATTCACAAAAGTAAGATTATTGGTTTTGCAATGAATTTAATATTATTGTTGCTATTTTGCTTCTTAATGTTTGTAGATGACTGAGGATCCCAACAAAGATGGTGCTTTATTGGAGTAGTGCGGAAAGAATTGAAGCAAGCTCAAGCTAGCTAGCCAATGAAATTTTGTAAATCTTATTTTTCTGGACAAGGAACGACTATCACATGTGCTAGCAATTTGGTTTGGCTTATGAGCTGTAGGTGGTTGTTATACATCTCAGCACGTATATTTTAGATAGCTTGATTGGATTTTGTAATCAAAGCGGTACTTATCAAGTTATTATAAGCTATCGAATGAATTAGTTCAATAATATTCTTACTTTTCTTATTACTAGGGGTAAGTGCCCGTGCACTGCACGAGCTAGATCTTTCAATGATAAAACAACGGCTCTTTATCAAAGTAACATACTTTATGTAGCTCAATTGGTAGCCTACTTGGTTCCTTTAGTGGCCAATGCTTTTTGAGTACCGCTCTTTATCAAAGAATGAATATCAAAGAATGAATATTGACTTTTTGATTAACAATTTCGACTTCTGAGTAACGCTTGATTTAAATGTCAATCTTTTATTACACACAATTGACCTAATTAATATTGAATAAAAGGTGGTAAAAACGTTGTTGAATAAATGTTTTTCAATCTGTAATATCAACTTGACATCAAAATGTCCGATGTAGTCCAAAAACATTTAGTTCATACCAAATTTCAATGTCCCATTTTTGCGAGCCAAATTTTTAAATGTATTCTTAGCTTGCGAAATGTAACCGAAGCCATCCCGTTTTCAAAGAAGGCAAATTTGTGTATGAAATAACAACCTCGGCTTCATGAGATGAAATATTTTTGCACCTTAACAAACATGACCGCACCACAAAGGTCATAACAAAGTGTAGACGGCGAGATGTAGCTATAAATTGAACCTCCAAACAAAGTTTAGACCATGATGAACACCATAAATCGAACCTTAAAAGAACAGATATATAAGACTCAAGGCAAAGGATCACTACAAAAATAAAAATTGAGCAACATTAATATTACACATCTGAATATGAAATATGCACTTTTTGTTTGAAATTTTTTATCCTCAACCATGGGCAACACAGTTAGTTTCACAAGTAGGTAACTCACTGAGATTTGCGAGACTTCTACGAGGATCTGACGTTCATTAATTTTTCCATGGCGTTGAGAATCTTGAGATGGATGCTGATTTCTCTTCTACTGGCTAGCGAATCTGTCAATCCTTTGACAAACTACAAGAGATCAATAGGCCCCCTCGGTATCATGAAACAACATTATTATAGAGGGTTTTCGGATCACGAGTCATCTAACAGAATGATCGTAGTTTTGTGGAGGTTTGAGTTTCATTTGATGTTAGCGTTATATTTTGATTATTTCAATACTCGTTGTAGATGTCGTATGGCTAATTATTATGAATGAATTTCCTCCTATTCAAAAAAAAAGGTAACTCACTGGAAAAACAGAATATTATAGGGAAACCATCAGTCTACAGCTAAGTAGCCATTAACGGTGAACAAAGCCTTAGAAGAAGGGTTTGAACTTATCTCTAAGAAACTCGAATTAAAATAAAGCAAACTATGAGTCCAAAGTAGGCAGACACTCCAATTTTAGGTTTGAAATGAGTAATGCATGATTGTCGTGCAAAAAAAAAAAAAAGCCTAATTACCTTCCGATTAAATCCGTTTCTCCTCCTCCAATTTAGGAACTTCGAATATGTGTCCTGCTAACTCAATTGGGTTTATTAATTCCTACTTTCGCACAGATTAAATTTAGTGTTAGAAACCTAGCTAATTAACCCCAAAAATCGAAGAATAGATCATGCCAAAGATTTAACAAAAGTTTCATGCTGCTGAAAAAAAAAAACAATAAAAACCAACCCACCAAACTCACAGTAATCAGTAATTAGTACATCCTTAACAACAACAATCAACAATCTCATATAAAATTAAAATCATTAATCATACAAATTACATGATCTTCAACCAGAAAGGCAAATTCCAACACAAAAACAATCAACACAAAATCAAAGAATGTACCATTTTAATTTTTGAAAAATACCCATCATCTTATTCACAAAATCAAACATCACCATCAAACTTAAGAGACACTTTGTCAACCAAAGCTAAAAACTTTGACAAATACAAAACCCCAGATAAAACATGATGACAACATTGAAAAAACAGGAGAGGGACAGGGACAGGGAGAGAGGGAGTGGTAGGCAATTATCGTGGGTTGCTCCAAATTAAATCAGTACTTATCCTAAAACTATGTAGTAGACAAGCAAGTTCGTATTTTCAGGGAATCAGTTAATGTTAATGTATGTAACGCCGATTGGGTAACCAATTGGGGGGGGGGGGGGTTTGATTGAGTTTTGGTAATTTAAGCTAATGTAAATGTAATGAAAGCAAATGTTGAATTCAATTAATGACAAGTTTTGGCTTTATACTTCAATCCACCACAATTTATCAATTGATCCTAGAAAGTCACTTATCTATCAATGTGAGCACGTTGTTGCGAAATCAAGATTTCTATTCTTCTTTCCTAGCTATTTAGAACGAATCAGCGTATCTAAACAACCCTATCTATCAATCAATCTAAATCACGCTTCTAGATCTATTTAATAGAAGCAAAAAGATTTAAGAATATCAACAACAATAACCAACAAGAACACACGCGGTTCAAATCAGATAATAAATCGATTCTCCCTTAATCTATCTAACGTTGAATCAGCAATCGATTAAACAGATTAAGATGCTACTATTCCAAGCAGTTAAATCATAAAAGCCCCTAACTAGTAGTACTCCTAGCAAGAACAATTATGAAATATAAGAATTAAAACTAGAGAATTGAAATTACTCACAGTTGAATCGATAAGAACGATCTCACAATACGGCGATAAATTGCAGCTTCAATCCGTAATAAACCAAGTTAGGAGATTAGTTCTCCATAAATCTCCAATTACAAGCCGTCAAAGAATTCTGAATGTAAAGTTGTCAAAATAAACATAAAACCTAGCTATTAATAGTGTCTAACAATAAAATACGAAAAATATAGAAATACGGAAAGTAGCTCTCGACGCCAACCGCGGACCGCGCCTCAACTTCCGCGGACCGCCGCTCAATTCCCGCGGACCGCGGCCAGCTCTCTGGTCCCGTCTTCAAACTCGCATAACTTTTTCGTTACTTATGCGTTGAAGGCGTGCAACCACTTTTTAGAAAGGTAAGATCATGACCTTTCATCTCCAATTGGTTTCACTGCAAAATGCCAAATATTTTGAGAGATATGAAGCTCAAAAGTTTGCCTTGCATAACGGGACCGAATTTTGGCATTCTTGAGATTCCAAATGGTCATAATAACCACTAATTCTTGTATCAAACACAAATCACACCAAATATCATAACAAGCAGTCAAATGATACAAAAACCAACGTTAAACACCTCAAAAACCCGACTTTAACCACAACGAAATAGCGCACATCAGGGAGAGAAAGAAAAAAAATTACCGTGAGTTAAGTGGTGAAAGAGAAATATGATGGGTATTGAGCTCAAAGTCTGAGGGCCAAGATAAATAGTACGTGTAGAAAAAGTGATAAGGACAAACGTGGCAACATAACAAGGAAGCAGGGGTGACTCATGTGGTTTAATTTTTTGGTTTGGTTTATCCAAAGCTCTTGGTTTGGATCAAGCTGAAACAAAATTTTTGAGCTGCTCAATTTCAACTCATTCGCTCTTTTTATATAGGTAATGGATATATCTGCACAGTAAATAGTAATTATAATAATAATAATAATAATTTTTTATTATTATTATTATTATTATTATTATTATTATTATTATATACGAACTGAAGGTTCAAGAATAATTTACAAGAAATTGGTGGGGAGCCGAGATACTATCTGAGCCCCCACACCTTTCGCTATGGAAAAACCAATCCTAATAAAAATAAAAGCTGCAGCCTGCGCACCGATATCCTGCATTCTAGAGAACTGCTGGACCCGCTTGAGCAGAGCAACAGCTGCTGGCTCCAACTCCCCCAAAGAGGAGAAAGAGAAGGGAAGGAAGCCATAACCCAAAGCAGCGCACTTAGCCTCATACTTAGCACGCTTACGATTGGCCGCTTCCCGCACCACCTTACCTGGATCGAAATCAGTCAATCCTGTCTGTGTCAAGGGCGAAAACCCAATCAAATCGACGCAAACGTCGCGCCCGTCAGCCCACGAATATAGCAGCATGTCCGCCGGACGAAGAGGTCGGCCATCAGCGCCAACCAGGCCAATGTCAACCTCCTTCCCTGCTGAGATCCCAGAACGGTAACAGATGTCAACCAGCGTTTCACGAACAGCATTATGCCAATGCTTGATTATTATTATTATTATTACTATTATTATTATTATTATTATTATTATTATTATATACGAACTGAAGGTTCAGGAATAATTTACAAGAAATTGGTGGGGAGCCGAGATACTATCTGAGCCCCCACACCTTTAGCTATGGAAAAACCAAAATAATATTATTATTATTATTATTAATTTCCGCCAAAATAATATTAATGCCACCGGCCTTACATTAGCTCAAATTAGAATTTATTGCAATTGAAAGCAAGTTTGTTGCCTTAGATCCCTTAGCTTTACCGGATACATATTATAACAGCACTATGAGCTAAGTTAACGCTCATATCATTGAACTCCCTAAGCATTACATTAGATACAAAATGGTGTTACCTTAGACCTAATGCAGCGCGGGCAATTACAACACCTCTCCGCGTCACCATAAGTCTAATGTAACGGTTTTTGGGTCTAATGTAACGATTTTGAGGTGTTACAATATGTCATTAATGTATTATCTCTCGTATTTCTAGTTCTTTCCGTCTTCTATACTCCTTCCACAGAACTGCAATCCTACTTCCCTTGATCTGTAATCTACATCCCCTGATTTGTAATCTACATCCCCTGATCCGTGAACCTTTACCCTAAACCTCCGAAGCAGAAAGTCCCTATAATAGATAACCCCTAAGTCGAAAGTAGGACATAGTGCATAATTTAACCAAAACATTGGGTAGTGTCGATACGTCTTTTAGCTATTCTTAAGGAGAAATTTAGGAATACTGTTCCCACGGTAGAGTAAATGGAATTGACAGAGAAATAGTAATAACTAGGACCAATTAGTTAGTGCGTTGTGCGAATTAATTGATCAAGATCCGTCTTATTCCTGAATTACATTTATAATTCGCATTTGTTAATTTTAGATAGTTTGATAACCAACAATTCGCATTTCCGTACTTTTGATTTTAAAGTTTACGGTTCTATTATAAATTTAGAGTAGTTTTTTTTTTTTTTTAATACATCATCATTGTAAATGTCGAATAACGATTTATGAAATCGACTCACCCTGAACTAAATTTGTGAAGAAAACGTCGAGCTAGTTGATATTTTTCACCTAAAAAACTTTATGCAAAACCACATAAAATAATGGAAGAAAAAAACAAATAATTGTCTAACCACCTTCACCCAACCCCATCATAGTCAGCCTTTTCTCACCTACGCTTTAATCTCTCTGCTTTTATCCCGTCTAAACCAAAAACTCTCCCAACTTAACCCCACAAAAACACACCAATTTCCTTTTTTTAATCCTTAACTTAATTTTCCCTTTCTTCTTCTTCACAATCTCCTCCCTTTCTCTTTCACTTGTTGTTAGCTGCACACAAACCCCACCTCACCTGGGAAAATTAAAGAACTAGTCTCTCACTCCTAATCGTAACATTCACTCTATCCCCACATCAAAAAAGTATCCAACTTATCCAATTTTTATTTGAATTTTAATCAAATCTTCAAATACCCCATTTTGTTTTTCCATTTTTTCTGCCCAGAGAAAAAGTGTGAAATGCTGGGATATTTATGGGTTTTTGAGCCGATCACAAAATCAGTGGATTTTTGATGGGACACAGTTGGTATTCAGTGACATATTTTCATGGAGGTGAAGATTCATAGTGCTCCATGTTTTAGGTCTCAATTTGTCTGTCATAAATACAGATTTTCTGCTGTTATTTTTGAGGTAAAAAGTTCTGACAATCTTTTTTTTTTTCTGCCTTTCCCAAAATTAATTAATTGGAGTATACATTAGTAGAAATGTTCAGAAATTATCTTTCCTTAAATGGGTTGAAGGAATTTCAGTGTAACTTTGTTTAGATGGGATATTTTTAGAAGCTGAAGTGATTGTAGTTGTTTAGGGAAATTCTATTTATGGTAATTTCTGTGCTGGGGGTTTTGGTTATTGGTAATTTGGTATGCTTGCTGATGATGAAAAATTGCTTCCTCTTTTAGCTCCAATTACTTGATTTGTGCTTCTGAATTATATATTGATTGCTGCCATTGTTACACTGTCTGCCCTTTTCGAATATCTAAGTTAGAGATGAATTGCTATCCACCTATCCTAGATGGGGTTGCCATTGTAGTAGTGAAATTTGTATAAAAGTTTATGTCTTTTCCATTTTGGGAAACAGCGGATGAGTGACGGTAGTTGATTAGTTCATTCTATAAACTAAAGGAAGGAAACCGTGTTTACGAATAATTGGCATAGGGTTAGCTACCTTTTGACATTGAGGTGAACTTAGGCCCTCTAAGTTGGGAACATAAGTTTATAACATTCGAAAAATCGGTTTCTGTGGTATGAAGCCATTAGCTGCGGTATTGACTTGTCGACCTTGTTCTTAATTCAGTTGTCATTAAGGGCTGGATACTCTTTATTATCTTGTTTGGGTGAATTCTCATGTGCTTTCCGGTCGTTGTATATTGCAGATTCTTTTGACATTGGCATTGTTAAGATTCCCTAATGCACAATCCGTAGATTACCGGCATCAACTGCCAAGACAGGATCGGGCAGAGGGTATTATTGATTCACATTCTTGTATACATGATCAAATTATTGAACAGCGCAGGAGGCCTGGCCGCCAGGTTTATTCAGTAACTCCACAAGTGTATGAGGAGGATGGTATAACAAAGCCGTTTCACCGAAAGGGGCGATCTTTGCTTGGTGTCTCTGATTCCCTGGAGGATAGTAGTGATGCAAAGCAGGCAATAAGAATATACTTAAATTATGATGCAGTTGGTCACTCTCCTGAGAGAGATTGCAGAAATGTGGGGGACATTGTAAAGGTTCGAACTGACGAACTGTTATTTTTTATGCACAGTAGTAGGCAGAGTATTTCATTTATAGTTTTAGACTAATTTTTTCGCTCTTTGAATTTACGGATTTGGTTTATCAGCTTGGAGAACCGTCAGTGACCTCTGTTCCTGGAATACCCTCTTGTAATCCTCATCTCGATCCTCCAGTTTCCGCTGACTGCTGGTATAACTGTACCTTGGATGATATATCTGGAAATGACAAAAAGCAACGGCTGCATAAGGTTGTAGATTGTTTTCATTCTTACTGCAGTAAATCATCTTTGTTGTTTGCATGTTAGTTTATGCATGTATGAGTTTGGTGATGCTGGAAAATCGAATTCTTTGTATGGAGCGACATCAAGTTGCCAATTGTTTCTATCTGCTGTTGGTTCCTAGGACTGCAAATTTTGTTAGCTGAAGTGCTTTAGAGTTAATTTGTGGGGATAGTTTAGTTTGCTTGAACTCACCGGTTATAATGACGAAGTGAGATCTAAGCTCTAATGAGAGTTAGCATATCTGGCATCGAGAATATTTTATTTTTATGCTTATTTTGAAAGGGAAATCCCTGGTTTGGTGTTATAGAACAACCAGGACAAGAAAGATAACTAACAGGAAAGAATGATAAAAGATGTTCAAATTTATTGGCATTGTGATGTCTTTTTTTAAGTGGCTCCTCTCGTATACTGATATACCAAGAAAAAAGAAAGATAACTAACAGAAAAGAATGATATAAAATGTTCAAATTTCTTGGCATTGTGATGTCTTTTTTTAAGTGGCTCCTCTCTTATACTGATATACCAAGAAAATAGAATAATTTGCTTGTAATGGCCAGGCTCTGGGGCAGGCTGCAGACTGGTTCCGGAGAGCTTTGGCTGTTGAACCTGTTAAAGGGAAATTGCGGTTGAGTGGGTACTCTGCTTGTGGACAAGATGGAGGCGTACAGCTCCCAAGAGAATATGTTGAAGGTTCGTTTTCACTTTATTCTTGAAGTGACCGCAGCTACAAAATTGTCATTCAGAATGCACTCCACATTTGCAATAATTTAAAGTCTCATCACCTGTTTTCCTCCCAGAGGGAATTGCCAATGCAGACTTAGTTCTTTTAGTAACTACTAGGCCTACAACTGGCAACACTCTAGCATGGGCTGTGGCATGTGAGCGGGATCAATGGGGTCGAGCTATTGCAGGTAATTACTCAAGAGAACTGGGCTAGAGCTTGCAACACTTATATATCTATGTTTTGTTGAACAGTTGATAATTTCCTTTTGTTCTTAAAGGCCACGTAAATGTTGCACCACGCCATTTGACTGCAGAAGCTGAAACATTGCTTTCTGCCACTCTCGTACATGAGGTAAGCAGGGTTTTCTTCTAAAATAAGAACTGTTATTTGGTGATGATACTTCTCGTTTGATCACCGAGTACCGTTTTTCAGGTAATGCACGTTCTTGGTTTTGATCCACATGCTTTTGCACACTTCCGTGATGAGCGCAAACGAAGAAGAACTCAGGTAACTACAGAACTTTATTTGTATGACAATTTACTAAACAAAACTGGTGTTTTCAAAAGCTAGCATTGTTTAGAAAGTTCCTGTGGGTCAAAAAAATATGCTTTGGTTGAAAAGAAAACCCATAATATAATCACGTGAAGTTCACGCCATTTGAAGCCAGATATTATCTCGCTTTTTACGTGAACATGATGTGATGACATTTAACCTGGATCTTCTTTCTTGATTGCGTTCGCCAATGGAAATTTAAACTCAATTTTTGTTCACTCTTTTACTGTTATTGTCTTAAAATATGTATGGCGCCTTGCTGCCTTTGAAGGTTCATTCCTTTGTTTTGACAATGGTGTTCGGAAGGATTATAACCAATGACATATTGCAATAAAGCCCGATGAGGTGCTTTCGTCCTATATGTGTATGACGTGCAAACATTATTGGGAGGATACTTCACATCCTTTTTCCTTTTGCATTGTAATATTGTTTGATCTATGGTCATAACTCTTAAACGTGGGAGGGGAGAGTTCGGTTTGTCCCTACGGTACCATGTGGCACTTACAAACCCGTTACTTCCACAGTTCCACCCAAGAAGGATCAGGAAAAAGAAAGGGCTATGGCATTGTCAAAGAAATGGCCACATTTTGGGTACTTTAGTTAGATAGAAACCCTAACCTTTTAACTGGGTTGACTGATAAAGTGGATTTTGTTTGGGGGAGGATTATCCACGTACTCTCTCGGTGAGACTAATTAGATGGTGTCTTCAGGTGAATACCTATCGCAATTGTACATCAAAATTGAAACTGTTGTATTTTGATCTTACATGTGGGACACCTTATCCTCGTTCTTCGTTTGTTCTTGATTCATTATTTTCTCTCCATAAAGAACACTTGAGCCTCCTTGTCTACAAGAATTTGATGTCGCGGCTTAAATAAACTTTCTTACACATACTATCTGCTGTATAGGGCCTCTTGAAATGAAAGGCAATAACATAACATCTGAAGTATAGTTTCCACTTTCCAGTACATAAAATTGGACATTTTTTGTTCCTATGGTGTTTCAGCAGTGTAAATTTATCATAGTGTGATCTATGGTGTTCAACTAGGATGTTCAGAGTTTATTGGCAGCTAGCTTTTCATCTCCAATGTGTTCATTACTCTAGATAGATGATGGGTTCATAGATGTATTGGCATTCCTGATTTACCATTCTGTTATTCGAAGGTTAAAAGCTTTGAGGTGCCTTTTTAAATAGTACTCCGTACATCCTATACTTTTCAATTCCATCTTCTCTGTACGAGTATGATATCTTGGCTATTGAAGCATTTTCATTTACATGTTTTTGGACTATTTCGTCTGCAAAAAGTGGTTCAGCAGTATGCTATTGTTGGTCTTTTTGTGGGCTTAAGTAACTTCCATCTTTTTTCCAATCCAATCACCAGCATTGCCTTTACTTCTTTTTTCATTATTGCCTTTTTTATTTCTTTTTTCTAGAGCGGGGAGGGGGATGGCTGTTACATTATTTTATCGTTGTGAGTATTAATCGTGGCCCTCATGTCTCATTGTTAGGTTATACAACAAACTGTGGATGAAAAGTTGGGTCGAATGGTAACACGTGTGGTGCTGCCTCGCGTTATCATGCATTCCCGATACCATTATGGGGTAATTAATTGAAATTCTTGTATTATTTATTGTTTAGTTAGGTGTGTGGACACTTAACTTGGAGGATAATGTGGTGGTTACATTTGTACAGGCATTTTCAGAGAACTTTACTGGTTTGGAGTTGGAAGATGGCGGTGGGCGCGGCACGTCAGGTCATTCTCTCTTACTGCTTTTTCCTGCGGCTCCAATCATCTTTCTTCCACTGTTTCATTATAGCATCTCACACAGGAGCTATAATAATAAATTTAGTGTTACACTTTAGACACTGATGATGTAATTGACTGATAATATTATGAACATTCTTATTAGAGTACGAATATGGTATCTTGTCAGTTGTATTAGGCTCATACATTACACTTTTGTGACATTTTGTCTGTTTAGCTACTTACACTTATGTGCTGCAGGCTCACACTGGGAAAAGAGGCTTTTGATGAATGAGATCATGACGGGGTCTGTGGACACACGTTCAGTTGTTTCAACTATGACATTGGCGTTATTAGAGGATAGTGGATGGTACAAAGCCAACTATAGCATGGCAGATCACCTGGAGTGGGGACGCAACCAAGGAACTGAATTTGTTACCTCGCCTTGCAATCTTTGGAAGGGGGCATATCACTGCAACAATACCCAATTGTCAGGCTGTACATACAATAGGGAAGCGGAAGGGTACTGTCCGATCGTGAGTTATACCAGTGACCTCCCACATTGGGCCCGTTACTTCCCCCAAGCTAATAAAGGTATGTTTCCCTGTTATTTTCGAGGCCCTAATTGTGATTAAAATGCTAAGGAACCTGTACAACTTGGGTGAACTCTATGTTGCAAATCACATAGCTTAAGAGAACTATGTAGCATAGAAGGTAAAGGGTGCTTGGCAAATGGAATATCACTCCTCCATCCAGCTGAGGAATCTCCTAGTTTGTTTATTTTAACAAACGTCAATTATTTCATTACTCATATTCTCTATCCTCCACTTTTACGAACAGTTGTGGTGTAGAGAGATACATTTGTTCCATTTGCCTTCAGCTCTGTTTTGGTAGTCAAACAAAAGTACATTAGTTTAGATTTCAGAAGCCGTCATACATTTAGATGGATAAAGAGCTCTACTGTTGATGGTCACTGAAAGACAATTTCAGGCTCGGCCAGGATGTGTTCTGCTCATTATAGAAGAGGACCCAAGGGATCTAGATAGCCATTGCTGGAGCACTGATGGCACTATGTAATTGATGTCTCTGAGTAGCAGGTGCTACCAAACTTTGGGAGCTTCTTCAAAAAAATCTATATCTGTTTTCTTGATCCAAGGGATCTAACTAGATATCCATGGCCGGGTGTTTGATGGTACCATTTGATTGTGTTCCCTAGTAGTAAATTCCTTGAGATTCTCTTCTAGAATTTAATTTGCTATTTATCCTCTTTCTCCTGAGACTGTGCATCTGTTTCTGGATTCATCTTTAAGTGCAATTTTACGGAAGCCAACAGGCCTATATACGTTCGCATCTTCTGTCAACAAGAGAAACATCATCAATTAAGAATCATTCGATGGCCAATCCACTCTTATGAATTGCTAATATCCTGTCACATCGACATAATAAGCTACAACATCATCTTTAAGTTGCAACATTTAAAACCCTTATCTGAATATGGGAATATTCTTTCCTATTTCATGACGAGTCTCATCCTTTAAAATCTAGCTGGCACAATTTCAGATAAATATTTACTATCCGTTATCACCCAGCCTATGTAGCAATGCTTCTGTATTCGTGATAGGTCTACTTTCTAATAAACATTTGCTACCAAGTTGTAGGGTCATGGTTTTTTAGCCCAAATAAGGTTAGGTAGAACTTCTATAGTATGACCTTATTTACTTTTGCGAAGTTGAAGATGGCTCCACAGCCTCTTGTCAAATGTGCTACATATCATATGGTCTAAAGGTTGTATTTAGTTGAGATCTCACTCGCTTTTACTCGCAAAATAAAGTTTCCTTCTCAATACCTTCTTTTATGTGTCTTAATCAAATGCATGATTTGACTCAAAGTGCTTGAATGTTTTACTTTCATGAAATAACTTGGATCTGGTTGTTTCAGGCGGGCAGTCCTCATTGGCCGATTATTGCACTTATTTTGTGGCGTATTCTGATGGCTCATGTACAGACACTAACAGTGCAAGGGCCCCTGACAGGATGTTGGGAGAGGTTCGAGGAAGCAGCTCCAGGTATGAAGTCAGCCTTATTTTTTAGTTCATGATTAATTATTAGCAGATGCGTCGCTAGGAAATTTCTCTGATGTATTGAGGCAGTATTTTAACATCCCCTATGTCAGGCGACTATAGATCTGCTTCTGGCTTTAATCTTTATGAATATCAGGTTCATGTTGAAACTGTGTTATGTCTTCATGCAGATGTATGGCCTCAACATTAGTTCGAACTGGGTTTGTACGAGGTTCCACCACTCAAGGAAACGGATGTTACCAGCACAGATGTATCAATAAGACCTTGGAGGTATGGCTAACATAGCATGTTCCTAATATTTTATTACTGAAACTTTCTCATTTGGGGGAGGGTCTCTTGAGGGTGAGTGGTGAGGGTTTTAAAAAGCATGGAAAAGTTCCAATGTGCTTGTAGCGTGACTGTGATATTAGTTGTTGTATGAAAATCATCATGACACTAATTGTTATTACCTCTGAAATAATCCTTATTTGTGTTCATGTAGGTTGCTATTGATGGTACATGGAAAGCGTGCCCTGCAGGTGGTGGCCCCATTCAGTTTCTGGGGTTTAATGGTAATTTTACAACTGTAGTTTGTCAAGCATCTTTTATCTTCTGAAGCCTTTAATTCTCATGTTGTATGTGTCTTGCAGGTGAATTGATCTGCCCTGCTTATGATGAACTTTGTACGATTTCCTCACTTCCTATCACAGGCCAATGTCCAAATTTGTGTAATCTCAATGGTGATTGTGTGAATGGGAAATGTCATTGCTTTTTGGGCTTCCATGGTGATGATTGTAGTAAACGTAAGCATCTTTTGGCACCCTTGAGTTTCTTAGAAGTGGTTTGTTTTTGCTTGCAACCTTAGCTGAATATTTAACACTTTATGCAGGTTTCTGTCCTACTAACTGTAGCAAGCATGGCAAGTGCCTTGAAAATGGGATCTGTGAATGTGAAAATGGATACACAGGTGTTGACTGCTCCACAGGTAAAGTGATGGTTCTACAACATAGCAGTCTTTTCTTCTTAGAAGTAATCTAAGTTATTTGCAGGAAGTGTGATATATGCTTTAGAGGCAGAGACAAAGGTAGCGTAAGGAAATTGAATCTTTGTTTGCTTCTCCGAAATAAGTTGTCAATATGTGTAGCTGATGAAACTGAATCTCTTTTTTCTTAAATAATAATGTCAAGAAGTGGCTTTGTTCATTTGCTTGGTTTTTGTACTGGTAGGGGCAATAACTTTTTTATATGGAAAACTTAAATAATTAATAGTGAAGTGTGATGCTATTGCTGAGCATCTGGCTTTGCAATTTTGTGATAGTGAAGGAGGCACATGTTTCCCTCTTTTTTTTTTTTTTTTGATGCAGTTTACTTTTTGTCACATACAGCTGTCTGTGATGAACAATGCAGCCTTCATGGGGGTGTCTGTGACAATGGAATATGTGAATTCCGTTGCTCTGATTACGCTGGCTACACATGTCAGAACAGCTCTATGTTGATGTCAAGTCTCTCTGTGTGCAAGAATGTGCTTGAAAATGACTTCTCTAGCCAGCACTGCGCTCCTAGTGAACCCAGTATACTTCAGCAGCTGGAAGAGGTGGTTGTCATGCCCAACTATCACCGCCTCTTCCCAGGCGGGGCACGGAAATTATTTAACATATTTGGTAGCAGCTATTGCGATGAAGCTGCTAAACGGCTGGCATGTTGGGTTAGTGTACAAATCTTTTGATTTATGCAATTTCAGTTTGATCATGTTTAGTGGTTCCATGACTGAGACGTGAGAATACTAGACAATGTTTCGCATGATTTGTTTTGCTATTATAGGGTTGACAGATAGCCTTGAGTGATTATATCAGAGACATTTAATCTACGCATAGGTGCCATTGTCGACTAGCTATTCCTGCTTTATTTACACCTAAATGGTGGGCATACCCATACAGTCATACTAGTTAATTGGGTCTACTCTATACTCTTCATTTCTAGCCTCGAGTGATGGGAAAATGACTGTGTTTCCTTCTTATTCTAGTATTTTTAATGGTAGATGGCATAGGCGTAGGCTTTTATTTCTGTGTGTTGGATGGAAATCTATGGGTTTCTAGTACCTTCTAGAAATGGTATGTCTTGGGGGGGGGGGGGAGGCCAATTGCTACAATCCATGCTCAATTTACCGTGGTTCTGACGAGAATCTTCTGCTCAAACGTTTCTGTTCAAGCATTTCATGTGACTATTTCAGCTGCTAATTGAATTGATTTCCATGAATGATTAGTGGTGCTTTAATATTACAGATCTCAATTCAGAAATGTGACAAGGATGGTGACAACAGGCTAAGAGTCTGCCATTCGGCTTGCCAGTCTTACAACCTAGCATGTGGTGCATCACTTGATTGTTCAGACCAAACTCTTTTCAGTAACGAGGATGAAGGTGAGGATCAGTGTACTGGTGCTAGCGAGATACGATTGTCATGGTTTGGGCGCTTTAGAAGTGGCTTTCATCATATCGATAGTTCTATTAAAGGAGAATCTGTAAAATATAGGTAGCTCTCTCTTGTTTCAGCATTGTAATTTTCTAGGCTGTTAATTGTAGGTGAAAGAAGGCGTCAAATTTAGATTTTAGGATTTTAGTTATCTGTTCAATCCCGTTGTCATCTAGGAATGGGGATTGGATATGAAAGATTCATCTAGTTGTCGACTTTCAGAATGGAAGTCTCAATTGTAGAGATGTATGAAGGCAAAGTGAAGAAAGGGATAATGAGAAGGAAAAAAAAAGAAAAGAAAAAGGAAAAGAGAAAAGGAGTTGGTTGTTGATTGTTGTTTGTTGATGATTGTAGAGAGAAATGGCCGAAGGCTGTTTAAAATCTCATTTTGTTGCATTTTCTGGTTAATGATTGTAGACAATGGCCGAAGGCCGTTTATGAGAATGAAAAAAGAGCTCATGTTGTTGCAATTTCTCGAATTTTCAGTCATGTTACAAGTGTACTTACGTATCACTATTTATTTATTACTCCTATACCTTAAGAAATAGATTATCTCACTTCGGGATGATACTGGCATTACGATGCCCCATGTTATGAAGGTGCAACGTTCTTGCAGTTGGAAGTACTTTGTAGTGAAAACTGGTTTTAGAATGTGCCGGTTTTTGGAGGCATATGTGATATGTTGCTCGTACCCTGCTCCAGTTGCATTGTTGTTTCACAGTTGATCTCAACTGCTATGGGCAGGCAGTAATGTAGCATGTCCCTAGCTGTTGTTATAGATGACAAACTGGAGCAAGATTGCAGGGTGATCTGAGGTTGGGGCAAGTTACTAAGCTCCCAATGTTCATGTTGAAATTTTTTTCTTTTTTTCTTTTTGAGCTAGCTTACCCTAATCCTACGTATGATTCACAGGTGAATTTCGTAGAACTGTAGCATTCTCATAAAGATTTAAAGAGATCTACATAAAAGCCATGTAGATAGCATGAATGGACAGTCTTGATTGGAGCAATGACGGTTTTTATGTCTTAATTTTTTGAATACTCCCTCCGTTTCTTTTGATTCTTTACGTTGGGCCGGGTTTTGTGAGGGGAACCCAAGCCCAACGTAAAGAATCAAAAGAAATGGAGGGAGTAAGAGTTAAAATGAAAATACTTTCGTTGTTGTGATTTCGTATAAAACAACTGATGAGTTCTTACTTTTTTTTTCTTTTTTTTGCTAAAATCAAGGAGAAAATGATACCTAAAATTATACTAGTAAAACACTCAAGAACTAACCTAAAAATCAAAACAAATTCCAAGAATAACTAAATGAGACTTTAAACAGCCTTCGGCCATTTCTCAATTGAAGTAAAGTATCGAATTTCATGCATGATGAGTTAACATATGAAAAAGCTCTAATTTCTATTCATCCATTGTTATTGTAACCACTATTTAGTTGCCAAATTAGACGCAAATAAAGTGACTTGTTTTCCTTTTCTTTTTTACTTGTAGTACCTCCGTGATTTAATTGGTGTTTTGAAAATTGCAAATGTTCAATTTTTAAGCAATTTTTAAACGGACCGACAAGCAAGTATACAACTTCGTATACACTAATCTAGACAAATAGATAGGTTTGGTTTATGCAAGTTGATGCACGACCCAACAACAGTATAAATTGTTTGATTAATGGTAAATTCGTTATATATATGTGTGTCTCCTGCCTCCCCTGAAACAATTAGTCTCGGTATTAGTTGTTCATAAACAAGTTAAACTTCTTCACCGAACCCATCAAAAACAGAATCTTCACTTGCATTTTTATTAAGTAAACAAGTATGATCTCAAAAAAAAAAAAAGTAACAAGTACGGTAACGGTAAGTAGTAGGACTAGATAAACAAAGAAGAAAAATGTACAGGTCCTAGATCTGGCATTATGTTCTTTTCGGAAGTTGGTAGTTAGTGAAAAGTCATTGTACTTCTCAATTTGGTTAATGTGGTAAAATACTTAAATACTCCGTAAGCATCTTGATTTACCATCTTAATGTGGTAAAAGTCATTACCTATTTTGATTGTTAAGCTGGTGCGTGGTAACATGTACGAGTAGTTTTTATACCTTATAATAGTGTAAGCATTGACCGAGGTAACATTATAGATATCTCATTACGTGTGCCACTCTAAATACCCTAGACATGAATTGACAAACTTTTGATTGGTAAGACACATAGAGTAATACATACAAACACCACACGAATGATCCACTTCTCATCTTCAATCGTTCTAACAAATCAAACACTATAAATTTATTTTCTACTACAAATCATGTAATATGGTAATATAAACGAACAATAAAATGAGATAGAACTAAATAAAGCGTTCTTAAGAGAAAAAGTAATCACATCATTTATTAATGGTCATATGATATGACATGTACAATGATAATAATTCTTAGAAGAAACTAGATCAATAATACGATCACAAGCTCTATACCACTAAAGACCATGGTGTACTAGAGATCATGGTTTCTTTGACACAGTTTTTTTTTTTCAACAAAAAACTTAAAAGGAAATTAAAACGACCTGACATATATCGGACTAGTTAGTCTCGCTAATAAAGAGACTAACTTTATTTTAAAGTACTACTAAAAAAAGAGGGTACTTCATTTGTGACTGTATTTGGGCTTTACCATCAATCATCATAATGATCAGGGGTGTCATAGGCCCTAAAACACGTACAAATATCCGTATATACGACCACCTATATATATACTACTCCGTACAGGAGGGCGGATAATTGATGGAAATCAAGGCCCGGTAGGACAGAAAGTGATCAAATAGTCCGACCCGGTACAAGTGAACGTGCTAGATTGATCATCGTAAGCGTAACTGTACGCATCGGGACACGCAGACTTAAAAATCATTGAGTAATTCGTAGGCTTGCAAGTCTGCGGGGTTCCAAAATCACCTGTGCAACAATATTGAGGCTGATTAAACGCTGCGCACGCGCTCTTACACGCCACGGTCGAGCCATTGCTCGGATCCTTAACCTGCAGCTCGGGTGGGCACGAACCGTTCAGGTCCGCCATGCACCCGGCATACTTGCAGTTTCCGGACCCGCCATTGACAGGCTTAATCCCAATGCCCACGTTGTAGCCATCGACTAGGCTCACGTCGTAGAAGTCCTGCCCGCCTGCGCCGTTGAGGGTGAACTCTGCCAGGGAAACTGGGGGTGCGCCTCCTCCTGGGCATTGCAGATTGCCTCCGCAGTCACCTGTGACGCAGGTGCCAGCCCCTGAGTTTGGGTCGAAGTTGCAGCCTGTTCGGCCCCAGAACCTGCCGGACCAGCCTGCTGGAGCACCGACCTGCATCGAGGCTCCAGGAGACAGGGTGAACCCACCGTTCGCCAAGGGCGCGGCGTTGTTCCCTGATAATGACCCTGGCCACACTGTGTATGGGCAGTTGTTTTGGAGATTGAATACTGTTGCTGTCACGCTGTTTATTGCACCAGCTGCAAGTTACACAACACCTCATGTTACGTCTATTGCATGTTACATGTTCCTACTTTTAGCAAACCATCAGTCTAAAATCTTTAATGCGAATGAAATTAGATTTTACGAGAGTGACGTATAGAGAATTAATAATCATTCATAAAACAGTGATATATACATATGGACCTATTTTCCGCATTCATACGGACAAGGAGGCCTATACGTCACTCGACATACAAAGAGTACAATGCCTAAACATCCTAAGAACAATGAAAGAATAATGTCACGATTCTCACAAATGTATGAATTAGAAACATAACACTTACGAAACAATATTTTCGAAGAATCGAAAATTAAGCGAGTAGCATACCTAACAGCAGAACAGACAGGAACATAAAGAGAAATTTGCAGTTGATCGCCATGGAACTAAGTAATAGGAGATTTAAGGAAAAGAATGAAGCTCTATGTTTTTTTTTTTTTTTGTTAAGGGAGTAAGAGTAATTAAAGAGAGGAGGAGAAGGACGTGGGATTGAGGAATGAGGGGGGATGTTTAGTGCGTATTTATAGTTGAAGGACACGATATAATTTTGGAATTTATTATTAAGAGTTGTTTTGTTACGCCGAAGAATGGTTCATTATTAAGGAATTTTCGTAAGATTTATTCCACTTTTGGGTGCTGATTATGTGACTCAGTTTTTCAGTTTTTCTTATGGTAAAAAAATCTTACAGATGATGATTTTGTAAAGGTCTTCAGCTGATCATGTCTCTTTGTGTTTCATACACCCGGATTTATTATTGTTGGACCAAAGTAAAAATCGATCTTTTTTTTTAATAGGAGAAAATTCATTCATAATAATTAGCCATACGGCATCTACAACGATTATTGAAATTATCAAAATACATCGCTAACATCAAATAAAACTTAAATCTCAACAAAACTACGATCATTATGTTAGGTGACTCGTGATCCGAAAACCCTCTATAATAATGCTGCTTCATGATACAGCTTGACCCGAGGGGGCCTATTGATCTCTTCTAGTTTGTTAAAGGATGAGCAGATCCGCCAGCAAGTAGAAGAGAATGATCAGCATCCATCTCAACGCCATAGCAAAATTAATGAACATCAGATCCTTGTAGGAAGTATCGCAAATCTCAGTATAGACCACCTAATGGTGGTAGAGATACCCTCTCGTGGAGGTAGTAACGAGTTATTATTGATAATAACTAATGATAACTATTGATTAGGGTGAAAATGATAAGAAATATGGGGCTTACCACCATCTAATTGATGGGTGGTAGCCCCTAGATCGAGATTTAGAGGCTAGGGTTTTTGAGAGAAAGGGAGAGGAAGAGAGAGAAAGAGGCGGTTCAGAAGAGATAAGTAAAAATCGATCTTTAGGCTTCCTTATTCTTGAAAAGAAAAAAAAGTTAGAACATATGGAAACATTTAACTCGTGTTAGAAAAAAACACATCTTAGGGCAGGTTTGGTATTGTTTTCTATTTTCAGATTTCTGTTTTTTTTTTTTTTAAAGTCTCGTTCTTGAAAACCACAAAAAGTGGTTATTAGGGTCCGTTCGGTATCACTGTCGTTTTCACTTTTTGTTTTTTTGTTTGCGTAAAAAGTTTAGTTACATAAGTTGCATAATTAAATTAAATTGTATGTTTCTATAATAGTTATACAGAAAATGAAAACTGACAACTGAAAACTGAAAACCACCTTTTCTGGTTTTCAAAAACGGGACTTTGGTTTTCAAAAAACAGAAAACTGAAAACAAAAAACGATACCAAACAGACCCAGTTTTCAGTTGTCAATTTTCATTTTCTGTATGACTATTATATAAACAAATAAGTTAAAATTAATTTTGTAACTTATTTAACTAAAAATTTTAAGCAAAAAAAAAACCCAAAAACTGAAAACGGAGTGATAAAATTTTCTCTCTCTCTATACCTCAATTTTGACTTGGGCGTCGGAGGCTACTCCGCCTCGAGCTATAGCTCGGGGCACGAGTTTCTCCTTGCAGGTATAAGGACGAGAATGTTGTCCAAAAGATTATTAAGTCAGTTACGCTACTAATCGTCGATGAGGATTGGTGATAATCAACCAAGGGTAACAAACAACGGATTTAAAAAAAATGAAAATTATGGATTAAAGTCTAGGGCAAAAAAATCCCCACTAACATGCATGTCTACTACAACAAATAGTTCACTTAGCAACTCCATTAAACATATATTAGGGGAGATTACTTATCCCGATAACGGCTATAGTGCATAATAATTTTTCTAATTACATACAAGCCTAAAAGTCCTACTTCTATAGTGAAATAATGGTTAGATAAAGAGAAGCATTAAGAACGCATGAAAAATCTCAATCACTAATAATCCTGGAAACTCATTTCCGTGGTTAAACAATCTTAATAAATATAAGATGACTAATCATTATTCATGAATAGTATCTACCGCTTATAAACTCAGTCAAACAAGCATTCATCTATACTGATCGCAACCGCAACAATGCATGTATATTAGAAAACATAAATCCAAAGCATGTTTAAGCATTAAATCTAGACATAATATATAAGACCTAATAATATGAACGACATAACTTGCTCAATGAATTCGGTAACTGCAATTAGCATGCATGTTAGGGTTCAATCAAACGAGCGGTAGTTGTATTTGACAGCGATTTTGGTAGCTGTAGAGTTCGTAGTATATGTAGCTATTATCTACCAACAGTTGAAGGTTAGAGGTTCAACTATCTGAAATATATGTGACATGTTCGGCACAACCAGATATTTGTATGCTAAAATTACGTAAAAAGGATTGGTACATGAAATGATGCAAATTATAATCGGTAAATGAGAGTGAGGTTGTTCATTAGAAAAAACATTATTTAAAGTAACTAATTTCACTTTAAAACAAATCATGCACAACTCAACACTTTTTTAGTATAAATACAAAGTTACAAACCATAATTCATGTAAATGATCAATTAGATGCATACCCTAATTCCTAAGTCTAAACGGTTTGTTTCAAACGTTAATCACTATTATTAATGTTTGCAGAAGGCTTGAAAAAAGTCCTTTTAACCACTAACATCTACTAAAATAGCTTGTATGTCGAAAGCATCACATTTTATAAAAGTAGTGATTTTACTGATCCAACCACTAAAAGCCAGTAAAACAAGTTGTGCCGGACACGCCCAAAGTCTTGCAATAAACAATACTAAAAAACCCCTAGTGAATACTGAAGTCGCTAGTTCCGTGTCAATGTGTCACAATAGAACATATTGGCCGTGGATTACAAGAGCTAGCGCAAAGTCATGATCAAATATGCGACGGCTAGAAATTGATAATAATATTATATGTGTAATAAAGCTCACACAAAACATGTTTTTTTTTTTTTGGTTACATCACACAAAACATGTTCGTTATTATAATTAACCATAACTCTGTAGAAAAAATTTCCCTCATTTTTACCTCTGTTTTCACCATCTTTGCACCTATTGTGTGTGTAGGTTAGTTCTTAACTTCTTACCAGTGGCGGACCCAGGTACACCACTTTGGGGTCAATTGACCCCACTTGGAAATTTATAAGTACATTAGATGTTAGACATATTCAATAATACTCACTTGGTCTAGTGGTCAATGAGTGCAGTTTTATACCAAAGGTCATGAGTTCAAGCCTTTGCAATGCAAATTTTTGACCCCACTTGGCATTTTACAATTTTTTGACCCCACTTAATTTCAAGTCTGGGTCCGCCACTGCTTCTTACCAATCTACATGCATTTGGTCCGCTTTATAACTGCGATCGGATCATCATCAAACTCCTCGATCTCATGCAAAGTATGTAGAATTACAAATTCTCAATCATATATGCGTTATGCGGTCGTTATTAGTATGTTCATGCTGGAATCCTATTACAAAGCTGTATATATGTGAAATTATATTACATCAAGTAAGTAACAGAGAAATAGAAAATTAAATTCCGCTATTTAAAACAAACTGTTTAAAATGACGACTTCTATTAGCGGAATTGGTTTACACTATAGCGATTAGCCGTCAGTTGAACCCGTCTAACAAGTCAGAACCATTATTGTAGGCCATTTGTTTTTTTTTTTTTTTTTTGGCTAAATAGTAGTCCGTTTGTTATTGACTAGCGATTTAACCGCGCATCCTTTTCGTAGGGAGATGGATCATAGGTCAGTAGAGGACTACAGTACAAGGCACCATTTGGAGGTTTCACAACTGCCGGCATTCTGGCCAGTGGTTTTAACTTGTAAGTAATTGGTCTTGGAAAAATTGTTGGCAACAACAATAAGGGTGCGTTTCGCCAAAATCCGAAATGGCCAAACACATACACAAAATTGAGAAATTGTTTAGAGTTTCTGAGAAACACTTCTATAGTAAATTTATTCATCAGAAGTAGGAGCTCCTCCTCCAAAAATTGTTTCTAAGAAGCACTTTTGGAAAAGTTGGAACTTGGCCAAGCAGACCCTAAATCAATAATATTACTCAAGTGTTCCAAAGCCGGCACATACAATAGAGGCTCGAATGTACGCAAGTCTTACGTTATATTAGAAAAAACCGATATTAGAATTATGAGGATGTACACACTACAACGATAACCAAAAATGAAAATTTCATCAATTACAGACTTAAACGATTGCTACTCCATAATTTAAGAAAAGAAGATAATTTCGCAAGTCAGTTTGATTATTCCATAGGTTTCCAAAACTGAAGAATAT
Source organism: Spergularia bocconei (assembly GCA_963457585.1). Lineage (NCBI taxonomy): Eukaryota > Viridiplantae > Streptophyta > Magnoliopsida > Caryophyllales > Caryophyllaceae > Spergularia > Spergularia bocconei. The sequence goes on along the minus strand of OY734947.1, from coordinate 10,737,163 downwards.
TTTGTGATTTTATCGGGAAAAAAAGGATTAAGCTGGAATCGGCAGGAGGGGGATTTAAGAATTTGCACTCGAGGCAATTCCGAGGTACATTGACTTTCGAACAACTAGACCGACCATAGCTTGATACTTACAAAACTTAATTTTTTTAATACAAAGGAGCAGATAATACTGCTTGGGTAGGGATATGAGAATTCGAACTCAGGAGAGCTCCAAACAAAGTGTGCTCCTAACCATTAGACCAATTTTTATCCTCTCAAACTTACTTAGTACTCGTAGTTAATGCTCCGTAGCATTTTGAAGCCGAATTGAAGTTGGATCTGGAAAAAATGATAGGCTTGGGAATTTGGGATAACTAACACGGCAAGCGGAATTTAGTGCCATAAAAAAGTCAGACCAACCCATTCTACACGTCTGAGTTTGATAGCATTTTTGGAGAGGGACTCCAACCCAAGTCTGAGTCGTAGGAAGATGACATATGTACGAGTTTCTTAAAGGGAAAATTCATCAAAATGATGGGCACCAAGGGACTTCGTGAAATTATCGGTAAGTTATTGAGTCGTATTTGTATAGCCAGAAATTCTAAAATTCTAAACAAGTACTACTTGCAATGCATCTATCAAACCTCATATACAACAACCAATATACATCAATTAAGTTAGATAGTATTCTACACCTTACATTAAGTTTAGGTAGTTTTGTTTTATAGATCATCAACTCTTATGTAACTACATACAAAATTGACTTCGTTTTGCCACTTTATTGTGCATTTGTTCCTTCTTTCCCACCAATTTCAAGTACGTGCCATAGACGCATTGACTTGTTTTTCATGTAGAAAATTTCATTACATGAAGTAATTTCGAAACTCGAAATCGACTCCCGTTTATGTTTTCTTACGAATTCCCGGATCTAAAATCGTATCTGAAATCTTAACCGGGTTACCCGCAAAGTCAATTTGCGGTTCCAAATACGTTTCGAAACATCGGCAACCAGTGTTAACCATGAAGTTAGGGTCCAATGTTTTCAAATTTTTTGAAAACAGGACCTCAAACGTTTTTTAGGGTCTGTTAAGGACCTGAAATTGGATGTCCGTTAATTTTGTTTAGCTGATCTTTCCATTTGGTTTGTTTCCTCCGCCTCCTCACTTCTATCTCTCATATCTACCAGGCCATCTCCTCCACCATCATCACAACTCATACTAGAACTCTCGCTTTGCAAAAATTCAGTTATTTCCAAGTAAAAGAACATGCAACCACCGTGACATGTGTGTAGAGAGAAGCCAGGAAGATTTATTGTTTTTGTTGTCAAAATCAACAAGCTGGTATTCCTTTTTTTTTTAATTAATTTGTCATCAAAATCAATATATTGGGATTTTTTTTTTGCTATCAAATGATCAAATCAATATAAACTGGGAATTTAACTTTCGTTATTAAATCAAATTGGGAATCTTTTTAATCTTTTGTTATCAAATTTTGATTGAATTAATTGTTGTTTTTCTATTTGCAATCAAATGAGATTTTTGATTTCATACTATCTCGTATAAATTTATTTTTCTAATCAGAATATGCCTCAATGTCTCGTATGAATCAATTCCGAAAAAATTAGCATTTGTATTAATAATGTTCTTGATATTTACAGTAAAATCCTCACTTGAAAAAAATGGCGTGTTACCGATGGAGTCACCAGCACTAAACGGCCGTTAGCTCTAAGGTCCTTAACGGACCAGAAAAACCTTTGAGGTCCTGAATTCAAAAAGTTCGAAAACGTTACACCCTAAGTTCATAGTTAACTCTCGGCAACCCCGGGTTCATGTCCTCCTTAATTTCCCGCGCATCTCTCGCTTTAATTTTTTGTTTTTGTTATTGCTGAGTATATATCAATGTATGCCTTTTGTAATTTTGTCCTAGACTATGCGTAAGATTGAAGTTTGCTAATTTGAATAGGCTGCCAACTGAACTTTTTACTGATTTCATGTCATCATGTCCTACTCTGCTGATACATTTCCTTATGTGAAATATGTAGGTGATTATCGTATTATTGCCTTTTTTTAGACGATGATTTTTCAGGTAACATTCATAATCTGTAGTGAATATGATCAGCGGTCCGAGACCGGGAGATTTAAGTTGTTTATGAGGGTTGTTTCTTTTTTATAGATGATGATCTCTAGAGCTCTCAGAATTTTCAGAGATTTAAGCTATTTAATTACACTACTCTCATGTCGACTGTTATTGTCTTAAAATGCATGCTCTTTATTAAGCTGGATTCTTTGTTGTTTATCATTTCTGCACTCAGTAGGGCTGTCTTCTAAATATTCTTAGGTGTGGTTATTTGATATCCAATACAATGGAGCTCACATACACCTATTTGTTTTCATGTTTTAGTTCAATTGACATATCTGATGGTGTGCTGTTGGTTCATCGATGGACCTGGAGTTTCGGGATCTTTTGATGGCGTAGTTATTCTTTGATACTTTGGTTGTACCGGTGATGTTTTTTTATTGATACTTCTTGATTATCTAGAGATCTGCTTTCCACATTAGAAGAGAAGACAATATTGGGATCAAGCTTTGTTCAGCCTTATATAGGACATGATGAGGTGTTGACCCTGATTACAGCTCCGATTGTCTAAGGGAAGTATGTCTATATTAGTCCATATTTTGAGAGCAGGTGCTCAAGAAAGATTAGCACACTTTCATCTTAGGCAGTCAAGGTGTGAAAGTCGAAGTTAGAGTTAGAATTAAGTTGATCATCGAACCAGCTCATGTAAATAAGTGGTGATTAGTGTTGTTGCTTAATTCTAAGGAATTCACTCCCCTTTTTGTGTTGAAGGTGAATTCCTGAAGTATGCAGAAAGTTGTAATAATATAGGAAGTGTTGGACTAGTTTGTCAAACACCTAGAGTCGAGGAAAGCTCCTGATTGGAGCAGCTTGGCGCCTTGGCAGCAGCTATAGGAAACCAAGCTCTTTTGATCTTGGCCCTTGCTTTTCTGTTTTCTTTATATTTCTTGCAGCAGGAGCTGGCCCTCCATTATGTAAACAGGCTATATATACAGCCTTAATGTAATCTATCAAGGGAACTCGCATTATACAGAAAAACCATCCCAGAGCTCGTCTTTGTTCAAACCTGAATTTACCTTCTTAGAATTTCTACAGTGTCTAAGTTGTGAGACTTTCAGTGCTGAGTTTTGTGAGTGTGCTCGACTACTTAGTTCTACTCTTGTAAGGATTTATTGTTTAGTCAGTAAAAGTCCGACTAAGGAGTAAATTCATTTCTATTTCTGTTTTGACAGGAATAGATCATATCCAGCATCATCACTCAGCTTATTCGAAATTCAATCAATAATGACATTTGTTCACAGTCATTTCGCATCCTTCTCAATCTCTTAATTCTTCTTATTGATTGTATTTTAAATCCAAAATCTTTCTCTTTGATCCATAGCTTACATCAGTCAGTAGTTCAGTACCGTTAAATCTTCCAATGTCTTCTTGGTACGAATATGCATGTCAAACTTGTATCATATTTTGACAAAGTTAAAGTGATCTCTGAGTGTTTGAGTTCTCCCTTTTCTTTTTCTTTTTTCTGAAGCCTATCTTTTGGTGTCTCCCCTCTACTTCCTTACATACTTACTCTTGTAAATGTCTGATGAAAGGGTGTACGGGTGTACATATTAGCATCGCTCTGCTAATGGTCCCTTGTGAATGGCAGTTTCAGTAATAGAAGTGGTATTGCTCTATATGATGCTTGGTTACTATTCATACAGAAGTCAACTACGATTACTACAAGGAACAATGGTCTGTTCTTCCCCTTTTCTTTTTCCGCCTCTGAATGGCCACCATCCGCTAAAGATCGAAGATTATCTAAGTTACGTAAATGGTTGTGAACTGTGATTCACTGAACATTTGCTCATGAACAATGAAATAGATGATTTAATTAATGGTGAACTTAGATGATCATCTAACTGAGCTGCTAAAAATACGCATTTGTATGTACTGTTTCAGGATATTTCGAGTTATGACTGTTAATTGAATTAGAGCATGCTGTATAGAAATAGCCTACTCTAATTTTTCTAGTAATTAGGGCTCTTGTTGACATGGACATGTAGGTAGTATGAGGAGACCACCCACATGTTGCCACAAGACTTACATTTGAAAGTAATAGCTAAACTATGATGGAGACTTTTGTATTGGTTTCTTGTTCTAATGGTTTCAAGCTAGTCATCGTGGCCAAAATCCCTGGTTGACCAACCGCACCAGGGGGGTAGGATGGATCGAGAAGATGATCAAATGGTTATGTGTAAAATTTCACATGATCCTTGACGGCTTGAGAACATTTGCAAGTCAGCTGAGTTTAATCTGTATTTCCAAATCTGCTAGTTGTTTGCCATCTTTTTCTGCAGAAGCCACTACATACATATTAATTATTTTTTTTCGGAGGTTTCTGCCAATTTTCTCCTTTGCTGTGTTTCTATTTTGAATAATGGCCAGTCCTTATTAGAGGTAATATCAGGCTTTTAATGGTTATTCTGTTTTTTTGTATGACTTTTTTTCCCCTCGTCTCCCTTCTTTGAACTTATGCAGGTTCACTAAAACCAAACAGCTGATCTATTTGTTTTATTTGTAGGAGGTGTAGAGATATAGTAATCTGTCTGTAAAAGCTTTAGTAGGTGCAAGATTTTCTTATGAAGTTTCTACCATGAATCTGTCAGTTTCACAGTATGGTCCTGTCCTGTGTGGCTGGGATTCGGCTACACATATTCTCCAAACAGTCGTGACAGGGAGTTGGACGCTATTTTCTGGGAATCGTTTTTCCTTTTACAGAGCAGTTGTATCGTCTCCATTCGAGCAACATATGTATTGAGACTCTCGACCTGTCTTGAAAAAAGGTTCTCAGAAACTCAGAAAGGATGGTCATATGTTTTCTTTCAGTTTTTTTGAGTTCTGGATCTTCTACATTAGACTAACCAAATGTGTCTTATGCATGCTATATTTTTTCAGAATTTCCCTTCTAAGAAAAAAAAAAAATTCAGACTTCTGTTGAGCCTTCTTATTGTAAGCATAGCTTACCTTCAGAGCGATGATTAAACTGTCAAACTAGTCATTTGTGTCATTATTGTAAATACATCGAGCTGATATGATTAACAAGTACATTTTGTGTCTGCCTCTCTATTGCCTCATCAGATTTTCTGCTGTTATTCTGTCCCTCAGTTTCTTGTTCATCATGGTTGTGGCCTTGTGATGATTAGCATATTAATGTTAGATGTGTTGACAGATTGAGATGTGGTTTTAAGTCAGTCGAGTTGTTTTAGAACTCTTGCATAAATAGCTTATATGGTGAATGTTTTTAAAAAGAAAGGGGAAGTCAATTAAGGTTATTAGAATAGTGTCATTATGGATCTTTCTGAAGTCTGAACTTATGAGCTGATCTGCCAGTTCTCGTCTTTCTACTGTAATTGATGCTATCATACTCAGTATGCCTTTTGTAAATGCTTCTAACGCTGATACATGAAACAAAATTCATGAGCCTTGGAACAATACTCTGTAAATGCCAAGTACTCCTACAGGAGGTAAGCTACTCCCAAACTAGACTTTTACTAAGCTAGACAATAACTTTTGCAAGGGTGCAGACCTAAACACTCATGGGAGAGTTGAATGACAAAGACGAGATATGATCTATTTCTGATGCAGAAATAGAAATGAGTTTCCTTCCTAGTCGGATTTTATAGCAGGCTAGACAACAAACCCGTACAAGAGTAGAACTGAATGATCTAGCTCATTCACACACTCAACACTGAAAGTCTCACTAACTTAATAACTCTAGAAGCTTAAGTAGATAAATTCATATTTGGAAAATACAAAGACATTTCTTTGCAAAGGTGCTTTTTAATTCATAAAATCTGAGTTTCATGATACACAGGAGAGGCTTATTTATAAGCTAAAACTACTGCAAAGTACTATAATAATTTACAGAAAAGTAATGCTAAACATAGAGTAAAATACTGAAAGAAAACAAAGCTGTTTCTATAACATGCTAGTAGCTAGGCTGCTGCCATTCTAAGCCAATAAGGAGCTTTCCTCTTGGCTAGGTCTTCACTATTTGAGCTGATTGATTCCTTTGTAGGTCTTCTTCATTTATAGCTTCTTTTCTTCCAAATAGACGAGCCAACACAAATTCAGGAAACATCTTATACTCAAAACAGTGAACTAATGGTAATTTCAGTGAATTATCAAAAGTAATTAACCCCTAATCAAATTGATTAAAGCTTAACAAATTCTAATCGTATGATTCATACCATTTACCATTCCCTAAAATAATACCAGCCCCAAAAGGCTCCATTCATATTAGAGGATAGGCTAAGCAAATCGACAAGAACACTCTAAACCTGATCACAGAGCATCAGACCTCTACACAGTACGGAAACGAGTTTCAGACATAGCAAACCTCATCCGATAAAGCTCGAACATATACCATTGGAAAGGTAGCTTGAAGTAGGTGAATCTGCACATAAATTTTGTCAAAAATAGACATTTGTGACAGGAGTTAGAAGCCCTCAAAGTTAGAAGACAGTAACTGAAATTCCAGGCCAGTCCTGTGCAGCACTTATGTAGTAAACAAAGAACTGCACCCAAACAACAAATTATTTTCTGCTAAATCCAACTCCATGCTTTATTTATATCTTTTAGCTTTACATAAAGCTGTTCCACGCATCCAAAAGACCTCATTTGATTTCTTAAATAACCTCTGGTAATTAACTGCGCAAAACCTAACTTTCTGCACTGTAATCGACATTCTTTCTGAAACGACTGTTTCAGGTCCTCTCTGGCTCTCGGATGCACTTCAATTGATTCCAAAAATAACAAATAACATATTTTTGTTAATTGATAACCTTCTCCTTCATAGTTTGCCCTTGGATTGTATGTGTAGAGCCATAACAAGGCACACGAATGTTCTTGCTTGACAGGTTGCCTTTCCTTATGGCCTTTAATTGGCTCGGGCCTGTAATGGAGCTTCTGAGGCTGCTTCAAATGTACTATGACTCAAATTACAAGCTGGCGCACACCCAACCACGTCACATTACCTCATAGCTATAATACTCCGTATTACACTACTCACATAAAGCTAGACCAATTAGTCAAACTTGGTGCTAGACAAAAATGTACATACTTTCTCCGTTCCATTGAACTATTTACATCGAGTTTGAATATCGAATACGAGTAGTCTTCTAAGAAACAGAGAGAGTAAGTCTAATAATCAAACTAGTAAAATCAATCGCACCTCGAAGCTCGAGAGTTAGCAGAAGTCGCCTTTCGTCTTCTCAAAGTCGTATCTTTTTTTCGTGCATCCAAATTCTTCCTTGAGTAGTAACTAGAAAAATCATCATCATCATCTTCATCAACAACCAAATTCTTTTTCATCCTTTTCTTATAATCCTTGAAGAATAGCATAAGAATTACACCATTGCACACCGAATTAAAACCCCAAGCCCCAATCCCATTACACCCACCTTTATGCACATTTGAATAATGCAGCATAAGCACTCCTGCGTGACAAACCAAGTTACACCCCACTAAAACAACCTGGCAGTTCACAACGAATGGGAACTTGGCACGTCGCAGCCCGACCTGAACCCAAAACTTGTACCCGTAAACGACGGCGTATAGCAGAGTCAACAACAATATTGCCAGCACTTGAAACGACTGAGAAAATTCAAGCCAAAGGAAAGACGTGAGAAGCATACAAGACTGGTTCATCAGATGGAAGTACGTTATGGGACGACGTCGTAGTATCTTAGAAAAGGTCCTGGGAAGATGTAAGAATAGCCTGGATAGGTAAAATGCGTACGACCAGAAGAAAACCCGGCCCGAGGGCCGGGTTCCCGGTGGGAAGCAAAGGAGCCACCGTACAGGGGTGGTGCGGAGGTGGCTCCGTGTCCAGAGCCACCTCGAATTGTCTTGAATCTCGGCTACTGCGGATAGGAGGGTGCCGGCGAAAATGAGGGTTGAGACAATGGAGATGAGGAGGGTCTGGATAGCTGGGATGGGGCCAAGGGGAAGGCGAAAGCGGCGACGATTAGGAAGGAGGATGGAGAGGGTGTGGTGGAGGAAGAGGGCAGTGAGGGTGTAGAGGGTTAGGGTGGAGGCTAGGAAAGACCATGTTGAGAACCATGTTTGTGTTGGACTCCACCGGAAGTTGATTATGGTTGGGTGTTGTGTGAGGAAATATTGCATGCGTTGCATGATCATATGTAGGAGAGTCTATGGGTCAGTTTTTCATAAGATAGGAAATGCAATGGATGACCAAAGCATATCAAGCTTTGATTCGGACATTATATAGGAGTACTAATTACCAACATGGTCTTTCTAACATGATTTCCACTAACTCATCGAGCTTATATAATTTAGAGGGTCGGATGACCCCCTTGATCTTACTATAAGATAAACATTTTGTGTATTTTCGTTCTACTTTATATAATTTCATCATCAATTAATTATCTTAATAGTTTTTGTACTTTAATTTGTATATAGAAATTTAACCTCGCACATTTGAATTTGATGTCTGTTTTAGATATACTGGATTGATCCATCGACATCGTCACATTGATAATACGTCAAATTATTTGCATTTTCTTAAAACAAGATAAAAATGTTTTGTTTACAACGACGATCAGATCACGTTGGAAATTTTTGAAAGCTGTAAATTGGAAGATTGGTTAGTGTATTGGAATGGTCATAGTTCTAGAACCAGAGAAGGTGTGTTGACTTTGATTGTTGTTTTTATAATTGTGACAATGCAAGTAGCCAAGTTGGACTTTCCGTCGGGTAGAATGTTGACCACTCTCTTTGCTCGTACAATACATTACTCGTATAGTCGTATGAATCATGAGTTAAGATCATCCGTAAGCCGTAACTGCGTCACCTCCTATATATGTGGATTAGTAATTTAGTATATATACTATACCTATGTTTCCGCCCGATGATGTTGCATACATGAGTAACATGACACTTTGTGAAGGTGTTGTATATATACTTGGAATTAGGTCTCGGTAAGTCAGATTATAGGAACCGGTCATCTTCGCACGTTTTCAACAGTTTTAAGCTAGTGAAAATAATCTGATCTAATCTGCATGACAAGTGCACTACATAATGAAGCTAAGGTTTCTACCGGCGGGAATGATTGATCTAGGCTCTCATCAATAAGAAGTGGATCTTAAATAAGTAATAAGACATAATCTAGCCTATTTTGTACGTCTAATCTCCGCCTTAGAAGCTTTAACAGTGTCTCACAAGTTTCAATAATAAGCTTTGACGCCTAATCATACTTTAAATATTGTAGTTCCGGGATTTGACACCCATAAAACCACAATTCAATCACTTGATGACAATAACTCATTCATTTCGTATCGAAACGACGTAGAAAGACAATGTATCATATCTTAGACCGCAAAGGATCCAAATTAAAAATATAAAGATACCCTTTACCGGAATTTATTAGGTCATTCAAATAGATCGTTCCAACCGGTGGCAGTACATACAAAGCCCAAGAACCAGTCTCATGGAAACCATATCACATCTTCATCAATTTTTAACCAAATCAAACATTGAAATATACAACTTCATAGGAAATTTCATCAAAATTCTACAAATACAAACATATTTCTCATTGGAGTTCAGCGGTGGCCCCAAACAAACAACATTCCTAAGTATCATAACTTCGTCGATTGATTTCGATCCAATTTAGGCATTGTTCGGTAGTACACTAGTAGTTAGCATTTAGCATTTTGACCTAATTAAAACGCTACTTTACATATGTGGCAGCACATTTTTTAGCAGTGGTTGGACGATGTAGCATTTACTCATCCAGCGTTTGTGAAAAGCTATTTTTTAGCATTTCCATGTACCATTTTACAAACTTTTCCTTCTACGTTATTCTTGATTTTGCTACTTAGGCTGCTAAGTTTGCCGAACAGATAATTTAGAATAGTTAGTATATCAACATACTGCTAATAGCTAACAACTACCTGCTATCTGGCTACCTAGAATATCTATATAATATAATTAGCGGTGCATTTACAGCTTTTTCAGGCCGTCCACATCAGCGGTGACATCAGCGACACGTCATAACTGATGTCATCAAGCGCTATTTACGGCAATAAAATCATTCGAGAGAATAATAATTGCCTTAAATAAATGGTATTTTAATTAATTTAATATGTGGTATATTAATCAGTATATTTTCCTATCAATTACGCCCAAAATAATTATAATAAATCATAAATTTCCAATTATACATTTATTATTACCGAAATAATATAGCAATATCGGTAACAAATTTATATGACTGATATTCATTTACCCTAAATATTTACATTAATCACTATTTACGGTAATAAAATCATTCGAAATAATGGTAATTCCTTAGATAGAATCTTTCAATGAAGTAGGCCAAAAAAATCTTTCAATGAATACCTATTATTTAGGAAATAAAAACTGCCACAATGATGTATAAATCATAGTTCGTCGATGATTTCTCGCATGTCTCCATTTTGCTTCTAATTTATTTTTACTATTTCTTTTGCAGATGATAGATGTACAAATGAAGTGTTGCGGCAGTTGATCAATGCACTAGGAAAAATCGAGTTTGCGCAATCTCGATTACGGGTCTCATGCATCATTTCTAAATTTTGGGTGGGTTTTCTTTCCCATGTAGTTTAAATTTAGTTTATTAAATTCCTTGATCTGAATTTAAGGGTTGATTGATTTAGAAATATCACTTCATGCTTTTATTAATTAATAGAATTATATGTTTAAAGTTTGGCGTTTGATAATGGTTTAGCAACAGCGTTTTGATTTTGAGTGTGATTGCTTTTTGAAGGTTCTTTAATTTTTTTTCCTTTACATGTCGTGCAATAAGTTTTTATGATGGGCATGGCATGACATGGTCCCATAATGCGCGATTTCACTTTCATCGGCTTAATCCTGCGAGACCTTGACGGAGGCGATACCGTCGCGTGTGGTTCGACAACGTTCAGCCGACCTTACTTCATCGCACCATAATCGAAGATTGGTATCCCTTTTAACATCATCTTTGACTGAGAGTAAATATGAATGAATAAAACCCTTTTGCCGAGCATCTTCAAATTGTTCTTTGATCGGTTCATCGTACCAGCAATTATCAACAACATGCACAATTCTTTTTGTTTCGATATTTGATTTTTGCTTATGGCTGTTTTAATGAGTTTATAAAATTGATGAAACATAGAGGGATTGGAGTTGTGGGTTTTTAGGAACGGCGACAAGATGAAGATTGAATATTAGACCACAAGTCTACTGAAGTGTCGCACAACATCGGCTCAAACTTACAATTGTACACTACTCTAAGTACTAAGATATCTATCTAAACTTTCATAATCAGTATCTACTACAATTTTTACATTGTTTTATTCCATAGTTTATGAAAACAGAATTTTGGGACCTCAGACAACTTAGTCCAAAGATGGGACTTTTCACCAATCCAGTTCATCTTACATTATTTGCAGCCTTGCAGGCATCCATTTTCAACATGTTTGTGTATATGGAAGTATAGAACCATATTTCTGAGTTTTCAAATCATTTTTATTTTTATGTATACGAGCAATAGTTAATCAAAAGGCAACAACATCGTTGACTAGAAGACAACTTATCACAACCCAAATGTACAAAACGGGTTAAAAATAGAGTTAATAAAATGGCATATTCTGATCTCTTTTTCAAAATGGAATCAAATGGAGACAACAACAGCACAACATCAAAGGGACGAAACAAAGCTCGCCTTTCGGGAATAATGATGTGCTCGGCTACTTAAATTAGCTTGCATCAAGGGTTGATCTGAGCTCTCTTATAATGATGTTCCTCCAACTTCTCACCTTGCTTCTGTTGCAGTACAGCTGATATACTGTAATCTGAAGTAAAGAAAGTCAAGTTGGAACTCGACAATAGAGATTTATGGAAGAAGAGTATTCAAGAAGTTAGATGAGAAGAAGAAGAGAAGAGTGAAGAAGAAGTTCAGAAAAGAAGATAGAAGAATTGAGAGAATTTCTGAGAGAATTTGAGGAGAAGATTGTAATGTTATTCATGCCTTTCTGTATTACATTTGTGAAGTATTTATACTTGGATTGTAACAGAATTCTACCAACTGTAACAGATTTTCTAAAGCATAACAAACTTCTAACCGACTTTTAACTGTTTTTCTACAACTTCTTTTATTTGCAATTTGATCCCTGATACTTCTAACATCATAACAGCTTCCAACTTGAAGAAGATGAATGATTGTCTACTTTGTCTATATTGCCCTTATAAGTTGTGAGATTGAAGCCGGGTTCAAGGATTTGCCGATCGAGAAACAGTATACATTCCCATTTTTCTGACGTTATTTAATTTGGTGTGACCTTTCTCTCAATCATTTGGAGCTATTATGTACGTACCTATCTTTTGGTATGTACGTATGTACCTATTTTTATGATCTTTTGTGGATTCAATGTAAGTGTGTCAACTCATAGGTATACAACGTATACTACATACAACCTTTTACTTTTATGTCAAAATTAATATGTACCCTCTCTGCCTAAGGCTCTTACCAGACAAAAGTCAGGCCTCTTTTATAATGTCTGCATATGGAAATTTGTTTTCGCAAAAAAGCTTAGCGAGGAGGGCAAGGCATGACACCTATTCATCAATTAAACATTGTTTCACGACCCACTTGAAAGAACATTATAAGGCTGAAATTATGTTATTTTAAATTGTTATATTGATTTTATATTCTCCTAATGTATTTTTCGGCTTAATTTTGTTATAATCAACTGTTTGATTGGTAAACGAGTCTGGTTAAGTTAGACCCAAACACATGAGTGTTAAACCAGTTTGATTCAATGAGAGACACATATCTATGAAAGCAAGAACATGCTCTAAAAAAAGCGGGTTTGAATAAGTAGTCTATTCATGGTCTAAGTGTCTAACAATGCTACACATGTTAACTAACTAAATAATATGTACAGTATATCCACAATAAACCTCAGTGTACAAATTAAACTTTGCCACATTTGTGGACTCATTGTTGTCAAGTACTCTTAGATAATGTCTTCATTGGATGTTTTAGCCAATGTTTTAAAACCCGGACCGTTCATTATCATCAAAGAAACAAGAGTAAAACTCTCACCATTTCATCATCAAAGTCTGTCTATAACGATGGTTAGGAGGCCCTATATATAGGGTTAAAATGAGTTTACAAGCTGATACAATAAAGTAAAGAAACTAGTTAAATAAGCTAATAAAATGCATAAATAATTACAAGATAAAATGTGATAGACTATCTAGTTGCTCTCAAATGCAATCCTAAGGGTCTGATTTCAGCGGATTATTGCTGCTACTTGATCTTCTCTTTAGAACCCCTTTTCATTTAATAATAGAGCTCCTTGCTTGCATTATATGGCTAGGAATGGGCGTGAGTTTATGACTCATAAAGGCTACTACAAGTGGATAAGTAGTTTAAAGAGTAAACCCTCTCTTGAGGGTTTTCTCATCCCTTTGTCTTTCGCTATATATTCAACTACTTGTTTTGTTATGTAGGGTGAATTCTGTAGCATCATTACATCGATCTCTAATTTGCAACACCTAATTAATATGTGCCCCAATTCACAATACTTCAAATTCGAGCCTCGAAATTCAAGAACACAAAATACTGCCGAACCACAGGTCTTCAGAAAACGCACCGGTGCGGAATTGTCTTTCAGGCATAGTAAATCACTTCTGACGATACATCCCTAAATAGTACCATTGGATAGCTATCTTTTCAAACTTGAATGTGAACATAAAGTCCAAAATAGACTTGGGAGCTAGGAGAAATCCCCTCTCAAAGTTTAGCCATGTAAACTGCAATTTCTAAGAATCCCTAGTGTATAATCTATAGTATATATTAAATTGGCACTCATGCACAAACAGTTTTACCTTAATTCAAGTTCCATGGTTTAGATTAATTTCTTAGCTTTGCAGAAAGGTATGACACGCCTTAAATAATCTTCATTTGATCCTTCTAAGAGGCTTTCAAAATATAGTGCGCAAACCTTTGCACCTGACTTATTGCTCTATTTCATTCTTGGCGTATGTTTAGACCTTGATTCTGCATCAGAATGTATGGAAACAAAGAATTCATTCTTAAATCTAAATTTGACTTAAATCCCATATTTGGAAATTCAATAATTTGGGAATTTGGATTTGTATTAAATCCTTTGAAATTTGATTGAAATTCCTTCTAGTGTAAAACAAATGACACCCTAAAAGTCCTCATTTTGAAATCGCACCATCTCCTACACATTGAATTGATATTTGAATTTCACGTTCTCGAATGATAGAAATCAAATTCAAATAATTGTTAATTTTCAAATTCTTGTTTCTAAACGCTAATTCATGTAAATTTTTGTTTGACAACCAATCCACCACTCAATTTGATATTTTGGTTGAGATAATTGAATTGCAGAGTACCTTATAAGCTACGTTACTTAAGTGTATTGATTCGGCCTATACTCATACCGAACAACAATCATACCCTTCAACCAACTTAGATTTGGTAGATGAAAACTTAAAGGTGGAGCCCACGAGACACAACTGCTTGAGCTTGACTGAACGAACCACTGAAACAAGATCCGATCTGTTTTCCAAATTTAAATAATATAAAAAATCCGCCAGATTCATCCAATTTCGAAAACGATGCCGTTTCACACTCCCTTGGCATAAAATACTTTATAATATAATGTCCGTATATTCCGACGACTATGAAATGCGAAAAATAAAAAAGAGGAGAGAGAAAACGAAAGCGAGACTTGAGAAGGAAGCAGAGGTTAAATGCTAAGGCTCTAATTCAAGATCAAGCGGTGTTAGATAAGCCTTAAAACACCAGGTGACTAGCCTTTTCTTTTTTCATTCTCTTCCATTATTATTATTTTTTTTTTAAAATTATTTTATTAAGACTCATAATTCAGTATTTCAGTTTCATGCGATCAGTATTATTCTATTAATTCTAAGTATTATACTTCAATTATTATGATTAAGACTTCCATCAAATAGGTAAATTTTCAATTGTCTCATGTTGTTTTTCCTTCATGTGTAAAGTTGCAGAATTCTATGTATGTTTTATGTGATATGAAATGTTCAATTTTGTTTTTCGCCTGAAATCTCTACGTTTAATGGTATGTTAAATTGAATACTCGTAATTTGGAGTGACTTTTTCGGTGTTATTTTGTGCGTGGTTGTATAATTGATCTGCACTTTTTGCTGGAAATACTGTTTGATTGAAATTTTTTGTTTAAGAAAATTGGTTTTTGTTTAATTTTAGGGAGTGGGTTTTAGGGTGAGATCGTTTAGACGGAACGCAATGATTTGGTGAAGTATATATACCGTTGATTGATTGTGTACAAAATTGTATCGATGGCGATTTTATTTCGAGTTTTGTTGAGTGACAGAGTAAAAGGAGGATTACTGCATGTGGATACAGTATACCAGGAATAGTGTCATACATTTTCTTCTTATAGTAGTAGTAATTAGAGAGTGGAGTACTTCCTATCTTTTGAGGGATTTCCATAATTAGAA
This sequence comes from Spergularia bocconei, assembly GCA_963457585.1. Taxonomy (NCBI): domain Eukaryota; kingdom Viridiplantae; phylum Streptophyta; class Magnoliopsida; order Caryophyllales; family Caryophyllaceae; genus Spergularia; species Spergularia bocconei. The sequence goes on along the minus strand of OY734947.1, from coordinate 10,721,552 downwards.
ACTTGAAGACTCGTATAGAGTTGTAGACGCATTCCATCTGCTTTTAATTTAAGATAGCTGACGTTTTCAATGAAAGAATGTCCTTTTTTGTGTTCTTTTGTTTATAAATTGTAGACTGTTGAGGAGTATCGAATTTAATTGTTTGGTAGATGGGGAAACCGATGTAGATTCCACCGGTTATCCTAGCTGGTAACGACAATGACGTGGATATTATGAGGGAAATTTGGGCAGTAAGAGGCCTTTAATAAGACAGTATCAGTTCTACACGTATGAATTGTCGACGTTTTAGGGTGAGGTAACTGAGGTTTTAGGTTGAAATTCATTAAATCACCCCAGGTCTTTAAATGAGATAGTCTCACTCACAATTTTGCTTTATACGTTTTCAGCATCCGTCCTCCTTTTTCTGTCATCCACTAGAAAAAGCTAGTTTGGGAAACTACAGTTATTTGTGGTGTTTATAATGAGTTCATAAGGAAGTATCGGAAATTAGAGTATGTCCCTTTCTCATATATGGTTGTTCTCTTGTTTGTATTAAAACATATACTCGTAGTTTTTATTCAACCAGAGTTGCAATAGAGAGAGTACGTGAAATGTGTGTCATGTCTTTTCATTAAGAGAAAGCAGCCACATGGAAGATTGATTCATCATCCCAATTGATTCCACCTAATCAGAAAACATGTATTAGTTAGAAGATACTACAGTAAGCAGGATGGAGTTATGTCTGCTATGTAACGGGAATGAATAAGCCTCCAACGTTCTTGTATGTCTTGTTGAAAGATTTGAGCTTTTTTTTTCTTTTTTTCTCAGTGTCCCTCATAAACGAATAGACGTTTGAGCATATTGATTTTGCTAAGTGTGTAGCAGTTAGCATCTGAAAATGTGTTGTTATTTCTTCTTTGATTTTTGATTTCTGATGCATCATGACAATTATTTTCCCTGCTTTCTCAGTTTTATGTCACTTGACATTCCCCATTTGTTTTATTGTCCTATTTCTTTTTCTTTTTTTCTTTTTTTCAGATTTGAGCTCTCCTGTAAGCACTATCTCGCACTAGCTATTTCAGAGGCCCGGTGTGATCTTTCCTTTTCTTCTCATCAAGTATCTGACTGTCGTATAGTTTACTTCTATTCTCAATAGGCAGCGCCTAGTCTGAGTGGAATCACTTATATAGCCCGTGATGACATCGAACAGTGGCACCTCTTCAATTTCTACCGTTGCACTGAGGGTTTAAGTTTGACGATTCAACCTGTTCAAGATGGAAGCTGGCAAGCCCCTTAGATCAGCCAATGAATTAAAGCATCGTCCTCTGACCCCTGTTAGGATTTTAAGGGGCATATTATGTCTAGTGGTTCTTCTATCAACTGCTCTTACGTTTTTAGTGCTCTTCGTGCCTCCAGTAGCAGTGTTCTTGCGGCTCTTCAGTATCCATTACAGTAGGAAAGGTGCATCACTTCTTTTTGGTCTTTGGTTGGCGTTGTGGCCCTTTCTATTTGAGAAGATAAATAAAACGAAAGTCATCTTCTCGGGAGAGCGTGTCCCTGCAGGAGAACGTGTTTTGCTTATTGCCAATCACAGAACTGAGGTTGATTGGATGTACTTGTGGAATCTGGCATTAAGGAAAGGAAGCCTGGGTTACATCAAATACGTTCTGAAAAACAGTTTAATGAAACTTCCTATCTTTGGTTGGGGTTTTCACATATTTGAGTTCATCCCTGTTGAAAGGAATTGGGAGTCAGATGAACCCATCATGCACCAAATGCTGTTGACGTATACTGATCGCCAGGATCCATTATGGCTTGCCCTTTTCCCTGAAGGAACGGATTTTACGTAATATTTCATGCTCCCTCTTCTACTAAACTCATGTGTTTACATCAATATATTGGAAGTAGTGAGATAACTGATGCCATATTTGGAATTTGGATTAATCAGTAGTATAGATCACAAGGGGTGAACTGATTTGTTTTTTGTTTTTTTGTTTTTTTCTGTTTTTTTTTTCCACTGTCGTAAGATTCGTAGCTTATACACCATAAAAGAATTAACTCATGCAATTAATTCAGGCCAAATTTTATAGGCATCGAATGTTGTAGTCTGCTAGTTGTTATTTTTGGTGTATGCTTGATAGAAGTCAATTACTGATGGTAAAATTTCTGTGGCAGTGAACAAAAATGTAAAAGAAGCCAGAAGTTCGCAGCTGAGAATGGATTTCCTGTGTTGAATCATGTTTTACTTCCTAAAACGAAGGGATTTTCTGCTTGTCTGGACACACTCAGGAGCTCCCTGGATGCAGGTTCTTCTTCTAAATCTCATTGTTGGCTGCTCTTTATTTGTAACTCGATCATTCGGTGAAATGCCATTGTTGAGATTGTATAAAATTATGATGAACTGAGAGTCTGATTGGGATAAACATCGGATTAGTATTCTATATGATTCAATGTACAAGTTAAGGTTAGCCTGAACTAGGTCACATGCAAGACCCATAGAGGTTACATCTAATTGCAGTTGACGTACATTAATATATAATATCAAAACTGTGCTGTCTACGTGTATCTTCTGCTTCCCGTTGTTCATCTTTCCAAAGTAGAGGGATTAGATGCCATTGTCCGTTAAATGTTATGAAGGGTTTTATCAATGTTGTGAATAGTAAGAAATAGTTTACCTTCATAAAGTATTTGTAAAATGTCTAGCGCAATACCAATCAAGGCGTAGGTCTGTAGGTGCTGCTGTTTTGCTGAAGCTATATTACTCCATACTCTAATTATATTAAAATTTAGTGTAAATTGGAGAATTTGAGACAAGAAAGTGTATTAGTGTAAACTTGGAACCCTGGACAGGACAAATAAAACTCCTAAATCACTCTAGAGTGTATGTTTCAACCACATAGATTCCGCACTATTATTTTTCTTCTTAGTTTGTGCTCATAGCTGAACCTAAATATGAAGCATCTATCTTAGGCTTTGTTGATCCAAACTCCAGAGTACTTCACTATTCCAGTATTCCTGTTACCCTGGAGTGTCGTAGATGTTAGAGATATTTTTACCAGTGTTTTGGTAGACATGGTAATTATTTCTTCACCTAGTTTTTATTTGAAATTGTTCTGTGTGTCATTGGCATCTTATTCTGATGTGGCAAAGCCTTCTATACTCTTGGTTGAAACGATTTCAGAAAATAAGCTACCTTTTCACCACAGTTCTTCAGCTTCTGATTAGCTATACACCTGCAGTTTATGATGTGACTATTGCGTACAAGAATAATTGTCCCACTCTGCTGGACAATGTATTTGGAGTAGATCCCTCAGAAGTTCACATTCATATTCAGCGTATTTCAATAAAAAAGATGCCAATATCTGAAGATGAGACAGCAGCTTGGTTGGTGGACGCATTTCAGCGCAAGGATAAAATGCTTACAGACTTCAACAGCCATGGCCATTTTCCCAATCAGGGAACTGAACCGCAAATGTCTACAGTCAAATGTTTGCTAAATTGTGCAATGGTCCTGGCTATAACCGGCGTGTTTATATATCTAGCCATTTTTTCATTGTGGGTAAGATTCTACATAGCCATTAGTTGTGCATATCTTGCTCTTGCTACTCATTTTAGATTTCGGCCTATGCCATTGTTTGGGCTTGTCGATACAGTGCTATGTAGAGAGAAATCCAAGAAATGTAGGTAGCTTAATAAATCAAAATGTGAATCGCTATGAAAATTTCTGTCCAGGATCTATTTGCCACCATTGGGTTGTGATTTAGCAGACGACACAAGTGTACTTTGAGTTTCTGTCGTCTGAAAATCTGGTCATACGTTCCACTCCCTCTATCCATATGAGCTTTTACATCTGATTTTGACACAAAAATTTTAGCGGTGAGAGCAAGTGTTATGTGTGTGCAATTTTGAACAGAGATGAGTTTCGAGACATAAAACATGAACACAAAAAGACATGAAAAATTGGAAGAAATTGCTTAAACAGGAACGCGTAAACAATAAATATGAAGAGCTTGAGTAGGATGTGCAGGATCTTTTGGAATATGTCCAATGGAGCGTTGGGAATTTTGTCCGTCCCATAGAAAATAGTCTTTAAGGGTAAAGTTCGTACTCGATGGTTGCAATGTCCATATAGTATAGTTATGATCCATAGTTCTTCATTTCTAACCGAATCAATAAAGAAGAGAAATACAAACAGGAAAACATTATCGATGTGCAAATGTGTCACATGAGTACATTGATAATCCAGTGTGCAATTTCATTCACTTCCTCTTGTCTTTTAGTCGAGTAGCTACTCACAGGAGTACGGGAACTATGGCACAAATCTTTTGTAATATATGTTGTAATTCTTTGGATTACGGTTTCAATCAAAAACCAAGAGAACATGACCGACTAGAGGTAGAGGAGGCAGGAGCGGCATGTGGGCGGCACAACCACTGATTCGAGCACGGAATGCCCCCGGTTAATAAAGAGAGAAGAAAAAAAAAAAACGCCGGTCCGGCACGGGACACGGGCTCGCCTCATGCCTTGACTGTCCTTGGGCAAAAGACGCGTGCCTAGATGGCTAGGCCCCGCCCTTACACGTTGTGCGGCAGTGCGGCACCATGCCATTTGACCACTTTGCCTCTCGCACGTCAGTGTGCAAACCGTCTCCGGCTATATGACATACCCCATGCACTAGTGCCAACATGTAAACCTTTTGAATTATCACGTAAAGTTCTCAAGTTGATGGATTTACTATTTCATGGTATTAGCGATTCGATCACCAAATTCGATAAGATTCTTATGCTCTCGTGTTTAAAGAGGGCAATTCCGAGGTTGGCGATCCCCAAAGGGGAGGAGCTTTTCCCTGTACTCAATTTTTAGATGAGAGTTATCCTCTTTACACTAATGCTTATACAAAAATACCCCTCTTTCGATCTTAAAAAGAACCCCTCTTTCGGTGATTTTCTACCAATCTTCTCGAGATGAGTAAAAGTTACTCTCCTTTAGAGGGTCGATTTCGATAATATATTTAGGAAAAAGGACAAAATTGATAAAATTATTGTACATGGTACTTTGTAGAGTTACGTTTAACTCTAAATAAATCTCAATCCAATAAAATTCAGCGTCATATAGTGATCTAGATTAAAAAGTTGTGTTCTTTAATATTACACTTACTAATGTTACTATACTTCCGTGACTATCGTCAATTACGCTAAAAATTTTACCGCCGGTTTGTTCCAGTTCGGGCTCCAGCTCCGGTTCCCTCTCGGACCAGTAAATTCCAATTAAGGAACCGAACATCAAAAACGACCTTTTCACAAAACACAAACGACACGTCTTCCTGTAAGTCTAGTCAATGTTGCTGTGTAATAAACTAATAATAATAAGAACAAATAGAAATCCAAATCACTGAAACTTCTCAGTACATCTCTTCCTCTCCTTTGATTTGGGTTGTTTTCCTTCTAAATTCTCCTCCATGCTTTGACATTTGACTTCAACTACCTCTGCAGATCCACCGGTATCTTTCCTCTCTCCTCTTTTTTTAATTTATTACTCGCAATATTTCAATTATAATTTCCCTTTTTTTTTTTCCTTTGATTGCTCATGATTTATTTTGATTGCCATTTTCTGTGAATTTATTTCCCTGTTTCGGATATGTTTTGCTGGGTTGATGTATGTAGTATCTAGAATCTGAATGCTTTTGAAGTGATCATATTGTTACCTGATTTTGTAATTTTGTGGTAATTCTAATGCTAACTGTTTGAGGCAGAACATATTTTAATGCTTTTACGACACTGTGATGATCAAATTGCTATTCTAATCTGTTAAGATATAAAACCAATCATTCGACGTCAATTATGTGTCGAGACTTTTGGTTGAGTTGGCTCTTTAAGATGGCTTCAGAGCTGCTGCTCTTTAAGAAAAATTCTTATTCCTTAGTGTTATTTATATCACTGTCGAAAATCGAGTAGGCGCTGATGATAATAGAGTATACATTGTGAATTGTAAAATGTATCTTTTAACCAGAAGCCAGGACCCTAGACTTGAAGGGTACAAATTACCTCACATTCGTAGATGAATACTAAACTGAACGCAATGCATTAAGTCGGTTACTATTTGTGATTGACGAGCTAAATTAAACAATAATAGCTAGGGAGGGTGAGGTTATTAAGAATCTACGCTATTAGTTACCCTTACCCATTTCTCTTGTGTTATGTGTTGATCAATATAATCTGTGTTATTAAATAGGAAATGGTCTTGCGTGTATTATTATGAATCTCTTCGATGGGTTGATTAGCTGGTTAAGAGAAAAGGTTTTCCTCTTGTTTGCCTGCTTGGAGGAGTATTGATCGGTGGTAATGAAGTCTACCACTTGCTTTGAGGAATGAAGGGAAGGAAAGGAAGTATAGGATCTCTCCCTTTGAAGAGATTTGGAGGGAATATGAACATCACTCGCCCCCTTTGCTTCCCTCCAGTGTTATCTAAATGAAGTGGTCAATTTTTATTGAATGGGAAAAAAGAGGGGATAAAAAAAAAGAGGATTTAGTTCATTTGCTGGGCAACGCTACCATGCTCAAGCTATCTTGTGAGCTTAATAAGCACAAGGAAGGGCGTAGCTATTGACTATATACGTGGAATATTACTGAAAACTTGGTTGTGAGGCGGCACCGAGGCTGTAGGGCCTGTGGTAATGAGGCGCAAGGTGCAAGGCACAGGCGTGTGCAAACTCTATTTTTAAACAAACTAGTTTGATGGCCCGTGCAACGCCCGGGCTACTTATGTTTAAATGTTAAAATTACGAAAACAAATTTTTTATCTAAAATCTAAAATCTCATTTCAAACACCCGTGTGATATTTGTAATAATGTAATTAGACGGAAAGTCACATATAAAACTTAAAGTCATGTTTCTAACACTCGTGAGATATTTGTAATGTAATTAGATGGAAACTCACCTTTAAAAACCCAAAATCTCATTTCGAACACCCGTGAGATATTTGTCATGTAATTAGAGGAAAAAACAGCTTTCAAAAGCGAAACTCCCATTTTGAAACACCCGTGGGATATTTGATCAAATTGCTATAAATCAAGTAATTATTATATTATATAACTATTTTCCATATATCAAGTAATAATGTTATTTTATTAGAATAATATTATCATATATATCTACTTACCATATATATCTACTTTAACTTAGAATAATATTTTCATATATATCTACTTACCATATCCTATCTTAAATATACATTATAATAATATTATTATATGCCACGTGTCAGCGTGGGCGTGGGAATTGAGCGGGTTCAGGATTACATATATATATTAGATTTTAACTTTTCTTGACCATATTTTGCAAAAAGATTTACCCTTTCTAGTTTTTCGAGAGGATCAATCTGTGAACATGTAAAAGTTAGGATTAACGTCCAAAGAGAAGGATAGAACAAAAGAACTAGAAGCAAAAAAAATGGAAATTGCATAGTCGAATGCCTCGATAGTAGCGAGGTGCTTCTCATCGGGCCGGCCTTTTGGTTGGGGCCTAAGGCGTGCCCATGGCGCGCTTTTTCAAACTAATACTTAAAACTCAAAGAACACTGAATTTAGTCTTGTATCGAGAGGCTTTTTTTGAACGACTATCTTTGACCTTTTGTTATAATTTGTAATTTGCCTAAGTATTGTTATTAATTTTGGATACTAGTATATTGAAGAGAAGTTCTATCCACTGAAACTTAGTCCACATTAGTAGTACATCAGTTTTTGTTTATTTTTATTGATTGAAAGGCTTATCTCAGAACAACCATAACCTGTTGGTATCAGGCGGACACTCTAGAGGGGGGGTGAATAGAGTGTTTGAGGGAATTCGAGTAATTGACCCGAATTCTATAACTTTTTCGCACTTTAAAGAGGATTACGAAGGGAGAGAACAGTATATGGAACAGTGTATGTGTGACTGTTCTCTACACAATGAAACGTGAGAGGAATGCTACACGGAACAATGTATGTGAGACTGTTCCCTGTAAAACGAAAGTAATGCAGTACGCAGATAACACAGAGATTTACCGTGGTTCGACCTTACCTCAAGGTCTACGTCCACCCTAGCCTAATCTTCAATAATCCACTATTATCAAAAGAGTAATACAAGCACCAATTCACGTTCTTACCACAAGAACTAATTGACGTTCTTACCACAAGAACCACTACCCAAATATCTACCACAGATATTGAGACTCTACTCGAATCCACTCTTAAGAAAATAAAGATTACAAAGATTCAAGATCTCGATGTGCTTCTTGAAAGCGAGTGAGATACGATTAAGCCCTAAATCAAGATGACGCACTAGGAACTTTGTTTGCCTTGATAAAATACTGTTTAAGCTCAAAACGTTTTAATCTCAAGGTGCGTTAAAGTGCGTACTTAAAACAACGTGATTTGTGTTCTTCTTATAAGAAAGATTAGGTCTCATAAACTGATTAAGAAAGGATATTCCAAAAGATAGAGTTTCCAACTTAAAGAAAGTATTTTGGAAAAATATCTTATAAAACCATATGAAAATCTCTTTAAAAGATAAACCCGAAAATAGGATAAAATATGAGATAATCATTTTTACCAAAATCTTTTTGAGACAAAATCACAATCTTTATAAAGAATCAATTTCTTGCAAACTCACGTATAACAGTCTGTAAAATCTGAATGCATAGAAACAGTGTATGGAACAGAGACTATGAGCTAGTCTGTAACTCTGTTCCATGCTCTGTTCCCAGCATCGTTTCTTCAAAGCAAAGTTCGTTCCACTATGAATCAAACAAGATTAATACAAGAGATCTATACCGACTAAACCAAATGTTCTTGACGTCTCTTGTAGTTGCACGACACTTGTAGTTGTTCCTTTGAAGCTCAACTCACCATAGTCGGTGAAACCCTGTTCTTATAAAGAACTAAACAACTTCACAAGTGTTAGATCATAAGGTTAGTTCAATGAGCACAATAACCAAATTATTAACCTTAATCATGCAACAATAATTATCATCAAAACCGGAAACTCAACAAATTCCCCCTTTTTGATGATGACAAATATGTGTGTCAAACTTTCACAAAAATCATTCAGAGAACAAGGCATAAGGACAGAGTTGTAGACAATGGTCATTAGCAACCATGAAGCTCAAAGGTCAGTTGCAAACATGAAACTCAACAATTTGGTACTGAACTAAACTGTCGAAAACTCAAGAATAGCTTTAGTCATCATAATTTAGAGATGGAAAGTTTGCACAAATTTTCCCCCTTTTGACACCATCAAAAAGGTCAAGACTGCACAAGAGAGTATGCGAATCCAACACCACAAATGCGAATTGAACCAAGTCGAGTAGACAATAGAAACCAAATAGCTCAAGCAAAACTGTAATTAAGCTATGTCTACCCAAAACCAGGTCACAAATCCCTAGAAACATAACATCGTTAGCATGAGAGTGTATCAAACAGTCAGCAAAAGAGAGAACAACAGCAAATGTTCAAGGCTGGGTTTGTGGTGTTTAGAAGGGAGAAAGGATCAGTGATGGGAACAAATGAGGGAACAGTGTTGGGAACAAAGGTAATATTATCAGGTGCATAATGAGCAAACTCATCAATTTCATGGGAGCAGTGGTGGGAACAGTGGCATTGTAACATGGGAACAAGGCCGGGAACAAGTTCATGCATTCTCATCAATTACCCAGTGAGTAACACTGTGAGGCCACCATCAACATTTGTCATGTGCCAAACTTGCACCAACTCTAATCATCAACTCATTCATCGAAGAGATCAAAACCAATCACATGCTCTTCCAAACCTTTCGGGAATCGAGCTTGCCTCCCCAAAATCAATGCAAAGATGTTCCCCCTCAAAAGAATCAGTGATGAATGCATCATTGAGCAATTACCTCTTCTGTGAATTTTTGTCAACCATATTCCCCCTCAAAATTGTCAAACATGTTCCCCCTCAAAAATTTCCATAGAGAATCCAAAACTCATGCATCATTGAGCAACCATATTGTCATACGCACAACCATATTTTGCCTCAAGAATCATTTGCCCCTCTTCATTCTTCATTGATAGTCTATTACGATCAACTGACAACTTGGGAACAATGAAAGGACCAGGATCAAGAACAGATGGAACACTGTCAGGAACAGATGACACAACAGTGGAAGGAACAGATGACGGAACAGTGGGCTTGTCTACAATGCCCATAAATGTTGTCCGTCGAGGGCAGCAGCATCAGTATCAGTTGTAGGAATTGTCTTGGCTTTATAAAGATTTCAAACTTCAAATGATGTCTCTTCCAAACACATGCAAATTAAGATGTTCCCCCTGAGACCAAGCCAATATTTGCTCCTCTTCCTCTTCAATGGAAGAATCATATTGTCTTTCACAAATTTCCACATAAGTTTCAACACCATTATGAGTTTCTTCGTCCTCATCATTTTTAGTTGGCACAACTTCTTCAAGTTTTGTCGGACGTTTCCTTGCCGCTAATTAGTGAGATGAGCGACGCTTGGGACCAGGGCTAGGACCAGGTGCAGATTTGCTTCTTTTGACAGAGCTTGTGTCAAGTAGGAGTAGCACTAGCAGTTTTGTGTCTTGGACTCTTGGAGTACGTCTATGGTTAGGAGTCTGTTTTCCTTCTCTTTTTTTTTTCTTTTTTTTTTGATTTTTTTTTTGTTTTTTTGTTTTGTTTTTTTTTTTTTTGTTTTTTTTTTTTTTTTTTTTGGAAAAACAACTCTTCTTTGGTAATCCTTTCCTTGGAAAGAATTATTCTGACGTGTATTGTCCTGCTCCATGAAACTTTCCAAATCAACACAAATAGAGATCTTTTCACCACAATCCAAATTTGAGAAGTATATTCAGCAACTTTTCTTCTTGCAACCCAAGTAACCATTATCCTCAGAATATTCACTTTCCAAATGTTCCACACGACAAAGATATATGTTGCTAATGAGACCACTGCTAGGAACAATTCACTGGTAGGATGAAAGGAGCTTGGGAATAGTCGAGGGAACAGCAACAGGAACAAGTGAGGGAACAAGAACATGAATGATAGCAAGGACACTTTTAGTCGCACTTAATCATTACATGCCGTATCATCAAAGTCTCTTTTCAATCCATATCAATGTGCTGAGATAATGTTATTTCCTTCCAAGTTCTTTCACTATCAATATTCCCATATCAAAGTCTTTCCAAATATTGCAGCGCCATAATCTCTATCAATGTAGCAGGATCACCATATATTCTCCATATCTTTAAACCAAGATCTTCATGTTGTGAGAATATTTTCCAAACAAAATCACCATATCATATACTCTCCTTGAAAAGCAAGCAAGTATCCACTACAGTATCCAGCAAGTTTCCAATCAATGAATATTCTCGAGTATCTTCAATATTGTTTTCCACCATTACAGTTGTACGTATAATCTCAACCTCCTGCCTTGCCTTTGATTAGACGGTTCACAAAACAATTTAGGAACAGGTGAGGGAACAGTGCATATGCGTGTCATGTGAACCGTTAGAAACATGGATGGAAACAGGTGTAGGATCAAGGGGTGGAAAACGGACAAGACGTAAATGAGAGAAAATTGGGAACAAGTTTAGGATCAAAGGCACACAGGGAACAAGGGGGCCAATGCTGTTCTCAACGCTGTTTCCAAGGCAACTTAGGTTAATAGATATCATAGCTTGCAAACAATTTCACGAGTCTTTGTACATCTAAAGCATTCAACAAGATCAATCATATGTGCATACAAAAGACATTTGTGTAACTTAAGTGGTGACAACCAATTCTCGTCAATCATTGGGGGGCAAAGTGTGCTTACAAACATCTCAATTTTAATCAACCAAAGTTCGACTCTTATTTTCTTAAACCTATCACTAGGTAACAGTTTAATAAAGTACCATCAAGTTGATTTTCAGTTAGCCACAACCAAGAGCTCATCAAAACCCCTTTAACACATTGTCACAAAGAATGAGATACATGTCCATATGCTTTGTTCAAGAACGAATAGTAAACAATAGAGCACAATGTAAAACTTGACACACAGAGCAAAACTCAACAAATCCAATCACTAACCGACACCAATCTTACCTACATCATCATGCTTGATGTCATCAACAATCACACACCCTCCTTCAAAGGCTGTGAGTGAGAGAAATAAATCATATCACGCGTCACGTGTTTCGGGCAACCACTTCACACATACCAAAAGTTGCTCGCTCTCACCCTAGCCTGCAAAAGGAACTTAGTTCTTTGATTTAGGAACCCAAACAGACTTGGGTCCCTTGGAGTTAGTCATAGCATTAATCAAATCCTTACGAATCCATACTTGCTTGACCACCTTACCGTTCCTTGAGAATGTTTTCCTCTGATTCGTGCTTTCATACATCTCAAGATCATTAGACAAGTAATACACAGTCGAATCAGGCATGCAAAGATACTTACCAGACTTGTAATCATAAGACCACCTTTTGTCTCTGGTCCGTACACTGGTCCGTGCATTGTTCCAGTCATTGTTCCATCGTCTAGTGTTTTGGTTGTAGTCCTTGAAACACCTTCTGTCACTGGTCCATGCATTGTTCCATTGCCCATTCCTTCGATTGGACTGTGGAACATTGTCGTAAACATTACTCCAGTGGTTATTCATTCTCTTTCTCTGGAGGGCACGAGCATTCAATTGTGCATTGTTCCATTGATTGGTCCGTTCACTGATCTGTGCACTGTTCCTTGGATTATTTCGGGAACTGGTCTGTGCACTATTACTTCTGCTGGTGTGTGCACTGTTCCTTCTGCTGGTGTGTGCACTGTTCCGTCCACTGGTCTCAGGGCTAGCATGTCTGAAACCATTATTCCAGTGATTGAATCCAAAATCATTATTCCACTGATTGTTCCTTGTCTGCACGTTGTTCCCGTGGGTAATATGTCCATCCTTCCTTCTACTGGTCTCAACACCAGCATAGCCAATACCTGCCTTACCTTGTTTTCTGGATTGACTGCTTAAAAGATTGACAGATTTCTGACTAGAAAGCCACTTATCATTCTGTTGTTTAGCAGTTTTTAAAGCATTCTCAAGGACCTCAATTTTAGCCACAAGTTCTTTATTCTTTGTTGTCAAAGACTCAATCTCAGATTTAGCAAGTTCAAAACTTTTTTGTAAGGCATTTTCATCAAGCAAAACAGAATCATCAGAATCATGCACATGAGTAGGTTTAGACAACAAATCTGCTATTTCTTGTTCTAAAGAACGAATCTTATTTTCACATTCTTCAAACATGGGAACAGTGTTAGGAACAACAGCAGGAATAGACTTCTCATCAAGTTTCTTTTGCATAACAGACAATTGAACACTCTTTTCTTCAAGATCTTTCAATAACAAAGAATTTTCATCACATAAAGCTGAGCAATCATTTTCAAGTGAAGAAATTTTCTTTTCATGCAAAGTTCTATTAGTGAGTTGATCTTGAAGTTGTTCTTTTAAGTCTTGACATGTGCTAGCTATATCCATACATTCATCCATAATCGTAACGATGAATTTAGCAAGTTTGTCTCTAGATAGCCTATGCAAATTAGACTTTATTGAATCGAAACTTACCTGGTCGTCATCGTCATCTCCATCTTCATGTCTTGCCATTAAACACAAGTCAGGCTCTGTAGGGAACTGTTCCGTTCCCTGTTCCATGCTTGACGCGGCACGACATGTATTTGAGATATGCAGCTGATGTCGATCAAAATTTCCCTCCTTTGAATCACGTGATCCCCATGCCGCTTCTTTCATATTTTCCTTTGAAATTTGGTGGAGCCAGCATAGACATAATATTCCTCTTCGTTGCCTGCTTCACAGATCCCATAGACATACTCTAGGATATTAGCTTTTCGAGCAAACCCGCTCTGATACCAATTGTTGGTATCAGGCGGACACTCTAGAGGGGGGGTGAATAGAGTGTTTGAGGGAATTCGAGCAATTGACCCGAATTCTATAACTTTTTCGCACTTTAAAGAGGATTACGAAGGGAGAGAACAGTATATGGAACAGTGTATGTGTGACTGTTCTCTACACAATGAAACGTGAGAGGAATGCTACACGGAACAATGTATGTGAGATTGTTCCCTGTAAAACGAAAGTAATGCAGTACGCAGATAACACAGAGATTTACCGTGGTTCGACCTCAAGGTCTACGTCCACCCTAGCCTAATCTTCAATAATCCACTATTATCAAAAGAGTAATACAAGCACCAATTCACGTTCTTACCACAAGAACTAATTGACGTTCTTACCACAAGAACCACTACCCAAATATCTACCACAGATATTGAGACTCTACTCGAATCCACTCTTAAGAAAATAAAGATTACAAAGATTCAATATCTCGATGTGCTTCTTGAAAGCGAGTGAGATACGATTAAGCCCTAAATCAAGATGACGCACTAGGAACTTTGTTTGCCTTGATAAAATATTGTTTAAGCTCAAAACGTTTTAATCTCAAGGTGCGTTAAAGTGCGTACTTAAAACAACGTGATTTGTGTTCTTCTTATAAGAAAGATTAGGTCTCATAAACTGATTAAGAAAGGATATTCCAAAAGATAGAGTTTCCAACTTAAAGAAAGTATTTTGGAAAAATATCTTATAAAACCATATGAAAATCTCTTTAAAAGATAAACCCGAAAATAGGATAAAATATGAGATAATCATTTTTACCAAAATCTTTTTGAGACAAAATCACAATCTTTATAAAGAATCAATTTCTTGCAAACTCACGTATAACAGTCTGTAAAATCTGAATGCATAGGAACAGTGTATGGAACAGAGACTATGAGCTAGTCTGTAACTCTGTTCCATGCTCTGTTCCCAGCATCGTTTCTTCAAGGCAAAGTTCTTTCCACTGTGAATCAAACAAGATTAATACAAGAGATCTATACCGACTAAACCAAATGTTCTTGACGTCTCTTGTAGTTGCACGACACTTGTAGTTGTTCCATTGAATCTCAACTCACCATAGTCGGTGAAACCTTGTTCTTATAAAGAACTAAACAACTTCACAAGTGTTAGATCATAAGGTTAGTTCAATGAGCACAATAACCAAATTATTAACCTTAATCATGCAACAATATTTGTTATCATCAAAACCGGAAACTCAACACAACCTTTTTTCTTAATCTTCAATTTGTCTCAATGTTTTTGTGGAATCGTGGATACTAGTATATTCAATATTGAACGTAATTCTATAGATTGAATCTTGAATCGAGTACATCATGAGCTTTGGTGAACGACAATGCTATTGCCCTTAGTTTACACACATGTAATGCCTAATAAATCTGTCATAGAAAGCATTTGCATCCTACATTTCGACCTTACTTTTTGGGCGATGAAAGTGTCTAGAGAAACCAATGTTTTGTTTTACTACAATAATGCTATTGCCCTTAGTTTAGACGCATTTAAGGCCTAATAAATATGTTATAGTAAAGCATTTGCATTCTACATTTCGCACCTACTTTTTAGGCGATGAAGGTATCTAGAGAAACCAATGTTTTGTTCTACTATATATAGGTTTATACATTATGGCCCCTCTTCACATGGGAAACATGTAATCCATTTCAAGAATTGTATCATTTCCTGTAGTTGATAATTCAGTTTATGCTTGAGAGCCGAGATCATGACCTTTACTTCTTAGGAACTTAACCTGTTGTTCTAATGAATGCTATTTTTGATCAAGAAAATAGATCGTCCATAAGCTGAACTTTAGAGGGGATTAATGGCATATGGTGGACAGTTCCCTAAGAAACTTTCCTTTGGTTGAGTGCATTAGATGCAGTTCATTTACACAACTTTTGTCCAAACTTTAGTTTAGTTTATTTGAAGTTGAGAACTTCAGTGGTAATGCGCGGATATGCATCTATGTTTAGACCCTTGGGCTTTTGACTTCACAGAATGTAGTGATTGATGATTAATAGTTAGAATTACATAAAGCAAAGGAACTGTGTTATGGTCTTTTCATAATCTCATAGTCTTAGTAGCTGTGAACCTTGGTTCATGTTCCTGCTTTTGATGAAGCCGGAACATTGTGCTGTGAAGTCTAGGTCTTAATTTCCAGAACTGGATTTTTGGCTGGCTTTAAGCTGATTTGTTGAGCATTATAGGAACAGTGAACTGCTGCCACTCAATAGAGATGGCCAGCAGTGGCTATGGAGAATCTACAAGCAGCATGCCCTTTGAGAACCCCTCGTGCTCAAGTAACAGTGGCAATGGTGATGCTGGTGACTTTGAGTGTAACATTTGCTTTGACTTAGCACAAGATCCAATTGTTACACTCTGTGGGCATCTTTTTTGCTGGCCCTGTCTTTACAAGTGGCTTCACTTTCACTCTCAGTCTCAAGAATGTCCGGTGTGCAAAGCGCTTATTCAGGAGGAGAAGTTAGTCCCCCTTTACGGTAGGGGGAAGAACTCAACTGATCCAAGGGCCAAATCTATTCCAAGCGTCGATATACCGAATCGTCCTGCTGGCCAAAGACCGGAAACTGCTCGACCTCCTGAAAACAATCCTTTTCATCAGCATGGTTTTGGTTTTGTGGGTGGTTGGAGTGGAATTCCTCCTGTAGCTAGTGCGAGGTTTACAAATTTTGCACTTTCTGCTTCATTTATTGGCCTTATTCCTTCATTGTTCAACTTCAACATGCATGGATACCCTGATGCACCTATGTATGGGCCGGGAGCTGGATATCAACCATATGCTCATCCTGGATTGTTTCATGGGACGTATCCTCATGCACACCATTATCGACACTCAGGTCGAGGACAGCAGGATAGTTATCTGAAGATGCTGTTCCTTATCGTTGCTGTATTAGTGCTCCTTACCCTCATCACGGCTTAGGATGTCACTGCTTTGAAGGCTGAAGCGGCTTCCTAACAAATCCTCAGCTGTAGACCTGTAGTGTTTGTAAAAATTCGTTTCCTTTCGTTTTGGCCCTCCGTCCCACTTGAGAAAAGTGTCACTGTGACCCTCGATGTATTGTAGTTTTAATAATTTAACTAGCTTTGATATATTTTTGAATGGCCCCATGTTGCTATTTACTCTTGAAACGCAGCTGCGTTTTAAT
This sequence comes from Spergularia bocconei, assembly GCA_963457585.1. Lineage (NCBI taxonomy): Eukaryota > Viridiplantae > Streptophyta > Magnoliopsida > Caryophyllales > Caryophyllaceae > Spergularia > Spergularia bocconei. The sequence goes on along the minus strand of OY734947.1, from coordinate 10,704,481 downwards.
TTGCACCTTCAGAAATCGTGCTGATATTACTTTGCCCTCCATTATCAACAGGTAGGGATGTGGATTGATTTCTTTGTTTGGGTAACCAACTTCGAAAATCAACCATATTGGGTTCAATTGGGGCTTCATATACCCCATTTCACTTTCAATTATGCTGCGTCGTCTCTCGGATTTTTCTTGCATAAATTACGGCCTTCATAATCCAAGCTTATCTCTCTTCGCCCGCCACTGAGTAATGCACTTACGGGATTAAACCCGGAAAGTAATTTCAATTGGGCAATCCAGACAGGAATTTTTATAAAGCTTAAGACTGAAATTTAAATGTTTTTTGGAATGTACTATTAAGCTAAGACTCCGTACAAAGGATCCCAGAGCCGGGGAGAAGATTGTTTACAGAAATTATTCATTGACTAACAATGACAACTCTGAGAGCTATGTATAGGGGAAATTCTTGGCCAATCACGGTGATTGGCAGAATTTGCCAATCACCGAAAAAAAACCCCAGAATATACAATCTAAAATTTACTATATACCATTTGAAAAATGTTCGAAATTTTTCAAATGGTATATAGTGAATCCTAGATTGTATATTCTGGGTTTTTTTTCGGTGGTTGGCCAATCACCGTGATTGGCCTAGCCAACCTCCTATGTATAGTACCCCAGACAGCTTAATAACTGCCAGCTAACAACTAAAATTGATCTAGCATGTTCTCTCTCGTAATCAACTAGATACAAAACATCCTTACCCTTTCCCCCCTCGTTACAGGGCTATCCTTACCATTGTATTGAGATTGTACATATATCTCTATTTTTAATTACGTCTGCATTGAGATTGTATTGAGATTGTACATACATCTCTATTTTTATCTGTGTGTTTTAGTTTTGAAATTTAGTGTCTCAAAATTCAATCTCTTTTCATTATTTCATATGCATATCGTCCATATTCATCCAACCTTAGCCTTGAAATTAAAGACTCATATCAAGTATCAACACATCCAACACAATAGTTCGTTTGCGTATGCTTTAATGGCATGATGTGATTTCTTTTTGATATAATTTGTCAGCACATCAACCATACACATTAGATCTGAATATCTGACCCATGTACGTTTCCCATTTATTTCAGGCTGGCCATGAATTATCCCATATTGTGGGGATCTTTAGAAAGTGCAGAACACACTTGGCTGTTCAAGAGTACAGATTGCATGATCAGCTCACTTGAAATAAATATCCCATATTTAATTGTTTACTCCGTAATTTGGTCTATTGGGTTGAATAAAAATTCAAAAATATTAGGAGTCTATATGTAGACAAAGTAAAATGTGTCTACATTTAGTGTGCAGTAAATTTGATTAGGGTTGCAGTAAATTTTATCGTATAATTTAGGAATTAATTTGAGATTAGGAAAGTGAGATAATTAAGGATGATCGATTTGGAAAGAAATCAATTTCCAAATTCTTTCTACTGATAGCTTCGTTGTATACTCGATTTTACTACCGATTCCATAAATTTACTGTAAATCATGAAAATTTACTGTAAATGCATATTATTTACTATGTACCATCTTGATTTTACTACACTTGATATTTATTGAGTAAGGTGTAGACAATTTTCCATGTGTCTATACGTAGACTCCTAGGATCACCGAAAAAAATTAGACCTATTTCTTTTTTCTTTGATTTAATTTGTTTCGTATTGGCTATACACGAATTTGTGAATCGGAATCCCATATTTTCCAAACAAATGATTTGAAATTGAATATAAAATCTCAAATGATAGATTAATGATGATTACCTATATTTAAAATAATTGAATTCAAATGCATGCTATATATCTTAATGAGTTCGTCATTTGTATTCGTTTATTGAGCGCACAAAGGAGTTTATCGAAGTTTCGATCATACATTTTCATGAGCTAGCTATTTAAATTCGGTTTTTATAAACTCACTTAAATAAGGAAGGAAATAAGGTTCTAACATGTGCAATTGTAGTCACACATTAGAAAACCGACTTAAATTTGTGTTTATTAACGCGCATTTGTACTACCCTTTGACTTCCATAGACAATAGAATGATAGATGAAAAGTAGTCTTGGTCTAACATGTCTAATCTTTCTTACACTTGCTAATGTATTGATCGATGATTGTTTTATGTAAAAATAGATGTATAATCATTCTAGATGATACATTACTAGACCTGATTCGGTGATTCCCACTCAACCATTCTCTTATTTATATTGTTCCAACAAACTTAAACCAATTCAATAGTCAAAATTTGCCATTTGTGTTTGATTACTCTCTAAATAAAATTGTTTTACACGGTTTACTTTTAGCATCACCTATAAATCCGAATAAATAAAAGGACGACAAAACTTGAATTGTGATTTTAGATATGCTACAAGATTATTGCAAGTGCTAGCTAATGAAAACAACTAATTCAGATCATGATTTTAAAAGGAAACAAAAAGTTAAACAAAGTCGAATTCGTTAGATATTGTCTTTGCATTGCTTTTTGGCTCTCAATTTTTATTTATTCTTAAAAAACAAAATTCAGCTCATCATTTCCATTTTCATATGATTACTATAGGACAAATATATTTAATAGAGGATTATGGAGTATTCCGGAGAATTCCGGTTTGGTAATATTATGTGTGTTTAGGAATATGTTACAAGATAGGTTTCGTAAGGGTCAAGTCATGTAATACTATAAATAGGGGTGATACCCTAAGGTATGTGTAAGAAAGTAATTACGAGATTATATTGAGTTTATGAGATTCCCAATATTGTGCACGTTATAATTCTATAAACTCAATTTTATAACTTATAGTTTTAGTACTTTTTTTTTTTTTTTTGAAATTGTATAGTTTTAGTATTTTACTAAAAAAAAAAAGAAGCTAAAAACTAAAAACAAATAGTGGTAGAGAAGGAGAAAAAAATAGAAAGAAGATGCCCCCACATTGGAAAGCCAACACAACAGCGGACTTGAGTCAATTCAACATGTGAAAGCAGCCTGAAATCTCAATCTGAAGCATTCCTACTTATTATTTCCCTCGCCTTGAAGCTTCCTTCTCCCCCTCCCTCCCCAAAACCATTCTTCACTCTCTCTCCTCTCTTCTGCTTGACCATCTCCATCACTCTCCTACCCCCTAAAACAACACACCTCCCATTGCATACCATATATGTTCTTATTTTCTCTGATCATTTCTTCATAAGTTCATTTCTCCATTTACATCTATTATCTCAAATAATTATCACAATTCACAAACACATCATTAGTTTTTCTATCTACAATTATTACACATACAATGCCAAGAAAAAAACAACACCAACTTGTTTATCTCTTGCTCATTATTATTACAACTAGTTTTGTATATTGTGGTGCACTAGTAACAACCCCTCAGAAATTCCGGGAGGCACCACAGTTCTACAACGCAGTAGAATGCCCCAGGATATCGTCCGACGATCAGGACACCGTATCCGACACCGACACCGACACCAACACCGTTTTAATATGCTCTGATCAAGCTGTTCACGTTGCGATGACCCTAGACTTGACTTACATCCGCGGCTCAATGGCTGCTATATTTTCCGTCCTACAACACTCTTCTTGCCCACAAAACATGTTTTTCCACTTCGTCATCTCTGCCACGCGCTCTAACGCGTCTGAGCTACGCGCCACGCTCTCCTCCTCATTTCCTTACCTTCGGTTCGACCTCTACCCTTTCGACGACTCCGCTGTCGCAGGGTTGATCTCCACGTCTATCCGGTCCGCTCTCGACTGCCCTTTGAACTACGCTCGCTCGTACTTGGCGAACTTGCTCCCGCTGTGTGTAGGGCGCGTGGTGTACCTCGACTCGGACGTGGTTGTGGTGGATGACATTTCTACCCTCTACAACGTGGACTTGAAAGATGAAAAAGTTTTGGCTGCTCCTGAATATTGTTACGCCAATTTTACCACCTATTTTACGCCTACCTTTTGGTCCAACCCTTCGTTGTCAATCACCTTCTCCGACCGCAACGCGTGTTATTTCAACACCGGAGTTATGGTGATTGACCTAAACCGTTGGCGGGCAGGAGACTACACGCGCCGGATTGAGGAGTGGATGGAGTTGCAAAAGCGAATGCGCATTTACGAGCTGGGATCTTTACCGCCATTTTTACTTGTTTTCGCCGGTAACATTGTCCCGGTCAATCATAGATGGAACCAACATGGTCTCGGAGGTGACAATTTCAGGGGACTTTGCAGAGATTTACATCCTGGACCGGTGAGCCTACTACATTGGAGTGGGAAGGGGAAGCCGTGGGTCCGGCTCGACGCAAGCCGGCCGTGCCCACTTGATGCGTTATGGGCTCCTTACGACCTTCTACAAACTCCTTACGCTCTCGACTAGTCAGAGCGGGATTTGAGGTGGTTCAGATGTACGCAACCTTTACTCCTTTATATTCGTGCTCGATTATTTTTGCATTATTGTGTACAAAGATCTGAGTCTCTCTGGCGCTGCACAGTCGGAGGGAGTAATATAATACAGTAGTATCTTTGCTATACGTACTATATGACTATATATACTGAAGAAGAGGGGTAATAAAGTGTTCTGCTAGTGTAAAACTGTAATTGGAGGAAGCAGAGGAACAAGAAGAAGATGATGATCGATGATCAAATGCAGATAAGTTGCACCTTGTAATTTTTTTTTTACTATATAACTGGGTAATTCAGATTAGGAGGTGGCCTCAGCAGCTGTACGTGTAGGAAGTTTATACCTTTATTTTTATTTTTTACTTTCTCTGTACTATATATAGATTGCAAAATTTTATAGAGAGCTTCAATTTTGTACGTGCCAATAATTATTTCACGAGATACATGACATTGTACGTTGATATGTATGCTTCGTAATTGTGATACTCTACGTCAGTAGAACTTGTATAGAACTTAGTAATAAAGAGGAGCAATTTCATATCAAATTTGTATCTTGCCTACTGTATATTGTTTTGTTGAGTAGTTCAATTTTCTAGCCTCTTGCTTGGCAGTCGTAATTCAAGACAATTTCAAAATTTGGTGATGTTCAAATTCAGATTCTCCTTACGCAATTGCTAAGATGTTCGCTTTCGCGTAGAAAGAGTCATATTGTTATTTTTTTGTATTCATCTATTATTATTTTCCGATCAAAATCGTAACATATGTCCAAAATGAGAGCACCATAACTCCATAACTAGTATTCACACTATTATTTTATAATATCGATTCTACTACTCAAGAAATTAAAAGAGCCACATAGGGTTCCGACATAAGTGAAACTCTTACAAAGAGAATTCAAACATGAAAACTAGCTATAGTATAATCCAAACTTTGATTGTAATAATCACTATATGCATGTAGACCACGGATTGATGGATATAAGCATAAAAATCTTAGAAAGACATGAGCTAATGAGCATCCAAGCTAGATATGAAGTCAATAATAAAGATAGTTCCATTTTTGCATTATAGGTAAATAAGGGTCAATTGAGTATAGACAAAGTAGATCAGAAGAACCAAGAAGAAGGGTAAAAAGTTGAGAGTGGGGGAGTGTCAGGGAGTCAGTGACCATAGACTTTGTAGAATAAAAACAGTGCATAATTATTCATAATTGGATTTACACCAAATCATACGAGTAAATCATTGCCTTGTTGTCCTAGCTTGTAAAGTGCATTACTATGTGAGACTATAAGATAGTGCCCTTACTCAGATGGGTATGGTCCCCTTAAAAAGTAAAAACAAATTAAAGAACAAAGATATAAAAATATACGGATTAAATATTCAAGATCAAGCACTTGGTGCCAAAATAATCAGCCCCTTAAATCTCAATGTCAGTCAATAACTTTACTTTCATATTTCACTAGATGTAAGCCCGTGCGTTGCACAGGTCTCTTAATGATGATATACAATTATGATGGTAAAGTTAAACCGATAAATATTTTTATATATGAACTATTACGTGCATTTTATTTAACCCATGTAGACAATTATTTTCACCATATGAATCTCATTTACAAACTTGGGAACTAATTATACTTTCAAATAAACAATTTTAATGTCACTGCAATTATACTTTTCGATCTTCAAAAGCATTACCTTAAATATTGTTACTAAACCTTTTACAAAAAGTTATTATCTAAAACATTCACATGGTACCGTTTTGTTTCTATTTTAGCTGATTTTCACATTTTCAATTTTCGTATAATATGCACCAAAATTTTTACCCCTCGGACACATAAACAGAAAAAAAACCAGACAATATAATCTAAAATAAAATATTCGTTCGTCTTTAATTGTACAATATAAATTAGCACCCTCTAATAGATTAGAACTAAATTAAAGTTTTGTTCAAAAACACTATCTTAAATTAATACTTAGGAACATTCATACGGTACCCTTGTTGTTTTATTTTTCATGCTTTAAAATTTGATTTTTAATGCTAACATTTCTTATAAGAATATAGCAAATGGGTATAATGTTTACAAAAATGAAACAATATGGGTACCATTTACTCAAAACATACATGTGAATGCAACACCTTTTAAAAGGGAGCAAAGAGATAGTAAATTTCATTTTTAACAAATTTGCTTATAATGTACTACCTTTATATGTTTAACATACGCTCCCACAAAAATGCCACATGATGTATCTTAAATTTTTTACTCGTACATCTTATCACGTTAGATAACATCTAAATGCTAATTAAGGCCTTGTGTGATTCAACTTATTCAACATTGTATTCTAATCAGATCAGATTAATTCCAATCCAATCAAATCAAATTAGATCAGTTTTATTCAAATCAAATCAAAAAGCTAGATATGGATAAGGGGGGCATCGAATACATATGGTGAGCTACAACAATGGTTACTCCAAATAACAATCAATGAATCTAGTCTATTATTAGTTATTAATTCGTCTAATTGCAGTTAATTTATCGATTAATTCAATTCAGATCAAACCAAATCAAGTTTATTCCAATCAAATCAAATCAAATCGTCTAATTCCTCATTCAGATTTTGCAGGTATTGGTGGCATCTTGCTACATCCTGATGGTACATGGGCAGGTGGTTTTGCGGCCACTGTTTGCGCATTTGACGCCTCCCATGCAGAGGTCCTTGGCATCTTGACAGCTGCCCAATGGTGCAAAAGTCGTAATCACCAGAGTGTCACCTTGCTGAATGATTGTAAATTTGTAACTTTGGGCATACAAGGTGGCGAGGTTGTGAAAGACCGCTTCATCAACCTTTATAATATGTGCAGGGAGCTCATTCAGGAGGGATATGTAAAGATGATCCACTACACACCGAGAAAGTGGGTACAAGCTGCTGATTCGTTAGCTAGAGATGCGAGGAGAATGAACCATATTGAGATTATAAATATTGTAACCCCTCCCCTAGCTATTCAGGTGTATTTTGATCCACATGGTGTTTTTACACCAACTTTCCACCCGGGGGAAGACTTAGACCCGGGAGGAAGACGTAGTTCCTAACTGCGGTGTTGTATTTTAAGACAAATTTTATATTTTGCAATGCTATGCTACTGTTATCAAAAAAAAAAAAAAATCAAATCAGTTCAATTCAAATCAAATCAGATCAAAAAAATGCAGTCTAATCGCACATGGTGTAAGTCTAGTAGATTCTGAATGACCATATAGTATATAACTACACTATCATTTAAATTAATCAAAATATAAATTTGACTACTATACGATGAAAATAAAAACACACACGAATGATGGCCTTGGCTCATATGTATCCGTGTTGTTTTATATCTCCTATTCTATTTGTACAACTCTTATCCATAGTATCATATATATAAAACAAACATATGCTTAGTGGATCGTTAGAATTGATTACCTTCATACATAGTATGTTTATATTATTTTAGTTTAGTTATGAATCCTTGACAAATTATTAGGTTGACAAATTATTTTCACTCCTTTCACCTATATATCCACTTCTCTAATAAATTTTCTAATGTACGATTTTTAGTAGAGATATTATATATTTCAATTGGCCTTGTTTCATTAATGTGGGACAATTTTTTAGTAATATCTTTTTTTTTTCGCCAAGATTAGAGATTGTCCACATCGTTCAAGAAGTAAGATTACATTATTTACGCACACTATAGGTTAGGTTGTTTTTGTCCCACATCGTTGCATCAGAAGATAATGACAAATTATTAGGTTGACAAATTATTTTCACTCCTTTCACCTATATATCCACTTCTCTAATAAATTTTCTAATGTACGATTTTTAGTAGAGATATTATATATTCCAATTGGTCTTGTTTCATTAATGTGGGACAATTTTTTAGTAATATCCTTTTTTTTCGCCAAGATTAGAGTTTGTCCCACATCGTCCAAGAAGTAAGATTACATTATTTACGCACACTATAGGTTAGGTTGTTTTTGTCCCACATCGTTGCATCAGAAGATAATAGTTTTATTCTTGTAATCCTAACTGGATTAGTTCTTGTATTCTTTAAAAAAAAAGTTTATTAGTCAATATATATATTTTACTTGGTCATGGTTCAACTATGTGGGATAACGTTTTAGTAGATAAATTATATAATCCACTGATCATGATTCATTAATGTGGGACGATTTTTCAGTATTCTTCTTTTTTTTTGCCAAGATTAGAGATTCTCTCACATCGTCCAAGAAGTTTGATTACAATATTTTGCCACACTATATGTTAGGTTATTTTACTTTTGTCCCACATTGTTGCATAAGAAGAAGATAGATTAATTCTACTCGGTATTGTAATCCTAACGGGATTAGTTCTTGTGTTCTTAGAAAAAAGTTTATTAGTCCATACATATATTTCATTTGCTCATGTTCACAACGTGGGATAATTTTTTAGTAGAGAAATTAATACACGCGGCTAAGACTTAGTGGCGTGGAGCAGTCCAAATGAGCTTTGGCAATATCATGGCCAGAAATTTTATATTTTTTTGTATGGTCATGATTTGACAATGTAGGATGTCTTTTTACTACTTTTCTTATTTACCAATATTGGAGATTGTCCCACATCGTCTAATAAGTAAGATTACAGTATTTTGACACACCATACGCAGCTAGGTTATTTTTGTCCCACATCGTTGAATCATATGATAAGTATATATAATTATACTAATTAATTGTTAGTATTTCTTTTAAAAGGAAAAAAAAACTCTTCCATTGCGATAAACCTGTTGTTAACAAAATTGTAGGTGAAACAAACTAAACATAGAATACTCTATAGAGCACTATATAGGTCTATATGATACTCCTATACTTATACTAAAATATAATAATGTGTATTTAAAAAAGACATCTTATTAAAAACTTTTTTTACACTAAAACTATGAGGTTACCAAAAAAAATTATTAGTATGTTGAATATGCATACAAAGGACAATGTTTAAACTTGCCAATCAATACTTTAGCAGCTTATTACAGCCAGCCGAGTATGTATGATCAGGCATTATGATTGTGAATGTTGATCTAGGATTTCAACTATTTATAGCGAGCTGATTGTTTAACTTCGATTAGGATTAGGAATATGATACATTAGAATTAGGAAAATATACCAAAATCCTTGCCCGATAAATCCCTTCTTTATCGATTGATATGGAGTTTCTGGAATGTTCCATTCTTATTTAATTATTTTTTAATTACCATATCATGTACAATTGAGTTTCTAGAATGTTCCATTTTTATTTAATTATTCTTTAATTACCATATTGTATACAGTTTACATTAAATTATTGGTGATTTACCATATGTAAGATTCAAATATAAATTTTATGATAAAAGATATGGAAAGACGGACATTCTAGAATGTTCCAATTGTTGTGGGAGCACAAAAAAAGCCTCTTTTAATAATATATATTGATTGATTGATATTGATTGATTGATTGATTATCGTCGTCAACATGATCTTTTGATCGGAGTTGAAGAAGATATTGAAGTCATATTATTACTTTGACACTAAGATTTTTCATTGGTATATATTCGTTTTTGCTACATAAATTGTATGGATTTTCAAGCTTTCTTCTATTTAAGTTGTCCGATTGTTAGATTCAATTAATTCAAGTTAGCTAAATCTTAATTTCTCGTTCCTAATACAGCTCAAAATCTCATGGCCACAAAGAGAAAGAGTATTAAGGCGGGGCCTTTTTCAAAGATAATTCCATTAATGACTTTACAAAAATGTATATAACTATTAATCTATTACTCCGTATTTGAAGAAGCAAAATACATATTTTACATTACTACTCCGTACTAGATTACAATTGATAATAACAGTAATAATTATTTGACAATTATAATGAATAGTAATAATTGTTAATGGAATTATGTGAAAAGCTAGCTAGCTCGTTACAGCGCCTTAGATCCGCACATGCCATAGTTGGGTGACTATACCCCAAAACATGCAGACTGTCAAGTGATTTTCAAACTTAACATAATATTTCTTTTTGGACTTTAATTAATTAGTTAATCTTTTCGTAACAAATTTTAATAATGTGTTTCATAAGAATTGAAAATGACGGAAAGGAAGGTGTCGGTGGCATATGAATAATTGACTATATATGTCTGCTTAAATAAATAATGAGGGTGGGCTGCTGGCAAAAAATGCAAAGAAAATAAAGGATTGATGAGGTCTTAACCAATATGATTATGCGAAGGATTGTCAAATTTGGACCTGCCTGAAAATCGCCGTACTGATATAGAAGTCTTCGCTTTTGGGTCTACACACGATGAGTTGATCCGAAGTTCGATAGGATGTACGTAATATACAAACCTTAGCATACGGAGTATTTCGTTTTACATCTTTACTTATCATTTCCTTTGATGGTCCGTATTTCGTTTAAATATTTGTAATCTGAAAATGGAGATATATGTACGTATGAGGCTCAAAGTCTATTAAATCAATTTCAAAGTGTTTTCATATGAAGGTAAAGTAGATCGGACAATATGTGGAGCTATATATTGTGTTTAAACTTTCGTTCTATAAAAACCGTGTTTTAATGAGGCGAGGTGCGGTACTGCTACTACCTGTAACTGAACAAGTAATATAAATAAGAGGATAGGTGTTGCTTGAGATCCATGGCGAGTTACAAAGGTTGCATTACCAGTGTTGTTTTTCTGGAGTCGAAGTTTAGATTGAATCAAGATAATAAGTGAGTTAATTACATTACTAAGATTGCTTTGATAGTACATGTGGTATTGACATTAGAATTTAGAAGTGATGTACTGTACTAATTAAGCTTGTTGCTACTTGCTACACAGTGCGTGATTAGTACTGTTGTTGTCTCTATATTTGCTGTTCATGCATTCCTGTTGAATGTTGACGTCTGTAGTATTTGCAAGGAAGTGGGAGGGAACAAGGAGATAACTGCTGTGATGAGAAAAGTGGAAGCAGAGGACGAAATTGATTTGCAATTTCCGCTTTTAGAGAGTGTTTTTTATGCATGACGATGTGAAAGTGCATGTGCTACCGTATTCAAATTCAATAAAGCTTGATAACAATTGATTTTACGTAAACTGCATGACAGCCGACGAAGGACAATTTTCCTTGTTTATTTTTTTATTAATTTTTTTTTTATATTTCTACATGAATTTTTTTTTATGTCATTGATTAAAGTGTGTTTGTACTCCGTATGTATTTACTAATAATTTATAAGAGTAGTCAGTTTATGAGCAGATTGGGGTTCATTTTGCCATTTCATAATAAACTGTGGGACATGTGATCTGCTCACAATTTATAGGGAGAGGGAGATTGGAAGTAAAGACTAGGGGGTAGTGGTGCACAAAGAATAACGTTCGAAATGTATGGTTATCCAATAATAGGACGATCTGGAAATTAAATCAAGAGTGAGATTTAAGTTAGAATTAAATTGAAATTACATCGTCTTGTAACGGTCACGACTCTTGATTTTTGACTCTATTGATTTCTTGATCAAATAATATAATTTTATAAATCAATTGGTTTTTCCTTCTCAATTAAAAAGGTACACTCATTCTTGAGTTGAATATATCTCTAAAACACTAACAATTTCAAAGAGTATAATGCATGTGACATTAACATTCGGATGTAATATTAGTTAAGCTAAGTACTTCATTCATCGCAAATTAAACTTCTTACTCAATTTGAAACTATTTTATACATGTAAATGATGTAGGAGTTCAAATTTAGGGGATGGAGGGACTGAGGGAGTAATAGTCGTCGAAGACTTGCATGTAGCCTTTGTAGGCAAACATGCGCATTTCGCGATTATTAATTTCACATCCGAGAGCGCAAGAAACAAACATCATTGACCTTAGTTTGACAGTTTGTGTTACAATATAGTACTCCATATCACAATACTTGCCTAATATTTTTATAGGTACCGACGAAAAGTCCCATTTGCCTTTTTTTAGGCAGTCAACATTCCAAATAAAGGGTGTGCCTTCGTGTTCTGATTGAAATTTACTTTGAACAAATAAACAGAAGTGAAAATCTCACTTAAGTTTGGTCTGGTGGGCTTAGATTAAACGTGCCTTTCTCACCAACTCGCAAGACCTCTAGTTAGTCATAACCATGGCATAATGGAAAAAACGAGAATTTGAGGCAGACTTGAGGCATAAACAACAAAGTTAACGGTATGGGAGACTTGAGGCAGTCTAATACGAGCATTTGTGTACAATTTTGATCGATAGTATGGAGGAAATTTGGGCTTACCCATGCTAGTGGCCATGCCAAAGGCCATTCAACCCTTGGTCTCATATACCTCATCCCTATTGGTGACATTTATTTCGATATCGTCCCTAAAAAAGAGCCAGAACCTGAAAAATGGATTAATTTGACCAAGGCTTTAATGAACACAAAAGGACTAAACACCCAAGTCCTGAAATTTCAAGCAAAAACAAGTTTAGTAATGCAAGAAGATTTTACTTCAGTAGTTTGTTCTCTTGGAAACACTGAACCCAATTCAAAAGTGCAGTTTATATCATTATAAGTCATCATAAGATGTCTAGTTATCTAGATATATGCCATACTTTGCATAGGGTATGAAATAACTCAACCAAAAGGAATAGGTCCTTGATGTGGACAATGCGAACAACAGAAAACTTCATAATATAGGAGCGTGGGATAGACATTTGTCTTTCCCGCCTTCCTGTCTTAAAACACAAAAGCTTCCTTTTGAAGTTTGAAGCTCGCAGGAACTAGGAAGCATCATCAGCATCAGTAGATGCCACTCTACTCGAACCACATTGTTCATGCAATTTACCGGCTCAGACGGACGTGTAAGCCTTCAGCTTTCAGCATTCAACAGTTCCCGATACGATACCACCGTGTGCGCACAGAATATAGTAACCTGCACATATTAAGTACAGGCATGTGAAATAAATACAATGTCATGAGAGAAGAAACAATATGCATGATGCGCGCTCGCGCTGCTCTTATCAGATCTAGGAGTTGGTGGTATGATCAATTGTTTATACAAGCAGTGTTGACTAATGACTATGCTAATATCTTAAGCATTAAACAAACAATGAGAACAGAGAACATCAGAATAACTTAACAGGATATTTATTAACACTTTTAGGAAAAAGAACGTAGATACAGAAGCCGACCACAATCGAGGATCTGCATTCTTTAGAAAAAAGTGGAACAACTTATCATAAAAATATGAATGATTAGACCAAATAAACTTGGATTCTGGGCTTTTTATATAGAAAACTTAATCTCTGGTTGTCAGGATGATAGTAAGTCAAGCTTAAAAATAAAAACTCGACCAGGAAGCTTCTGTGCAGTTGATTTACTTGATTTTAGGGGGCCTTCAACCAGTTCGATGAGACAAATTTACTACATCTGTTTCAACACAAATAGCTAGCAGATGAAATCGAGACTAATAATGCAAGCTACTAATAATGAGATAGCTAACAGCTTGATAAGTCAATGGATAAAGTTCAAAACTAAGGTGTTTATTCCTTTTCGCTCATTTGGGCATTTTTTCAACAACAATAAGAACAAAGCCGCCCAAAATTACCATGGAAACTTTTCATTAACTGGAATATATGGCACTTTCAAAGTGACATCGATGCGCAGTGAAATTTAAGGCATGTTTATAGGATGGGACGCAGCCAAATAAAAGCAATTCAGAGCACCAAGTAGAGAGATGCTCCTGTAAAATTCTAACCCTTTGGTTATAAGATAATTGAAAGCTACACCACTCCTAACTGTTCAGTAACACAACACCCTCTTGTGATGTTTACCTGGAAGCCCCTGATCAGACATAACATACCTTCCCTACGTTAATTTTCAAATTAGTGTTACCATCTTCCTACGTTATCATTTCTTCCACAAGACATGCACAAAAAGTATCGCAAGGCTCAAGGCATATTGATAAAATTCAAAGAGAAATAAGTAACAACATGGTAACAAAACTACAGAAGCTCAATTCCAAATATGAACCTCTGTCTTATGCCACTCTGCCAACTTTCTATGTAATATAAAATAAACCACTTGTCAAATTCTATGTATGAGACAGAATAAAAATGAGTTTCAAGCTGTCAAGCCGAAGAAGAATGTATTACGAAGGAAGTAGTCTTTTTACAGGAAATTAGCAGTTGTCACCTCAAAGAACTTGAAGTTTAAGGCAACGTGTTTCTGGCATAATTTGCCTGAACGGAGTAATCATGCAAATTATACATATACACCCATCAACAACAACAACAACGAAGCCTTAGTCCCAAAATGATCTGTGGTTGGCTAACATGAATCATCGTTCGAAAATGTCATACACTCACCGTGAGCGTTAGAAATTTCAAAGTAGAGAGAATGCGGAAACAAACGAGTATATACACACAAAAAAAAAAAAAACAATAGTGAGACACTGAAAGTCATTAGAGAATTCTACAAATCAAACACAGGAAAGAGGAAACACAAAAAAAGAAATATATATATGCCCATGCATGGTGAAAATAAGAATGGGATAAATTGACAATTAGTTTTATTTACGGCGAGAGGAAATTGACAGAGAACATGATTTAGAAAGGAGAACCAACCTCTTTTGCTATTTCAGGGAAATTGATATGACCAAACCAGATAGTCCCTCCAAGAGCTGATATTTGACAAGTTTTTTTGGTACCACAGCACTCAAAAACCAACTTGAGACACGGTCCAAGAAAATGCTGATCTAGCCTGGTCAGAACAAATACTATTAGAAGGATTGGGAAAACTGCTGATAAGCTATTTTTGGGAACTCTAGAAAACAAGGGACCACCCCCTTTAACATTCAAGTTTATAAGCCTAGGGCTCACTTCATATCCTCACTCATGCATCTAAACCTAGATGATCTCTTTGACATGCTAGGGATCTCCATTTTACTAATAGAAACGAAACCAGACTCAAATTCATGAACAGTACAGCTAGTTTTACTTGTAAGTGAATTTGGAAGTTCTATAATCAATTATGAGATGGTAGGTTTCCTACAATATTAAAAAAAGGATCTTTCTGTGTTTTATGATTCTGTCACTTATCATCACTCCAACTTCCAATAACAAGCAATGTGGTCTCTGGGACAAGCCTCGTGTTGCAATGAACTCCTCAGAGTTTCTTCAATCAATTGTCATCTTTGGAGAGGAACGGACAATTAAAGGTTTCTGCTTTCCTATATACCTCATCCAGAAGTAAATGCAACTGGACTACTTTTTTGTTGCCCCATCCATGCGAGCAAAGCAGGGGATAACTACTCATAGACATGCCATGGTTCAAAGATGGAACGATGGTGAGACTGATAATTCATTTTGGTAAGTACTCTTTTATCAACCACAAAAACCATTCTTATTCTTTCCCCCTTTGGGTAAGTCAAGTATAATATAATTAAAAGCACTTCATGGGATTGGTAACTTGATAGGGACATCTATATACAAGTAGAGTTACGGACAGAAACTAGGCCCTCAGGTATCAAGAGTGATTTCGGCAGCAAAAACAAGCAATCTGATGAACGGACCACTTGACTAACGCTGAGTTTCTTGGACACAGGTATGGGTGTTGGATACAGATCCAAGTGTCTGATTTGTCATGACTGAAATCTCAGGGACCATATCCAAAGGTTGGACATAGTAGGACTACGTTTTGAAAAAAAAAAAAAAAACAATTAAATTCCATACATTAAATATCATGACTCAATTTCAAAAGGGTAGAACCATTGACACTCCTTTGTAGTTCTCTTGGACTCCTAACTCAATTTCTTGCGAGTGCGAGTGCTGGAGAAGTAAGTAGGGTGCCAATAGTCCGAGTCTTTCAAAACCGTCAATCCAAAGTCAGTTTCAACAAGCCTGAAACTAAAGGCCTGAGATGAACAAACTTTTCCTGAAACATCGTCACGCCAGCCTTCAATACTAAATTTCTTATGCGAATGTTGGATTATCAAGAAGACAGTTGGGTATGAAGTTCATATTATCCTTGTCAGGTACAACCCTCAATGTGAGGACTCTGAGTAATGTAAACTAAAACGTATGAGTAGCCTAAAAATCCAAAAAGCAGTCTATG
The DNA here is from genome assembly GCA_963457585.1 of Spergularia bocconei. NCBI lineage: Eukaryota > Viridiplantae > Streptophyta > Magnoliopsida > Caryophyllales > Caryophyllaceae > Spergularia > Spergularia bocconei. The sequence goes on along the minus strand of OY734947.1, from coordinate 10,687,946 downwards.
AACTGTCAAGCGGGCAGTGGCAGTAACCTAACAATAGTAAAGATTCATTGTTTCCCACCACACTACCATGTAGTTTTAGGAACCATCTTTGATTTTTTTTTTATTGAAACAATCTTCATGCGATCTTTCCTACAGCATTACTTAATTAGAACTTCCTTGGGATCACAAGATCAACCCAACACATAATGACACACTTAAAAACAAGTGCCATGAGAAACATCCTATGGGGAGAATAGCAAAAGTTGGTCAATCAGCCAGGGTAAAGTAAAAGAATGCATATTCCAAGGCTTAGCTCTTGACCAGTCAGTTGTGTTTAACAATAATATTTCATTTGTTCCGCCAAGTTTGTTTAGCAATGAAGTCAAGGCTATTGATGCAGGATAGTAAGATAGCTAACAACCGACAGCTTACCAGCTCAATGGAACAAGTTCAAAACTTATGCAAATGCAAGCCTGAATGAAGGGCCTGGGTATGACTTTCAGAAATCGAGATGAGCAAGAACTTTTACTACTGAAGCAACAAAACAGCAAGAGGAAAAGGAATTTCGTATCATATGGCTTTTTTTTTTTCTAATGTATTTGGGTTCCTTTTCTTTTGTTGGGTTTTTTAAATCTCATGCTAACCGTGTTTTTGCTAGTTTTTTAAACTTATTCCCAACGATCTTTAACTTTTAGGGCGTGCACATGACAATAACAAATGATGATTCATGTTAGCCAACCCCAATTCCTTTTGGGACTAAGGCTTGATTGTTGTTGTACGGCATTGTACCTCCTAACCCAGAATAAAACAGTGCCAACCGACCAACCCAAATTTGCACTCATCGGATCACTGCTGTCTCCATAGAAGAAAGATGATTCTAGGGGACCGACTACTTGAAAGTCGAAGAGAGAAAACAGTGGAATGCACTAACGGAAAAATTTGCAGAAGTGATATTAGTTCTCAGTACCAAAATACCTAGCTTTCCAGTCTGAATGCTGCACTTTAGATCAGCAAACTACTGTTGTTTATATTAGACAAATAGCTAAGTCTTCAAGTTATTGCAGGTTTGAAAAGTCCACTGTAGGCCTCATTTTTCGGCAATGATCATGAAACAGCACCTTCGTACCACAAGGAGCATCATATCAAGGATACTTGGATGTCTTTCCAGAACCATCATCAACAAAGCCGAACTGTCGAAGTACCAAAACCACCGTGCGCACTTTTGGAACAAGAAAAACATGGGCACTTTAGACTGCATTGGCTTTCAGGTTGCTCTCGTTCTATTTTCTCCCTCCTCCCTTTTGTTTATCCCTGTCATTTTTTTGCTTTTGTTTTTCCCCGTCATTTAATAATTCATAAATCTAATTAAATCACAGGTGATCAAGAAGCACACATGGAAGGAAGGAAATGGCCGCCTTTCCCAACACGTTTCAATTTTTTTTTTGCAAGTGTTGTAGTTCTTTATTCATCCACTTTGGGGAAAAAAGAACACTTACAAAAGAACATTTCTGGGTGCCTAAGCATTCATATGATCTATGACTTCCTCTAGGTTACAATTCCTTAACCAGTAGTACATCCTGGCGCTTACAAAGAATTTTAATTACTTTACGATTTAATCACTTGTTCGCTCCTTCTGTAAAAAGAGTCTACAGTTCCTTGCCTGCCAAATCAGATAAATGGCAGCATTAAAGGTGCATACTGCCCAACTATACTTCCAATGCTTCTTGTTAGTCTTCTTATTGCACCAGATTATCACACTATTAATGTCAGTCTGTCTTCAGTTCATATTAGTCCAATTCCTTACTACATCCCAAACTTCTGCTGCAAATTGGCATATGAAACACGTGTTTTCAGAAGCATTTCAACAGCATCTATCAGCCATGGTCATCCCCATGCGCATCATATTATCCACTGTAGCCAACTTACTTTGCACAGCTACAGCTGTAACAAAGCTATGTTTAGGGACATTTATGCCCTTCCAGACAATCCCGTGTCAATGGACCTTAGGATACTTTTGTCTGAAATGATCATAAGCAGCTTGACTGTTATAATTCCCCCCTTTACTCCAATTATCCAGAAAACTACCAAGTAAATCAGCACTTCCTAAGTTGGACAGGAGCTTGTTCTTGACTCTTACAATGCTTCTCCAATTTTCTGAATCTGTGGTCTTAGCAGTAGTTATCTGAGACAGAGGAGTGCCCCTCAGTTTATAGGCCTGAACCCATTTTTCCCAAATACCTGTTTTTTCAATATGAATTCCTCAAAGCCATTTACAGATTAATGCCTTGAACCAGGAAAGTACCTCTTTCATATTCATGCCATCTTCAGTTTTAGCGTTTTAAGACTACAGATACTTAGCCAGCTTTTGTATTGGATTTTCCTCTAATCAGGCCCAATGTTCCATACATAATCCTTGCATATTCTATAGATCTTCTTTATGATACCAATAGGAAGTGTTGGGAAATCAGTGCTAACACACACAAAAATACAGGAAAAGTGCAAAAAGACAATTTTAGCGTGGTTCGGCGTAGGCCTGGTCCACAACTCAACTCTACTATATTAGTAGTCTCGCAAATACAAGTTTAAGGCGAACTTGACAACCCTCACAGAAGAACCGACCTAAGGACCCGAGCACCTTCTCACTCTAAGGCACTTAGATGGAGAAACCTTACACAACTTATCGATCTTTATTTGTCGTGGCTACTGCTCAATCTATATCTCAACACAACTCAAAGCCCCCACTTATAGGACTAAGCTACATCTAGAGCCTTCTAGGAGTACATGTGCTAGAAGTCTCCATACATGCATTTAGGAGATGCAAATACTCAAATAAATGCATGCCTCTTCACATTTTACTAATTTAATTTGATTGGGAATTCAAAGAGTCTTCAACGCTCCCCCTCGATTTGAATTCCCAAGAACCTCACCAACCTCAGCAAATATCGCCTTCTACTTTGACTTGTCACCAAGCCATGTGCGTGCTCGCACCGCTTGACCATCCAAGTAGCATATGTTGTTCTCATCTTTTGCACATTGCATCACCAAACGTCTCCCCTTGTAGACGTTGCAACACCTTGACGTACCCACAAACTTGAAGCCTTGCTTAGTCATTTCACCCAAAGAAATGAGATTGGCTTTGCAACTTGGCACACATGGGCGGATGCAGCGGAATCCATCACCCAATCTGTTCTACTGGCAACATCTCCCTTAGTGGCTAGAAAGAGATAATCATCCGCAGAAATAGCATTAGCACTAGAGCTGCTTGCTTCACCCTTCTCCGTTTCCTTCAATTTTTTTAAGTCCTCCCTCATTTAGGGACACCAACTTTGGACATGCCCTTTCTCACCAGAGTAGTAGCATTCCACGTTACTCATGTCCCTTGGATTTGATCTTCCTCTCAGACCATTGGCCTACCTTGATTGGTTCCTTCCACAATCATAGCTATCCATGACTAGTGCATTATAATGACTTGGAACATGACTTTCAACTTGAAACACCATTCTTTCATTCACCCTCAAAACAGTGATTGCTTCATCCAAAGAGATCTTTTCTCTACCCACAAGCAACGTCTGCACTATGGGCCTATACCTCTTTGGTAGTGAAGCCAGCAGCAACAATGCTTGTTCTTGATCGGAGACCTTCTCGTCCGCATTTTGTAGTTGACACACATTGAGTGAAACTATTTATATGGTCCTAAAGCTTTGTTCCTTCCTCCATGCGCAACTGGTACATCTCCCAACTAAAGCACAAGAGATTGGTGAGAGACTTCGATGCATAGATACTCTTGAGCTTGTCCATCAACACCTTTGGATCAGTGTCATTGATAAAGTTAACTTGATTTCTGTGGCAAGAGCCAACCTATTGTGCTCATTGCCTTCTTCTTCATAGATGCCCACTTAGCATCCTCTAAACCAGAAGGTTTAGTATCTTCCAAGGCTTGATCGAGATTTTGCACCAACAAATTCTCGACTGTACTCTTCCAAATCATAAAATTCATCTTCCCATCAAACAAGGGAATCTCAAACTTATTATACACCATCGCACGAAATCCTCTACAGGGCACTAATTCCCCCTCACGAGGTGATTAACCTTAGCTCTGATACCACTTGTTGGGAAATCAGTGCTAACACACACAAAAATAGAGGAAAAGTGCAAAAGAACAATTTTAGAGTGGTTCGGCGTAGGCCTAGTCCACAACACAACTCTACTATATTAGTAGTCTCACAAATACAAGTTTAAGGCGAACTTGACAACCCTCACACAATAACCGACCTAAGGACCCGAGCACCTTCTCACTCTAAGGCACTTAGATGGAGAAACCTTACACAACTTATCGCTCTTTATTTGTCGTGGCTATTGCTCAATCTATATCTCAACACAACTCAAAGCCCCCACTTATAGGACTAAGCTAAATCTAGAGCCTTCTAGGAGTACATGTGCTAGAAGTCTCCATACATGCATTTAGGAGATGCATTTACTCAAATAAATGCATGCCTCTTCACATTTTACTAATTTAATTTGATTGGGAATTCAAAGAGTCTTCAACAAGAAGGAGCTTATTACACCAATGCTCTAGCCAAAAATGATACTTGATGAGCAGTGAGCTGACGTTTCCCAGCATAGGTGACCAGAGACACACCATTGCAGCTGAGACATGACCCCTCTGACAATGATCATCAGACCATCTCCAAAGGTCAGGCGAGTAAGTTTTATCCTTGCACATCGAGGGTGATAAGTGAACTGAGGGTACGTATGCATTTGTCTTAGGTATCTGGATAGGATTTCCATGCCAAACACAAAGATGTAGGGAGAGAGAGAGGCGGCCCTCTGTCTTATCCCACCCTTCCCTTGAAAAAAGCCTTCATAAACTCCATTAATCTTTAGTGAAAACCAGGTGGGTGATGCATTTACATCCCCAATGAATTTTATGGGAAACTTTAAAGCATCCAGCATGCTTCTGATTAAATCCCAATTCAAAGTATCAAAAGCCTTCCTAATATTTACCTTTAGGAGACATCTAGGAGAGACTCTACTTTGAGTATACCCTTTGACCAGTGTTGGAGAAAGAACCACATTGTCAAAAATATTCCTCCCAGCTGCAAAAGATGCTTGTTCCTCTCCTGTCAGTTCAGGTAGAGTGTCTTTTAACCTATTTGCAATAATCTTACTAATCACCTTGTACAGAGTTGAGAGTGCAGTACTTCCCCTTAATGTCCTCCAGCTCATCCTGTCGATCAACATTTCTAGGGTCTTTAACCAGTGCCTCTTGTAAGATGTCCCTTAGTTTAGCAGTCCTTAACTCTTTGAGGGAGATTGGGATATTCCTTTTTTGTTGAGAATATTCAGAGCATGCTTAGTGCTCTTCAATTTCTCAAAGAACCGTCCATGGGAACTCCTGAGCACCTTTTATTCCAGGCATTAGCTACAATGGTATCATATCCCTGATGTGCACTCCAACAGTTAAGAACCCTGAAGCTTTCCTTAATCGTAGGATTTCAAGGACAGTTACAAAGATTGGTGAATGATTTAAAACCCCCTTAGGAAGAAATTCAGCAAAGGAGTTGGGAAAATGATTTATCTAAACCTCAATAGCCAAACCCCTGTCAAGTTTGGCCCAAATCCTATCTGGTTCATTCTGATTGTTAGTCCATGTCAGTTCACACCCTTTTTGTTTCAAATCCACTATAGTTTAGCCAGCCAAGCAATTATCAAAGTCATCCATATCATTGTGAGCTGGAGATTGCCTCCCAATCTCTTAGTATTGTCTCGTATCATATTATAATCACCAATAACAATCCAGGGTAAATTAGAGTATGCCCATGTCTGCAGATCATTCCATAAAATTTTCCTTTCTTTAGCATCATTGCTTGCATAGATCATTGATACCAGTATTTCCTTAATGGTAGAGCAGTGAAGAACTTTACACTGGATAAGTTGCCTAGTAACCAGCAAAATGTCCACCTTAACAGCTTGAGCATTCTAGACAAGCCAGATTCTACCATTGTAACGTGCAAGCATGATTAGTAGCCACCAAAATACACTTACTAATTTGTCTAGTTTCCAATATTCCCATTAAGTGAAGTCTATATTTCAACAAAAAGCTCTTAACCTCTTGTTGTCTAAAGACCTCATTAAGGCCTCTGATATTCCAAGCACCAATTAACATGATAAGGGTGGTGGATCTGGCATGATCCCCTAACAAAATGTTTTAAGCCCTTGTCCATCTGATTCTCAGTTCCTCCACCTTCCAGTAGAATGGAAAAGCTGTTACTAAGAATTGTTGGAGCTATTGTTTCTCCTGTTGCTCTTCCTGGGACTCTTATGCTTCCAGAAGCCCATTTCATCCACACTATACTTACCATCATCTGTGGGTGACACTGATGGGATACAATGCTGGTGGGATAATTAACCTGAAATTATTATTGTACCTATCGCTTCTAATCTTCGTTACAATGAGAAAAATTTAGAGATCAGAATTCTCTGTACGTTGTGATGTGATCGTTCTTATCCAATCCGTAAAGTTTTCAATTCGTTTTCTAAGAGGAAAAAGGTCAGTTTCCCCAATCTCTTTTCACTCACTTCTAATGCCAAATCTCATAAATGTTACAGAAATCGCAGAAGATCACTCATCACCCGATAGAATTTCAAGTACTATCGTATTCTCATCAAGAATTTTTGTTGGTTGTTTAATTTTAAAAGAGCACTTTCATTTAGCAGTTGAAAAGTGATTACCTTTTGTGACTAATCCTATGTTTTGTGTTCCAATATGATTCAGATTTAAAGAGTTCGAAACACTTTTGCATTTAGTTCGCTAAAGAAGTTTGCCAAAAAGGTTAGGGTTGCCCTGTTTTGTGTTTATAATGAATGTTTGCCAAACAAGAATGCTTCAAAGTGGCCTGAACACTTTAAACTTTGGTTAGATTACTCTTACGGCATGGAGTGGCTCATCTTTACTGTGGTGAAGATATGTTCTCAATGATGATGTAGAGTAGTTATCACGAGGATTGAGACAGAGTCAAATTTTAAGTATGTAGACCAGGAGCCGCAAAGTTTGTAGTGATTAAGGAAAGTTTTGTGTTCTACCAAGTCACTTTAAATCGACCAAGTAAAGTTTGATCAATTGTTTCTACACAAGAGTCTACAGTCTACTGCTTTCTTTTTTTGTGTGTATCATATGTGTTTTTAGCTTGGGATAAGAAGAGAGCACATTCTTTTTTTACTACACTGTATATATATATATATAACATTGCATTTAATTGACATCAAATCAACATTTAATTGACATCAAATACTTATAAACAACAAAGTTTGAAGCTGTAAAGCGGTCGTAGAATGTGTTACATAGGTCATAGGCAAATAACACAGCAATTTGTTTCTTTAAAGATCTATGAAAAATTAGCAGACTCACCAGATTCAAAAGATGCACCATAAAGAACTGGATACTAATGCAATATATTTCAGCCTTCCAGTATATTTACCTAAATACAGCAACATCACGAATTCTATACTAACCATGTACAAACAAATTGAGAATAAAAAGTTGAGAACTTGACAAACTAAGTTCATTTAATTCAAAGAAAGTTGCAAAGAACAACAATTTTAGAAAGGAGAACTCACCTCTTTGCTAATTCAGGGGGAATGGATATGACTAAACTCGATAGTCCCTCCAACAGCTCATATTTGATCTATTTTCTTTTGGTACCATCAACGGCAGGCCTCAACTTGTTGAACACAACGAGATCCGCAACACTCAACAACAGAACAGCAGATATGGTCCAACAAAATGCTGATCTGTTCAGAACAAACGAAATTAGTGGTAAGCAAAACTGCAAGCTATCTAGTACATAGACGTCACAAGAGTCGCAAGTCCTGGTACAGGTTTCATTTATGGAAAACTCCAGAAAAGAAAAGAAAAAAAAGAAAAAATAAAGAACACTTCATCAAGATTCAAGTTTATCAACTTCAGCGTTCAGCTCATAATCTCAACTCAAGGACCTAAAACTACATAATCACTGACTTTCTAGGGATATCCATTTTACTGGCAGAAAGGAAACCAAAGTCAAATGGAAGCACTGTACAGCTACTTTTAATTCCATTACCTTATAAGTGATTTGTGAAATATTTATAACCATTAGTGAGATGTTAGTCTCCCTGCACATTGAATTAATCAACAGGTTGGTTTTTATGTGATCAAGGCATGCCCCATATCATTTCGGGACTAGGCTTAGTTGTTAATGTACATATTAGTCTGCCTGCAACATTAAAGAATGTTTTTTCAGTGTTTCATGAATCTGTCAATTATAAGATCTCCCATTCCGTATTAAGCAATGTGGTATTTGGGATATAGTTGGTGTTGCAAATGATCGCTCGGAATTTCCTCCATCTATTCTCGTCTATGCAGAGGAATATACCGCTATAAGTTTTTGCTTTCGCGTACATTTTTACCTCTGGACAAACTGCATCCAGAGCTTAATGCAACTGAAACTACTTTTTTATTGGCCCATCCATGCCAATAGAGGGGAAAACTACTCACAGACATGTGCCGGTTCATAGATGTAAGTGGAACAATGGTGAGACTAATCACTCATTTTCAGAAGTACTCTTTCATCAACCACAAAAACCTTTTTATATGGTACCCTTTGGGCAAGTCGAGTAGGATACCATGAAAGCAATTCAAGGGGTTGACAATTTGACACAATGACACTGACACCTATATGCAAGGAGAGTTAGGGACAACAACTAGGTTCTTGTTACGACAACAACGGCAACAGTAACCCAGTGCCTTAAAGGCTCGGGTCATAAAGCAGGGTAAGTAAGGTCACATGTAGGCAAGGCTTACCCCTAAGTTAAATACATAGTAAAGCTGCTTACGGATGACCTATAATGAAAATTGCTTCTAGAATCACATTGACTGCTACGTCACAATACAAGAAGTGCAGACAGTTTTGTGAGCCAATTTGCTTTGTTCCACTACATCCCAAAGCCAAAGTATAGATAGTCTTTGGGTCTATTGGAAATGCAAAGTAACTAGGCCCTCATTGCAGGTACAAAAACAAACAAACAAACAAACAAAAAACGCAATCTTATGACTGAAGCAGTTGACAATGAGTTACTTCGAATCAGATATGGATTGTTGGATACAGATCCAAGTTCTGATTGGTCATGACCGAAAATCCCAGGGACCATATCCAAAGATTAGCAGTGATAGTAACCTAACAAGAGTGAAGACTATCAGATAGGCAAATGAACCATCTTTGAAAAACTTCTATTCCAACAATCTTCATCTGACCTTTCACATAGCATTACTCCATAAGAACCTCATTGGCATCAAAAGGATGAACCCAGCACATAAATGAACAAACTAAAGAATACAAGTGCCAAGAGAAAGGCACGAAGTGGTTCATAGACTCGTCAACACTCGTAACACTCGTTACATAAGCAGCAAAAGCTAACCAAATTTGAGTTGATTCTCTACATGGCATCGTGTAAGGGGAACTCTTTCTTCACAAGTGTCCTAGCCGCAAAAGCAAGCTTTAGGAAAAGCTTTTGATCTCAAATTTGGGTACAGGAGATTGTCAAAAAGAATTCCTTACAAGACTGGCACAGAGATTCATGATGATGAACATCCTTGACTAACATGCAACCAAGACCGCGTCAACAGGTTTATCTACAAACGCTCCAAAACCCTAAAAATTATGATTTTTTTAAACTAGGATGCTAAGATTTAGCCTTACAGAATGAAAGGGAAATATGAACGACACTTAGGAAAAGAGGCATCAAGCTAAATGTCATTCACCAAATAGGAGATTATGACAGTGATACACAAGCCCAAACACCAGGAGCAACATAAGACATCCCAACCCTTTCCAAGGATTTGAACTAGGGGTGTGAAAACAATGCGATAATGAACCGAGATAGCCGGTCTGACCTATTTGAGTCTTAGCCTAGCTTGAGAACAATTATCTCATCAGCCTAGGACAGTTGCAAACACCATACGAAAATGCTCTTTGCAAGAGTCCTAGTTCATCTTCATAAGAGTTCATTCTCTCAAATCAAGGCTAAGAGAACCTGCTTCCTGCAGGCAAGTCAGTAAATAGTCGGGGTTTAGTTTTATCATTTTCTCAGTAGTAACATTGAGGGATATAAATGTCAAAGCACAAATGATTATTGTGTTTTATTCTCTAAAAATATTGGAGAAGTTTGATAGTGAGGCAGCCTTGTCACAAGTCACAACCAGTTGGAATTTATATTCCAAATCTACTCTCTTTTGATTGCTGCACTGTTGTATGGCAGCATGTGTGTTGTTCTCGTTTCTAGGTTAAGACATTTTATTCAGTTTCCACATAGACCCCGGTGTAAGGACATATTATACAACATTGTATCTGAATTATTTAAAATTTTCTGTTATCAGAACTTACAAGAGAAATTAAACCTTTATATTCACAAGTGTCAACTGAATATTATGCCTTTTGTGGGGGGAAGACATAGTAACTTGGCTAAGTTATTGAGGAAATTTTTGTTCGGATTACATATCCTCCACTACTCTACGTTCATTATTCATTTATTACAGGAAAATACCAAAAATAAAGTCCTAGTTCATCGGCCTTTTCTTTTCGAAGACGTCCTTGCTAGCCTGCTTTACTTCTAAGCAAAGCTACAAATTTCAACTCAACAATTTTAACCAAAAGGCCAGGACATACCCACTGCTACTTACATATACCACTCTTGACCAAACAGAGTGAGCTGCCTAGCAGCACAGAAACAAGTGAGGCCCAGACTCTCTGCCTCGGAACAAATAAATGTTAACGAGAAAAGCCAGACTAATAGCAACAGTAGGCCAAGGTTGCTAAAGTTTATATTTGTATCAACTCAAACAAGGCTTGAACGTAAATACCACAGAAAAGAACAGGCTGAATGGCTGAGCCAGGTTTTCTATATGGAATAGCTCAAATTTTTTGTATAATAATTCGTGGAATAGATTATTTAAGATCACATCTCAAAATTTCGAAACTACAGGGTCGAGTATTGATGTCTATACATTGACATTGAAATATATTAATTATTCTATGGCAAAGTCTCATATGAGACGGTCTCATGATAATTCATTGTGAGACGGATTTAGTTGTTTAAAAAGTTAACCGTTTAACATTCATTCTAACCATTATATAGTTTTTAGTGATCTTGTTAGTTTACGATTTGACCACTTAAGTTGTGATTTAAAAGGGTCACAAAATATAAAATATATGTATAATGTATGAAATAACCCATTTACTCATATTATATGGGCCATTTAATCTTACATTAAATTAAACAATCACTACAAGAAGTATAATGGTTACTAAAAATGTAAAAGAGATCACTATTTATATAAGGAAAGATGATCTCACAATAAGTTAGTGTGAGACTGTCTCACACAAGACTTACTCTTATTCTATCTATCTTTGCGAACAAAGATAAATGTACTTAGTAATTACAACAACTTGAACCTACATTAAACATCAGGATATCATTTTATTAGAAAAAGATCATAGTCATCCTGTAACCAGTATTTGTGGAGACAACTATGGTTGTTCTGGTGGAATGAATCCAAAAGAAGAATGAATTATACGGAGATAAAGGAAATGGGAGTAGGTTTTTCAAGAGAGATAATTTGGTGTGAAGTTGAAAGGTGAAAATCGAAAGGAATGAAGAATAGAAAACGGAAGGAAAAACTTTTTTTTGAAAAATATATATCGTACTGGAAATCTTTGAACTCCCGACCTCCCATGTGCCCTCTTCAAAGACCAAGTTATTCCACTTCTGTATATACAACATGTTAAAAATTCATGTAAACATTTTCTACTATCTTCACTCTTTATTTTAAGGAAATTTCCACATTGTGGCCCTTTGTTTTCGCGAGTTCCAGTTTGTACCCGAACTCCCAGATTACACCAACTTGCACCTATGAGTTAACAAACTAAGTGACTAACATCTTTCTCAACCATGAACCTAAGTGATGTTAAAAATGCCATTGTATTTGATATGGCACCTACCTCTCACCCCTATATGCCATTTGCCACAAGTACACAACTACCCTTCTCACCAATCCCCTTACCACAAGTGCCCCTCTTCTGAGCCTCCCTTCCATTCTCTCTAACTGTCAATTCCCAACCTCAATCACCACCCTAGGCCCCCACCATTGCTCAATTCCTATAACCCCTTCTCCTTGCGAGTCCCCGGCATTGCTCCCCTTTTAGCGCCCTCCAGAGATCACCTCATATGCATGACCCCAACATTTTCCAGTTCCTCACCTTCTGTCAGAAGTCTATTTCCTCAACTCCAATTCCACCACTTACCTGCACTGTGTCCCACCTCTATAAGCAACCAGTCAAAACCACTAAACTATGGCCCAATCCAAAACAAATCAAATCGGAGGAAAGAAAAAACTTTTTTTCACGAGGGAGGAGAAAGATTGGTCGTGAAGAGGGAAGCAGGAGGTTATTTAGTGATGGAGAGGGGGATATGTTGTGGCGATAAAACTGGAAGCTAGGGAGGAGCAACGGCGACAAAAAAACAGAATCATAAAATGTGTGTGAAGGAGGTTAATATTTAACTCAAAATTCAACAGATATTGATTACGTGGTTAAGATCAATTAAATTTTCAGCTTAGAGGTACAAGTTGGACTAGAGCATGAATTCTGGGTGCAACTTAGAATCAGCCAAAACTCGATGTTGAATCACGTTGAATGTTCTCTATTTTTTTATTTTTCTTTGTAAGAATTTAGCTTGATTTTATTGAAAATCAAAAAGTGGGAAAAAGAACCACCCCAATCTTACAAAAAAGAAGTAGACCACTACGAGTCTAATTGCAGAGGGCTTCTACTGCTTCATCATAGTTACAATTTCTAGTCGGCGCAAAAATACGAACACTAGTGGTATGCTTGATAAAGCGAAAAATTTGATCTACTCTGCGCCCTTTGTCTTCGAAGATTCTCAAGTTCCTCTCGGACCAAATGGAATACACAGTAGTAGTGAGACAGCACATCACCCACTTCTTCCTCCAATGCTTCGCTCTAGTATGATTAGAATGCCAAAGGGCTTCATCTCTTAGGTTGTAAGGTGCCCGAGTTAACCCATTCCAAATCAGTATATTTGCATAATTGACTTAGAGAAATCGCAATCAAAGAACAAATGCCTCAAGCTTTCGGCATATCCTTTTTGCAAAGAGGGCATCTGTTGACCAGACAAAAGCCGCTCTTGGCCCATTTTCTGCGTCTGTCATGACTTCTAAAACATTCATAAGCCTTAGAAACAGAGAGTTTGCTGTCTTTAGTCCACCTTACGAGCATATTCTTTGCATCATCCATGGAACCAGCTTTCATTACCAACTCATCCCTTACCTTCAAGAGGTATTTCCAAGCCCAGGAGTCCCTTTGCTTGGCTTGAGCAGTCCAAATATTAACACTGGTATAGCATTTAATCCACTTTGACCATACATCAGTGGGTCTGATATGAAGCTTCCAAATCCACCTCAAGAGCACAGCTTTATCCCAACACAGAATTTCTCTGATTGGAACCCTCCTTCCGTCCTTGGTTTACACACTTTAGACCATTTGAGAAAAACCATTTTCCTACTAGCATCTCCATAATTCCAAAGAAATTGTCTACAGATTTTTTCAACCTTTTCAATGATGTTTTGGGGAAGCATAAGGCAAGAGCACCAGAAATTTTTCGATGCCAAAAATCACTGTATTAATGAGCTGGATTTTACCTGAGTATGACAGTAGTTGCGAGGTCCAATGGTGGATTTTAGCCTTGATCTTGAGGACTTTAGACATCTCCTTTGTAAGCCTAGCAGAATTTAGTGTGATCCCTAGAAATTTGAAGGGAAAAGAGCCCTCCAGATACCCTGTATCAGCCATTATCACAGTCTTTACCTCAGCCCTCAGGTTTTACCCCGCCAAAATAGATGTTGGTTTTTGGGGGGTGCAGACCAGAGACCTTTGTTAATTGGTCGAGGGTATTATTCACTGCAAGACTGAAGGGTAATCCCCTCTCACAAAAACCATTAAGTCATCAGCAAAAGTAAGATGACTGAGATTCATCTTACCACATTTGGGATGAAAAGAAACCAGTGGTAAATCCTTAATTCTCCTGAGCATTCTTGATAAGTATTCCATGCAGAGAACAAAGAGAAGAGGGGAGAGGGCGTCTCCCTGCTTCAATCCTTTTTTCCCCAAAAGAACCCACAGTTACTGCCATTAATGTTAAGAGTGAAGCTTGTAGTAGTGATGCAGGTTTGAACCCAATTGCAGAACTTGTCAGGCAAACCATAAGCTTTTAGGAGATTAATCAGAGAATCCCAGCTCACAGAGTCGAACGCCTTTTTTATGTCAACTTTTATCAAGCATCGAGGGGAAATGTGCTGCGTGTTGTAACTCTTAACCAACTCCTGAATGAGCATGGAGTTGCCAAATATAAGTCTCCCCTTAGTGAAGGCAGCTTGCTCATCCCCAACAATGGCATCCATTACCTCACCCAATCTTGTTGATAAGAATTTTACTGATGGTCTTGTAGAGTGTGTTACAACAGGAGATAGGCCTGTAATCAGTGATGGAATGTGGAGTGCTCACCTTGGGGATTAAGGCTATGAGAGTAGAATTTACTTTTTTAAGTAACTTGCCAGTATTGGAAAAATTCTTGATTGCAGCAATAAATTCCCCCTTGATAACATGCCAGGAGGATTTCCAGATGAAAATCCATCTGGGCCAGGGCTCTTAAACTCTCCAATGGAGAATAGAGCTTGCTTGATCTCACATTTTGACACAGATCTCATGAGATAAACAGCTTGATTTTCGTTTAGAATATTACCATCAGTAGCCACTTTTTTTATCACGATCAGTCACTCTCTTTCTTACCAAGGAGAATTGTATAATAGTCGACAAACGCAGCTGCAATGTCATCAGGTTTCCCATATAGAGTACCTTGAAGGTTTTGAACTTTTCGAATTGCATTCATGGACCTTCTTTCTGCAACCTTGGCATAGAAATAAGCAGAGTTTCCATCAGTCATTTTGATATCATTTGCTTTTGCCCTTTGAAGCGACATACTGAGGTAAGCTTTTTGTATTTTATAGTATTTGTCCTTGCATACAGTTTCCTGTTGCAAGAGACTGTGGTCTCAACTCTCAAGGGCTGTTTTGAATCTGTCTCTGGATATGCATTAAAGCATTCCTTGCTTCCTCAGCCAGTTTTGCTAGGTCAGAATAGTGGTCCTTGTTCAGATCCTTGAGCTTAGACTTAAATATTTTGAGATGTTGAAACATTCTAAACATTTTGCAGCCATCTATTGCAACTTCCCAGACCTTCTCAACCATAGAATTAAAATTCGGATCCATAACCCAGCAATTGAGGAACTTGAAGGCTTTTGGTTTCCTGTTGCCATCTAGGTTAAGCCTAACAACTATAGCAGAGTGATCAGAAAGACCTGCACGCAGGAATACTGCAGCACCATTGGGGAATGTATTAAACCATGCACTATTACCCATAGCTATATCGAGTTTCATCCACTTTTTATCTGGACCACTCTGGTTATTTGTTCGGGTAAAGAAACAGCCATCAGCACTAATGTCAGCGAGCCCAGCAAAATTAAAGCAATCCTGCATAGCATGAATGTCTTGCCAAACAGGTTCACAGGAGCCAATTCTCTCATTAACATCAAGTACAAAATTAAAATCGCCGGTAACTACCCATGGTGCACTAATGTTTTGAGCAAAAATCTTTAGATTGGCCCAAAGTTTTCTCCTTAATTCCCCAGAATTAGGCCCATAAATGAAGGTGGTATACCCATCAAAACTGTTGTCCGAAAAACACACTCTGCAGTGGATAAATTCATCAGATTTCTCAATCACACTAACTTTAACATTACTTTTCTTCCAAAAAAACTCAAATTCTGCCATTCCTGTGCGAATCATAGTTATTAACATGATCCAAATTCTGAAATTTCCCTCTAATTATTCTAGTACCCTTTTGTGCCTTTATTCGAGTTTCGACTATACCTACCTTAATTTCCAAATAAAAACCACTACTTCCTTCTGCTTGAGGCTCTCATTGAGACCTCTAATGTTCCAACATCCAATCATGGTGATAGAGTGGGGAGGGGGGGGGGGGTTACCAATAATACCCATAACCAGCACACTTCCAAGTCCTTTATTAATATCAAAATCAACATCATTTTCTTCATCGCCATCATCATCGGACAAAGCAGCATACCTGTGAGGAGTGATGACTGTTTGCTCCTGAATCCGTGGCCTATAAGCTCGTACAGGGGTTTTGGTAATGTTCTCTTGAAACTTTGTTGGCTCTGTATCAGCAACCTCAGCAGCCTTCTTTGGAATGTAAACAGGATTAGAAGCCTGCTTAGCAGCCTTTTTAACTAGCTTACATTGATGCTTCTCATGCCCAAGTTTTTTACAGTGGCTGCAATGATATGGACCCCACTTGTAATCAACTCTTGGAATGAATTTACCACTGTATGGTGTGTTTAGAATCAAGTTATCAGGGAGGTTCTTAGACACATCCACCTCGATGAGCACTCTAGCAAAAGAAAGCTTTTCTTAGTATGTTGTCACAAGATCAGTATAGATAGGCTTACCAATCTTGATTGCTATTTTGCTCAAAGCCTTGCTTGACCAGGATTGGGGATCAAGGTCAGGGAAAAGCACCCAGACAGGTAAGTTAGAAAGCTTATCTAGTTCCTGACTAAATCTAGGGGCCCATTGCTTAAGAATAAGCATTTTACCTCCTAGGTTCCATCGCCCTCCTCTTAGAACTGCATTCATATCTTCCTCTTTAGTAAACGTAAAGTAGAACCACCCTTTACGGATACAGATTACTTCAGGCTTAGAGGCATGATTCGAATTAGCATTCACAAAATCCTTAACCGTAGGCTTAGCACCAAGAACATTGCCTACAAGTGAATATTTTCAGTAGAGTATTTCATCAGCAATGTCTTCCTCATCAATAATTACCTCATCATTATATTTAGTCCCCGGAATATACTGTAAATCCATGCCCTGAGTATTTTTTACCACTGTATGTTTCCAATTGCTCACTGGCCTAGCAGAAACATTCCCATTTCTAGCACCCCTAATTTCATCATTCGAGTTATTATTTCCACCAATTATATCACCATAGCATTATATCACAGTGGAATGTTCTTTATTCTTATCTTAGGGTAGCTATAGCCATCCGTAGCTAGAGAGTGTCTCCAACACTATGGCTGATCGCCTAATCCTATTCCTCAATGCCTCACAAGTAAACAGTGTCTCAAGAGCAGTCAAGGCAGCAATCTCAAACGCCTCAAAGATTACACAAATGTGACTCCAGAAAGTTATTCTCCAAAAGGGGAGCAGCAATCTTTGTATTGAGATATGTAGAAACAAGGAAGTTATAGGAAAATTATAGAGAACGGGTTACCTTTCCATACATCTTCGCTCAGTTTCTCACTCAAACCCCTGTACCTTATACGAGATCAAAGGTTGCAAAAATCTAGTAACAATGTTTACTGAATTTTAAAGATGAGATTTATTATTGGGGCTTTCTTAAAGAGGAGAATAAATTGTTGTCTGCTCGTGTAATTTGATGTTCTAGCTATAGAAGATGTCATAATCTACCACACTACTCTAGGCTCTAGCTACCAGTTCTTGGGCTCTTCAGATGGTTGAAAGTTGATGGATAGGTCTAAGGGGTCGTTTGGTTCATAAATCGGGTTGTCATTGGAATTAAGAATCTGGTTGGATGGAATTGGGTTGGAACTTGAATCCACATACGCTGTGTTCGGTTGTTTTTTACTACAGCTAAATTTAGCTAAAATAAAAATAGTCACCCACTAAAGCAAAGTCTTCTTGGCATGAAACTTATTGACATATATCCTCATTTCATCATTAAAACAGATGGCCTAGTGTAGTATATCAAATATTGTTTTTGCAGGTAGTATTTGAAATAGCATTCCAATATACCACAACATAAAAACATATGTAGCTGCAAATGAAGAGATTTCTCTAGATAATACTATCAGCTTTATCCAACAATGGCGCAAAGCCTCACCAAAACTGTAGGGAAAAAAAGAGTAGCATATCTAAATAAATAAAAAATTTGTTGCTTTTAGAATTCAATCAAAAAATGTCAAAAAGAAAAATCAGATCACATCAATTTGTTAAAGTGCAGAGAGATGTAAACAAACACATGTTTACTGATGAACAAAAAGGTGGGTTTCTAAGAGTCAGGAAGGGGTTGACAGGATTCGGACCCGATTCCTGGGGTATCAAGTAGCACGCATTTGGCTGGGTTCATGCAACTAAAAAATGCAACCAAACAAGTGGAATGGGGACCATTAAATCAAACCCATTCCCTGAAACCTTAACCATCCCAACGAAACGCCCCCTAATGGCTTGTTTTCCGGAACAGAGTTTATAAATCCTACAAAGTCAATTCTAGCCTATCTGTAAGCAAGGAGATATTACACTACACTCAAATTAGAAGAACGAAAGAAAAGAAAAAAAAAAAAGGCATAATTGCAGAAGTATAAAGGAAAGTCCAATATATACCTCGGTCGGCTATCCATGAGGGCCTGGGAGCCAAAGCAATCTAAATCACAAGGACCAGCTCCTAGAATCAGCAGTAGGTGCTTGAAATGGTTAGATAGGTGAACCCTAAGAGAGGAGATGATCCAGCACAAAGCCTTTTATTCTGTAATTAAGATAATCAAACAGTTAAAAATTCTTTCAAAAGTTAAAAAGGATATAAATTTGTTGAGTGGAAACAACATAAGGTCAGCTCTGGAGGGGTTAAACATTTTCATCATATGCTGACTTAAGATGCATATGAAGCGCAGAATGGTTTTGCATTCTTTCGATGGGACCATCGCATGCATCTGTCGCAAAAATAGAATGCTTCACGATCTTTAAGAGTGAAATTGAATTACATTTAGGGCATACTTGGATTGGGAGTAATCAGTAAGGGGGTAATAGGGACTAAAACAAGGAAAAAATGATAGAAATGGTGGTGGTAGATGGAGGAAATAAGGGGTGGAGGAGGAACTAAAACTCCCATATGGGGGTAGTGCATTACTCATCTCCCCCCAAGGGTAATGCATTAGTCCCATAAAGGGGGTAATGCATTAGTCCCATAAAGGGGGTAATGAATCCTCCTCCACCCCTCATTTCCACCGCCACATTTTCTCTCATTTTCCCCTTGTTTTAGCCCCTATTACCCCCTTCATGATTACTGTCAATCCAAGCATGCCCTAAGGAGGCAAAACAGATGTCGAGACTATTACGCCTATGGAATAAGATTAATCAGCATAAGTAGAAGCTAGTAAAAAAAAAAATTAAAAAGAAAAGATCACTGCCATCAGAAGAATTGGAATTGAACCAATCAGTCTCAGATACCTAACAACAAAAGTAATACATACATATACATAGAAATTAAAGCAATTGCCAGTTTAGTAATTTCGAAAGTGAAGAATAAAATTATGCAACTTACCTCCTTCTTTTGCTCAGCACGCGTACTCAGCAGAGTTTATAAATTTGGAATGGATGATTTTCCTTGATATCCTTTATTTGTTCCCAAAGACAATTGAGGATTTGCTTGTTGCAAATTCTGAGATATAAAACATAATTTTACTCTTCTCACGGAACAGGTAACAACGAGCATCTCCCAGTGGATGGCATTGATTCAAGACTTCTTAACATGAGACAGATTCTGCTAGCAGAATGTCATTTGCATATTTGATGCCAGGGAAGTGAATACTACGTATTTCCCTGGGAAGTTGAAAGATCTTCTCCATTTTACGGAAACAAGCATATTTTTGAGCCAATGCATGATAATCTCTGAGTTCAGTGTCCTCGTGGGCATCAATCATCTGATCAAGGAGTTTAAATGCTTTCTCGACGTCTCCTTCCTTGCACAGACCATTAATTACGATGGAATATGTCACAACTGAAGGCACAATTCCATCTTTTACCATTCTATCCATTAGATTGATGGCTTCACTTGCATTGCCAATGTTACAGTACCCAGCGATTAAGATGTTGTAAGTAACAAGATTAGGAACTAAGCCCTTTACTAGAATTTTACGGAAAAGCCTTTCTGCCCTGTCCAGATGCTTGAACTTACAGAGTCCATTAAGAAGGGCATTGTAGATGGCAATATTTGGTACTAAACCCTTTGTCAGCATGTCATCTCGTAAGTTAAAAGCTGCATTTATATCACCGGTAACAGAATATCCATGAATCAGAGAGCCATACGTAAATTTATCAGGAACAAAGCCTCTACTCAGTAGAGCTGAAAACATAGACATTGCTTCGTCGGCCTTCCCGGATCTGCAGAGCCCTGAAATAGTTAAATTAGAGATGATGTTGTTTGAGGCTAAACCCTTTACACTTGACTTCATGGAACTTAGAACTGTGGCCGAATCTAGGTCTCTGCTATAATCTGCTGACTGAAACTTCTCAAGAGCTTGATTTGTCGAAGCTATAATGTCAACCATTTTTCGTAACCATATACTTGCTTCATCCATTTTACCAAGCCTGTAAAGGCCATTCACCACTGTGCAGTATATAATCATGTTTGGTTTAAGCCCCTTTTCCAACATTTCCTCATACACACTTAGTGCCTTGTCCAACTTTAATTCTTTGCACCAGCCAGCAATCAGGGAACCGTAAGTCACAATATTTGGTATCAAGCCCCTTTCATGAACCTCCATAATAAGAGCTGGCACCTGAGATGATTTTCCACAGTTGAACAGCCCCTTTATAAGAGTATTGTATAGTTCAATGGATGAGGAAATTGCTTTGTTTTCCATTGTATCCTTGACTTTAAAAGCTTCTTCAACATTTCCAGCTCTGCAGTAGCCATGACTAAGTATTCTATAAGTTACGCCATCAGGTGAACACCCTAATTCTATCATCTTATGAAATATCCTCTCAGCTTCAGCCATGTTTCCAATCTTACCAATGCCACTTAACATTGTATTAAAAGCAATATTACTTTTGGCCAACCCCTTGGCTAGAATTTCCTTCCATAACTTATAAGCCTCATCCAACTGACCCATTTTAAAGAACCCATCAAGCAAAGTACAATAGCTAACCTCATTTGGTCTCACTCCACTATCCAGCATCAGTTGCCAAACACGCACAGCGTCATCCAGTGCACCTCCACGACATAGACCTCGAAGAAGAGTGTTATACGTTACAACAGTAGGTTCAACCTGTTCACGCACCATCCTGTCACAAAGAATAAAGGCCTCAGTAATACGGCCTTCTCTACAGTACCCATCAACCAAAGTACTAAAACTATAACAATCAGGCTTCAATCCCCAATTCAACATTCGTGATATGAGTGACTCCGCGCAGTTGATTGGACCGTTCTTGCAATAACCATTAATTAAAGAGTTACAAATGACAAGATTCAATTTCAAGCCAGAACTCAGCATATCATCTTGAATTCTAGCAGCATCCTCCATTTTTCCAATCTTACAAAACCCATCTATTAAAACTCCATAAGGATGAGCATCCATCAGCATCTCCTCTTTCATTTCACATAACACATTCTCTGCTTCGCTCATATTGCCTTGTTTACAGTAACCCTTCATCAGAATCGTATAAGTGACTGCATTTTTTGCCACTCCTTTATTACCCATCAAAGTCAAAATCGATTTTGCTCCACTCATATCTCTCTGCATAACATACCCATTCATCAAACTATGATATGTCACAATATTTGGCTCCAAACCCAAATCTTCCATTTCTTTGATAAATCCAACCGCCTTCCCAATTCTACCACTCTTACAATACGCATTTACCACAATACTACACATAAACACGTCTGGGCCGATTCCCATCTGAATCACCTGATCATAAACATGCACAGCCATACCATACTCCCCTTTCTTAACTAAACAACTCAGCAAACTATTACAAGACCGCAAACTCGGCCGTGCTCCACACTTCCCCATATGATCAAACACATACAAGGCATCCTCTACAATCCCCTTTTCAGTGTACACCTTCAAAATCATATCAAACACAGTAGGAGAAAACTTAAATTCTCTATAAACCCAGACCAATTCATCTAAAACAACATATATTCGACAATCGTTTCGTACACAAAGATCAACAAGTTGGTTCAAATAAGCTCTAGCTTCATCATACATTTTAACCCTAGACAAAATGTGGACTATTCTACAGTAAGACTTAAACCCAGGTCTATACTTGTGCTGTTTCAGGGCTAACCTGAAGAACCCAAGGCAAGCCTCAGGGTTTAACCGGAGGGTATGGAGGACGTCCAATACGACGTCGTCTGTAAACTGAAACCGAAGGCGTAAAACGGAGTCGAAACGCCGCAGAGAGAGAAGGCGGCATAGCTGAGAGAGTAACTCAGGTGGGGTGAGGTGGGTCTCATCCCTGGGAGACCAATGCGCAAACCGACTCCGGAAATAACGAGGAGAGAGAATTAAGTGGCGAAATGAGTACCTGAGCATTGCGGGATTACTGGGTTTTCGACATACAAAGAGCTGCTGCCGCTGCCATTGTTAGTTTTTGGCTCTCTCGCTCTGATTTTTGTTTTGAAAAAAAAAAGAAAAAAAAGAGGGGTTTGGTTTGGGGATGAGTTACAGACTTAGGCCTCGTTTGGTTCAAGTATTGGGTTGGGTTTGGAATCATGAATCGAGTTTTTGTGATATCGGGTTGGAACCTCATTCCTGATTCCTTGTGTTTGGTTGCGTTTTTACTTCTACTCCGTAAATGTTAGTTTATATTTTGCTTATAAGCGAAGGATAAACAAATTGTTAGTATGCTATAAAATGAAGATCAGAAGACGACGGCTAAGAATTAAAAAAAAACAATACTACCAGGAGTTGACAAGTAGCAAAGCATAGTCATTGCCACGTTAATATGTGCAGAGCATTCACCAACAATAAAACAATATAAGTGCAATGTTATGGAGTGTTTTCAATTTCGTACTTCAAACCCAAATTAGGGGAAAACAAAACCAAATCTCCAGAATTCAACTGTTCAAGCCGGTAAAAAAATTTGTGCCTTTATCCTCTGTAATTGGTCACAATTCATTTCATCATCTAACTGATCATCTAATACCCAGCAGAAAGCCCGAGTTGCTTGTGTAGTTGACCTCTGGAACTGAAGAAGCATCGATCGGCGTATTAGCAGGGGTTGAAATAAATAAAACATAAGAGAAGAGAAGAAAAGATCAAGATCAAACTCTTAGTCGCTGGGTTTGTTGAGTCAGGAGTGGGGAGGGGAGATTCTGAAACCGATTCCTTCGGTTTCATTTGGCACGGAGTTTACCGGGTTTAAGCAATGAAAAAATGCAAACAAACACATACAATGGGTTTCATCCAATCTAACCCCATTCCTGAACCCACTTTTACGTGAACCAAACGGCGCCTTACAGTTACAGACTTCCAGCTTTGATGTTGTGAACTTGGGTGTTTTCTTTGGTGTCCCCGCATGATACCGATGGGAGACTATCGGGTAATCGACCGATGATCAAACATATCACCCTCCGTTCGCCTATAGTTAGTGTAGGTCACTCGGTATGCACGTTGAGTAAGGTGTACCCATTAATCGGTTAATCAAAAACTCAAAATATTTGGATGACTGGTTAGATAAAAGTTCAATCTAACCTTACATGCAATTGCTTTGGGACTTTGATTAGTCGATTAGTGGATACGTCCTCCTCAAAATGCGTGTCAAGTGGCCCTGCGCAATTTATAGGCGAACGGAGGGTCGTTGTGTTCAATTACTTTGAGTGCTAAATAATGCCTTCATTCCTATTCAATTGTGTAATGACCTCTCCCTTTCAAAAAAAAAAATTGCCTCATGACCTCAAAACAAAAAAAAAAAAGATATTCAAGTGTCTCATGATGTATGCTTTTTTCACAAATCCTTAGTATTAATATTAATATTTAAGTTAATCACCAAGCTCACCATAATGGTAGGATCTGGTTGATTTGGAACTCAAAAGTAGGTAAGCTAGAGATTTCACGGGTTACTAACCAGCTTATGGAGTGTACGATCTTGCATTATAGCTCAAATAAGGAAATGCTAGTGTCAATGATCTATGCTGGCAATGATGCAAAAGAAAGGAGAATACTATAGATGATCTATGCAAATGATCTCTATCAACTCCTCCTTGGGTTGCCATGGGAGATTATCATGTAGTTAGAGATAACTCTGAGAGAGAGGCATCAAATCCCACATCTTAAGATGATATGCATGAAATTAACAATTGCCTTACAAATTGTACCTTTGTTGATATGAGAAGTAATGGTTTTGGATTAACTTGTATGAATAATCAGGATGAACCACATACTCATATAGGATTTGGCTAAATTGGATAGAGTTCTAGCTAACTAGGTCTGGATTAACCAATGTCCAAACTCTGTTGCAGAGTTCCTACCTCAGGGAGTATCCGATCATATCATTCACCCATTCTAGTTAAAGTCCTAGATGCTCCTACCATTAAGAAAGCATTCAGATACATAAGTTGCTGAAGTGAGCACAAGGGCAAGCTAAGTTAGATAATCTACAAGAGAAACTGACCAAAGACTTTAGAAACACAAGTCTGCAGAGCGATACTGTGGGAGATAAAAGAGAAACATTGTTCTCAATAATGCGAAATTAGTATGCTAAATCTCTCACATTCAATTAGTTGATAGTAATACAAAATACTTCTATACAAAGATTGCTGAGAGGAAATATCAAAATATTATTGCAATCATCAAGGGTGGGAATGGGGTGACTTAGTCTGACCTAAAGACATTCCCAAAGCTTTCATCTCATTCTTAAAGGCTTATCAGGGATTAAAACTTCTATGGAAAAGTTGGATATATTTTTTTTTAGTAAATAGAATTGCCTCTCAGATGATCTTGAGGACAAGCTCATTAAAGAAGTTACAGCACAGGAGATAAAGATTGCTCTTTTTTATATAAGTCCCAACAAGATCAGAGCCTGTGCCAGGATGGGTTTAGTGAAACTCTTTTTTCAAGGAGCCTGGAACACTGCACTGTGGGAAAGGACATCGTCATCACTGCTGTAATGTTCTCCACAAAATGCACATGCCAAAGAAAGTGAATGCAACTATGGTAACCTTGGTCACAAAAACATAGAATGCAGTTGTTGCCACTAATTATAGGCCCATAGCTTGCTGTTCAACACGTTAAAATGTGATTAGTAAACTTCTAGCAAACAGGTTTAAGGGCAGACTTCATGAACTTATATGAAAGGAACAAGCTGTTTTTGTTGTAAGGAGGAATATTTTTGATAATGTCATCCTATCTCAGACTCTAGTGAAGGGATACACTCAGAATATAGTCTCTCCTAGATGTCTAATAAAGGTGGACATAAAGAAAGCCTTTGATATACTGAATTGGGATTTTATCAGGATTATGCTTACAACCATGAAATTCGAATCTAAGAAACTTTTGGTGTGACGGCACAAGTGAGGTCATATTGCGCCGGAAGGACCCGTGTTGGTTTGTGGGGTCAGTACACAGTCTAGCAATTTGTCGTAGGTGACTATTTTCGGTTCAGGTGATGAGTCAGGGTGTTACATACTCCCTCCGTTAGAGTGATTTTAACGGGGAAAAGTTTACCTGGTTGGAGGTGGGGAAGAGAGTAAAAAATATTGTGGAGAGTATGAAATCATACTCTCAGAGGGGTAAATTTTCAACAGCTGATGTTCATTGAATAGTGTCAATGGGGTTAATTGGTCATTTTACATCATATTTAAGGGTTAATTTCGTCCATTCAAGGCTCATATTATACCCTTACCAGTCACCAGCCTCTCATCACCTACCACCACCGGTCAAAACCCAAGTACTCACTAGAAACTGCCAAAAAAAAAAAAAAAAAAAAAAAAAAAAAAAAAAACCCTGTACCGACGGCTTCGCTGTCGAAATTAAACGACACCCTAGGTAGGGCGTCGTAAACCCCTAGATCCTAACGAATTAGAGGGAAAACAACCCTAAACTGGCCGAAAAAGGGTTTATGGTTCGACTTACCCGCGCCGCTAACGCGGCACTGGAAAGCGAGCCCTAAATCCTTTTCCGGTGCACTTCAACATGCAGCGTCGTCCCAATTTGATGTAGATTTATGGGCGATTCATGATGATTGATGGGCGATTTGGTCGAGGAGTGGGTTGATCTGGCGATATGGTCGAGCATGCGTTTATTTTTTATGATGATGGTGATCTGTTGATGATGATGATTCGTTGAAGTTGATGTTGATGATAAATTGGTGGACTGGTGGTGCACGTTGTCCCTGGGTAATATATTAAGGGAGGAGAGAGAGAGAGAGAGAGAGAGAGAGAGAGAGAGAGAGGGTGAAGTAATAAGAGGGGAACTGGGAACTTGCTATAGTGGGTTTTTTAGGTAAATCATCTTTGTCCTTTTATGCTATTGGGCATGTTCATTTGACAGCTGCCCTTGAAAATTCTCGCCTCTACTCTCAGCTACATACCCACAACCCAAAACATATGCCCAACCCAATTTATAAACCAACCCGATAAATTTCAGCCCAAGATAGGTATAAATTGTTTCCTAACCTGTTTTCTCTCTCCTCTCTCATTTTTTTTCTCTGTTAAACGCCTCACCCATTTTCTCTCTCTTCTTTTTCAAAGTGATTACCATTTTCGATCTCTTGCATTTCTCTCTCCTCCATTTTCCCAACTTTCGCACATCATCGTCCCTGCATTTTCGCATCTTCTTATCTATGTATAGTTATGTTCTTCTTAATTACAATTTTTTCTGTAGTTATTTTTGTTCATGTTGATTTTTATGTTTTCGAGTTGATGTGATTGTTGTATCCACTCTTTTGAGTTGATTAATTTGTGTTTTGATTGGTTTCGTGTTTAATTTGAGTATATTTTGTTGTTAATGTGAGTTTAATTGATCGTTACTAATATTAGGGTTTTTATTTGAGGCTTTTCAAATTTTTAGCTGTTGGATCTACTCTTTTTAGTTGATTATTTGATTAATCTGTCTTTTAATTGTATTTGTGTTTAATTTGAGTACATTTTGGGTGTTGATTTGAGTTTAATTGTATTTGTGTTTAATTTTAGGGTTTCGATTTCCAGTTATGTCTCCGGCTTCAAATCTTGATGATGATGATTTGCTATTAAATCAATTTGCGAAAAGAATTCTGTAAGTTTTGAGTATCCTGGCAAAAGTGACCCGTAACCTGAAACTGGACCCGAATTTTTTGACCCGTAACCCGAAATTCACCCAAACTTAATTACCTATAGTTGACCCAGACCCAATAACACGCGACCCGGACCCGATTATCACCCGAAGTCAACTAATCTTAAATTGACTTGAACTCGTAATAACGCGAAATGAATTGACCCGACCCGATCCTTACCCGAACCCGAACCCGAATTAGACCGTGCTAAATTGACCCGAATTAAATTTTCCTCAAACTATATATCTGACGTTCGATTTAGGGATATGAACATTTCACGCAAAAGAAATTCGAATCACATAAAGTGCACAAGACTCCATGAATAGATGCTATTTGGCATAATGAAAACAACAACACATTCATTAGCTTTTAAAAGTAACATATTCATAGTCGACATCCGTCGAAAGGCAGCAGAGTTATGATTGGTGCAAGGTCCAGGCCTCCATTGTTTCTAGCTCAAACAAGGAAAACGAAAATACTCAAAAGTTTAGAAGTATAGAGAGAGAAAAAAAAAAGATAAATTTTTCCAGTCTTGCCAAAGCAGCTAAACGTTTCAAGCTCTCTGTTGGCTTGTCGTGTGAGAACTCTAGTGATGTCGGTGCAAGAGATAGGAATGAATTAAGGCGTCTATTTGGATGAATTCCATTTGACCTCTGTCCCATTAATTTCTTCTTCCTCCGGAGATACTGAACAAAGAAACAACAATATTAGTGCTAGCAGAGTACTAGTTCGACAAAATTAATATTATTGAAAAAGTATACAAGTGCACTACAAGAAAAACACCGATTAGCGACCGCCAAAACGGTTGCAAATCGGTCGCAAATTTTTGTGGTCGCAAATTGGTCGCAAATTAGCGACCAAAACCACATCGGTTGCAATTTGGTTGCTAAATAGAGTCCAAATCTTCGGTTGTGATATTGCGTCCAATATTGCGACCAACTTTGATCAGTTGCTGATTAGTGTCCAATTATTGCGACTGCATTTTCGTCTCTAATTTGAAACTAACCTCTTATTGGTTGCTAAACTGCAACCACTCTTTGGTCTCTAATTTGAAACTAACCTCTTATTGGTTTGGTTGCTAATTTGCGACTATTTTGGTGGTCACTAACCAGAAACCAAGTCTATATTGGTTGCAGTTTGGTTGCAAAATTGCAACCGAAAAAGCCATTGGTCTCTAGTTAGCGACTACATTGTATTGACCGTAGCAATTCAATCGCAAACTTGCGATCATGTACTCAAGCACTGATTAGCATCAGCATTGCAAAATCGCTAGCAAATTTCAATTGCATCTCTTTTTCAATATAGCACTATTACCTTTAGGATGCCAACTTACAATATTGCGAACATAATGTCATTGCAACCAAATTATTCTCATATATAATAACACGAACCCTACACCATAATTGTATGTGGTGTTTACAAAAGATTTGGAGGCTAATAAGTCCTCCACAAAATATATGCATGAGAGCTTGATTCATATATCATAAGCTACTCTAAGGGTAAGGGTAAGCTATACTAGGGCTGCCAATGATCAACTATACCAATTAAAGGTGTTGACAACCTAGCACGTCAAGTTTCTAATTTTGAGTGCTGTACAAAAGCGCAATATATGCGGGTTAGATGTCATGGGATCGTGCTGCTAGTCTGCTACCTATTGCCCGAATCATCAAATCAAAATAAGCTAAATAAATACCTTGGCCGCTCCTAATGATTCACAAAAATATGCATGGTAGGCATTGAGGAAGATTCTTCAATCACTAAATTGGCTTGGCGCGCACTTACGCATCTGTTGAGACAACAAATCATGCGCATGGTGCATATCTGCAATTAACTTCTTCTGTTCAAGGAGTTGTTCTTTCATCGTCTTGTTTTTTTTTTCATTAGTCGTTGCTCTTGGTCAGCCAGCCGTTGCTCTTGTTCGACGCAACGTTGCTTTGTGGCTATAAGTTCTTCTTGAGTTGTTGTTAGTTGTTGTTGTAAGGTAAAGACAACAGTTGAGGATACTTGTGCAATTGTACTTCTTGATGCTCGAGAAGCCGTCTTGTAGTAAAGACTTACACCAATACCAACCCCATAAACAGTCCCTGACTTTGAAAAACCACCAGCAGCGTTCAAGAAAAGATCAGCCTCTGATAGTGGGATATTAGAACCCTATGATGGAGCAGCTGCCTTGGCTTTGTCATACTCTTTCTGTGCAAATTTATGAAATCTCCTATTTTAAAATCTGTTGAAGTTGGGAAAAAAATTAATGACATTCATTTTTATGTAATTATAGTAGCGTACCCATATTTTCTCTGCTCTTGGATCAGAAAAAGTCTTGTCCTTGGCTCTCTGATGTGTTTCTAAAAACACTTCAGCAGGTGTAGGTAGTCTCCCCTTAGCTTTCATCTAAGCATCAAACAAACTCATGAATATTCTGATTTCTAAAGAAAGAATAGAAAAAGACAAGAGTATTATTATTACCAAGCGCTTTGCAATGTCATCGATGAAACAAGAACCTTGACAATGTTTTGTGCAAGCTTTCAGCCCAAGCGTCCTGTGCTTACGAAATTGTTTTGACTTTGCTTTAAACTCCTTAGTGGATCTTACATCCTTCAACCCCCGTATGATATCAGCAGACATCCAGGTATTCAAACCTCCATTTTATTGATAAAACTTGTATATACACCTTCTCGTGTACTAAAATCTATAGGACTCATTTTTCGATCAACACCTTAAAAGAGTACTAAAAGCATTACCTTAGCACGTGCCTGAAAATCTCAAAATGGTAAAAGTCGAGACTTCGCAAAGTCTTAGCCAGTTCTCGCCAATGCTTTGTTATTCCATTTTTGGTTCACTTCTTCCAAGTATCCCTTATTTGCACAATGAATTAATTTTCTCAATTTGTCAGCTCATCACCTTTGACATCTTACTCGTGTTAGTTTTGGCAATTATTCCACAATAGATTCAACAACGCTTAATCTTTAATTAATTTATTTTTTTTCACTCTCGTCAATGTGAGGTTCCCTTTCCTGAATTTGTCATCGTCTGGCTACAACTTCTTGGGCCTCGCTCTTTATATAATTATCCCTTCTGGTCAAATGTGATACTACTCAATTAGACTATGCCCGTCTTGTTTCGTCCATATGATTGAGTATTTTTCACCGTATCCTTCACAAGCGGTCAACTATAGTTGCGACATCCTCCGTTGAGCAAAAACATTAATGACTTCTTTTCATTTCCTCTCATATAATGAACCTGTCATCTCATATATTCCAACTCTTTTTTTTTGTTTGTGCCTCAACAAATAACTCTGATGTCGCTGATGCAAGTCCGTTGTTTAGAATCTTATTTAAAATTCTTTTTTTTTTCTCCTTCCTATTTATGAATACAATGTGTCCAAAATTCCTGAAATAAAGGGTTATCTCGATCAACCTCAGAATCTCAAGTAAATCATTTGTCTCTCATATCCATCCTTAGGGTATAAATGTCACATTCTCCTATGACACCATAAACTTCAAATCCAAGATGCAATTAGAATCGACCCCGTCAATCACCAATTTTAGAATAACTAATTAGAATAAACTATACGTTCCTTACACTTCATATACGCATTAGCAAGGTTAATCAGTTAACCCAAATTTCTACTCTCACCTTATAAAGGCTTATAAAACAGGATTTCCAAGTAACCCAAACCCAATTATTAGCAAAATTGATCTTTCATAAACGAATCCTACCAAAAGTTTGTCAATATGTACTCGAGTGGCTCTTGACAAATTGTCTTGAAAAACCTCAATATATACCTTGTCACCACGATTTTTTTTATTTTTTTTTATTTTTGGCAAATGTTTTCATCTCCAATATACATATTACGAATTATCCACCAGCACTACTAGAAATTAGGTCTATTGCAACGCACTATTAGGGACGCTTATTCTAAAAAAGTGTTGGAGTACCCCTTTATGAACAAATCTAGAGCAAAACTAGAAGCGCTTTTATAAACGTTGCTTGATAGCGTCGCTACAGTACCACCTTAATTAGAACAACCACAATTTATACTGAATTTTTTTTTTCGTTCAAGAAACCTTGGTGCGCTTTTGGAAGCGTCGCCAGCTATTTCACTATTTTGGCGCAAAATGAAAAAAGTTGGCGCAATATTGTACGAAATTTGAGCGGGGCATCTGAAAATTAAACCAAAATTGAATAGAGAGAAACAAAAATAAAAAGCAAAAAAAAAAGAAATCAAAAAAAGAAAGAAAGAAAAGCCTCCACGTATTCTCATGAGGCTTTCACCAAACCATTTCCAATCTCTCTCAAAGTCTCACCTAACTATTTTCACTCCTCTCACCGTCAATTCACCATTTCCAGATCTTGCTCACACGCGACGGCTTCCCAGCTCCTCCTCCTTGTCATCGCCGACAGGCCAGACCGCCGCACATCTAACCACCGTCTCCTTTCTCGCTCTGAAACTTCATCGCGGTAAGAAATGGTAACTTTTTTTTCTTGATTTTAGAACTTGCTTACCTTATTGTTAGATCATATGGTATGTGGAATTTCTTGGTTTACTTCCTACGATATCACTTACAGTTAGGTTAATTGTTCCTTTGATTCGTATTTTTTAGCCAAATATTACATTAATTGAGGGAGTTGGGCATCTAATTCTCGCCAAAATCAGTGAAGTCGACGCCGCCGCTTCATTCCTCTGCAATATTCAATTGTATGTTCCAATTATTCAATTCCTTTTTTATTTTTCTGTTTTTTTTATTCCAGAATTTTGACAATAAATATTCTATTAATTGTTTAGATTTTGTATTGAGTGTGTTAGTTTAATGAGTGTGTATGTCGTTTGCTCCGTAACCCTAATTTCCCACCTTAGTTCCCATTAATTTACTGCGTAATGGAATAAAGTCGAAGACTTTGATGATTTATTTGTTGAAATTGATGAACTCCGATTAGGGAATTTCAAGATTTTGTTCAATTTGGGTTATAGGCCACGTCAGGATAGCTGCTTCAAGTTTCAGAAATTTTAGCTGGAACTGAGCTCTATAGTCAGTATGATAGCTTTGGTTTAAGTTGGATGATATTCCAACCTTGGTGCGCTTTTGTCTAATGATGTGATAAGGCTTTCTCGCTCTGTGTTGGTCAATCACAATTGATCATACTTCTATTCTGTCTCGCTTGTCTAGCAAGCCATGCCCCCCAATAATCTTCTGTGATAATTCCACTTCATGTCATTTTGTACCTTGTGTAGTGTCTAGAATCAGAAAACAATGAAATTGGCTTCAAATTACCTATGTCATGAAAAGAAGAAAGGATGCATCTTTATAAGAAAAATTTGGAGCATGTTCCCTGCCATATGATTCCAGAGAGGCTTTCACTAAAAATAAACTAGTGGGCTTTTTGTTTTTCAAGGGTCAAGTCTTTGTTTTTATAAATGTGGTCATTCTAATCTTGGTTTTCTGATTCTAGACATGAAAGCAAACATATATATAACCTTATTTCATGTGTGCATCCATGATTAGTAAAAAATGGATCTTTTTTAGAATTTTAATGTTATTCTTAGTACTTGACTTATGTGTATGTTTTTTTGTAATAAATTTAGTTAATCATGGATTTGGAATAATTAAAGAAAAGCTGTCTTCACCATTACATAGTCATCGAATTTATCATTTATGCAACTAGTAAAAATCCTTCTAGCGGGAAAATTTGTTGTCCTTGGGAGAATTGTGCCAACCAGAAGCTCTTGCATAACGATGACGTTCATATTCACTTGCTTAAGTTTGGGATGATTTTCATGAAACAACAAATGGCGAGGTACATGTATGGCTGGATATGCTTACATGTTAATGTTTGTATTCCTTCAACTTTATTAGCATTCCATGCATCTGACTAATCTTTATAACATATGCTCCAGATTGCAATGACGCCTAATTTGGAGTACTTGCCCAACATGTCATCTAAGCAACAGTAAACTGCAAATATTTGGTTAGTTACTCTAACTTGTGTAGACGATGATCATCAATTTTTCTGTTCTTTGCTCTTTTAATTTGTTGTGAAATGTTCAATGGTTTGAAACATGGTGTATGATTTAACGGAATGGTAATTTTGGAAGTGATGTGATCAGTTTGTTGTTGATCCTTCTAAAAAGACGGACTGTGGAGTGGAAAAGTACTTTTGACAAATTTAGTAGAACTTCACTAGTTAGTGTTAGCTGGCGGCGTAGTGTTATAGGTTGTTAATTCTTCATACATGTTTATAGTTTCTTTGAAGTTTAAAATAAAAACAGAACGTTTGACGTTTGTTGAGGTAAGTGTGTGTAGGCTGTAGATGGCTAGGTAGTCACTAAAGAAAACGTCTTTTTACAACACTTCGGAGCCTTCTGGATGTAGCTTTTTCTAGGTTTGGCTGAGTTGTAGTTTTTTTTATTAATATAGAGTAGCGATCAAGGGATTAGGGTGTATAGGTTTTGATATAGAGACTTGTATTATGTTCTGTCTGAAACTGGAAGCCTACTGATTTCCAAGTGCTTTGTTATTGATGACAACGTGTAACAGAATTCAGGTATAGATTATAACCTGTGAATCGTTTTTTTTTAATGATGATTGTTGATATTTTGTTTTTGGGGGATTGTTTAATTCTGTGTTTGTGCTAGAATCGTGAAAACTAGAAGGTGGTTGTTGGTTGATTTGATTTTTTGCACTATCGATTTAATTTTGTTTATGTCATATAATCTTAACATTACGTTACATGATTCATCGCACTGTTTTTTCTCTAGATGCCCAAATTATTGTATTATAAGCCAAGATCTTTTCATGGGTTGATTTGCGTGAGTATTGTTTGTGTGCAGATGGTAACCTTAGTATGATGCGTTTGCTTGTTCCAAAATTGGGTAGTTGAACTTATTACATCTGGATTTTATCATTTCCTACTATTTTTTTGGTTTGTTGAAGTGATTGTGTCCATGTGATAAATAACTGAATCTATAGTCCACAAATTGCACACTAATTCACAGTCTCTCTCCTATTAAGTTCATCTTTTGCTAGCGAATCTCCTAGAATGTTATAGAAGTTCATACATCTGCAAATTTGATGTTCAATTTTTCAATGGGTTCAGAATGCTCTTTCAAGCACAATTGACTAAACTGAAAACTCATAGACTGAGGCTACTTCAATTCATACTTGAGACAAAAAACTTAATAGGTTTCCGTAACTTGTATCCATTAATATCTATACCTAACATTCAGACTTCAGAGTAACTTACTATACATTTGCTGATACTATATCTTGCACTGGGTGTCCAAGTATTTTCTAGAGTACTTGAGACAAAAAACTTAATAGGTTTCCGTAAGTTGTATTTTCTTTGATACTACGTCTTTCGTGGATGTATAATACTCTTCTAACTAGCCTTTTTTGTTTTCTTTTTTCTGTGTATAGACGCTCATGGAATGATATCAAAGCTCAACAATGGAGGTTGCGGATAGCTATAGACTCGTATATATACCAAGTCCATGATAGATGTCGTATATTGGTTTCCTATGACACTATGTACATAGTTAGAGTGTGTCAAATTTTTGATCGACTCGTACTAGCGCTACGACTCTCTTTTGCTTTGTAATACTTTTTGACAACGTTATTACCAATAATCTATATTGAATTGAAAGACATTTGGCTCTATGTGCAAAAGATTGTCCATTGATCTATTAGTGATTTGGCTTTAGCATCCCAATGTAAGAGCACGGATGAGACAACTAGGATGCATTTATTTATTCTTGCGACGCTTAATGCCAGCGCTTTTAAAAGCATTGGAAACTTCGGCAACGCTAATAAAGCGTCTGAGTAGGTTATAAATTGCGTTGCTGCAAAATTAGTTTAGATTGTTGGGTATATGGGTACCAACGCTCATGTGCGTCCCTATAGACTAGAAGAAAGCGTCCCCGTCTTAGGAGCGCTTTTTAGAGTGCTATACCGACGCTTGTAAAAAGCACTCCAATAGGGTCTAGGGACGCCATCTAATGGGACGCTTTTGTTTGCGTCGGTAAAGGTCCTAAGAGCGCTAATAAGCGTCGCCATAGCCAATTATAAGCGTCGTTAGAAGCCTATCCCCTAGTAGTGCAATTTCGCCCCAATTTCAAACTTGGGTTATC
This sequence comes from Spergularia bocconei, assembly GCA_963457585.1. Taxonomy (NCBI): domain Eukaryota; kingdom Viridiplantae; phylum Streptophyta; class Magnoliopsida; order Caryophyllales; family Caryophyllaceae; genus Spergularia; species Spergularia bocconei. Next base: position 10,652,607 of record OY734947.1, on the reverse strand, counting down.
GCTAACCTTGATTGACGAAAACCATATTGGCGCATAGGTTTCCACTTGTACTACCTATAAATAGATCGAGCAACACCATAATCAAATCTTAGTATTAAGAACCATCAAATTTGCACTACTAGTAAGGGGTTTCAAGTTTCAACAACTAACTCATTGACCATAATCCAAATATCCTTAATCCACCATAAATCAGTAACAATCCCAAAAGTATTCTTCATCTCGTTACCAAAATGTATGGTGAAGAGTTTAAATCCGACTTCAATAATCTATCAAACTTCTCATATCTTTATTTCTTGACACCAAGTCAAGCGTAATCAAGTTTGGAATTTCAATACTCGAGAACCAAGCAACCCTTTTGTATATACTCAATTAATCAAGCGTCTTTAAAATTTCAATTTAAAACGACAACTCGTTCTGTCTCATAATTTTGAAAAGGACAATTTCACCACTTAGACCATGTCCAATAAATCCTCCATAAGTAGAAAGGAAGTCACCCAAACACTGTATTTCCAAACTTGGTATCATACAAAAGCTTTGCCTTTGGTCTTGTACGTCACGTTGTAACTTGCCCATGGGCCAAAGATAACCTAAGTTCTCAAGTCATTTTACTTATTTCCAAATCTTCATTTATATATGCTCAATGAATATGACAATAGCATGTCATACCATAGTCCTAATTGATATCTTACAACCCAAGCCATAACTCCTTTTTATTAATTTATATAGGGAGTAACGTTCACTACTTAACTTTGAACTGTTAGTTTCCTAACTTATAATCCTTTTATCTAACTCATATAATCAAAGAAGTTTTTTTTAGCCACCAAAGTGAAAGGGGTGGGATCTAAAAAACACCAAAGTCGTGATTGGTACTTATAAAACACCAAAGTTAATATACTTATTTTTGTAACACACTTAAACTAATTAAGGATTTATTAAACACCCAAACAAATTAAAAAACAAAAAAGAAATTATTTTACCTCTTATATTATTATTTTTTCTGGTTTAAAAAAAAAAAAAAAAATTAACCGAACTACCTAACGACTCTGCATCCCTCCTCTAGGGTTATAGTTGCTTTTGTTCATTATATTCCCCGATTCTCCGTCACCGATTTCTCTGCCAAGGCCACGGTACAATCTAAAACCTTCTTGTTCTACCATTATACTTTTGTATTTGTCATTATAATTGTCGTTAAAATGAACTTGTATCAATTTTGGAGACATGGGTAGTAGGGATTTTGAGAGGGACTTTATTAATCTCTGCTTGAATGATTCGTATGCTACTAGTGGCACTCAAGTGGCATCAGAAGGTTTGAATGTTCTAAATGTCCATCATGATAGTGCATATCTTGATATTGGAAACAATAGTCTAAGAAACGACATGTCAGGGGATTATGTAGATAAGACCAAAGTGCCAGGAACTAATATGTCAAAAGCAAGAATTAAAATGCAAGAATTGGTTGATGCATCAGATTCGGACGGAGTAAAATGGTAGAACAAGAAGGTTTTTAGATTGTACCGTGGCCTTGGTAGAGAAATCGATGACGGAGAATTGGGGAAAAAGATGAATAAGCAACTATAACCCTAATTTTTTTTATTTTTTTTAATTTTGAAAGCAGAAAAAAAATAATATAAAAGGTAAAATAACTTTTTTTTTTGTTTTTTAATTTGTTTGGGTGTTTAATAAATCCCCAATCAGTTTAAAGTGTGTTACAAAAATAAGTATATTAACTTTGGTGTTTTATAAGTACCAATTATGACTTTGGTGTTTTTTAAATCCCACCCCTTTCACTTTGGTGGCTAAAAAATACTTCTTTGCTCATAAATACCCCATGTGAAGTCAACGCTAACCAAAATGAGTAATTCCCCCATCCACAAAATCTACATTTATCTCATAATCCAAATCATCTAAATGACTATTTCAACGTGCTATCCAGCTCCACAATACGACAAGAAAATATCCGAATTTAGTCATATGTGCAGCGCCTAGTAAGTTAGCACACACCCTTATTCACGTTACCTAGAAAGAAATTTCATACATTTAGAAAAGGGTTGAAGGTGCTCCTTAATTACCTATTCGCTATCCAAGTTGGTATAACAACATTTATGTAGCCCATATAAGTCATGTACTCAATCCCAGTAATAACTATAATTAAACTGGTTTAAATTTGTATAATTGATCAATACTCCACACACCTTATATCTATAGTTCCACGCACCAACGTCCAAGCAATAGCAACTTTAACACGTCATAGCAAAAACAAAAGTCCTCCTCCTATAATCACGCATACATCCATTTTTTTTTTCCAAAATCAAACCAGCGAGAGTCCTGCATATTATTCTGCATCGCAAACTCAGAGCCGACCATAAAAGTGTTGTTTTTTTTTTTTACCTATATATAGGATTAGGGGTGTTCAGAAATAGACCCGGACCGGAAAAAGGACCGGACCGACCCGGACCCGGACCGGACCGGACCGACCCGGACCCATTCGGTCCGGTCCTCGGTCCTTCATTTCCCAGTATTCCGGGTCCGGTCCGGTCCGGTCTGAAACCCGTGGTCCGGTCCAAAACCCGAGGACCGGTCAAGCTATATTATTTAATTTTTTTTTTTTTGATAAGGCGTGAAAGTGTATTAAAAATTGAAAATAAAAACAAAAAACTAAATATTAAACAGACCCCCACATCTTATCGTTGCTCTCCTTACCTCTTCTCTCTCCTCTTCCCTTCCCCTTGCGCCACCACACCGCCATCACGCACCGACGACCACCATTGACGGCACCGACATCATCGCATGTCTCCTCCTACACCAGCGAGTCCTCGTCGCGCGTCAATGGCCTTTGTCCACCACCTCCCATCGCGCAACAAGGACTTCTCTCTCCATATTTCAGATCTGGCCGTCGTTGTTAATTGCCTTTTCCGGTGTTACTCTGTGTTGCAGGCTATTGTCCATTTGTCCTTAATCCTCACATTCCGTTGCCGAGAGGAGAGAGGGAAATCAGAAAAGGAATCAACATGTAGGTTTTTTTAAAATTTGATTTTCTTTTTTCTTTTTTCATATTTTTTTTTTTTGCTTTTCTGGTGGTCTTCTTTGGGCCATGTCATGTGGGTTGGGTGGGAGTGTGGGACACGTCATTCTGGACTAAGTATAACATTAAAAAAAGATTGAAAATAGTAGAGCGTACCAATGCGGTCCGGTCCGGGTTTAGACCGGACTTCTCGGTCCGGTCCGGGTCCGGTCCTTCTCAATTCGGTCCGGTCTCCGGGTTTCAGTTTCCGATATTTTCGGTCCTCGGTCCACACCGGATCGGTCCGGTCCGGTCCGGGTTTGGACCGATGAACACCCCTAATAGGATACCAACCATTGAAGTAAACAAAAGAACCAAATTCTTGACCACACAAAAGCAACACGACTCGTGCCAGGGACAAATATGGGTGAGAACGAGTCGTGCCTCACCACACACAATCGCCCAGGGCCAAAGTCGGCCACAACAAAACCCACAAACCAACCATAGAGCCATGAAACAAATAACAATTAATTCCAAACTATTAATTTATGAATCAATAAAAACTCGTAGGGGAATTGTCCCCTAGCTAATTAAAATAAAATAATAAAGTTTATAACTTAAACCAAACCAAAAGTAAAAGAAAACAATTCAATCCCTCCAACTCCAGTACTATGTCTCATAACCATGCATGTTCAAAGTGCTCTTGTTCAAAATTTAAACCTCGTTGGTTTTAAGAATTCGTCGATGTTAACATCCGATAAAAGTCTGATTCTTTATAACATAATCCTAATGTCCATTCGTTTAATATGGCCTCCATACACAACGCTCTCAACGTCTAAATTTATGGTAACACATGGATCTATAAGTGATATCTTCACATTTTGCCTATGCTTAGCCCTCTCGTAGACTTGCCAATACTAGTCCCTTCTTCGACTTTCTACTCTTCCATTAAGATAATTGTGGTCATCAACTTAGTGGGTATGTAGCAAAGTCAGATGGAGTAGTGTAGGTTGTTTCTATAGGGATATGCACATAGGTTTATTCAAGATATTTCCTTTCATGTTCTCCCACGTATAAAAGGTTGTAAGGTCACCAAAGATATTGAGACACTAAGGTGTCTCAAAAGTCGTAGGGTGTAAGCATTCCATTCATGGTAACCTAGTAATAGGCCAATAACATATCTCCTCTTCCCAAGCAAATTATTTTTGACTTTTGTGTTACAATACATCCATAATATCCCTATATTTATTCTCATACCATGCTTGAGAATTTAATTTCTCGTATACTTAAGTGATTTTCAAAAATTCTCTAGGTTTCTCCCAATTTAATCCTCATTCTTCTTTAACATTTCAATACCGGGATAAAAGATCAAAACTATATCACTGGAACTCATAAAGATCCATTAGTTCTCGAATCCATAAAAATCACCCAAATTTCATTTTCAACCAGATAACTTTATCTCCCCTCATTAATTACCTAAAGGATCACTCGTACTCATGGACGCACATTAAGTCCAAACGGTCCATCTTAGTATATCTTGTCCAGGTAGGGTAATATAGTGTGACACGATAATCTTTTTGTAGTACATGGTACACAATTAGTAGCTGGCAGCAGTAATGTCCTAAGCAAAGTTTCTATTATTGTGTGGTAGAGTAGTCTACTAGCAACACGTAGCACATAGCACAAAGCATGCAATATGAATGCACCCCAAGCCCCATTTTTGAAGACACAATTTTTTTTTTTGTTTAAAACAAAACTTTTGTAAACTTGACTCGATCAGAACCTATCGCTCTTATACCAATTGTAACAACCCTAAATTTTCGACCAAATTAAATAAATGAAAACCTAGGATTATTATGCCACAATTAACTAACCAAGTTAATTGCAAGGCTAAAACCAAAATAATAAATCCAAAATGTAAATAATAAATAGTACGACAGCGGAAGACTTAGTCAAAGTTTACAAATTCCAAATCCGAAATCCAAATGAAACTAATAAAGGTTTAATAATTGTCTAAATGAAATAGCCCCCATGAATGCAGACGTCCACAAGCTTTGGAGTACATTATTGTGAAATTTCAAATACTACTCAACAACTTTGTCAGTAATAATCAAGAGTTGTCTTTTCAAAGAGAAAACAATTAAATAATTTCATTATTCAAGTAGCAGATCAGAGCTTTATTATAAGTCTATATATACATGCATCATGATAAAGAACCATATTTCTCACTAAATTTCATTCGACTTATACAAATTCTTCATCAAAATCTCATCGCAAAATAACTCAAATATTTCAAACTCATCTTTAGATTCTAGTAATTCATCAAACTCTAATGAAAATTAGAGTGTTTATTGTTGGGTTTTCGATTTTGATGATAACAAATACTGTTGCATAATTAAGGTTAATAGTTTGATTGATGTGTTATTACTCTAACCTTAAACTTGTCGAGTTATTTGGTTCTTTATAAGAACAGGTTTCACCAACGATGGTGAGTTAAGTTTCAATTGAACAACTACAAGTGTGATGCAACTTACAAGAGACGTCAACAACATCGGGTTTAGTCGGTATAGATTTCTTCTATGAATCACGGTTGATGCCATGGAAAAGAACTTTGCCTTGAGATAGACAGAGCACGGAACAATGGAACAGACTCATAATCTCTGTTCCATACACTGTCCCTATGCATTCACATTTTGGTAATCTTTATATCTTATTTTGCAAGAAACCAATCTTTCATAAAAATTGTGAATTTGTCTTAAAAGGATTTTGGTAAAAATGATTATCTCAAATTTTTAACCTACTTTCGGGTATTACCTTTCAAAGAGATTTTCATACTGTTTTATAAGGTATTTTTCCCAAATACTTTTTTTTTTAAGTTGGAAACGTTATCTTTTGGAATATCATTTCTTAATTAGTATTCAGACCCAATCTTAGCTATAAGTAGAACTCATATCACGTTGTTTTATTGACGCTCCTTGAGATTAAAACGTTTTGAGCTTAACCAGTATTTCATCAAGGCAAGCATAGTTTCGAGTGCGTCATCTTGATTTGGGGCTTATTGTATCTCCCTGGCATTCGAGAAGCTATTCTTAAGAGTCGGGCTTATAGCTATTCTTTTGTAATCTTTATTTTCTTAAGAGTGTTCGGGTAAAGTCGCAACTTTCGTGGTGGATATTTGGGTACATGTTCTTGTGGTAAGAACGTCCCTGGTTCTTGTGCCAATAACGTGAACTGTTGCTTGTATTACTCTTTTGATAATACTGGATTATTGAAAATTAGGTTAAGGTGAATGTAGACCTTGAGGTAAGGTCGAACCACGGTTAATCTCTGTGTTATCTTTGTACTACGTATTTCTATATTATAAAGAATAGTCTCACATACATTGTTTCGTGTAACATTCCTCTCATCGTTCTATTGATTAGAGAATAGTCACGCATACACTGTTCTCCCTTAACGCTCCTTATCGTTATCTTCCACAATGTTCGAAAAGGTTGTAGAATTTGGGGATTTTACTCAAATTTCCTCAAACACTCTCTTCACCCCCCCCCCCCAAAAGTGTCCGCCTAATACCACCACTTCTACTAAATTTGTGTCTCGTTATAAACAAAGGAGACAAGAAAATCAGTTAGCCGATCAAATGATCGATGATGCAACCATCAATGATACAATTCAATTTTTTTGAGAGACCACTCTGGTTCCAAGGGCAACAAGAATCTATATAAACATGGATCGTGAAAAAGCATATCATCGCCTATTCAATGACTATTTTTCTAATAATCCATTATTCCTCCAAATATGTTTATAACGATTTCGCATGAGAAATAACTTGTTTGTCGCACAGTCGATGCGGTAACTAATAACGATGATTATTTTTGCCAGAGGTCCAATGCAACTAGTAGGCTGAGTGCAAGTCCTTTACAAAAATGAAACTAGCATATGGGGTGTCACCATGATTCTCTTAAAGATTACTTAAAATTTAGCGGAGCTGTGGCAAGAGAATCACTACATCATTTATCGAAGGAGTTATTACTCAATTTAGTACTGAATATTTAAGAAGAAAACCAAATGCAGGCGATTTGGTAAGATTGTTCCGCAAAGGGGGGGGGGGGGACGATGCTTTCGTGGCATGCTAGGCTCTATTAATTACATGCACTGGGAATTGAGATATTGTCCTGCTCGTTGGAGATGTGACAATTCCAAGGATGAAGTAAAAAATTAGCTTTGATTTTAGAGGTTGTTGCGTCTTATGATTTATGGTTTTCACATGCTTTCTTTGGGACGCCTGGCTCGTGCAATGGTATCAATGTTCTCGTCGTTCTCCATTATTATTTGATGACGTGTTTGAAGGTCGAGCTCCTTCTATTTGTTTTAGAGTTAATGACCATACATATAACATGGGTTATTATCTCACCAACGGAATTTATCCAACTGGGGCAGCCTTTGTCAAATCGATTCGTCATACAACTAATCATAAACCAGTTGTACTTGCCTCAGTTCCAGAAGGGGTAAGATAAGATATTGAACGTGCTTTTGGTGTGTTACAAGCGAGATTTGCAATTATTTGGAACCCGGGGTTAGCACATGATAGGAAGATGTTGGGGGAAATCGTCGAGGATGGATGAGATACATATCTAAACTACTCTGATACTGAATTCCAGAATGATATTCCTCCTGAATCCAACACTTCAGTAGATGCGGCTGATAACACTTCTTTTAACTTCTGGAGAGACATGATAACAAGTTTATCAAATCACATGTCAAATAGAGCTCGAGTACGTGATTTGATGCAGGAGTATCTACTGTTGTTGTTAAAGAAGATGCAAGACAATTAGCTCAAGCTGTTGAAAGTAATGATAAGTAAAGGAAATGAGAAAACCCTCATGGGAGGGTTTGTTTTTAGTAATCAGTTCTCAAGTTCTACTTGCAATAGAAAAGCAGCAGTCTTGTTTGACTATGAGGCCACCTTCTTTGCCTTCATCATAGGAATGAAGCAAGCAGCTCCAATTGAAGAATAAAGTATGCAAAGAGTGCAACAATTATTAGCACTTTTCAGTAGTTCATCAGTTACAGCAATAATATAAATTTGCAGAAGTTTTCCTTCACCAAAGACCACGTCTATTGTATATAAAAACGAAGCCAGCAACCAGCTCATTAAAGTACAAAATGAGGCTAAAAGTAGCATCAAGTCCAGCCCATATATTTGACTGTAACAGGCTGCAGTTACAGCTCCAAGTGACTTATTTAACTTGTTTTAATTTCTTTATTTCTTTAGCTTATAGTAATTAGTTTGCATTATTGTAGCTTAGTTCTCCTCTATAAATAAAGGCTCTTTTCCATTGTAAAAATCAGATCGTGATATGTAAAAAACCCTTTGAGTGGATTCTCAAAAACACTTTGGTTTTAGTAAGCTTTAATTTGTTTGGTAAAACAGAGTTAGGTGTTCCAACTTACCTTGTGTGTGAGTGGTGTATTTAGTATCTCTCATTCAATCTAAGACGCCTCCCTAGATTATGAGCTTGAGTGGTGTTTCTGTATCTCTAGCTAACCATCTACCTATCCTTTATTTTTTGTACCATTAAAGCACAAAAACAAAACTCTTTTTTGCTCGGAAATTGTGTCATGCTTCATTTTTTAAATTCATTTATCACTTAGGGTGATCGAATCTGTAATACCGCCGGTGCGTTTTTAGAGGTTCGCCAACCAATTAGAGGACATACCTTGTGTTTATAGTCGGTGCGACTGTGGAAGATGTTTATAGTTGGTGCGTCCGTTGGATAGCAATGTGGAACTTGCTGGTTGTACTTGTGCTGGCTTTTGAATGTCGACAGTAGGTCTGACGTCACTTGGTGTTTATGTCAATGTTTAAGGTCAGTGCGACCGCTGATTGCTAGTAGTGAGTGTTTATACTTATATCGGAGGTGGGTCCGATGTTGTTTGATCATGGTGGAGTTAGGTCCACTGCTGTTGATGGTATTTCGCTTGAGATGTCGAAAGTGGGTCCGACATTGCTTGATCATGGTGGAGTTAAGTCCACTGCTGTGGATGGTATTTCGCTTGAGGTGTCGAAAGTGGGTTCGATGCTGCTTGATCGTAATGGAGTTAGTCCGTTGGTGTTGAATATACAGTTTTGCTAGATGCTCGAGTTTAAAGTTGGTGCGACTGTTACATGACTTGAAGGTGTGTGATCTCTGTTGGTCTTTGCTGGATTGACAGCTTCGAGGGGAGCCCCCATTCTTGCATGAAAGAGGATATTATGGAGCAATTTGATGCCGCTTGTACCTCTTGTTTGCAAGTTTATTATGCATGTTGAAACTCTTGTTGTACTTTGTCTCACTCTTGTGCGAGCAAGGAGATCGTGGCGCAGAGGTGTGTTCTTTTGACCTCGTCGTGCCAATGCTTGTAGAGTAGTAGTAGCAGGCGATTGAATCTTGTCTTGAGGGTGGTGAGTGCTGCCGAGTTCTCATGCAAAGGTTTATGCAAGTAGTGTGCAAATGTATGTAATGCAATGAAAAGCAAGTGATGCCTAGTGCTTGTGTAAAGGGTTGTGCAGGTGGTATGTAAGTGTAACTGACGCGATGTAATTCAATGTTATGAAATGTAATGCGATAATGTTATGAACCTTATACCCGAGATACATGGAGATGTAAAATGCAAAAAAATGTAGGGGGTACCTTGACTTCCCTCAAAAGGAAAAAGGATAAAAGAGATGGTAAGTTTTGTGGAATACAACTAAGAGTGCCTAATAGAAAATGGTGAGGAAAACAGAAATGTGTACGAGTGAGTTTGAGGTTTCCCGCAAAAGAAAAATGATGAAAAAGGTGAGCAAAAGTTGTGATTGTCCAACTTATGGTGACGGCGTGACATTCCTACTGCTTGAGGATGATCTTCGAGCCTGCTGCAGAGCAATGCCTTGTGGTGGCACAAATTATGTGCATGTGGTGGCATACGACTTGGTGCTTGAGGTGGCTCAAGGCTTAGTGTTTGCGGCGGCGCGATGTCTGATGATTCCAAATGAACTAGGCGTGCTTCTCGTGATGATGATTGTTCTTGTCTTGGGTCAAGAACAGAGTCCATGCGTGGGCAAGGGAAAAGAAGAGTCCAATGATTTGGAATGTGGAGTTCGATAGTTGTGGCTGGCTCAACTAGGCCTTAATCCTTGATGTTGGACCAAGTGGGATATAAATTATGAAGGAAAATTTGATGCGGCTGGCCAAGGGTTATGGCTTGTAATGTGGGTGGAATAGGGGGAATTCAGACCAATGCGTCGGCCTAAATTTGCAAGGGGGTAGGTCAATAACGTGGGTTCAGATTTCCATGTCACTTAGCACTAAGGTAAAAGAATGAGAAAATGTATGCATGACGAGCTTGATGAGCAATTCTCAAAATTCCTAGTGTCTTATCTTCGCGATTATTATCCGTCGTGCTGAAGAACTCTCGCGGTGAATCAACAAATGCCAAGTTCTTGATTAGAAGAGCGACAAATTGTGGTGGCGTGATTTGCACGATCTCAAGGAGGACTTTTTCGGTGCTTTTGTAGCTGGTTTGGATGACATATGACGGATGTGCATGAAGGCTCTGACCCATTTTACCCCCAATTATGCTGACTTGACCATGTTAGCACTAAGAACGACACATTTTGCTTGATGTGTTCAATTCAGTCCCTATTGAGGGATACTTTTACTTGTTCGTGGCACTTGTTGCATATTTCAGTTAGAGTGTGGCTCCAGTTTCAGAAGTTTACCCTTTTTATTTGTTAGCCATTTTTCATTTTGGCTCTACTTTTTAAATCTTGCCATTGTTAATGTATTTGCAGTTAGTGGCTCCACTTTTTCAAGTCTTGCCATTTGTTAGTCTATCAACATTTATAATTAGTGGCTCCACTTTTTTAAGTCTTGTCGTTTCGATCAAGTCAACACCATTTACCCAAGTTAGGAAGATGTAGGATGAAAATAAAAAGGCTATCGGCATGGAGGCTCTGCGGGCTACCAAAGAAAGTGGATTCAATCGTTAGGGATCAAAGTCATTTTGTAGTTACAAATTTTACCTCCAGTCATTAATCGTGCAGCATAAGACAGACTAGGATTCGTCGTTGGATACTCATGAGAAATATGGTAAACCAAAAGCTCATTTATTCCATCAGCGAAAAAAGAGAAATTTCAATCTGTTGGAGGTATATATGCTAGACATGGAAAGGAGGTAAACAAAACATGCATAAAAACCTTTTGTCGTGTGGTTGTGTCTCGAAATACTGCCTAAATATCCACTAGCGCGTGGAATCAAACCAAACGTAGTTCGGAAAGAACGCTCATTGTCAATGTTGTTTGAGGTTGCATCGTTGTAGCGATGGTGATTGTGCTCATCGTCTTGGGTTTTCGTACAATGTAAGCTTCAGAGTTCATGACATAGTGCATGGAGTTTGCTACCCCTTTGATTTTCGGGATGGTAATGTCGAAAACTTCTGGAAAAAAACTTAACATTGACGAGAGGAACGTGCGACCAATCTTGACGTGGATTGTGGATCCATAGAGAAGTAGTAGTCGTCCCTCAAACCATTGGCGCTTCAATTGAGTTGCTTGAAAACGTGAGCCGGAGTCACCGAGTTGGATAAGGTGTTGACGATCTTATGTATGTAGAGATCGAACGGTCGTGAAGAGTGGGTTTCAACGACGGAAATGAAGGAGGTGAGAAGTGGGCCTCGATGATCCTAGGTGGCTAAGATCAAAACAAGTGCAATGTGTGTGATGTGTACGCATACGAATAAACGTATGGACGAGATGCAAAAAGTCAATGATGATCTGAGCGAGGAGTGGGCCTCGGTGATCCTAGGTGGCTAAGATCAAATTATATGGTTCGGATTTCCATAAGTTGTACGGAATTGTTGAAAAATGGGTGAGGAGTGGGGCTCAAAAATCCTAGGTGGCTAGGATTGAATGATACGAATTGACGTGTCGTTAAGTTGTCAAGCTTTGGGCAGAAAATAGTGAGGGGTGGGCCTCGAAGATCCTAGGTAGCTAGGGTCGTTGATACGGATTGAAATATCGCTAAGGTGCGATGTTTTGGGTAAAAAAAAAAAAAGAGCAAGGAGTGGGCCTCGGAAATCCTAGGTGGTTAGGGGTTGATGATACGGATAGACGTATAAGACAGACATGATGTGTTGGACATGATGCATGACGTAACCTGGTTGTTTTTAGGTTCGATGCAGGGGTTGTGATGCATGTATGCATGGATGCATGTGATAATAGAAGTCGTAGTGCAAAAATGCGTGCAATGGTTCGGTTTCCTAGGAAGCATGAGTTCGTAGTTAGGTACAAACTTGACCCTACATGAGACGGTTTGTTCTAGGATGGTATGAACTAGGATGATGCATGATTTAGATGACTAGGGGTGGACCTAGATGATATGCAAATGTATGATGCAAGACGCGACTCTATATATGGACATAACATATGTGTGTATGTGTGTGTGTGTGTGTGTGTGTATGTATGTATGTATGTATGTATGTATGTATGTATGTATGTATGCAGCAAGCTATGGTTGTGAATGCATGACACATCAATGCGGTATTCAAGAATGCAGTATGAAGTGCAATGAGGTTGACTCGATTTTGTGGGTGCAAACGTGTGTGTGCGAGGTGTATAGGTGCATGGTAGTGTATGCAAGTGTTGAAAATGACTCAAACAATGGGAAACATGCGGTGGTGCATGGCTAGGAATGGGAATTGCACCATTCAGAGGCAAAAGCGTGGTGCGTATGAGTGGGTAACCGCACGAGGGTGGTGCGCACAGGGCTTGTGACGCACGCATTGGTGCGCACAAGGGGGAGACGCACAACACCAAAAGTCACGAAAAGTGACGTTGTGTATGGGGAAGGCATTGATGTAATTAAAACTTGATTTGACAAAGTTTTGGGGATGAATATGGCACAAAAGAGGTAAAAACAAGCAACAAAGGCACGTAAGAGCAAACACATACCATGCAAATGTACTATGGCTTAGGCTTTTAGGTTTAGGCTTTGGGTACCATGTTATAGTTAGCTATATCTCTATTTGTGGCAGACTATGCTCGAGAGTATACATCCTTGCACCAGAAACAATGTTTCATTGGAAACGAAGTGTCGATGATGGGAACGTAGGTGGTACAAACATTATTCAGTCCTACACGATGTAGAAAGACTTGGATGCACCGAAAGGACAAGGGTTCCTATGGGACGTGGGTCGCGTCCATGCAAATGAAGGTGCTAAACTTCTCAACGAATGTAATGTGATAACCAATCTTCGAATCTCACCCACTTTGAACAATAAGTCTCCAGCGGAGTCGCCACTGTAGATTACGGATGGTTTCTATGGCGGCGGACGGGAGATCCGTGCGATGATTGCACTAGGAAAGGAGTCGCCGCCAAACGATTGTGGGGTGTTTGAAAACCATGAAATGCGATCTTGTTCCTTGTTACTGAGGGACTACGTAAACGCTAGGTGAGTCTGTACCCATTGAGCATAAACATTTTGGGAAGCGAGTCATGCCAAGTACAAAACACTATCACGAGTCGTTTACCAAAAGGGACAACACCGAGAGACGTAAAGAACAAGATGCGCATTATGCCCTACGCCAATATGCAGTCTACGGACCGCAAGACTGGGTTCAGGGTGACGGTACGTGTTGGGAAGCCAAAAGACACCCAACCCCGCCCACATATAGCGGCCTCTACTAGTTGAATTATCGTTTACAAGTCGACGAGAAGTTAAGTCATGCAAGTTTACAGTCATTTACATGTTATACACAAGCTAATAAATTAGCTAAGTCGGTTATTTAGCAAATAAATTAGATATTTGGTCGCAACGTCGTTAAGATTGATTAACGATTTAACGGTCCCTAACTACAATTTGTCCAAGCGCTTTGCGCTATGTGTGTTAGGCGTGATTCATGTAATTTGTTTTAGATCTAAATCTTGGTTAGGCAAAATATAAATCTATGTTGAAAGCAATAAAAATGCGCACGTAAAGAAGGAGTAGAAGATTAGAATAAAGTAAAAGAGGGGTTTAGAAAAGAGGGGGTGCCTCATGACTTACGTGTGTCCGCGATACCACTACTTGCTCTACTATGCTTCGAGATCGTTGCTTTGATCCTTAATATGCGTCGTGGGGCTAGCTAGATGTGTTCTTGAATCGATGCGTTGCTCTTGAACGTAGTGTTAAAGAGGGGGTTTGCTTAAGTTGTGTTTGATTGTGTTGTGTTTAGGGGTGTCCTAGAGGTGTAGGAGTGTTATTAGGGTTTTGGTGTTGTAGTTGCTAGGGTTTTTGTATTGTAGTTTTCTAGGGTTTTTGGGTTGTTAGGGTTTTTGTGGTTGCTAGGGTTTTGTGGGTGGCTAGAGATTTGTGGTTGCTAGGGTTTTGTGGAGGCTAGGGTTTTCTGGTGGCTAGGGAGAGAAGAGATGAAAGAGTAGAAGAGATGAAAGGGTGGAGAAATGGTGTGTGAGAGTGGTGTGGGTCTAGGGGTGTTAATGAGCAGAGTGAACTCGTGAGCTACTCGTGCTCGACTCGGTCAAAGCTCGGTCAATGCTCGACTCGAGTGAGCTTTTTTTTCCTCGACTCGAACTCGAACTCGACTCGAGAGCTTAATGAGCCGAGTTGAGCAAGGCCCTGCTCGACTCGAAAAGCTCGAGAGCGACTCGAAATTTATTATATTAGTGTTATTTTACCAAATAATTATAATGTGAATCAATAGATTTTAAGAAAATTCCCAAAGAGAACAAAAAAAAAAATGTAAAAAGTTGGCATGTACCACACCGGTTAAGCAGAGGAATAAGAGAGGATGTTAGTTGTATAAAACCAATTTTTGTCCCACATCGAACTTTTATGGAGAAGTGGAGTAATCCTCCTATTATAAAAAAGACAAAGTGCTCCCGACAAAGAAAGCACTGTTAATTTTTGTTGAAATTCAACGAGATCGTCAAGGCTCGAAAACTCGAATTGAGCTCGCGAGCTGGTCTCGAGCTCGAGGCGAGCCCAAAAATCCAGAGCTCGCGAGTTCGCGAGTCGAGTCGAGCTAAGCAATTCCTTTCATGAGCTCGTGACGAGCAAGGCTCTGCTCGTGATCGACTCGACTCGTTAACACCCCTACGTGGGTCTGGTGCACCACGCGCGGACTTGCTTGCGCGACTGTTTTGAAACGGTCATATCTCACTCGTCCATGGGTCAAATAAGGCGTATGACCTATCGTGGAAAGCTAAGACAATGAAGTTTCTCATGACGGTTTATTTTCAAGCCTATTCTGTACGGTTTAGGAATTATTCCTGTTTGAAGTTGAGGCTGTGTGTTTGAGGAGTTGAAGTGGGTCAGACTCTTCTTTTTTGCAAATGGGCTATGGATGGCATGGTTTTGGTTTAAGACACATTTGCTAACGGACTCATGACAACGGTGGTTCACATAGTAGAGCAAGTAGACGCAGTTCATAGTATAGTGTCCTTTCATCATCGGGCATTTGGGTAGGGACAAATGCAGGTGTCTACAGAGGGAGAAATGGTGTCGCGGGGGATGGGGCGTGGGTTCGCCGCAAAAAGGGAGGTGGTTATGGTGGGTCGGGGGTTGACTTAGTGGTTGTCCGGTGGCGGATGTGTGGAGGCAGCTATTGGTGATTTGGTGGTGGTCGGGTTTGGGAAGGGGGAGGGGAGAAAATAAGTAGGTTTAAGTTTTTTTTCTAGTTTGAATTTGGGCCTTTAGATTTGAGTAATCTGATGGTTCAGATTAAATGCATTTTATTATCAAAATCTAAATATCGTCTCAAATGCTTTTTACTTTAATTTCAAGTGCATTTTATTTTAAATGTCGTCTTAAATGCATTTTGTTGAATTGAAGTGCATTTTATAAGAATAAGTGCATTTTGTTAAAACGAAAGTGCATTTTTGTTGAATTGTAGTGCATTTTATAAAAAATAAGTGTATTTTATAAGAATAAAACGACAAAATGCATTTTGTTTAATTAGAAGTGCATTTTGTGTAAATTAGAAGTGCATTTTATAAAACCAAAACGAAAAAGTGCATTTTGTTGAACTAGAAACAAGAATAAGTGTATCTTGTTAAATTAGAAGTGCATTTTGTTAAATTGAAAGTTCGTTTTATAACAATAAGTGTGTTTTGTTAAATTTGAAATGCGTTTTATAAGACCAAGTGCGTTTTGTTTGATTAGAAGTGTATTTTATAAAACTATAACGACAAAGTGCATTTTGTAAATTAAGAATGCATTTTATAAGAATAAATGCATTTTGCTAAATTGGAAGTGCATTTTGTTAAATTGAAATGCATTTTATAAAATTAAATCTATTTTATAAGAATAAACGGCAAAGTGCATTTTGTTAAATTAGAAGTGTATTTTATAAAACTAAAACGACAAAGTGCATTTATTAAATTAGAAGTGCATTTAATAGTAATAAGTGCATCTTGTTAAATTGGATGTGCATTTTGTTGAATTGGAAGTGCGTTTTATAAGAATAAGTGTATTTTATAAGAATATAAAACGAAAAAGTGCATTTTGTTAAATTAGAAGTGCATTTAAATATAATAAATGCATTTTGTTAAATTAGAAGTGCCTTTTATAAGAATAAGTGCATTTTATTAAATTTGAAATCAACTTTATAAGAAAAGTGTATTTTGTTGAATTTGAATTGTATTTGATAAGAAAAGTGCGTTTTTGTCAAATTAGAAATGGATTTCTAAAAATAAGTGGATTTTGTTAAACTAGAAGTGCATTTTATAACAATAAGTCTTTTGTTAAATTAAAATTACATTTTGTAAGAATAAAGTAATTTTTGTTGAATTAAAAGCACATTCTATACGAATAAATGTCTTTTGTTTAGATGTGTTGTTGGTTTTGTAGGTTTCAATCTCAGATATTGATAACATTATATAGGTACTTCTTACCTTTCTACCATATATAACTTCCTAGCGGAACAAGCCCCAGTATGTGTATATGCTAGGAAAAACTATGTATGATTTCGAACTATTTGTACGTTTTTTTTTTCCAAGAATTGTTATGTTATATTTCAGCGATTTAATTTCATACACAATCAAGTTGGGTATAACCCATTTAAAACATCTTTTGTTAGAAAAAAAAAATAGTATGATTTGCGTTGTATTAATTTGTTTATAGATATATAATTTACCAAATTAAATCAAGTATATAGTTTAACATCAAATAAAATGGAGTTGGATTGAGAAATTGTGGTGGGGTAGAGTAATGATGGGAAATGGTGAGAATACCTAGCTAACTGATAAATCTGACAAAACAAACTAGGTAGTTAAATGTGGTATTGGGTGAGTTGGGTGAGAGAGAGGGTAGGAGACAAAGAGAATACCAAGTTAGAACTTGGTAGTGGTTAACACCACTCTTATAGTGATATGTTGGACTTTGGTTTTACGCCAATAACTAATAAAATGTGAGGTAGAAGTGGGGGAGAAGAGAGAAAAAAAAAAGACCAATAATTCTCTAAAACACCTTAATATGAAATAGTCTAACATATCATTGGAACAGAGAGAGTATTACTTGACTCTAATTCATTTATTAATTGAGTCATTTGTCATTTATACTTATCTATTAATAGGCTAGCATCCGCGCTGACGTGGCAGTGAATGGAGGCATCCATAGCAAAAGAATTCCACGTCATATCCCACGTGTCGGCCATATGCTGCACCCCCAATAAACTCGCGTGTCAGCTCTTCCCCTTCCCCAACCCCAACGTCAATTTTTTTGTCCATTTATCTTCCCCTTTCCCTCACATCTACTCTATGAAATTAATTTTAATTGAAAGAGGCATTGTATACCACTACGGCCCTACTGCTCTCCGCTATCTAGCAGTTGTGACGTCTCCTCAATTTCCATATTTACAACTCGCTTTGAATGTGCAAGTCATCCGTTCATCGGCTTCTGGAATTCCTAAATCAGTTACAAATATTTCCCTCTTCATATTCCCTCTACAGTACGTCCATCCCCCCATGTTCATTGTCGATTCGTTTCACTTCAAAAATGGTGATTCTGTCATCCTTTTTATTAATTATCTTTCAATTATGAACTAGAAAAGAGTAGTTGGTTAGGTTGGGTCGAAATGGTGCAAATTTGGCGGAATTAGCTACGAGGCCTAGCGATGGCCTGTGAACTCGACGCCTTGAAGACGAGACTTTTATTGATTTGGCGAACGACTTTGCAAAGCATATAGATGATACTCATGTCGACTTGATGTCCAAGATGTAATTCTCTTCTTATTGATTGACAATTTGACTTCATTTCGTCAGATTATTGCTCACATATCATATTTCGTGTTTTCTAATTATTCTTTTATGTTGGTTGTTGTTGGTCCTCTGGATTAGGTTTTCTAATTCATCTCCTTTTATTGCTTATTATTATGATTTCTTTCTACTTTTCAGTGCTTGTGGTTGATCTACTCAATTATTGAAAGCAAACCATATATCGAATGTTAAATACTGATATGCAGGCCATCTATGCTTATTATGTTATACAAATTTCTCTTTTCTTAGATTTGCTCAAGTCGAATAGTAAATGCTTCAGTCATCAACCCAACAAATCAAACCGACAGCCCTCGAAACAGTCAGTCCCTCATCTCCTGATTGTTATTGTTATTCAATCTGCTAGTGATTTTTAGTTTCTTGAAACCTCAGGTGTGATAAGTAGCTAATGTCGCTTTGTGTTGTCTTATTCCCCCTCAAATGCTATCTCATATCTCATCTTTACTGTTACACTGGGATTATGTCTTCTCAAATTTGGATACTTTTTTTGCACGATAAAATTGACTTATTAGGCTCTAGAGAATAGAGATAATCAAACGCATAAAAAGTACGTAGCAAATATCTTCGGAAGTTGGACATTTTCAAGGCACTAAAAGGTAAAACTTCCTCTTTTTTGGTCAAATTTGTTCGTTTTCTCCTTTTTAAATTGACATTCTGATACATTGTTTTAGTTTAAAAGTTTGGCAATTATCTTGGTCATTGGATTGAAGCTGATCGAAACACCATGGTATGGTCATTCCCATTGTGCGAAAAGTAGCTTATGAAATTGTTGTTTTCTCTTTTTAGGCAGAAGCTTTAGAGGTAAGATATATATAACGTGGATGGAACTGATACGTCATTCGTTTACCTTATGTAAAAGCTTTGCTGAACTTTCTGATCCTGTTATGGGAATTTCCTTAAGATCATAGAGTTCACATAAGCTTAGTGGAGCCTATTGCTCGAATTCCATTGCTGCGCGACTTCAATTCCCAATGCGTGTGTTCTTGCAATCTGAGTTCATCGAAAAGTGTTTCGATTTGCTCGCTGTCTAGAACTCCAGGTTCAGTCTCCTATTAGAAATACTCAATCCTGGAACGACTAAAATTCACCTTTTGTGCTTTGTAATTTCGTTTCAATCAATAACATCACAACCTTAACAAAGTGATAATTAAATTAAATCAGGCAAAGCTTCACGTTGATTTAGTTGTTATAGGTTCATTTAATTTTTTGGAGGTTGAGTCTCTTTCATAATCTGCCCGGTTATGAAAAGTGCTCTAATTTATGCTTTTGGGTTTAACAATGTAGGTTTCAAGTTAATCTCGGCAAGCTGTAATCCGGCTCTAAACTAAGGCAACCAAAGGTATGGTATTTGGGTCTTTCAGTAGCTTTTTTGAGCCAATAAGTTTTGCCTTTGTATTGGGAATTTTATGAAGTTGTGTTGTTGTGGATGATAGTTTGATTGTGTAAGTAATGTGATTATGATACGTTCGGGCTGTTGATAAGTGTTTCTAAGGCCTGCCATTATTTTTGATGCTGTGATTTGATAACATGTTGCAGTTTTCTATTTTGTGTTTATGCTCAAAAGTTGTACTCATCTATATATCTCTATTAATAGGCTAGCATCCCAGTTTACGTGGCGGATTTTCAAAGCTTTTGCAGGCCATGCCACGTCACTAAAGCCAGCTGTCCATCATAGAACAAGCACTTGCTAAACACTCACACGTCACTAGCATCATGACATTACTGAATGGAGTTGTGCCTTATCAAATTCTCAGCTTCCGTTTTTCCCCCAAAAGGCCATAACCTTCGTTAAATTGAATACCGATAATACCAATTGTCGTGTTCTTCATTCATAACGTCTTCCCAATCTGAAAGTTCATAAGTTGCTTTCATCCAAAGGTTGATTTGGTTAGTCCTTATCGGAAGAAAAAAAATTCGATGTTTTGATTTAGTTTTTTGTACTTCTTACATATTCCCCATACTAACAATACAATTTTGGTTTGTTTCTCTATAGATCAGTTCACCGGCCTCCAATTCGATGAGCCGCTTATGAAGTTTGATTATCCAACTCGCAATAGTTCAAAGCATTACATTAATATCAAGGTATGTTAACCTATATCTGCTGATCAAGTTAAATGTGCCCATCGCTTATCGTCAAATTGGTTTGGTTTTAGGCCTAACTAATGGCTAATGTGTTTGATTTCAGTGGTATCAGGATTGAGTTATTATAATAGATTTGCTTGATCAACAAATCAATTGTGATATTTGATAAATATTCTGAAATTTGCCTTTCACCATTTTTCTGATGTGTTGATATGTTGTTACAATTCACCATTTTTGTTCTTTCCGGGTGGGTTGATGAATTGGGCTATTGGTATGGTTACTAGATCATAATCAAAAACTTATTTTACAATTGGACTTGAAAGTTGTTGCAAACTAACTGTTAATTTAGCACAAGTTTCTCCAAAACAAATGCATGTGTGCAGCGCGTCTTTCCCTTCTCCTCGGTGTGCTCTATGACGTACTGTAAACCGTCCGATTTTGCAGTGAGCGTATGTCGAATGGCCTAACCGTCCGATTCGCGCGTATGTCGGATGGCCTGTTCTTGGACTAAAGGCAAGTTCTGATTTCTTATCCTCTAATTATATGAGTTTGTTTGAACCTAGCAAATTTTGATGGACTAATTTGGATTATAGTCTGATTCACATTTTGAAGCCAAGATCAAAATCAAGTTGGTTTTTCATGCCTTTTTTAAATTTCTTACTAAGTTACCCCTGCTCTTATGGTTGTGATTAATGGGTTATGTGAAAATTTGATGATCCTAATAGTGGGTTAGGCAAGCACTTTTCTTGCTTTTTATTTATTAGTGATTTGGCTTGAACATTGTGCAAATCACAATCAAAAGGAAAAGCACACCTTATTTTGAATCAGAGGCTCCTGATGACCAGTTTTGTGAAGCTATTGACAATTATCCCTTCTACAATTGCCTGTCGCTCGGCTTGATCATTACTTATCAAGTCGAATAAATGCGTATAGTTGCTTTAGGACCATCATACATTACAAAGATTTACGGTACATTCTGCTCTTTAAGTACATCCAATGATGATGATTTGCTTAATGCAAGTCGTAAAATCGATACAATCTTCGAAGTAAGTCTGCCGCATCACTTTCTCCTGAATTGGTTATTTGGCTGTACCATTATTGCATGAAATGGTATACAGAGGAACTTTAATCTTCCATACATATGTTTTAAGGTATTGATTTGGACTTCCGATTCTCAATAGATTACCGCCAATAAGGTTTGTGGTTTTCTTTTTCTTTCTACTCACTTTTGCTATATTTTTTGTAATCTGATTGTTTTGTGATATGGTTTAGTTTCGATTTTTGTTTGAAAACAAAAGACCATTCTTTTTTGTGGGTTGAATTTTGCCAAAAGGAGAATGTGCCTTAGATGGTTGTCGGCGTGTATTCCGATGATACAGTACCACAACTCGAATCGACTACTCACTTCCTCAAACTCCTCTCTGTAAGTGAAGAAATTTATTGCACGCATGTCTATTGTTCACGCCTAAACTTGCAATTCGGTGTGTATATGCCGCCTTTATTTGCTTATAATTTTAAATAAAAATTGATTTCGTTGCCCGCCAGTTTATTAGGCTGTACAATCTGATTCGTTCTCACGGTATAGCATCATCATTGTTTTTGTGTTATGTTCTTTTAGCTCTAATAAATTGGGATTTTTCGGTTAAATTTTAAGCAAATTGGTCGCAAGGCTGTTCTTAATCTATTAAATGGGTAGCCAATTGAGCTTAGTTTTAAATTTGAATTGAGTTTCTGGTGATCTTATGTTGATTATATTGTTCTCTCAGAGGCATAATTAAGAACTCTATTGAAGAGATAACTTGAATCTTAGACTTAGATTCACAAATAATGGGGAATAGAATAATACATAATTGAATATTCTTATTAGTGGTCTTTAATAAACCGGTGAATTACCAATTCTAAAATGTTTCTTTTTATGTTTCGGGAACATATAGGTTAAAGGAGACTGACATCTCATGGTGTTTGGAAGTTACTAATGGAGGTATTCCGTATGTTTTATCCAATTCGCATCTAGATAATTGCACCTTCTGCAAACTTGGGAGAATGTCTTCAGCAGCTGATTAAGGAGCCCCCTTCTGTCATTCTACGGTATATCTAATATAATGTTCTGCCGGGTAACTGATATATGTTGTTTCTTTGAGCTCCACATTACCTAGGATACACTCTTTTGATCACTGAGCTTCCTGCAGGAAATCTGTCATAGGGATCTCAAACTCGAAAACACACTTCTTGATGGAAGTCCAATACCACGTCTCAAAAATATGCGACTTTGGTTACTCTTAAGGTTTGTGTTTCAGGATATGAGGAATATGCTACTTTATATTCTTTATTGACGATGCATGAGGCTGTCTTTTTTTGCATCTTAGCCGGAATCCTGCACTCGCAACCTAAATCAACAATTGGAACACCAGCATACACTGTCTACTTTTAACATCTCTATCGGTGTATGTGAGGTATAAGACTTTATGTTCTTTTTATATTTTACACTTTAGTAATTTCATTTCTGCATTGCTGGTATATGTCGTTTTGGTTGCGTTGTTTGGTCTTCATAAATGTTAACGACTGATGACAACATGACCATTTCTTTGTGTAGAGGGGTCTACAAGCCCATCCGTGTTTGCGACGGGGGTTTAAATGTTGTCGAATCACCAACCGAACCTAAGTGGACATCTAAAGGTATCGCCAATGGACATCCAATTACTTTCAAACTTGCAGTAGATTAATCAGTCAAACGAATAGGTACAAATGTAATACATACTCATCTATATATTTCTCAGGGATATAAAACAATTGACAAGTATGAAGCTATATAAGCCGGCTATTGTCTTATGATGATGTTCTCTTTGTTATATGTGTCTGTCACTTCGGAATAGCATGGAAATTTCTCTAAAAGACTTTACATTATGGTCTGCTCCACGTTTCAAGATAAAGATTAAGTTGGTTTTCTTATTCTTGTGGTCTTTTTTTTATTTCTTACGAAGTAACGTACACCTCCTACTATGGATATGAATTTGTGATTAACGCTGTGGATGTTCATAATAGTGGGTTCACGGGATGGCATCACAAATCATGATTTAATTACTTTCACGACCTGTTTGTTGCTCATATTACGATGGGTTTTATATTCGATCATATGTGTAATCAAGATGTTCCATTTAGAAAGTAAATGAACTTTATTTCCCAGTGGATTTGCATCTATTGCACTTTTCGGCAGATTTGTCTCTCCGCGACTTTTGGATCCAGCTAAGAATGCCATCTCAGGGGCTAAAGAATCTTGAAGAGTAATCGAAAAAAAGGTAGTATTGAGGATCTTTGCAGGAAAAAAAAAGAGTAGACAAAAAAGTGGAGGCAGGTATGAGTCCCTTTTGGCCAGTAGTAATGGATATGAAATCCAAGGGTATAAGTGGCACCACTATTTGGCTTATGATTTGTGTATAATCTACCTACAGAAGTCTATGACTATCATCATCAACATGTAAGTAATTAACACAATGATCTCTTAGAATTGTTCGTGAGAAACTCAGATTGGAATGTGGCACTCTATTGTCTACCTTGACTACATATCCAGTTGGATTGCTTCTTTAAAGTTTATAGGAACATTAGTATGAAGCTATCGGTAGCTCTTTACAAGACTTCAATTTTATCATACATAATAGGACTAGAAAAATGAGCATGCCACATGTTATATACAAAAGTGGCAAACAACTCACCATGGAGAACAAAACGAGAGAACATACAACCAATGAGTCTACAATTTTTTTTCTTTTTTGAGAGGAAATGAGTCTACAACTTTACTCCAACATTGTGTGAAATTGTGAGGCAAAAAAAGAAGGCCCCCGGTTTATGAGGGATCACGGGGATTTAATAGCTCATCCATTCAGAAAAATGGAAATCCTTATTACAAATGATTCTCATTTAAATCTTTCTTCTCTTCAAACCATGATTTAAGACATTTCCCGTACTTTATTACTTGAATTGTTATTGACAAACTCATACTATATTAATGACCAAATGAAATTGAGGTGTCTCATCGTATCGTGTTGTTGGTAGGAAGAAAGGGGAATACATATCATGTTGTTGGTAGCAAGAGCCAAGAAAGGGGAAAAGAGTCTTTAGACAGTTCCGTGAATTTCACGGGCATAAAAGCTATTGTTTATTATTTTGGCTTAAAAACAATGTAAAAAGGTTATGGGGAGTTTAAAAGGGACCGGAGGGAGTATATGTACACTTAATTGTTAGCTTTAATTTATAATACTAATCTATAAAAATATACTTTTTTAAAAAAACATAAATTACTTTCATACCACTAGATTATTTTCAAGTAATATAAAACAAAGAAAATAAAGAATAGTTTTAGAACGTATTTGTGCTAGACAATGCTAATACAACATAAATTCATTCTGTCTCTGTTTAAATCAACTGTTTACCTTTATATAAAAACTCACATATTTTCGAAACGACAAATAAATTAATAGTACAAGAATATCATAGTACTTTTTGAATATCATGGTTTATTTTATAGCTATACATCTTAGATATCAAAATATATGAAGAAATTATTATAGATCTTATCTCACGATCGACTCTATAATTCTCTTATAATTATTATTGAGGTCATCAAACAAAATTAAATACAAGTATACCACCTAGAAGTTAAGAAGAATAGCAACAATGGTGTACGATATTTATGAGCGAATCATCATGATACCCTTCAAATCATATATTACATAGAACAATATGTTACCAAGTAACCATGAAAGTTTGTCCGAGTATTACTAAATTGTTGCCTGTGGAAATTGGTCACAGATCTTTATTCTTATGACTTAAGTTGCATGCTTCATGCCGAAAGCATGTTGTCAGATGATCGTTGACCATCCCAGAAACTTGCATGAATGAATAAATCACGGTGGATCCAACACAACGAAAACCTCTACGCATGAGGTCCTTGCTGAAGAGTTCTGCCTTTGGTATCTTCACTGGCACATGTCGTTGATATCGAAAATCATGCTTAAGTGGCTTGTTATTGACAAAACTCCAGCAATAATTACTAAAGGAACCAAACTCCTTCTGCACCTGCACAAAGTGACAATAAACAAATCAAATATTTTTTTCAAGTTGATATCTAGAATTATCATGTTAACAATCTCCAATATGTACCAATATTCTCAATCTTACTTCACCATCATCATGAACAACAAACAAAAGTCACCACCATCACCACCTTAGTCTCAAAACCATTTAGATCAGTGAACATGAATTGCCATCTAAAAATAGTCATGTATATGAAAAGAAGAAGGCTTTGAAAATACCACAGTGGCGAAAAACTCTAAAAGTTAAACAAAAAGTATAACAAATTTTAGAAACAAGAAAAAGTGATGTAGTAGTAACATATTAGAAGAAAAAAAAGACAATGAGGTCAAAAAGAAGGGAAAAAATTCTTCAAAAAAAGAAAGAAAGAAAAAACAAATGGATAAAATAAAAAGAATAAAAGAATAAAAAATATAAAGGGAAGATGCAATGACAAGCAAAGTTAAAATCATCCTCCACACAGACTCTATTTTTCTATTTGCTTGCTACAACACCATAGTTTCTTCTCCTGGTAGCAGACTCATGTTACTTTTAATTACTTTATCCAAACATCTACGGTATTTTGTTTCTTCATACAATTTTACACTGTTTTATGGTTACAATGTTAGCTTGTTATTTATATATTACTCAATCTTTCTCACATCGTCAAACCACCATATGACAATCACTCAATTAATTTAATATCACCTCTGTTAGACCTATGACCACCTCATTAACCAATATTTCTTGTATATGTCCACACATATGACTCCTTTTTTCTTCGATCTCTTCTTTCGCATTTTTGGCAGCCACCTCCTCACTTCTCACTACCCAATCAACAGCCGCATAGACTATCTCTCTCACCACCGCCAACTCGACCACCACTAACCATTAAACCTTGAGGTTTTCAAGAACAAAAAAAAAATGAAATTTAAGAAAATTGATTTTCATTATGATTTCCACCATCAAAATCCATAGATTTTATAGGGTATGTTAATGTATCAACCACTTTGAGCCGTGAATTTTATAAGAATCATTCATCGATTTTTGAACTTTCAAAAGAACAAAATTTATTTATAAATCATAAATAAACAAATTTTACCCTAAAAAAACCATGGATTTTGCAAGAATATCATGCATCTTACAAGATTTATCACAAATCCAATGTTGGAAATTAAGATCCATGACAAAAATAATTCAGATCCATGCTAACATCAATTAAAATCCATATATACCATATGAGAAAGAAGCCATCATCGCTAGGAGTGGCCCATAGGGGAAGTTGACGCTGGATTACGTGGGGAAATCGTCGGCCAATTTCTGGGCATAGTGGTAGTATATTTGGGGTATGGGGGAGAGCGGAGGAAAAAGATCAGAGATGGATGATAGAGAAGAGAGAAAAACAATTGAAAAAAACACAGGGAAAAAGTGAAGTGATGGAGTGATTTTTTTTTTAAAAATGGAAATTACGTTTCTTCCCCTCAGACACGATCTCCACTTTGGTTTGTGGTGTACCCAATAATTTGCTCATCTATATAGCACCAGTGATTGCAAGATAATTGTAACATTAGTACCTGCACTACATGGTTAGCGTTGTCAACCATTGCACGAACTTTAGATTCTGAAAGTAATTGCCTGCTGCTTGTAGCAATAGACACCAATTTTTCCTCAGACAGTTCAGCGACGACTGCTGGATTGAAGCCATCAAAAAGCTTCCTGCAATACATGCATGATATAATGTAACAAAGGTGAAATATATCTATAGTTTTTAAACATTCTAAATATACCGAATGAAAGAATGTGAACTTACCTAAAATTGTCCCTGTAAAATAGAATTGATATCCAGGTATGCTCTGCCAGTGCTATAGATAAGCAAAGAAGCTCAAATAACTTGTAATCATTATGAACTGGAACTCCCCATTCTTCATCGTGGAACGACATGTATATGGGATCTAATAACCACAATAACCTCATTAGAAGTTCATCACTGATCGATATTCGATCACATGCACACAATAATATGTTGTTGTATAAGTTGCACCCCACATACAAAATTGATTCAAGGTTTAGCTCGTTAAGCTGAATTAAAAGTTTCACATATAGATCGAGTTTCATGAGTAGCCATAACAATAGTTTTAACCATACAAAGAGAAACGGTAACATAACATAGAAGCAACATACATAAGTTTGTAAGTCCCATTATGTGAGACATAGGATACTAGATCGGATGAAAAATAAGCTAAGTAACAAACTGAACACAAATGGTGTTTAGACATCCGATATATATATAAAGCTAAGTGAACGGTTGATTTTGGGGAAATTGGTCTCGTATGTGTAAACTTAAGACACGTGTTGATTTAGAAAAAAAAGACACGTGTTACTAGTAAACTGGTTCCTTATGTGTACACATAAGACACCGGGTACACATAAGAGACCAGTTTTACATGTATCTTATCTTGACAAATATGCAACAACAACAACAACAACAACAACAACAACAACAACAACAACAACAACAACGTAACAACAACAACAACAACAATAATAATAATAATAAACAGAAGCCAAGTACTAGTTCCCCTCACCTACTACCACCATTTTCTTGAGTTAAGTACACGAATGGGGTATAATGTTTTTAACTTTTTTTATCAAATGGGCATTGAACGTTTTCTTTTTATCGTTCGGGGATTGGAAACTAACGGTGTTAAGTTTATGCTGAGGTGGCAGTTAAGTCACCTACCAATACTTTCTGTAACAAAATAGTAAATTAAAAATAAAGAAAAAACCCAGAAATTTCTCACCGGCTCCCGCCTCTCTCTAACAAAATTAAACCCAAAAATTCTCCATGCTCGTCATCTTCCTGACCTTCATGAGAGTCAAATTCAATCTAAACCCCTTGCAAATTCACGACTACCACCATCACCATTCATTCCTACTCACCATCGCCGTCTCTTCGGTCCACCCACAACAAGCCAACAAACCCTTAATATAAACCTTCCCCGATGACCTTGTACTTGAGTTGATAGAAAATCCTTCAATTACAATCCATCTAACAAACGAAGTGTCTTGACAACGATGACCATGGTTTTCTTGCTTCATATATGCTTGTGGTGTGATGATCCCATTATAAAATCAAGAGTTTATAAGCGGTATTGGGAAGTTGATTTTGAAGGGGTTTTGTATAGGAGATACTTATGCTTTAATGCTATAAACCTCCAGCCTTGTGATTAATCCTCCTTTAATGGCTGCAAATTCGTTTATAGAAGGAGGAGAATTTTGTTTTCTTGCAGTATTGATGATGAAGATAGAAAGAGGAGATAGAAAGAGGAGAGAGAAAGATAGGAGGCGGACTAACGTCCGTTAACGCATTCCCCTAATGATAAAAGAAAAGAACCCATACCCCATACCCCATTTGATAAAAAGATGTAAACATTATACCCCATTTGTAGACTTAACACCCATTTTCTTTGTACGCCATAAACTAAGATATAAAAAAAATGCACATGATTTTGTAACAGATCTTATTTTCCATTTTTATGTATCACTAAGACATGTGTCTTTGATGGACGAGGAGAGTGAGCAAAAAAAAAAAAGCGATAAATGTGTAAGACATGGGATAGACGAATCAAATGAAGTAAGTGCGTGGAGGGGTTAATTAATTAGGTCAAGAGTGGAGGCTGATATTCAGGTTTAGAGGTTTTTTTTATATAATTTTTTTTATTAAACATAGGTGTATATAATACACCGCAAATTATATCATGCTCTCGGGAGCCAAGCAGTATGTTGATCTTTCTTACAATAGAGTAGTATGTACCACACTTAAAATGATTTTAGAAATGAAAAATCATTTTAAATGTAGTCCCTAAGTCTCTATTGTGAGAAGAACAACCATGCTTTTTGTGCTCCCAGGTGCATGGTATAAGCATTAGTAGGGTGGAGAATATAAAAATCAGAAAAGTAAGAAAAGTTGTGTGAAAATAGTGAAATTTGGGTGGTACTAACTACCAATTTTTGAGTACCTAATCTGTAGTTGTGACACGATGAGGTAGGTTATGAGAGAAAAGGGCGGGGTAAGAGATCGAGAGAAATATAAATGTAAATAAAAATAGGAGAGACAAACTTAGTAATATCTTTTAACCCGGTAACTAGTGGTGGATCTATGCCTTAGGGTATGGGTTCCGCGGACACCGGAAATTTTTTGGAAACACAATTTTTTAGGCTAAATTTTGTGAAAAGTACCCTTAAATAGATTAAGGGACACCGAAAAAATATATTAGGAGATCGGGAAATATTGTTTCTAGGTCCGCCGCTGCCGGTAACCATTAACAACACTCTAAGAGACCGGTTTTCTCAACAACCGGTTGCTTATCTTCCCCTATTTTTTCTGTTTTCGAAAAGGACCATATAAGATAGCGGTTATGTATGGAATCGGTCTCTTGTGTTATCATACAAGACCGTTTTTTTTTTTCATAACCAGTTTCTTTTGTTTCCATCCAAAGTTTCTTTTTCATATTTCAGACTTTGAATATCATATCATGTCAAACTCTTCTCCTATAGTTGATATAAACGGTATACCTATCTCTACTTTTCTATCTTTTGTACTAGTGTACTGCCCTCAATCCCTCATTCCCGCCTGTTCATAGCTAACAGAACAAAAATATACATCCAATAACACCGCCTCAATTCACAACCCAAAAAATAGACGCTAAGAACGATGAACAAAAGTTATCAAATGCGGGCATTTGGTCTAGTGGTATGATTCTCGCTTTGGGTGCGAGAGGTCCCGAGTTCGATTCTCGGAATGCCCCCTTCTTTTGCTAGTTTTTACATTTCATTACAGTTTTTTTTTTTTTTTTTGTACAAAGGAGTCGGGACATCCCCCAGGCAGGTTGAGTTCTTAACCACTAGGCCAACCTTGATCCTCTATATTTCATTACAGTGGTTTCATGGCTCCAACATTCTAACGTCAGATTATTAAACTTAAAAGAAAAGAAGAAACTCACCGGAATGAGTCGTTATCCAATCACACCGGCCAGCACGCTTGGTTGAACGAACCGGCCTAGGACTTTTGACGGCTTTCTTTACGACAGGCTTCTCCCGCCTCTCTGCAGTTGGTGTTGTTTTAGCAGTGGAAGAAGTAGAAGACGAGGAGCCGGAGGAGCATGAGCTATGAACCGAACCCTTTTTCCGGATCAGCGAGTTAGGCAATTTCTTTACCGAGCTCCTCAGGGGCTGTTGATGTGGGTTCTGGTTGTGCTTTGGCTTTTGACACGGGTTTGGAGTCCGAGCTGTTCGGTTACCACCTGGTCCGATAATTTTTCGGTCGTCGTGGACCAGCTTGGTGGAAGGATGAAGCTCAGCTGCAACTGACATTGTGGAGTAAAACTAACTTGAAGGGCAATGAAGGTTAGAAATGTTTTTGGAGTATATGAAGGTTTAAAAATTTGTGTTATTTAGTAGGAGGAAACAGAGGGAAAGTAAAGGAAATGAGAAAATGGAAAAAACAAAATACAACAACGGGGGTTTCAAGTTTGGTGAATACCAAACATTAATACTTATAGTACTCGTACTACTTAGAACTAAGATAATTGGGCTATGATGAGCATTGTTCTGCCTCACAATGTAAGTGTAAAATTGTGCACATGTAAGTGTAAGTCTAAGCATGATTATCCATTGCTTACGTTGAATTATGCATATTCAATTTTATATTAAATTGTCACTTAATTAAAATACGAGTAGCAAGTTATTACTCGTAATTGTTAGTCATACGTGTATGTATGGTAAATATCAACTAGAGCGTTTTGTGACATTGGTTGAAGGTCAATTTTCTTGTCTTTAACTGATAACACGTTCAATTTAAGGTAGTCTCTACTTCATTGTCATTAATTAATCGAGGATGATTGTGTAGAATATTAATCGAGGATAACTGTGTACATTACTCGATGATTAGCTTACACTTACGGCTCATTGCGACTCTGAAACCTTTTGAAATTCATCTCATTATAGAAAGAAAAATATCATTTACTTAATGAAGACATGTTGGTGCAGAAAGCTTGACCTCCATACTGGATAGCAGATCGCATTCGGCCGTTAAGCGTAAGGTTTCCACTTAATGGAGGGGGGCTTTTAACGGTGTTGTTCGTTGTGCTTTTGAAGTTACTTACCGTTACAACAAAGAATCCAAGTACCCGCCCTCCCCTTTTTACCCACTTCACTCTTTTGCTTTCCTCGTCACCAATGAAGAATTAAGCAACGACTTCTACTTTAAGTGGCCATCTAACGGCTACATTTGGCCCCATCAACCCATCGTCTCTATTTCACAAAGTGCTATGTTAGGTCTGTGATTTGCTTCTTCACCTGAATTATGGAATCCTACAACAACCAAGCTTCAAAGTTCAAACGAACTAACATACAACAACTATTTTAGTCAAATCCAAACGAAATGTTACATCTCAAATTAAATAACATCTCCATACTTATTGCTTCTTTTTTCAGAAATTGTTAACATTTCAGTTTCTTAATCTAATTGCAAGACATGATGTAATATTTGGTGTGAGGAGAATACGCCATCTTCAAACCTGATTCTCCTTCCCACATATCATGACTAAGCTTAGAAACAGAATGTCCCAAAATGAAGGGTAACTTTTGAAAAGGGCAAAGCAATGCTTCTTCCAGTACAAGAATACTCGGTTAAAAACCGGAAATCAAAGACCAGACATTTGAAGAAGGCGGATTAAATTCCAGAGTACAACAACAAAAATGATTTCCAAATTGGTATTTAACCCATACAGAAGTGTTGGCCTGCCTTTTTTTCTTATAGAGGCGTCCCTCTCAACTCCCAGTCATATAGAAGCATGCAGAGAGCTTCAAATGGAAGAATAAAATTACAAAAACCAAAGATTGGTTCTTATTCAGCTAGTTAGCGATCACACACAAGTCACGACAACTTCAACCTGAGAAGATGATTGAGTATCAGCATTAAAGAAGACTAATAACCCCAGTAATCATTACGGATTTCATCATCGAACTTCTTCCTCAGCTCTGGATGCTTCTCAAAATACTCATCAGCAGTCATTGTGCTCAGCTTTGCCTGAAATGAGTGCATGCAGTAACAGTTAGACAACAGAAAACAAAGTCAAACCATGCAAAAGCCATTAGCTTATGAGATCCATCATGTCAGGACGCTACAATCAAGATTAATCCTTTAAAAAAATACAAAAAAAAAAAAAATCATCCACATTACCTTCAACTCCTGCACGTCTGCTATTTCTTTCTCTAATCTTTCAGACTCTTTCAAAGATTTTTGTTCGGCTTCTTTCAGTTCCACCAACTAGAATAGAGCAAAAACACAGTAAATCAGCAGGTTCCTAAGCAAACAAATCCACTAGATAAAATTTAAGGAGAAAACGAAATCTGGATCGAAACTGTATTAGGCCTCATTACTCACATGTATCATCCAGAGTCCAACTGATACTGTTTATGGGAACAGTCCAAAAAAGTACAATATTACAAATTTGCATGGCTTGAAGACACTTCGAGAAATATGGGAAAGGCTTTGAAAGAACTAGGGAGGATATTTGTCTCCAGAAGTCAGAGTAAGATACATTGTCATTCATTATACCGATGAGAGTAGCATTTAGCATAAGATCGGATTAAAATGAAGAAAGTTCTCAAATTTTCCCAAGTTTGGGGTGAAAGGTGGAACTGCGACGAACTGGGGGCAGAGTGACAATTTGAAAAACTATAATATTCCAACAAGGAAAATAAGCATAAATTGGACCAAGGACACCAAATGGGATACTGTTGGCACATATACTACTACAAGTATCTAGACTCGTAGATACTCACCAAGGCCTCAATTTTTGGCTGATACTCAGGAGTGACTTTGTCCACGTACTTTGGGATCTCAATGCCTGTAATGAAATAGAAGTTTCTTATCATACTACTATACCTACAAGGAAGCATTAGTAGTGAAAGAAGCAAAAGGAACTAGAAAACAAAGTTCATATCAATGATGGATCAGGGTTCAAGGGACCACTTCAAGTCAATAACAAGGTGCAAAACTCAGAAAAGAAGAACCGTAGGCTCATTGAATTGTGACCTCCCTAACTTTCACAAAAGATCAACAGTATATCACTTGAAAAAGACCTATTTTCATGCTAAAGGTTTATTCAGCCTTGGCCCAAAAAAGAGGTGCAAAACTCAGGAATGAAGAACAGTAGGCTCATTGAATTACGACCTCCCTAACTTTCACAAAAGATCTACAGTATACTTGAAAAAGACCTATTTTCATGCTATAACTTTATTCAGCCTTGGCCAAAAAAAAGAAAAAAAAAAAACAGTGACCATTGTTTGTATATCTTTCTCATCTTTGAACTCTAGGGCATCTCCAATCCCAGTCAAACTAAGTAATCAAATAAGTAACTAAGGAGGCCGAGATGACAGTTTACGTGCTTAAAGGTTTCCCATGCCACTTTCGACAGTATACAGACTGCTTTACATGACAGGTGTCCCAGCTGGATTAATTCAAATGGACTCATGATAAACCTCAAGAGAACAAATGTCAGTCTGTCAAAGCTTTATGGCATTATCAATAAAAAGATAAGGGGGGATAAAGCAAAGTCCTGTGATGTAAGTAAATCATTAAAGGAAAAGAAGCTACTTCACTGCAATATTGGTACTCATAAAATGTTTGAATACATATTTGCAACCCATTACAAGTCACTGATCTTCAATATGGGTACACTTCAGAAATGTGTCAATATATACCCTTTTCACCTCTTAATTCTTATAGTTCCTTGGACAACAAGTATATACTCAAACTAGCCTCCGACTATAAAATAAAGAGCATTTTCTCACTGACATGTAATTCACTAACCTAGCTTCCAACAGGTAGTCTATTAACCAAGGAAGCAAAACGATAAAATGCAAAAAGTACTCTTTATGAAGACTGGCCTGTTCAACACAGTATAATGCAACACTCATGACCAGTTTGTTATCAAGATTCCACATCCAGTGGTACAAAAATTTGTAAAGTGTTCACAAGTGAAAAGAAATCGCTTCAAAGTTACCAGTAGCATAGTACCCCCTAGATTAGTGCAAAAATTTATATTCAAATAACTCGATGATTCCATAACTTAAAACAAAGACATAGTATCTGATGACCTCTTTTAATGTTTCACATTCTACACTGGACTGCACTTTAGAAGAAACAATATTCATAAAACTAGCTACGCATATATATGGCACCAATTTAATAGAAACGCAGGAACTTCATACCCTGGGTCCGGATAAACTATTAAGTTCTTTACGGCCATAAAAGCAACTAATTCACAACGTAAAACCTTTCTACACATTACATGTGCTTATTCACCCAAATTAAAATATAAATAAAACGTTGAGAATACCCTGTTAAGGTTCAAATTTGTAAAGAACCACCAAATTGAGTTTGTTAGTAGCCGACCACTATTCTGGAAAAGAGTGAATTAGTTTTGGAGTGAATGAGAGTATTTGATAAAAGGAGGCACATGCTAAACTACATCAAGTTTCACAATGAATGGTGTTTACGGTGTGTATAATATGACAAAACTTCAGTAGTAGCCTATTAGGTGGTTCTTCCCCTAACATTATAAAAACACAAATTAAAAAACTTTGAAGCGGTTCTTTACAAAACTCAAATATTACTATGTTTTTTTCTGAAATAATCCCTCAACAAGTAATGCAAAGAAATGCAGGAACATACTGTCATAAGCTTCCTTGTACATGTCAACCAACTTGGAGCCAATTCCCTTTCTGTAATATTCCCAATCAATAGGCTCAGGTTCCTGCACAAGCGCAGTATAGTGGGAAAACCGAAAAATTCATCAAATGGTCAATTCTTGATAATCAGACAACATTAACTTTGACCAACTAATTTTCATCATATCCAGCTACTAGCATAACAGAAATACGAGAAATAATTTTCATCATATCCAGCTAGTTTCAAAACAACGGACTGAAAAATCTTTAACCATACATTTTAAGTTCAAGAAAGGGTCACCTTGAAAGGTTGCTAGGACGGAAGTTTATGTATCAAGCAATAGATGTCCAAATAAATGCAAGGTTGAGAGAGATTGTTCTGGGGGTGGAAATAGGAGAAAAGGGGTGATCAGGGAACTATTACTCCCATTTGGGATTTGCTTGGCTTGAAGGTAATGCAGTTCCTATTCTGAGTAAAAGTCAAAGAGGAGGAGGTGGTGGTGGAGAGAGGAGGAAGAGGTGGTAAAGGAATATCACTCCTGTCAGGAGGTTAGTGCAAAAAACGAAGGGGATAGCTACCTATCACCTTCATCTCCCCACACAACAATATACCTCCACCGCTCTTTGCTTTGTACTTTGGATCTACTATTCCAAATCAACGAAAGTTATAAACAAAATTACCAATACGAATTCTTGAAGGGCCCTAGATCTCCTAACAAAAATCAAAATGGGTCGCTTCAGACTTCAAAGCACTTCCAATACCGTCATAGAACTCAAACTCTTCGAGAGCACATAACTACTGAGATGTTAAAAGTAACCCACATGGATACAACGTTCTTGACATTTTATGTTTCATGTAATTTGACCAGTTCTTAAGAATAATTATCAAACGTGTATATTGTTCAAGATATCATCAACATTTAGCTTAAAACAATTTTAGTGAAGATTACTAAACAAATTCGATATTTTAGCAGAGCGAACTTGACTGAAAGAATTGATAAACAAAGTTAGGGGACTTTCCAGAAAATATAAAAGTTAATCCCTTTCCTAAGGAAACTAAATGAAAAATTAACTCAGAATATAACTCAGAATTATAATACAACATCTATCCAGTGTCCCAATGCCTCAAAGGGCTTCCGCCTATGACCAGGTAAGGGTGGTCGAATGTACGAAACCTTACTCATGTGCTGAAAACATAGAGGCTCCTTACGAATGACCCATGATGAAAAATGCATCTAGAATGACGCCAACAAAACAGAAAAACTATAACGATTGTTTGCCATTTAGTATCCACTAAAATGTGACCAATCATTGTTCGAATGTAACGAGAGTGAAAAAAGCTGCCCTAAGACATTTACTCCCCATCAGTGGACACAACCCGCAGAACACTAATGTCGAATTTCTACAATACTAAAACTATTGCTCCGTAGATAACGTAAATGAATGAAGACGTCTTTCTGTAAAAATGGTGCCAGCATTCCTCAATCAAACATGATAAACACAGCATCTACCCATCACTCAAACAAACAAACAACAAAACCAATTTCGTTTTAAACAACAGGAAATCAAAGTCGGGACGAGACGAGACAAACCAAAACCGAAACGCCCAACACATTTTTAATAATCCTGAAGAACCGAACATCAAATCGAAATCCCATATCAGATACAATCATCATTCATCAACAAATGATGACAAAAAGATGAGAACCAATCGAAACCCTAAACGAGCGATATGTAGACAGATCCGATTAGGAAACGTAAAGTACAAGAAGGAAGAAATGAAACCCTAGATAAGAGAGAGAGAGAAAAAAAAGACCTGACTGAACTTGGTCTGGAGTTGGTTGTTGACATCATCGAAAGCGCGACGAAGATTGAAGAACTCCTTACGAGCCTCATCGGAGTGAAGCATCTTGGCCATGGCTTCCCATTCGATTTTGGGCCCCGCCTTGAACTTGAAGGCCGCATCAGCAATCTTCTTCCCTACTCCGCTCATTTTCTCTCTCTTCTCTGGAAAATTTCCCTGTGAAAATGGGGGCACAGATTTGGATTTGTTTCGTCAAGAGTGGCTCCCTAGTCTCTCTACCTTCTCTCTCTCTCTCCTCTCTCAGTCACTTCTAATAAGAGGGGAGATGGATAATGAGTTGGGCTCATGAAACCCTCCTGGACTTTTAGCGTCGGGTAGATCGGGCAAACTGGCACGACACGGGCACGATTATTCGACCCGAACGATCCGATTGATAAATTCTGTACTACGGAGTCATTTGGATTCGATTGAAATTCTTGTATGTTTCGTAGCCATGTGAAATCATTCTCGACATAACTTGACCTATAATTACCGAGATCGGAGTTGACTCGATCCATGATAATTGGACCAGTACATTGACCCGATTGACCTCAAAATGGATTGAAGATCCGTCATTTGATGAGAAAGAAGACCAATCTCCCACGCGCAACGGAAGTTAACCAATCGACAATAAAACGGTAAAATGAGCCTTCAAGCATTAAATTGATTTATCTGATAATGTGATTCTCTTAGAGGAAGAGGAGCCTTCAGGCACCCCTCACAAGTCACGCCCCATGATCATATCAGCATAGAACATAAGAGGGCAAATGTCGTCAAACAACTTGAGGTGAGGGACCTCATGCTCCTATTATGGGAGTAATGGAAACTAGAGTTAAAGAAAGAAATGCTGGAAAAATTATTAAAGGGAGGTTTGCTCGATTTGCAGTGGCTAACAACTAGTCATGTCATGTGCATGGGAGAGTATGGGTAATATGGGATACACAACAAGTATGTGAATTGAGGTACCAAAGATATGACTTCACTTAGACAAATAAACAAGAGGGAATAGGGCATTTGCCCTTGCCGACTATATCTGTTGAGGTAAGCTAACTTTTGCTTACAAACCATTTGTTCATTACTGTTGAAATTATTGGGAAGTTGTTGTATTTTTGTAATTAATCATCTCATTGTATGGGTTTGAAGTGGCCTAAGTTCCCTAGCTTTAGCTGATTTTGTAAGAAAGTTATAGTATTGTGATTTTTACTCTAGGGGTTTTTGATGGGCTCAGGTTGTTGATAGTAAAATTTTACTTTAGTGTTGGTAATTTTTGAGTTGATAGAAATTTGTTAAATTGGCCAGTTAAGTAATCATGGGTTTACAATTTGGGAAAACATAATACCTGTAAGGCCCTGTGCGATTCAACTTATTCAACAGTGTTTTCAAATCAGATCAGATTTATTTAAATCAAATCAAAGCAGATCAGTTTTATTCAAATCAAATCAAATCAGATCAGAATTATCCAAATAACAATCAATGAATCTAGTCTATTTGTAGTTATTAATTCGTCTGATTGCAGTTAACTTATCAATTAATTCAGTTCAGTTCAAATCAAATCAAGTTTATTCAAATCAAATCAAATCAAATCAGTTCAAATCAAATCAAATCAAATCAAATCAGAAAAATGCAGTCCAATCGCACAGGGCCTAAGTGGGCAATAATTTGCTCATGGAGCAATGTAACCCGGTTATGATGAATCTCGGATGCAGGCCAATTTATTCAATTATAAAGACCAAACTGTTGGTACACATTTATAATTGGGCCACAGCCCTTAACAAAGTGATCCTTGGAAAAGGCCATGTGATACCCTTAAAGCCCAAAGGGTACTAGCCATTGGATCTTGGTGGAATGGAGGGTCAGGATTGATTAGGGGTACCTTGGTTATTCCTTGGACTCCCTATAAATACCCCCTCATTCCCCACTATCTAGGGGACTTTTACACACACAACTTATATTCTCTCTCATACTCTTTTATTATCTTTGTGACCCCCCATCCTTCCGACTCAAACTGACTTGAGCGTCGGAGGAGGGTCGCCCGGCGAAAGCTGTGCGCCCCCCTTGACCGTTTGTTCACTGCGCAGGAAACCAAGGTTGATCCCGGTCTATCCCTAAATCGAACTCACCCCAACATTTGGCGCCGTCTGTGGGGATAGACTACGAGGATCGACTTAAGTTGACTGCGGACTTGGGGGTGCGCTGTGCGCATAAGTCTCATGCATTACAAAGAATATTGTCATTATCGTTTATTATTACTAGTGGGCCCCAGTCTGATGTCTTATTTTATTACATGGGGGATTTACAATGTCAGTTTCTTGCGGAGATACCAATGCTCGCGTTATCAGGCACCAGTGCGGAATGCGAAGTGCGTGAGTGCGGGGTGTTTTCTCGGAACAGAGAGCTCGGACTCAACCGCCGCAACCGAGAGTGGATGGAGTTTATTGTTGGTCGTGTGACTGCGGAGTGCGGAGCGTGCGTATACGGGATGAAGTGTGGTCGCGGAGTACGAGTGCGCGAAGTGTGGTGCGCATCCGGATCCAGCCTTTTCGAGGTGCGCGCCCGTATCCTACCGAGTGCGTAAAGTTTGGCTGCGGAGTAGTGAAGTGTGGTTGCGGAGCGTGTGAGCGCGGCGCGAAGTTGGACCCAATTTGCGTGCAAGTTGCAAGTCGCAAAGAAGTCAGAAGAGCCGCATCCGAGGTAGTCGAATTCGACGCATCCGAGGTGGTCGAATTCGACGCATACGAGGCAGAAATTCGCACCCGAGGCTGCAACTAATGCGCATCCGAGGCAGCAGCTCGAACCCGTGTTAGAGGCGGCATTTCTGACCCCGTTCGGCGCGGTGGTTCGGACCCGCATGGTTTGCGAAATGTGGGAGATGTGGTGTGTGCGGTATAAGAAGTGAGGTACAGGTGCGGTTGGATCTGTGTATGGTGTGCGAAAATGGCCGAGTGCGAAGTAGTGTGACCTGAGTTCGAAGGAGTCGGACCCAACCTCGATTGAGGTGGCAAGCGCACCCCAAATTCGAGGTGGTCGGACTCTAGCGGCATGAATTCGGGTGCGTCAGCCCCGACTCGATCCGGGTGCAGTGCGCTAGCTCTGATTCAACCTGGATTCGGTGCGTCAGTTCGGACTCGACCTGGATTCGCTCCTTTAAATCGCACTTGAGAATTCGCGCCCGATTCGACCTTACTCAGGGCGGCAGCTCGGAGAATGCCGGTAGGATGGCAACACCATGAGTTTGTCGATGAAACATGGTATACAAAGGAAGATTATTATTTGCTCTTTATTGGAGCAGATGCGGCTGCGGAGTATGTGCTCCTTATTTGAGCCGAATGCAAACCCCAATATCTAATGAGATAAGTAATTTCTTCTTGTTTTCTTTGGGTAAGTGACCTAAAAATATACTTTAGTGCTATAAAGTGTTGCCTAGATGCTGCAAGCCTGCTACTTTTGTAAACTTGCATGAAAAGTGATGAATCACTCTTAATCACGTGTAGTATGGTGTGAATTGCCATGTGAATATATCACTACTTTCTATATTTTAAAAGCATGCATTGTGAATATTAAGGCATGCAAGTTGGTAGCTTTACCAATCAAATGCTAGACATATATAGGCGTGTTCCCAATCTGACAAAAGCATGATACATGGTTACCCAAAATTATGTTAACATTTTCAAAACATGTTACTCCGTATGCGTTTATGCTATGTTTTAAGTCGTGATCATGTTCGTACATATTATGATTGAAAATGTGAGAAATATGTTTCTCCAAGTATTTATGCGTCCGCGTAAGGACTTGATTTGTATTACTTTTAATTTGAACCCGATAAACTCGGATGAGAATAAGGGCTAATTAGCGAGCATGTTAATATTTCCATGACGAGGAGGTTTATCGCATGTCATAATCGACTTGTTAGCCGAAAGGGTTATTGAGTGCCAAGCATGAACTATGTTCATTTCAATTATTAAATTTTTGCAAATTGCATGCGTCGTACTCTCGAGCTCGGTTGTTTACTCCAACTCAAACTCGAGAGTGGCGGCAAAGTGGTGTGATGCATGATTGATTAACGCTGTGAAAAGTTCTATACTCTGTGACAAAATTATCATGGGCAAAATTCATATTGACGGCGGCGAGTAAATACTTCTCCTCAAATCGACAGCTCTTTATTTGGGCCAAGGTATCATTATTATTCTATTCGACAAAGGTATAACCAAAGTTATATCTCCGGGTTTCGAAGAATGACGGTCTCGATCAGCCTCCCAATTCGTGTGCGAAGGCGCGCGATCGTTGACTCACTCTGACCCAACCTCGGTTAGGCTGTCATGAGTAGATGTCAGCACGACC
The DNA here is from genome assembly GCA_963457585.1 of Spergularia bocconei. Lineage (NCBI taxonomy): Eukaryota > Viridiplantae > Streptophyta > Magnoliopsida > Caryophyllales > Caryophyllaceae > Spergularia > Spergularia bocconei. The sequence continues at coordinate 10,611,247 of OY734947.1, read as the reverse complement.
TCGACCCGAATCGGATTGGGAGCGGCTTGCTCGAGGAGAAGCTCATCATCGACCTGCGGCGCCCGCAAAAAATGGTTTGAGGTTTGAATGGTTATTGAACTAACCGAAGTTGGATCGTTGAAAACTCAGAGTCGCCACCCTGTCTTTACCCCGACAAGGAAGGGTTTCGAAACAAGTTTAAAAAGCACAAGTTCGAAAACAAATGAAAGAATTTTACGGAAAACCTCTCTAAAACCAAAAATGGCTCCATACGCCCTAAGGCAAAATTCCGTTTTATTATATATACCAAACGGTTTGGAAAACTGGTCTGCGAAATAGAGAAAAAAGGTTCGGGGCCTTAGTTAAGGGGTGCGAACATTTGGAACTCGTCTCCCCTTCCGTCATAAGGGCGGGCACTTACTAATACATCTTCTAAAGATTCTCGGTGAATTGATTACGTTAAGATCCATATAAACAAGTAGAAATAGAAAAGCATATATATTCACATTGTCATTCACATGCAAGAGTTTAGAAAAAGAATTTACAAAAGATTTCCCGAGTCTTTTGGGTACGGACTTGGGGGGTTTGAGCACCAAAGTTGCCCTACGTACCTTTCATCGTGGGATTGGAATCCACTCGAGGATCAAAACCCTACGTAGTTCTGACGGGCAGCCCCACGACAACGGCCTTTTCCACTGGGGGGTAGCGGTTAATATCCGCGAGGGTGGATGGATGGATCCACATGGTAGATATCATTCCACTGGGGAAATGATCGGGTTGATTCCACTGGGGATATCACCAATGTGGGGGTAGAGATGGGTTTTACTTCGCTTGGAAGTGGTAGAAAGTCGTTTCATTCAAAGTCGTGCTATTGAGAGACTTTATAGATGACTCACATTAGAGTCAAGTCGATCCACGTAGAATAGAGCAAGGTATATTTCGCTTGCATCTATGTGTCTCTCATCGAGACGGCGATCGCCATGATCACCATGCCTCCTGAACCAGGCATGCCCCCTGAACGAGGTCTTAAAGTGGATGACTCGACCTCTCTAAAGCGAGTTTAAAGATTAGACCTCTCAATAGTTTGACTATGGTTGAATTGACTATCGTGGGGAGATTTAATGGAAAATGGATTGTGTTAGGTGTTTAGGGCTCGGTGGAATTGGCCGTATCGCTAGAGCTGCCCGTGTAGGCCCTACAACAATATAAGGAAAATAAATCGCCGATTCGATTATGTTCGATCAAGTGGTGTTCCACTGGGGTGTTGGTGGAATAGATGGTAGAGGTGAATGTAGATCGACCTCATGATCGCGCATAAGCGAATTGGCAATCCTTGCCTAGTGTTGGGGTAGGGCCCCGTCCAAAGTCCATACAAGAACGGGAAAAAAAACTTTACATGCAAAACACATCGAAGAAAGTTCATTTACTTCCATGTACAAAAAGTTTTGGAAAAAGAAATGAATTTCTTAAAACGTTGAGAAAAAGAGAGAAAACGACTTTAATTAGAAAAACTAAGAAAAGAACGTTTGAAAACAAACAAGAAAACATTTTTAGGGGTTTTTGGTTTTATTAATTACATTATTTACATAAGGGGGTCGATTTTAGTCCTTATTGACTTTAATTGACTCGGGTTGACTTCGGTTGACTTGCACCTATTTACAAAGTTGACTTTAGACGACTTTTAGGTAGATTTGGGTTTGACTTGGGTAGACATTGACATTGGTAGATTTGGGTAGACATTTGGCATTGGTAGGCTTGGATAGACGTGTTTGACTTTAGTTGACTTTAGTTGACTTTGGTTGACTTTTGGTTGACTTTTGGTTGACTTTGGTTGACTTTTGGTTGACTTTGAGTAATTGGTTGGATTTTAGTAGACTTTGGTAGACTTGGTTGTAATTGAATTGGTTTTAGACGACGGTTGACTTTCATTGACTTGACCTCGATTGACTTGACTTAAGTAGACTCAACTTATGTAGACTTGACTTAGATTCACCTAGACTTCTTTCTAAGTGTTTTAAAGTCATCAAACAAATGGATTGATCAATTAAACACCCTATTAAGTCTAATTGTTTTTATAAATTGGGTTGAGTAGACTCCTAATTAAGTCTAAATCGATTTTAACATTTTGACATCTCAATGAGGTGAACTAATTAGACTCCCTATTAAGTCTAACCATTTAATTAATTAAGACAATTAATTTGGGTGAAAAACTTGTCATTTTCAACCCCAAAAACAGAAAATTGATGGAAATTGAATGGTTTGAAAGATCAAATCAAATCTTCAAATTTTTCTGGGTTGAGGGTGGGTTCATGAACATCTTGGGATCACACATGAATTTTTTCATGACCCCAAAAGTCCATTTACTCACAAAACAAATTTAAGGTTGAAATTCGGATTTCTGAGCAAAACAGGATCTGTTTTCAAAAAATCATAGCTGTTGATAGAGACATGACAAAATTTTGAACCTTAGCTTTCTGGAAACTTGGGAGTCTGATCTTCAAGTTTTGTGAAGGAGACATACCCAGAAAAGGTCGTTTTCAACTCGAAAAACCTCCTTGAATACAACTGGTCGGAGCAGGGACCAGTTTTGAGTCATTTTATTGCAAAAATCATCATAAATAATCTGGTTTGAGTTTGGATCTGAAATTTTGCAGGGTTGCATTTAAGACCCCAAAGAAGCATTCTTTATAAAATCATGAATTTTACCAAAAGGGAAGATTTTATACGGATTTTGGAAGTCAGACTGAAAAACAGTTTTCAGAGAACAAAAAATCGGATTGAGTTGTAGATAGTTTTTGTACGTGGAAATAATTGTAGAAAAATTTGTGAAAAATATCAAATCACCACAAAAGGTCAATAAAACAGTAGACATAAGAAAAATCACCAATGGGCACTCCACTCCTAAAACTCTCTCATCTAATGTTCCCCTCAGTAAAGGGAACGGCCACAAAAGGCCCTAGAGGCAAGCTTACGAATCCATACGGCTCAATAAACACGTATTTCATCGTTACCGACCAAGGCTCAACAAAGAAAAACGTTAGTAAGGTATTTGAGATAAAATAAATGAAATGAAATTACAATAAAAAGAAGAAGGGAAGAAGAAATACTACCTTTTGAGATCAATGGTTGCAAATCCACCAATGCTAAGGTATTAAATCCTCTAAATTGATTTTAATTTAGATGAGATTGATTTTATTTAGTTATAATCTAAGTGATACTAATGCTATTCATTTATTAGATTGAATTAGAATTAAAGTGGAGGCTTGATGTGGAAGTAAATAAGAGAAAATGAATGAAAGTAGGAGTAAATGCAATGAACAAATACTCTTCTTCTTTCTCTCTCTTTGGCCGGCTCTCTCTCTTGCTCTCTCTCTCTTTTTTTTTGTTTTGTTTGTGAGTAAAGAATGTGTGTGTGGGTGTGTGAATTAGGGTTTGCTTAAGTATCAAAAGGAGAGTAAAAATGAGTGAATGTGAGTGAATGTGAGAGATAAATATCTCATTAAATTAAGCAAACACAAAAAAAAAGAAAACTTGCTCATTAAGCCTCACTTGGCCGGCCAAAACCATGCCAACACACCAAAAAAAATTTGTCATTTTGCTCTTGTAAGGAAGGGAGAGAATCAATGAGTCACCATTTCAAATTTTAATCAAAAATCAAATAGTTAGCATATTGTTAGCATCTTGTTAGTGTAAATGTGAGTGACATGGACATGACATGTAAAAAATGATGTCATTGCCTATGTGGTTTAGTAGTAAAAAAAATGGAATCGAGTTTGGCTCGTCTCGGGCAAATTTACCTCGGTTTGCGCAAAAATGAAAACCGGGTGAATTAAATCAAAGAAATAATGAAATTAGAATAAAAAATGAATAAATTCAATATTATTAATATTATTTACATGATTTTCGAAATTTATATAAATAATAGAAAAAAATGGTGGAATTGAAATTGTTGAGAAATCGTTTTATTTACAAATAAACGAATAAAAATGGGTGAATAGAAATGAATAAAATAAAATTGAATTAGAAAATAGAAATAGAATTAGAAAATATAAATAGATTAGTAAAAATAAAAATGAAAAGGTGAGACAAAATTTGGTGTCTACAGTTTGCCCCTCGTTGGTCGAGTTTTGCAAAAACGAAGGTCAACGCCATGAGAAGACGCAAAATTTTGGATCCCATCTTACAACCTTGTTGTTGTTCGGGAGAGAAGACCCTATTGTCTAAATTTGAAAATCCCTTTTAATTTTCAAAATGTGGCTTGTCGCCGTTTGATCATTGGTCGAGATCGAGGTTGATGTTGGAAATCGAGTTTGAGGTTGAGGTTGAAGTTTTGAAGTTGGAGGTCGAATTATTAGAGGTTGGTGTCGAGTTGGAGATCGAGATTGAATTCGGTGTATGAGATGGAGGTTGATCACAACTTTGCTTTTGTCGTGTGATTTTGAATTTGCGATCGAGATGGATTTACGACTTTATTGTCGTGGCTTGTTTTTTTTTTGTTTTTTTTTTTAATCGAGATCGATAATTTGAAAACGAATTCGGGTCAATTCCAAAATCATTTGAGCATGGAGTTAGTAGCATCTTCTCCTTGGGTTTGATGTTGGGTAGTGTGGTTGGAGGCCTCTCAAAAGGGAAGGCTTTCAAATTTTGGGTTTGGGTAGATGAGTGCAAATTGGTGTAAGCTCTTACATACACCAAAGTAGGCCTTATAGGCCTTGATTGCAAGAGAAAAGAGGGGGAGCATCCTCCCTCTTTGGGCTATGTGGGAGTCTTTAAAAGAGGGCCTTTGGCTCTCTTTTTTCTTGCACATCTCTTCTCACTTGTGCTAGTACTCTTTTGCACACTTCTCTTCATTTGTGTTTTGGTGCTTTCTTGTGCACATCTCTTTCGCTTCTAAAGTGCCTTATTTTTGCACATTATAGTTTGTGTCAAAATGTCTCACAAAAGTGAGCTTTCTTCCAAAAATGAGCTCTCAAAAGATGACAAGATCTTCCTCACGAAATTTTCTTCTTCTTTGAAAGAGAGGTCTAGTAAGGCTTCTTCTTCTATCACCAAATCATTGTCTCTCCTCGTGAAACACCCCGTTTATTGGGAGCTACTTCACTCGGCTCTCCAATTTTGGGACAAAGATAAACACATGTTTCGTTTTGGAGAGGTGGAGATGACACCCTTCGTAGAGGAGATTGAGGGACTACTTGAGCTTCCAAGGAGCACCACCCTCGTTGTTCCGCATGGTTTTACCTCATATCGCAAGTTGCTTGGCGATATATTAGGTATCCCTCCACATCTTGAGGGTGCCTACTTGCTTGGCCCTAGTCTTGATCTTGCTAATTTGAGGCTAGGGTTTGAAGGTAATAGTACCAACTTCTCATGCTCGCTTCCTCCCCACGTAGCTAGGGAAAATGCATGCATAGCCATGCTTCTTGGAGTCGTGCTTTTCCGCGAGACTCTTGGTTGTTGGAGCGTGAGGTGTTTGAGTTTGATCCCTTCCATTGTCCAAGGGGGAAGACTAGGTCCTCTAGTCCTAGGTGAGCTTCTTGTCTCACTTGACTCTTTCGGAGAGCAATCCTCTCCCTTCTTTAAAGGGTGCCCCGTCGCCATAAGCTTGTGGCTTGTGGAGAAGTTCAAGCTAAGCGGTCCTTTGAAGGGCCCTTCTTACAAGATCGCGTCGTTGATCGAGAGGGGAGCTACTCCTAAGTGTAAGGAGGCAAGGGCGAATGGCTCGTGGAAAGAGGCCCTTATAAAGGGTGAAATTGAGTGGGTGACTCCTCATCTCCACATTGAGAGCTTTGCTATTTCCACCTCCGGGAAGAGAGGTGTGCAACTTCCAAGTTTGCACCAAGTGACCTTCTCTCTCCCTTGGAGGTGTTTGAGGCAAGGAGGGCATCGACAAAGCTTTGTTGATGTGTTGCCGGAAGCATCATGCGAGACTTTTGCCATCACCACCTACAATGCTCAAAGGGTGAAGGATCTTTGGAGGAACGTGGTTTCCCTTCCTTTCATCCCTTTCCTTGGAGAGCCTTCCTTGGAGCCTTCTTACCGAGCATGGCTTTGGGAGGACATCGGGTTAGGGCAGATGCCTAAGAGGGTGAAGTTGGAGAAAGTGAGGGTGAAGGTTGAAGAAGACTCTACTAGCTAGAGGTTGAGCTTGGTGGCTTGAAAAGAAGGTCGATGGTTAACTTAGTACCCTAGTAGTACTAGTTTAGATTTGAACGTGTTCGATGACATCGTTATTTGAGGTAGATTAGTAGTCAAGGTAGAGTAACTTAGTGAACAAGTAAGCTTATGTACTATGTGTTGAAAGTGAAGTGGATTGTAATGAAATGTTAGTGTATGAATTTCAATCCAAGTATGTTTTTATGAATGTCCATTGATTTGATCTTAGCATCTTTACACTAAGCCCAACTCATGATCCTAAATGATGTATGATGACCCACTACAAAAGTTGGCCCATATGCAACAAATGTGCACTAGAATGACCCAAGGGTGTGGTGAATGCATAAATATGACCCACATGCATGAGGTGACCGAGTTTGAGTCCGGGTTGGGGTGGTTCGACTGCGGGTCGTGCCCGTTTTCACCCGAACCGATTTTTTTTTTTTTTTTTTTTTTGAGTCTCTCTGCTTTTTCAGGACCCTAATTTTTGCATAAGCCATCACTCATTTTTTTTTTGCTCACTTTTTTCTTTTGGCTTATCGGGTCGTTTAGCCGGATCCCTAATGATCTTTTCGGTTCTAGAGAACTTTATTGGTAGATGTATGTCCACGAGATTCAAAAATTTCTCGCGAACCTTTGACCGGACCCTTTGAAGGGTTGCCTACGTATTCCGTTGTTGGAAATCAGGTCATGCGTAGTTCGTGCCTCTGTTAGCCCAAAATTCTGGTAGATTTTGCGGTCATCCATTTGACCAATTACAAATTTATTTATCATACATGGGTTGAATTATTACATCGAGGAACTATTCTCCTAAACATAATACTTCTTTAGTTGGTCGAGGTTGGTGTAGTGGACGAATTCGTTCCCATCAAAGTCCATGAGCCTCACTGCTCCTCCAGGTGTGATTGTCTTCACGAGGAATGGGCCTGACCAGTTTGGCCTGAACTTTCCCCTTATATCATGCATGGGCGCACGATTCTCTTTCAAGACCAAATCTCCTTCTTGGATGTTTCGATCTCGAATCCTCTTGTTGAATGCTCGAGCTATGCGCCTTTGATACGCATGTATGTTGTTGAGTGCTTGGAGACGCTTCTCGTCAGCAAATGCTAACTCGTCATATCGAGTTTGCAACCATAAGTCCTCAGGGAGCTCGCTTTCAGCCATGACTCTCAATGACTGAATTTCCATCTCGATTGGTAGGACAGGGTCCATACCATACACCAGAGAGTAAGGCGTCGTGCCGGTTGGAGTGCGAATGGAAGTCCTATATCCCCAAAGCGCATATGGCAGTTTTTCGTGCCAGTCTCGGGCTTTTTCAGTCGTTTTGGAGATGATAGTCTTGATTGTCTTATTTGCCGCCTCCACAGCGCCGTTTGTTTGAGGACGGTAGGGGGAGGATTGGTGATGCTTGATTTTGTACTTGGCCAAAGTCTCTTTCATGTGGCCCTCGAACTGCGAGCCATTGTCAGAAATGATCTCATAGGGTAGCCCATATCGGCAGACGATATTGTGCATGACAAACTTATAAACTTCTCTTGCCCCTAGTTTTGAGAAAGAAGCAGTCTCGATCCATTTCGAGAAATAGTCGATTGCCACCAAGATGTATTGATGACCATTTGATGCTTGTGGATGAATCTGGCCAATGATGTCAATTCCCCACGTCGAGAACGGCCATGGCGATGTCATATTGTGTAAGGGCACCGGAGGCATGTGGTTGAGATTTGAGAAGATCTGGCACTTTTTACAAGTGCGTACAAAGTGATGACAATCACTTAACATTGTCGTCCAATAGTAGTTGGCGCGGAGGATCTTCTTTGCAAGCATCACCCCATTCATGTGAGGACCGCATTCCCCACCATGGATTCGCTCCATGATTCTTTTCGTCTCTTGTTTGCCCACGCAAAGTTGGGGGCGACCATCTAACCCTTTATGGTACAAATTTCCTCCTATAAGAGCGAATTGGGACGCGAGCCTTCTAATGGCTAGTTGATCTTTCCTTGAACTTCCAGGCGGATAAGTTTGATCCTCTGCATATCTCTTGATGTCCGCGTACCAAGGTTCACTCTCGTCCTCCTCGGTTATGGTAGCGATGAATTCGTCGAATCCAACTGCAGGATTTTGCCTTTCTTCGAGCACTATTGATTGAACTTTGATCCCGGCCTCCCAACTGAGGTTCACGGCTAGATTTGCTAGAGTGTCAGTGAAACAGTTCTGTTCACGTGGGAGATGCTTGAAGTTGATGTCCTCGAAAAGAGGGATCAATTGTTGAAGGCACTCAGTGTACAGTTGGAGTCTCTCTTCTCTGACCCTCCAGGCTCCAATTGTTTGAGATATGATCAGATTTGAATCACCATAGACCGTCAGGTGCTTCGCCCCTGCTGCGAGAGCAGCTTTGACGCCATACACACACGCTTCATATTCTGCGGTATTGTTGGTGGTGGGAAAGTCGAGTTTGACTGCAAATGGTATGTGGAGGCCATCTGGGTCTACCAGTAACACTCCGGCCCCGTTGCCCCTTCTGTTGGAAGCTCCATCGAAATACATTTTCCATTTTGGCACTTCGATGGTGCATATGTGTTCGTCTGGAAAAGAGTCATCGTACTCGTCCCCGGAAATTGGCCCTTCTGCTAAGGCTTCTGAGATCGCCCCACCCTTCACAGATTTCTGGCTCATGCATTGGATGTCAAATTCGGACAGGATGGCGTGCCACCTTGCAAGCCTCTCACTGAGTATCGGCTTTTCAAAGAGATGTTTGATCGGATTGAGTCTCGAGACCAGGTACGTCGTGTGAGCTTGGAGGTGGTGTCTCAACTTCTTCGTAGCATACACCAGAGAGATGCAAGTTTTTTCCAGTGGTGAGTATCTCGTCTCGTACTCGAGAAATTTCTTGCTCAAGTAGTAGATAGCTACTTCTTTCTTAGACCCTTCTTGGTATTGTGCCAATAATGCCCCCATGGCAGTTTCTGTTACCGTGAGGTACAAGATCAATGGCTCGTCTGGCCTTGGCGGCATTAGAACTGGTGGATTGGCGAGATACGCCTTCATCGAGTCGAACGCCTTTTGACATTCCTCATTCCATTCTTTAGAGACTCCTTTTCTCAACAGTTTGAAGATCGGTTCACATTTGGTTGTGAGTTGAGATATGAATCGGCTGATGTACTGGATCCGACCCAGAAAGCCTCTGATTTCTTTTTATGTCTTTGGTGGCGGTAATTCGATGATCGCTTTGGTTTTTTCAGCATCCACCTTGATCCCATCTTGGCTCACAACAAAACCAAGCAGTTTGCCTGAGGTTACCCCGAATACACACTTCTGCGGGTTCAGTTTCAAGTTGTACTTTCTAATCCTCTCAAAGAAAGTCCTCAATGCCGAGAGATGCCCCTGGCGATCTTTGCTTTTGACAATCATGTCATCAACGTAGACTTCGACAACGTCGTGAATGAGATCATGCAAGATAGTTGTCGCAGCTCTTTGATAGGTGGCACCGGCGTTCTTCAGCCCAAATGGCATGACTCGATAGCAGTAGGTGCCCCATGGGGTGATGAACGAAGTCTTGTTCCTGTCTCCTTCTGCCATGAGAATTTGGTTGTACCCGGAGAACCCGTCCATGAACGAGAACATAGCATGGCCGGCGGTGTTATCGACTAGGACATCGATGTGAGGTAGCGGGAAGCAATCCTTTGGCGACGCTGCATTGAGGTCTCGGTAGTCAACACAGACTCGAACCTTTCCTCCTTTCTTCGGCACGACCACAATGTTGGCGAGCCAATCCGGGTGCTTGATTGCCTTAATGAAGTTTGCCTTGAGCTGTTTCTCGATCTCCTCTTTGACTTTGAGACTCACCTCAGGCTTCATTCGGCGAAGTCGTTGTTGCTTCGGCTTGCATTCTGGCAGTAGTGGAATTCGGTGCACAGCAATTTGTTGATCGACACCTGGCATATCGGCGTAGGACCATGCAAAGACATCTACGTACTCTTTTAACAATGCAATGAATGCAAGACTTTCTTCTGGGGAGAGGGATGAGCCTATTTTGACTTCTCTAACATCGTCATGTGACCCTATATTTACAATGATGGGCTCCTCCATGGGAGTCATGCATGATTCAGGAACATCTATGGACTCGGTGTCAGAAGATGCGTCATGATCAGATGCAATGTCATTTATGCAAACATACTCGGATATTGATTTATACACAATGTTTTCATTATCAGAAAAGTCAGATTGGGTAGAAAGAGAAGAATTGTCGGATGAGGAACTGTCAGTTTCGTAACCGTCAGAATTGGTGGGGGAGTCAGGATTCGGTTGGTCAGTGAGTTTGGCGTTGAGGTTTCCTAGGGGATAGCCTAGCTCGGTAGCTTCGCTCCTGGATCCGCGCTCCACGTTCTCCTCTTCTCGTGCGTGGTCCGTTGTCATCTCGATCAAGGTGGTGGGGTCGTTATCTATCTCACCACTCAGCTCTGACTCGAATAAGCGCTTCATCGCTTCACCACACATGGTCTCCACCCAATTTTGGTCCCTTTTGACCGGTTCGTCTTTCACAAACCAACTTCTAATCAAATTCTCATTGGAAGCCTCATCAAAGAATATCTCAAGTCCCGGAAGCCTCTCTCGCTTTTTCTCGTCGAACCATGGTTCTGGGAATTCGAAGTAGGGTTCACTCTCTCCCTGCAGCACGAACTGGCCATTGAGGGTTAGGGATGGCTTTTTGGCTTTTGTGGCTGTTGATGTTTCCTCACTAGGGTTGTATCCAAGGCCGTGTTTGTTTTGCTTGTTGGTGACCTCAATTGGACATTTGATCCCCTCGCCTTGTCTTCCTAGGCCATTTCCGGAGACATATCCCATCTTGTCCATCATGTGTAGAGTTTGGGGTTGAAAGGTAGGGATTGGCGGGGGATTCTCACGCTCACGGCGGGTTTGGGGTTTCTTGTTTCTCTTGGTGGTGTTGGTCATTTTGTGGGGACGTGGTGGGTTAGGATTGGCTACTTTCAAACCACAACTCAAAGGACTTCTTTCGGGAGATTGCCCCTAGAAATAAAGAATAAAGAATGGAATCAATATTCACACAAAAAAGGTTGAATGACAAACTTGAAACTCCTTGTTTCTGTTTGCTCGTTTTTTTTTTAGAAGACAAATTTTTGTTCGGTTTGGTTTGTTTGATTGTTGTTTGTTATGGACAGTTCGAATTCTCCCATTCAGGATTTTGCCGTTTCACTTCCCACTTGAAGTTTAAATTTATATACAAAAATGTATAAGAGAAGAGAGTAGAGTCGTCTCCCTTTTGAGACATAGTCGGTTGAGTTCCTGCAAAGTGGACAATATTTTTATTATAATTAGTTTGGGCCGAACCCTAAGGTGGGTTGCCTACATATCTCCAGGTGTGAATGAACTTTGGAAGTTCTTTCTTGTTTGTGGTGTTGAAGTGCATGTGATTCGGAGAATCAGGCCCGATGTAGTTCTTGTGAGTACAAGAGAATTTTTTTTTTATTTATTTTACAAGATTTTATCCGTGGCCACATCCGCTAGCGGGATGTCTACGTAACCCCACACTATATTACAAAGAGTGCAAAATGGGTCAAATGTTGTAAGAACATTGACTTGGGGATTCAGGCCTCGCGCAGTTCTTTATGGACCTACGTTATTCCTAATACTCTAGGTGATGATAGGTTGGATGTTGTTGGAGCTTCAAGGGTCAATGACCCCAGCATCGATCAAATCCTGGATCTTGTGGCGGAGCTCTTCGCAGCCGTTGGTGTCGTGGCCGCAAGCTTGGCAGAAGCGGCAAAAAGTGGTGCAACTCAGTTCGCCACAGTAGGGAACAACAGGTGGCAATTGAGGAGTTATGAGGTCAGCCCTCACTAGCTGGTTGAAGATGTGCTCTCGAGGGTGACGAAGGATTGAAAACCAACGCTTAGGGCGAGGGTCACTGGCGGAAATCATCACATGTTTCCCGACTTTTGACAAGTCAGGTGCTCTTTCTAGCTTTGCTGCATCCAGGCAGTAGCCTCGATGTTCCATCTCCTCTAGCGTCTTAAAGGTCTCGTTACCCATCTCGTCGAAATAAGCCTGGTTCAGGCCTGAGGCAATCATCAGCATGCACTCCTTCAGTGTTGGGGGAGCATAGGTTTCTCGATACTGAGTGCGCCAACGAGCGCAGTAGCTGGAGAATGACTCGTCGACTCCTTGTCGAACTCCCATCAATTGCAGCCTTGCCGGATCTATGTTCTGGTGGAACTTAACCCATTTGACAAACGAGTTTCGCAACACCGGCCAAGTACTCTTGAGTTCGATAGGCAGCTCGTAGAACCATTTCAATGCAGGACCGTCTAAGCTTTGGTCGAACAGAGGAGCATAACTGTCTGGGTGGATTCGCTGGGCCCTCATTTTCTGGCAGAACTTGATGAGGTGAAGTTGTGGATCGCCCCAACCGGTAAACTTGTTGAACACTGGAATGATATACCCCGGAGGTAAGCGGAAGTGAGGGAATGGGTCTAGGTCCAAAGCCGGAGGCGGTCCCCTTGGCATGATCGCCTCCCAATCGACTTGAGTGTCTGGAATAGCTTGTGGCGGTGCCACGGAGACTTGTGAACCTTCACCAGAGCTTGCCGACCATATGTTAGACGTGTTCTCACTCGGATGATCACTAGGATATTCGTCATCCTCCATGGGTTCACTCTCACTCGAATCGACACTTAATACATTAATTAGAAACCCATCCAAACAATGAGCCAACTCTTCATTCAGGTTGAGAATAGTCTTACTTGCCACAGCGGCATCCATGAATCCCGTGCCTCCTTCGAGAGTGACAACTCCAGCCTCGGTCATGAATTTAACTTTCCGATGTAAGGTGGACGGAACAACTCTCATAGCGTGAATCCATGGCCTTCCTAATAATAGATTGAAACATGCTGGGATGTCGATTACCATGAAATTCACTTCTTGGGTCACAGGTCCGAACTCCAAGTGTAGTGAAACTATACCCAAGACTTCCCTCTTAGCGTTGTCAAATCCCCGCACTCCTTCTTTGGACGGTTTTAGATGCTCATTGGAATACCCAAGCTTTTGGAGGACTCGCAAAGGACATACATTGGCGCCTGAACCATTATCGACTAGCACCATGGGAACTATCTTGCCACTACATTCAACTGTGAGGTGTAGAGCATTGTTGTGTGGGACATCATCGGGTAGATCATCATCACTAAATACAATCGCGGTAGACACAGGATGCACAAGAGCAACTACCTCTTCAGGAGACATTGAAGATGAGACGGCCACTTCATTTAGCAATTTCAAGACCGCGGCCCTATGAGGTTGCGAGTGCATAAGTAACTGCCATAGAGAAACATTCGAATTCACTTCCTTCATTCTCTTGATGGCATCCATGGCTTCTCCTTCATCCATAGGAAGCTCTTTCCCTTTTTCTTTCCTCTTTAAAGCTTCTAAAGGGTTTTCCTCTTCTAGGTGTGACGGTTTGAAATGTCTCCCGGCTCTTGTGAGGTGGGCAACCATGGAGTCTTCCTCATCACTAAGATCCTCTAAGCAGACAGGGCTTGCCACGATGAGACCGAGAACGTTATTCAAGTGTTCCGTGGCTCGACTACAGATATTCATAACAGTGGCTTCTTCCTCGTCCTCATCGAACATGTAGAAGGCGCCATCACACTCTATAGTACCACACAACTCATCGAAGTGGTCTTTCCTTAGGATACTCTCAAGGTTCATCGTTTTCTTCGATACTAGCTCGTCTTTGGTCGAGAAGTCATATACTAGGTACTCTTTTCCCGGACCTCTCCCTTCTTGGATCATTCTTGGTTCAATTGGTCGTATGCCCCTCGAGGCATCACATAAGGGTGAGAGTGAGATCATGTTGATTGAGGGAACATCTTTGTGGTTAGGAAGTGGGTTTTTTGTGATGTTGGGATTGTCATTTCGGTTTACCACAAGCTTTCCTTGGTCAATAAGGTCTTGAATCGTGTGTTTCAATGCTCCACAATTTTCAGTATCGTGACCAGGACCTTGGTGGAAATTGCAATGTTCATTTGGATTGTAGCCAGGGTAAGGGTTCTTTGGAGGTGGCTTAGGAGTCAGGGGTTTGATCAGATTGGCTTTTGTCAATTTTGAAAAGGCTTGAGTGTAGCTCATGTGAATTGGGACAAACTCTCTTCTTTGTCTTGTCTGAAAGAAATTCCCGGAGGTCACAGCATTTACACCCGTGTATTGTTTCGAGGTACCTCCCTCATTTGCTACAGGCTTCTTGGCGCCAAACCTATAGGGACCTTGATTAGTGTTGGAGCTAGATCCGGTCTTCTTGATTTCACCTTTCTTAATGGCATCCTCTACCAATGACCCGGTTGCTATCAAAGCCTTAAAGGATGGAAAGTATTGAAAGCCCATGTGCTCCCTATAAGCCGGTAAGAGGTTCTTGATTACCATCTGGATTTGCTCCTCTTCCCCAGGCCTATTAACCATTTGAGCGGCCTTAGATCTCCACCTAGTGATGAAAGCGGAGAAGGTCTCATTGAAATTCTGGGAGGTGGTCTCCAAGTCTCTTCGGGTGATGTCGATTTCCTCATTGTACTTATATTGGTTAGTGAATTCCCGTACAATATCGGACCAAGTAGACTTCTTGCTATTCTCTAGGCCTAGAAACCAATTCAAAGCCGCACCCTCAAGATATTGTTGAAACATTTGAGCCATCAGCGGCTCGTCTAACTTCAGTAAACTCATGGTCCCGGCATACAATTTGAGGAAGTTGGTAGGGCTGCCGGTCCCATTAAACTTGGAGATGCTGGGGCTCCGGAATCCCTCGGGTAGATGAGCCTTAGGGAATAGTGTCAATCCGTGGATGTCTAACCATGGTTCAGCTTGGGTCATACCCTTCAGGACATCTTTCAACTTGTTTATCTCATCCTCTAACCTATTCGGCACTACCTCTTGGTGCTCGGAGGGAGGTCCTAAGTTGAAGGGTATTCCGATCTCGGAAGGGACAGGTGGCCTCAGGATGTGATCACGTTGCATATTGAGAATGGTTTGCTCGACCGTGTCCTGACGGTCCAGTATGGTTTGCATCATCACTTTCAACTCGCTCATAGCATCGGAGTGGGGGTTAATCCGGTTGTCATTGTCGTTGCTCCCTTGAGCATCAGCCATTTCAGATGGTGGTTTTGGTGACTCACAAGTAGGTGCTCGAACTAATCTAGACCCGGATCGAAGCCAAAGGGTTGACCTACAAATAGAGGAAAAGAAGCGGTTTAGTAATGGTCGTGGGAGAAACGTAATTTTATTGATAGCGGGAGATGAAACGACAAAACTTATTTACAAGTGTGTTTCGGGAGAATTCCTTTATTAATCTTTGGATTGATAGTTTTTTTTCGATGTTGAAATTTACAAATTCGAAAACTTTGATATTTGGAAAAAAGTTGTGATATTTACAAAAGTAGAAAAAGCAAAGTTTGTGTATATTTACAAAACTTTGTACAAGGTTAAGTATATTGACAAAATTAGAAAATTTGTGTATATTGACAAGGTTTGAGGGGTAGTGCCCGCATCCACGAGGACTGCCTACGTATCCCTTTCGGGAATCAGGGCGACGTAGTTCGGAAGTGAACTACGAGAAGGTAGATTTTGAAAAGACCCTTTTATCTTTTGAAAAACGGAGACCCTATTATCTCGTTTGATTGGTTGAAGTAGATTTGGTTAGATCGTTGAAGGTTTGAGTAGACACCATCGTCTCGTTTTAAATTTCAAAAAACATTTGTTTTGAAGTTTGATTTTTCTCTTTTTGGGATTTTCGTTGGATTTGAACTTCTCGATTTGAAAACGAGAGAGGTTTTATTGGAAGTGGAAAAAATGATTTCTCTTTACAAAAGAAAAAATAGTGAAGGTTGGATTTGATTGTAAAAAAATAATTTATTTACAAAATTTGAAGGTATTTACAAGTAAAAACCTCATTTTCATTTTTGAAAAAACTTTGAGAGTTTTATTTGCAATTCTCAAAAGAATATAGAGTTAGTAGTTAGTTAGGTTTGAAAACATTTGGTTTTGTATTGAAGAAAGAAAGGTTATTTCAAAACTTTCTTTGAAACAAAAATCTTTTTACAAAAGAAGAAAATGTGTGTATTTACACAAAATTGAATTTTGAAAACGGTTGGAAAACCTTGACACTTATGTTAGACAAGACTCGTGAGTTAGACTCGGACTCGACAAATCACAAGAATGACTATGTATGTAGACGTAGTAACGACGCTATTCAAGCATGCGTTGGTCCATGTGTCCTACACTCAGACTCAGGGTGGTTGATTAAGGTATAATTTTTCTTCAAGTGACCTCGGCGCACTCCATTGTGCCCTCCGAGGGTTGAACGCTCTTGCATAGCCGGTCCTCAATAAGTCGCGGATACAAGTTTACGTTCTTAAGTATTTTATAATCTTTTCTTCTATTCCTGACCCGTCCTCAGTAAGGATAGGTGTCAGGCCTAAGTTTGGTTTTTCTAGAGAACAACATCACTGTGCAGTGTGTGCGGACCGGGGATTCAAACAGGCATTCCCAAACACACGTAATTTCACATATATACATGCTAGAGCAAGAATATACAAAAGCGATGGATCTACGCAACCAATACACGTCATTGATTCTAAAGAAGGAAATGATGTACTTTCAGGTCAAGGCCTCAAAAGGAATTTAGTTTATTTTTTTGTATAAAAAAAAAATAAAAGAAATTAAATCTCCCCAGCGGAGTCGCCAGACTGCGGCGCCCGCAAAAAATGGTTTGAGGTTTGAATGGTTATTGAACTAACCGAAGTTGGATCGTTGAAAACTCAGAGTCGCCACCCTGTCTTTACCCCGACAAGGAAGGGTTTCGAAACAAGTTTAAAAAGCACAAGTTCGAAAACAAATGAAAGAATTTTACGGAAAACCTCTCTAAAACCAAAAATGACTCCATACGCCCTAAGGCAAAATTCCGTTTTATTATATTTACCAAACGGTTTGATCAATTACACCCTATTAAGTCTAATTGTTTTTATAAATTGGGTTGAGTAGACTCCTAATTAAGTCTAAATCGATTTTAACATTTTGACATCTCAATGAGGTGAACTAATTAGACTCCCTATTAAGTCTAACCATTTAATTAATTAAGACAATTAATTTGGGTGAAAAACTTGTCATTTTCAACCCCAAAAACAGAAAATTGATGGAAATTGAATGGTTTGAAAGATCAAATCAAATCTTCAAATTTTTCTGGGTTGAGGGTGGGTTCATGAACATCTTGGGATCACACATGAATTTTTTCATGACCCCAAAAGTCCATTTACTCACAAAACAAATTTAAGGTTGAAATTCGGATTTCTGAGCAAAACAGGATCTGTTTTCAAAAAATCATAGCTGTTGATAGAGACATGACAAAATTTTGAACCTTAGCTTTCTGGAAACTTGGGAGTCTGATCTTCAAGTTTTGTGAAGGAGACATACCCAGAAAAGGTCGTTTTCAACTCGAAAAACCTCCTTGAATACAACTGGTCGGAGCAGGGACCAGTTTTGAGTCATTTTATTGCAAAAATCATCATAAATAATCTGGTTTGAGTTTGGATCTGAAATTTTGCAGGGTTGCATTTAAGACCCCAAAGAAGCATTCTTTATAAAATCATGAATTTTACCAAAAGGGAAGATTTTATACGGATTTTGGAAGTCAGACTGAAAAACAGTTTTCAGAGAACAAAAAATCGGATTGAGTTGTAGATAGTTTTTGTACGTGGAAATAATTGTAGAAAAATTTGTGAAAAATATCAAATCACCACAAAAGGTCAATAAAACAGTAGACATAAGAAAAATCACCAATGGGCACTCCACTCCTAAAACTCTCTCATCTAATGTTCCCCTCAGTAAAGGGAACGGCCACAAAAGGCCCTAGAGGCAAGCTTACGAATCCATACGGCTCAATAAACACGTATTTCATCGTTACCGACCAAGGCTCAACAAAGAAAAACGTTAGTAAGGTATTTGAGATAAAATAAATGAAATGAAATTACAATAAAAAGAAGAAGGGAAGAAGAAATACTACCTTTTGAGATCAATGGTTGCAAATCCACCAATGCTAAGGTATTAAATCCTCTAAATTGATTTTAATTTAGATGAGATTGATTTTATTTAGTTATAATCTAAGTGATACTAATGCTATTCATTTATTAGATTGAATTAGAATTAAAGTGGAGGCTTGATGTGGAAGTAAATAAGAGAAAATGAATGAAAGTAGGAGTAAATGCAATGAACAAATACTCTTCTTCTCTCTCTCTCTTTGGCCGGCTCTCTCTCTTGCTCTCTCTCTCTTTTTTTTTTGTTTTGTTTGTGAGTAAAGAATGTGTGTGTGGGTGTGTGAATTAGGGTTTGCTTAAGTATCAAAAGGAGAGTAAAAATGAGTGAATGTGAGTGAATGTGAGAGATAAATATCTCATTAAATTAAGCAAACACAAAAAAAAGAAAACTTGCTCATTAAGCCTCACTTGGCCGGCCAAAACCATGCCAACACACCAAAAAAAATTTGTCATTTTGCTCTTGTAAGGAAGGGAGAGAATCAATGAGTCACCATTTCAAATTTTAATCAAAAATCAAATAGTTAGCATATTGTTAGCATCTTGTTAGTGTAAATGTGAGTGACATGGGCATGACATGTAAAAAATGATGTCATTGCCTATGTGGTTTAGTAGTAAAAAAAATGGAATCGAGTTTGGCTCGTCTCGGGCAAATTTACCTCGGTTTGCGCAAAAATGAAAACCGGGTGAATTAAATCAAAGAAATAATGAAATTAGAATAAAAAATGAATAAATTCAATATTATTAATATTATTTACATGATTTTCGAAATTTATATAAATAATAGAAAAAAATGGTGGAATTGAAATTGTTGAGAAATCGTTTTATTTACAAATAAACGAATAAAAATGGGTGAATAGAAATGAATAAAATAAAATTGAATTAGAAAATAGAAATAGAATTAGAAAATATAAATAGATTAGTAAAAATAAAAATGAAAAGGTGAGACAAAATTTGGTGTCTACACGACCTCGCCTTAGAGCGTAGCTCGACTTGAGGATGAGCTTCAGCTATCGGCCTCGATGTTGTAGGGGTACTCAACCTCAGTATGATGAACCCTACCGCTGGCCGCGGTGGATGGTTCTCAACCTCGGTATGATGAACTCCACCATCGGCCTTGATTCAGAGGAGGTCCGTAACCTCGGTTGCGAGGACCTCACTCTCTACCTCGCCTGGGAGCACAGCTCGGCTAGAGGAGAAGCTCATCATCGACTTCGCCTTGGAGCGTAGCTCGGCTTGAGGATGAGCTTCAGCTATCGGCCTCGGTGTTGTAGGGGTACTCAACCTCGGTATGATGAACCCTACCGCTGGCCGCGGTGGATGGTTCTCAACCTCGGTATGATGAACTCCACCATCGGCCTTGATTCAGAGGAGGTCCTTAACCTCGGTTGCGAGGACCTCACTCTCTACCTCGCCTGGGAGCACAGCTCGGCTAGAGGAGAAGCTCATCATCGACCTCGCCTTGGAGCGTAGCTCGGCTTGAGGATGAGCTTCAGCTATCGGCCTCGTATTGTAGGGGTACTCAACCTCGGTATGATGAACCCCACCATCGGCCTTGATTCAGAGGGGGTCCTTAACCTCGGTTGCGAGGACCTCACTCTCTACCTCGCCTGGGAGCGTAGCTCGGCTAGAGGAGAAGCTCATCATCGACCTCGCCTTGGAGCGTAGCTCGGCTTGAGGATGAGCTTCAGCTATCGGCCTCGATGTTGTAGGGGTACTCAACCTCGGTATGATGAACCCTACCGCTGGCCGTGGTGGATGGTTCTCAACCTCGGTATGATGAACCCCACCATCGGCCTTGATTCAGAGGAGGTCCTTAACCTCGGTTGCGAGGACCTCACTCTCTACCTCGCCTGGGAGCGTAGCTCGGCTAGAGGAGAAGCTCATCATCGACCTCGCCTTAGAGCGTAGCTCGACTTGAGGATGAGCTTCAGCTATCGGCCTTGATGTTGTATGAGTGCTCAACCTCGGTATGATGAACCCTACCGCGGGCCGCGGTGGATGGTTCTCAACCTCGGTATGATGAACTCCACCATCGGCCTTGATTCAGAGGAGGTCCTTAACCTCGGTTACGAGGACCTCACTCTCTACCTCGCCTGGGAGCGTCGCTCGGCTAGAGGAGAAGCTCATCATCGACCTCGCCTTAGAGCGCAGCTCGGCTTGAGGATGAGCTTCAGATATCGGCCTCGACTTGGAAGGGTTTCTTGACCTCGATTTTCGAAACCCTTCCCTCGGATCGATGGGCAAATTTAACCTGGCGCGGAACTTCACCGGCCCCGGTGAGTGATTTTATACCGAGCCCGCACTTCGTCGGTCTCGGTGAGTAGTCCTATTCTGAACCGCACTTCGTCGGTCTCAATGAGGAAAGTTCGTTCCAAGCCGCACTTCGTCGGACTTGATGAGATCAAGGACGGTGTGCTAAAACCAGGCCGAGTCGGACTATCACCACTCGGACGGTGAATAACCACTGTTGGGGGAGGGACATCACCGCCTCCGATGGTCAGCCGCGGATCACCCATACTTCAATGGGGACTCGAATACCTTCGCTATTCGGGCGCGGCTGGCGACAATTCAAATTTCAATGGTTATCTGAAGCGGGTTAAGACGTTATATTCATCCCAACTGAGTTGGGTGCGCGTTGAATAGGGATTCATGGATCACCCGGCTCGCATCAGAGGCAGGGTCGCAGACGCGGCCCTCGGCGAACATGTCTCCAGCTCGGAGTCATTCGCCTACGCACTCGTGCCCAGTAATCAGGGGGCCCTCCATTCATGGACATCCCCACAGACGGCACCAAATGTTGGGGTGAGTTCGATTTAGGGATAGACCGGGATCAACCTTGGTTTCCTGCGCAGTGAACAAACGGTCAAGGGGGGCGCCCAGCTTTCGCCGGGCGACCCCCATCCGACGCTCAAGTCAGTTTGAGTCGGAAGGATGGGGGGTCACAAAGATAATAAAAGAGTATGAGAGAGAATATAAGTTGTGTGTGTAAAAGTCCCCTAGATAGTGGGGAATGAGGGGGTATTTATAGGGAGTCCAAGGAATAACCAAGGTACCCCTAATCAATCCTGACCCTCCATTCCACCAAGATCCAATGGCTAGTATCCTTTGGGCTTTAAGGGTATCACATGGCCTTTTCCAAGGATCACTTTGTTAAGGGCTGTGGCCCAATTATAAATGTGTACCAACACAAACATCTATCCAAGTATGAGGACGGGTTATCATTTTGCGAGGCATAGACTTTATTTGGAGAAGGGGGGGGGGGTAGTTCGGGAACGGAGAGCGACGGTCGGTGGAAGAGACTCTGGAAGATGGGGGTTCCGCCAAAGTTGAAGGTCTTTGTGTGGAGGCCGTGCACGGGCGCTCTTCTCACGAGGACGAAAATTCAACGTCGTATTGAGGGGGATGACTTAACGTGCCCGAGATGTCAAGTGGCGGTGGAGAGCGAGACGCATGCCCTGGCTTTATGTCCGAAGGCAAGGGAGGTGAGGGCAGAATTCCCGGAGGATGTGGAGGAGTGTGAGGGTTGTCGGAGTGGCCGGGAGATCGCAGAGAAATGGTGGGATGAGGGTGAAGGTAGGAGGGGGCTGATGTGTATTATGGTGGCTTGGTCAATTTGGTTTGCGAGGAACGAGAAGACTCATGTAGGGAACGTGGTTGAGGCGAGCCGTGTCGTTGCGAGAGCTCGTAGCTACTTTGAGGCGTATGGAGAGGCGAATGTGAAAGGGGTTCCGAGGGGTGGGAATGTCGGGGGGGGGGGGGGGTGTGGCGGTGAGTTTTGGAGACCTCCTGATCCGGGGATTGCGAAAATTAACTCGGATGGGGCGGAACTTGGTGAAGTTGGGTGAGGTATGGTGGCGTTAATTAGGGACTATCAAAGGACGGTGAGTAGTGTTGGGAACCTGATGACGTGGAGGCAACGGCGGCGGAGTTCGGGCTACATATAGCTTGGCAGCGGGGATCGGAGAAGGTTGTTCTTGAGTCGGTCTCGTTGCGATTAGTTAATGCATGCACTTAATCATTGGCGTTTGGATTCGAGTTATTTTGGTTTAGCAGTATTAGATGTTTTTAATATGTCTCGTAGATTTGTTACTTGAACTTTTAGTCATGTTTGTCGTAGCGGTAATAAGGCGGCGCATGAGGCTGCACATATACGTTCGGTTGAGTATTCGGCTCGAGTTTAGGTCGATAGTGGTCCTGAGTCTGCACTAAATATAGCTGCTACAGATTTTGTACTAGCAACGATGGAATGAAAGTCTCTAACGTTTCCCTTCAAAAAAACAAACATCTATCCAAGTTAGTCGTTAATTATGCTACTTTTGATCATCAGTATATCCTCCGTTGTTTGTGTAAACCTTGAATTGGTTTCATAACATCAACCTACTAGTTTCATTGTCGTGATAAGATGAACTTCTTCGTTAATCTAAATGAATAAAATTAAATTGAATCACAACTGGCTTTAATACTTCTAAAAATACATTAACGGATGGGTTCTTCAAATAATTGAGATTTATGTCAACTTTAAGATGTTTTAACAGTCTGTGATCGTAGGAATAATGATTATCACAAAGATGTGACGAATTGCGAACGTCTTTTTGATGTCGAAATAACATGAGACAAATGAACCATGCAGGGCCATGTGGGAGAAAAGGGGCTCTGGGCGAAACTCGAAAGCTGGGCCCCATAAAGGCCGACAACATAGGCGAAACTTCAAGATTGGGGTCTTTAAAAGCCAGTAACATGCGCAAATTAGTAAAAATCATACGGAAAGTTTAAGTCATTGTAAATTTACCTAAGTTCACTAGTGAAAATAAAAACTACAAAACTAAAACTATTTTAAGTAGTAATCGTAACTCTAATCAAGTTCACTGATAACAAGAATGTCGTTAAATCCTATCAAATTACCACAAATTACTAACTAAGAAGTTAGGGTAAGTGGGTATCGTATTCACAAGGACGACGGAAGTCCTTGAAAGTTATTTAGCCCCTAATTAGACTCTTCTAATTAGTACTTAATACCCCTAATTAAGTTTAGGTAAGATCTTTAATTGCATGCAAGATTAAAGCAATAAAAAGTGTATAAAACAAGTTTTTATACCTTAATAAAAAATGGAATTGACCATACCTTCAAAGAAGGTTCTTGCATTGCTAATCAATGTGGATCCTCCTCCTTAATCTTGAGTTTCCAAGTTAGGAAACCACTTCTCTTGATCCACCAAAGAAGCTCTCCAAAAATCTCACTAAAAGACTAGTTTTTTATGAGCTTTTAACCCTAAAATCAAAATAAAATTAGCTAACAATTTAGCTAATGTTATTCTAGGTTTAGTAAAGTGTTTTGATCAAGTTTTCATTGACATGCAATGAAGAAAACTTGATCTTAAGGGAAGAGGAAGTTGGCTGATTTTTTAGAGAAAATGAAGGGTTTTCTCTCAAATCCTCTCTCTAAAACAAGTTGTATTTGTGAAAAATGATGTAATTTGTGTGTTTTGACCATAAAACACATTATATATAGTGTTGGTGGCAAAATGACTATTTTGCCCATACTAAATATGCCCCTTAACATCTTATGTTGCAATTTGGGTATAATTTGTACACTTATTTCTTTAAGCGTTATAGTTAGTTATTATATCTCTATATAATAATTACTAATTACATCATTTTAAGCTAAAATTACAACTCTTTGTAATTTAAATAGCTAATTGTCAATTTTGACAATTTACACAAAAATCATAATTTATTCGACCTGAGTTCCGAACTCATAAAACACTATCCGATATAATCAGTTAACTCTTTAACTGATACATTAGGGTTTATATTATATTGTATTAAATACAAATATAATATTCATTGGAGAAACTATCTTTATCGGTGTGACCGAGAGGGATCAGTTGATTACCGCCGTTAAACGACAATAACGTCAAACTCTAGCCAGCCAACCTTTATCGATTTACGTTAATCAACTGACTTAATATATATAATATTCCCAGATTTATTCCTAATTAGATTTAATTATTCAACGCATTATTGTCGGAGGACACCTACTCCAACAATCCTAATATGCAATTCTAGTGTGGAAAGAAACAAATAAAACAAATAAAAACAATAAATGGGGGTTTTTTGGTTTGAAAGTCAACGAAACAAGAAATTAACGATTTATCAAGATTACTAAGGCGACCTTTGGTGATAATCTCATCAAACACCCTAATATAGCAATTTTACTCCTCTCTAATTATACCATTCATAGATAATCTCGGTTTGCACCAATCAATCCTCTTTTGTGGGGATTTTGAGCAACGCTACCAAATTCCCCTCCTTTTAGCCTTAATTCGTCTAGTGACCACTCAAACAAATCAAAACCAAAGGCATGAAGAGCATGGATTAATAAAAGATTAACAACAAACCAAATTAGTATCTAATTAGCCGCAACCGCGACACTAATCAAATCTCACCTATTAGTTGCCTAATTAATTCCCTAATCACAAGTTTTAGTCATAACCATACACTAAACATGTGAAAGTTGATTTCTTTAGGGTTAATAATCAATGACCATCAATTAGAGCACGTACAGTGGTGTGCTTCAACGAAATGGAGAGTTAACTCTTGAGGAGAGAGGTGAGAGAAGAAGTTAACTATAACCTCACAGTGGTGTGCTTCAAGAGAATGGAGAGTTAACTCTCCATCAACATTTGATGTAGCTAACTCTCGATTTGCGGCACACAAGTAGCTAACTACAACTCTTACTCCTCCCACATACCCCACCCACACTCATATAATATGTTATCAAATTACGGTAATCAATCACGATTTAAATACTTTATTAATTTAATAAAGCTCGAGAATAATTAATTTTCAAAAATAACTTTTTTACTCAAAAAAATTATTTTTTATTTTAAAAAAAATAATTTTATAATATAATATAATTTTGATGTCGACTTATTTTATGTGATATTGAAAAATATGGAACTTATAACGATCTTTTACGAAAACATAGTAAAAGAATGAGTGGAAAATGAAAAGATGTGATAAAATAATATAATCGGGTCCACTAAAAGTGATGTGGAGAGTTAGATAGGAGAGTGATAGCATTGTGAGGGTGAAGTAAGGTATTGACTCTCCAAGGACAGAGAATGTGCTGGAGAGGTAGTGCTTTACGGAGAGTGCGCTTCAGCGTTGTACATGACCTTAAAAACCAAGCAAATGACAAACCCAATTCAACCAATTAGAGAAAACAAGGAAAAATCATGCATTTAAGAACAAGGAATTACTTACTATGAATTTAAAGGCAAATTAGAGAGAAGAAATTCTTACTAATACATTGGATGAGAGAATTTGATTACACCAAGGATCTAGAAAGGGATTAGCCTTCCATGAAAATAATTACAATAATTATTGTGATGAAATTCATAATAAAGCTCTTAATCTCTCCTTAATTCTCTCTCTAAAACCACAAACTTTTTCAAAAAACTCTAATCTAAAAAGTAGGTAGGTGATACAAATTAGGGAGGGGTTCATGCCCATTTATTCTAGATAAATACAAAAGATACCACAAGACAAAAGCAAAAGAATCCAACACAAAAGTAACCGTCAAAAGCCACCCGGAAGTTTCGTGGAAATCGCCTTTCTCGGACCGAGAAG
Organism: Spergularia bocconei; assembly: GCA_963457585.1. Taxonomy (NCBI): domain Eukaryota; kingdom Viridiplantae; phylum Streptophyta; class Magnoliopsida; order Caryophyllales; family Caryophyllaceae; genus Spergularia; species Spergularia bocconei. The sequence continues at coordinate 10,585,397 of OY734947.1, read as the reverse complement.
AAGTCGTCTCGGACCGAGAGCGGACTGTTCTCGAGTGGAGATAATACATCCTCGAGTCGCGAAGGTCATTCTCGAGTCGAGGGACTGTGATCTCGAGTCGAGGGACTCTGCGCAGCGTAATTCTCAAAAGGGTATAACTTTCACCTCCGAACTTCATTTTGAGCTCATAATATATCGTCGGAAAGCTAAGATCATGAACTTTCCTCTCCAATTGGAATTTCTGCAAAATATCTTCTAGTTAGGGGGTTCTGATCCAATGAAGTCGGAGGTGATGGTGTGTGTTTCCCTAGTATCATCCAACGGTCACCAAAAAGGGTCTTGAGTCACAAAAATCCCATAAAACCATCAATAAAACTCCAAGTATATTCCTTATGATATGGTTTAGGAGTCACGATAAAACCACGCCCAATTGATCCCTAAAGCGTCTAAATCATGCCGATTGACGCACCATCATTACACCACATCATTCACCAGTGAAAAAAAAAACCCTACAAACTAAAACTTTTGGATTAAAAAGAGAAGACAAAATCAGTGCATAGTAGGTTTCGTGTAACACCCCCGAATTTCTGCTAAATTTAAAAACACTAGGTGAAAAGCCCGTGCGTTGCACGAGTCACTTTATCATAATCTCCTATTCTTATTTACTAATTAAAATAAATAAATAAACATGACAAATATTTAAATATTTGTTAGTGAAAATGTCTCTTAATCTCATTATATCACTTATGTCATCGTACGAAGTATTACTCCGTATACTCTATCTTTCGATAATACTCATTTTTTAAGTATTTTTCACAAAAGTTTTAAACTTGTTACTATATCACAACCAAATCAAAAGTATGTGTAAGTGGATCTTATTTTGAATTACATTTCGACACGAACTTAATGATACATGTATCGTAATATTCAGATATACGTAGCCCATGTTATAATAACATTTTATATTATGTTTAATGTTGATAATTGTTTTACAAAAGAGTTTTACAAATATTGGACTGTCTGTGCATTTTTTAATGTCTTAAGCTTGTCGGAATATCTCAACCAAAATCATACTTAACTTTTCAAACGTATGTGTAAATGGATCTTATATTGAAGTACGTTTCGACACGAACTTAGTGATACATGTATCGTAATATAATGATATACGTAGCCCGAGTTATAACAGTTTATTTCATATTTCATCTTGATAACTTTGAGTTTTACAAATATTGGACTCTGTGTGTGCATTTTTTTAATGTTGCATGTGGATTATCTTTTATACTTTAAGTGAGAGTTTAACATTTTTTGGACTCTCTCTGTGCATTCTCGACCTCTCGACGCCCTCTTAACTTTTCAAAAGTAGTGTAAATGGGTCTTATATTGACATACATTTCGACACGAACCTAATGATACATGTATCGTAATATTCTTATATACGTAGCCGGAGTTATAACAGTTTATATCATATTTTATCTTGATAACTTTACTACATAAGAGTTTTACAAATATTGGAGTCTGTGTGTGCATTTTTTAATGTTTTATGTGGATTATCTTTTATACTCTAAGTTAGAGTTTAACATTTATTGGACTCTCTCCCTGCATTTCTTGGCCTCTGGATACCCTCAATGCGCTCCAAATTGTAAGCTTTTATATATATACTAGGTGAAAAGCCCGTGCGTTGCACGGGTCAATTTATTATAATCTTCTATTCTTATTTATTAATTAAAATAAATAAATAAACATGACAAATATTTAAATATTTGTCAATGAAAATGTCTCTTAGTCTCATTAAATCACTTATGTCATCGTACGAAGTATTACTCTGTATACTCTATCTTTAGATAATACTCATTTTTAAGTACTTTTCACAAAAGTTTTAAACTTGTTAATATCACAACCAAATCAAAAGTATGTGTAAATGGATCTTATTTTGAAGTACATTTCGACACGAACTTAATGATACATGTATCGTAATATTCAGATATACGTAGCCCATGTTATAATAACAGTTTATATTATATTTCATGTTGATAATTGTTTTACAAAAGAGTTTTACAAATATTGGACTGTCTGTGCATTTTTTAATATCTTAAACTTGTCGGAATATCTCCACCAAAATCATACTTAACTTTTCAAACGTATGTGTAAATGGATCTTATATTGAAGTACGTTTCGACACGAACTTAGTGATACATGTATCGTAATATTCTGATACACGTAGCCCGAGTTATAACAGTTTATATCATATTTCATCTTGATAAATTTACAACATAAGAGTTTACAAATATTGGACTCTGTGTGTGCATTTTTTAATGTTGCATGTGGATTACCTTTTATACTTTAAATGAGATTTTAACATTTTTGGACTCTCTCTGTGCATTTCTCGACCTCTCGACGCCGTCTTAACTTTTCAAAAGTAGTGTAAATGGGTCTTATATTGGCATACATTTCGACACGAACTTAATGATAAATGTATCGTAATATTCTGATATACGTAGCCCGAGTTATAACAGTTTATATCATATTTCATCTTGATAACTTTACTACATAAGAGTTTTACAAATATTGGACTCTATGTGCATTTTTTTAATGTTTTATGTGAATGATCTTTTATACTCTAAGTGAGAGTTTAACATTTATTGGACTCACTCCCTGTGCATTTCTCGACCTCTCGACGCCCTCTTAAATTTTCAAAAAGTAGTGTAAATGGGTCTTATATTGACATGCATTTCGACACGAAACTAATGATACATGTATCGTAATATTCATATATATGTAGCCGGAGTTATAACAGTTTATATCATATTTTATCTTGATAACTTTACTACATAAGAGTTTTACAAATATTGGAGTCTGAATGTGCAGTTTTTAATGTTTTATGTGGATTATCTTTTATACTCTAAGTTAGAGTTTAACATTTATTGGACTCTCTCCCTGCATTTCTTGGCCTCTGGATACTTGATGTAGATTGACTTAATATATTATGCGATAGTTTAACATTTCTTGAACTCTCTATGTGCATTTCCTGACCTCCCGACGCCATAATCTCACAAAAATCACTTACGCAGTATATCACTGGACCAAGTTTTACGTTATCTTTAAATGGCACTCCTGTTTTTTTGAAATATTTTTCAAAAGTATGTGTTAATTGAAGTTTTAAACTTGTCGACATATCTCAACCAAAATCATACTTAACTTTTCAAAAGTAGTGTAAATGGGTCTTATACTGACATACATTTCAATACGAATTTAATGATACATGTATCGTAATATTCTGATATAGATACCCTGAGTTATAACAGTTGATATCATACTTCATCTTGATAACTTTACTACATAAGAGTTTTTACAGATATTGGACTCTGTGTGTACATTTTTTAATGTTTTATGTGAATTATCTTTTATACTTTTAGTGAGAGTTTAGCAAATGTAGGACTCTCTCTGCATTTCCTGAACTCCTGACGCTCTCAATGCACTCCTAATTATTCGCTATATTTTTCAAAACTATGTGTAAATTAAAGTTTTAAACTTGTCGACATATCTCAACCAAAATCATACTTTATTTTTCAAAAGTAGTGTAAATGGTCTTATATTGACATAAATTTCGACACAAACTTAATGATACATGTATCGTAATATTCTGATATACGTATCCCGAGTTATAACAATTTATATCATATTTTATCTTGATAACTTTACTACATAAGAGTTTCACAAATTTTTGACTCTGTGTGCACATTTTCTAATGTTTTATCTGGATTATCTTTTATACTTTAAGTGAGTGTTTAGGAAATGTTGGACTCTCTCCCTGCATTTCTCGACCTCTGGATACCCTCAATGCGCTCCAAATTGTAAGCTTTTATATATATACTAGTTTTAAACCCGTGCGTTGCACGGTTCAATTATTATATCGCATCTAATAATTTAAGATTATTGATCATCAATTATGTTAGCATCTCCTTTACAAAAATCGAGTGCGAGTTACATTATCGCTTGAATGTTACTAAGTGTTTATACATTATATCAAATAAACTTTATATTGTAAGCCATATGCACCTTACTCGTTATTAATGCTAAATTGTCATGCATCATCCCGATTCTTAACCAAGAGTTACTCACATAAAACTACAAAAGACTTTAATTTGATTGATCATCGTAGTTTAGTTTCACGATATTATCCACTTATGTTCATATATGAGCACTCTCATTAACTTTTAAACCCTATAAGATCGTAATGGCTCATCTTTCACTTAACTAACTTCCTTTATAATACTAGTTGGTTCAATTTAGGCCTCAGTGTAAGAAATTGACATGTATAAAAAAAATCAATCTGATCTAATCACATCTGAGGGCTAAATTTATTATTCTAACCTCAAACATATATATCATGAGAGTAATAGATCGAGAGACGTACGGTAAGAAAAAGGGTCCTAGGATTGAGTATGCCGATGAGATGAAATCCCACCCATATTAGTGTTTTAAATTAATTATATATTGTAACCTTTCATTTTTTACCATCATGCTTAGGAAAATGAATGTCATATTATTCTTACAATCTCTCGTATTTTTTATTGTTTATGATCATCGGAAAACCTACAATGTAACGAACATCACCAAAAAAATTTAGACCAATAAACTAATATTCTAAGAAATATTCGAATATACGTCAATCACTTTAACAACCGATATATGAGTATTAAACTATTTTTTGTTGTTGATGATGAATCTGTCAAACAAAAAGAAGCACACATAGGGTATATGGTTAATCAGAACTGCAGATCGAGCATAAGTAGTTAGTATTCTTACCACAGTACAAAATGAGATACTCCATAGATGGCTGTTTATGTGATGTTCTTTAATTGAGCGAGTAATAACGAAATGACCATTCGCTCAATCTACATATATCTCTAGGCGGCTTTGTTCCCTGCATGCAAAGGCAAAATTCATTATCATTAGTCAAATAACTAATTAGTCATAAAAAACGAAAGTTTATGCATGGGGAACTTTAATTAATTTCACAAAAATAGGGAGGGTAGGGGCTGGTGGTGATGTAAAAGCATTTTATGCATGATATAGGTGTATATATGGAGGCAAGTGGCAACGTTAAGGTTAATCTTTTGGTTTGATAAGGATGACATTTCTTAATGTAATTTTGCATTATCATTATCTCAAAATGATAGAGCTAGACTCCGTATGGAGTTTAATTACTACATATTCATATCTCTGCACTTCATCGATTATATAATTAATATATATACACATTCGATTGGATTATACTTAATGAAACTCAACATTATCATAAACATTATCTTTCTCAAAATTATGAGAAAATTTCATTGTCAAATGAAATTTTGTGGTAAATTTGGAATTTATAGAACCTCCCTATGCTCTTGAAAAATGCCTCTTTTATATATATAGATTGATATACTAGGTGAAAAGCCCGTGCGTTGCACGGGTCACTTTATCATAATCTCCTATTCTTATTTTTTATTTAAAACAAATGACAAATATTTTGATATTTGTTAGTGAAGATGTCTCTTAATCTCATTAAATCACTTATGTCATCGTACGAAGTATTACTCCGTATACTCTATCTTTTTAGATAATACTCATTTTTTAAGTATTTTTCACAAAAGTTTTAAACTTGTAAATGGATCTTATTTTGAAGTACATTTCGACACAAACTTAATGATACATGTATCTTAATATTCAGACATACGTAGCTCATGTTATAATAACAGTTTATATTATGTTTCATGTTGACAATTGTTTTACTAAAGCGTTTTACAAATATTGGACTGTCTGTGCATTTTTTAATGTCTTAAACTTGTCGGAATATCTCAACCAAAATCATACTTAAATTTTGAAACTTATCTGTAAATGGATCTTATATTGAAAGACGTTTCGACACGAACTTAGTGAAACATTTATCGTAATATTCTAATATACGTAGCCCAAGTAATAACAATTTATAGGAAAATTTGTGGGAAAGCACCCTCAACTTTTATCAATTTTAAGAGAACCACCTTATTAAATTTATTTTGTGGAGAACCACCAAATATAAACAAAATGTAAGGGTAGAACCACGTACTTTGCCCAACACCACTCTTTCATCACCTCTAACCATCACGCACCACCACGAGCCAACATTAACCACCACCATTCAAGCCCGACTACCACCACTTACGCCGACAAGGCGACGCCGACCACCACCTTCCCCCCGCAACATTGTTCTCTACCCTCCACGACCCTTGTCTTGCTCTCTTCCTCCATCTTCTCTTTCCTCTCGGTTTTCGTCCACTCCAAGCTCCCCCGCACCTATTATTCTTCTTCTCGTTGGCCCATCTTCGACCGTCACCATTCCTTTTCTTATATTGTCACCCCCATAACCGTTAGACGTGGAGAGATAGAAAACCAAGGTGGTGGTTGGTGTTGGTGGGTGGTGTGGAACATGGTTCCGGCGTTCGACGACCATGTTGGTGGTATTGAGAGTAGCTAAGGTGGTGCTGGTGTTGGTGGGTGGTGGTGCATGGTGGTGAGAGGTGTTGGGAGGGTGGTTTGGGTAAGGAGGTGGTTCAAACCCTTGGTTTTGCTTATATTTGGTGGTTCTCCACAAAAAAGGTTTAATAAGGTGGATACCCAAAAAATGGTGAAAGTTGGGGGTGGTTTCCCACAAATTTTCCCAATTTATATTATGTTTCATGTTGATAACTTTATTAGAGAAGAGTTTTACAAATATTAGACTCTCTTTGTACATTTTTTAATGTTTAATGTAGATTTCTTAAATACATAATGTTACAGTTTAACATATCTTGGACTCTCTCTGTGCATTTCCTGACCTCCCGACGCCCTCGTATTCTTTTTTATTAATTAGGTAATCTCAAAATAAATTATGATAGCCGATTTAATGTTGGTTTGATAAGATGACTCGTAATCTCACAAAATCACTTACGAAGTATATCACTGGACCGAGTTTTACATTATCTTTAAATGACACTCCTGTTTCTTAAAAAAAAAAATTCAAAAGTATGTTTAAATTGAAGTTTTAAACTTGTCGACATATCTCAACCAAAATCATATTTAGCTTTTCAAAAGTAGTGTAAATGGGTCTTATATTGACATACATTTCGACACGAACTTAATGATAAATGTATCGTAATATTCAGATATACGTAGCATGAGTTATAACAGTTTATATCATATTTCATTTTGATAACTTTACTACATAAGAGTTTTACAAATATTGGACTCTGTGTGTGCATTTTTTAATGTTGCATGTGGATTATCTTTTATACTTTAAGTGAGAGTTTAACATTTTTTGAACTCTCTCTGTGCATTTCTCGACCTCACGACGCGCTCTTAACTTTTCAAAAGTAGCGTAAATGGGTCTTATATTGACATACATTTCGACACGAACTTAATGATAAATGTATCGTAATATTCAGATATACGTAGCCGGAGTTATAACAGTTTATATCATATTTCATTTTGATAACTTTACTACATAAGAGTTTTACAAATATTGGACTCTGTGTGTGCATTTTTTAATGTTGCATGTGGATTATCTTTTATACTTTAAGTGAGAGTTTAACATTTTTGGGACTCTCTCTGTGCATTTCTCGACGTCACGACGCCCTCTTAACTTTTCAAAAGTAGCGTAAATGGGTCTTATATTGACATACATTTCGACACGAACCTAATGATACATGTATCGTAATATTCTTATATACGTAGCCGGAGTTATAACAGTTTATATCATATTTTATCTTGATAACTTTACTAAATAAGAGTTTTACAAATATTGGAGTCTGTGTGTGCATTTTTTAATGTTTTATGTGGATTATCTTTTATACTCTAAGTGAGAGTTTAACATTTATTGGACTCTCTCCCTGCATTTCTTGGCCTCTGGATACCCTCAATGCGCTCCAAATTGTAAGCTTTTATATATATATATATATATATATATATATATATATATATATATATATATATATAGAGTGAGGATCATAAGAGTACCCTTCCTTAGGTGAGTACTGCGCACCAAATATGAGTCGTACGATCTAGCAATTTCGACGCCCTAGATTATGCCACCTGTCTTCCACTAGAAAAGAAACTGGTTTCTAATTTTTCCCCAATTTTCCATCACTTTCAGCTTTCTCGTTTCTCTCTCTTCCAATTCTCCCTCTCCTCGACATTTTCTCTCTCCTCTCCCGCGCTCTCATCTCGCCTTCCTCGCGTCGACGCCGCCACCTCCATCGCTGTCGCCGCCGCCTTCGTCCGCTACTTTTTCTCTCTCCTTGTTCTACGCCGGGGCGATCTCTGTTTCTTCTCAGCGTCACTCTCTCTCCTCGTCGAGTCGTCGTCGCCGATTTTGATCGTCGTCACTGGTTTCGATTGTTGCCGCCACCGCCTCGGTCACGTTACCTCCCATCCTCGCCGTCGCCCTCTCTACGAATTCCGGTGAGATTTGTCTAGATTTTTTATTGTTTTGATTGATTTGTCCTAATTAATTCGATCTATGTATATTCTTCCCATTTTGCTCTCATTTTTTTGTAATTTGATTTTGATTAGCTGCAATTTATGTTGTTTGATTTTTGTTTGACAAAAATGTTGATTTGTTTTGACGAATTTGAGAACTTCGACGGCGATTTCGCGACCGATTGAGAACTCCGGCGACGTTTGAGAACTCTAGATCTGATCTCCTGGAGTTAATCGTACTTTCAGTTGAGTCGATTCTTGTTAGTATTGATCGAATCTAGCTTAATTTTTATGATTTAGTTGTTAATTTGGTATGATGTAATTTTGCGGAAATTTTATGTGATGAATCTGCTAATTTTATTATCGTCGCCGTCTCGCTTTCGCCGATCTATTACTCGCCGATGCCGATGGTATTTTGGTTGTTATATGTTGTTATAGCGATTGTTGTTGTTGTTATTTGCGGTGGCGGCGACGAAATTTTGGTGGCAGTGGTCACTGGTTGCGGTGGCAGTGGTTGTGGTGAAATCAGATTCGATTGAATAATCAGATTATTTGATTCGATTGAATAATATGCTGAGAAAGTGCTAGAAATGAGTATGAGGTGCTTGATGAAATGCCTTACAGAACTCTTTGCTAGATGCAAAACCTGTCATTCTATGGGCTATGTTTGTGATTTTATGGATAATCGGTGTCATTGTATCGATAATCGGTGCCGTTGGATGAACACTAGGTGTCATTGTATGGATAGTTGGTGTCACTGTATTGACACTCTTGTGTCATTGTATGGACAATTGGCATCATTGGATGGAGGTGTCATTGTATTGACACTCTTGTGTCATTGTTTGGCAAGTCGGTGTCACTGTATGGACACTCTTCTGTATTGTATGTATAGTTCAGATTTCGGTAGATTACTTGTGAGAGTTCTTTGAGCATTACTTGTGACATAGATATCATGTGGTTGTCGTTGTAGTTGTGGTGGTGGTGGTTGTTTTGGTTGTGGTTGTTGTGGTGTGGTCGCGTTGTTGGAGATATAGCAAATTGGGGTGGTGGTGGAGGTACTTTTATGATCTCTGATCTGAAGTTTGTGAGTTGTAGCGTCGTGCCTTTTGTTTTCTCCTTGAAAGCTGGCTAGCTCAATAGGAAGAGCATCGTGCAAGGCACGAGGTGTGGGTTCAACTCCCACGTCAGCTAGAAATTCCTAGAAATCTTTTATCTATTGTAGGTCCTTGAACAAGGTTTGACAGTTTGGAGAGAATCTGTTCTCATAGTTTTTTATAAGCATTGGTGAGCAGGCTCAAGTTTCATTTATGAACTTCCGAGTATGGATGGCAGCGAGATTGAATGTATGGTATCGTTGTGATGTGTCCAGATAGAACTGAATGAGGAAAGAGATGTCGTGAGGTATTTCATTCAATTTCTTAATTTTGTAAACATTGTGTTTGGTATAAAATACTAGTAGTGGACAAAACTATAGAATACAAATAGGTTTTGCTTGTGCTGGCCTTTTAGCTCAACTGGTAACTGGTAAGCATATGTGCATTTGCGCAAATGCTGTCGGTTCATTTGTTACATGAGCTTGTATACTTCTTATGTATGCACGAACTGATGCACAAAAATCTAGGATTTAGAATTTAGCATCCGTTTCCAGTGTTAATAAAACTAGGTCGAGAATGTCACTGGTAAATCTTCCCCCAACTGATCTTACAGCAATTGTGGATGCAAACTGATCTTACATGTAATTCCCTTATTTGATTGTTGAGACAAGGGCATGCTATGCTCTGAGCGCACCGTGCCTTATCTAACTCCAAAACTTAAAATTTTGCTTCTGTTTTACATTCAACTCTCATTTATTTTGTCCTCCAGCCCCGTAAAGCGTAAAAACATTATGTATATTTTGATCTTCTTGAATGAATTTTTCGAAAGCAAACATAGCTTGGCCCTTCTATTTTCACCAACCCAATAACCAACTCAATACAACATTCCCATCTCAGACAACACAAGTAAGAAAGCCCGTACCATAGTAGCCTGAAGTCAAACGAGAACACATGCACATAGATATAAAAGATGAGGATGTGTTTCACCTTGAGACCATACAGATTCAACGGGAATTGCAGCACTGATGTTATGGCAGACGATGTAGTTCCTTTTGCAGCTATCATATAAAAGCGAGGCACAAAATCACAGTTTACTATGTAGGAGAAATGACTACTTTAATCAGGATCACAAGAACTTGGTCATCAGCACAATAAATTGCAAAAAAATCCAGACTAGTGCTCAAACATATGGCCTATGTGGGAGTTGAACCCACAAATTCATGCAACCGTATGATGCTCTACCAATTTGAGCTAATAGGCTGCTATTCATGCAATCGCATTATGCTATACCAACCACGACTAACATGAAAAATATGCACACGCAATCTCAATCTCAATATGCAGCTTATAACTCTGATTTCTTTCGCATTTCTTATTTCGTTTGACGATTGAGAAATTTTCAAGCATCTCCATCAGAACAGGATCAGAACAGGATAAGTTTGTGAATAGCTCACTCCAAACAAAGCATAAATCATCGGAAACTAGGTCCATCTACTCCGTTTGTTATTAATTGACACACATTTGTTCATAGAGTGACACACATTCGTCCATGAATGACACCGACATAGAATGACACAGCCATAAAGTGACACACATTTGTTCATAGAGTGACACACATTCGTCCATGAATGACACCGACATAGAATGACACAACCATAAAGTGACACACGTTTGTCCATAGAGTAACACACGTTTGTAAATAGAGTGACACACAATGGTTCATAGAATTACACAACCATACAATGACACACGTTTGTACATAGAGTGACACGGGTTTGTACATCAAGTGACACACGTTTGTCCATAGAATGACAGGCTGTTTTCACTCAAAAAATTAATCTCAAACCTAGTGTCATTTTATTGTTCAGCAATTGTCATTGTATTTTCCATGAAATCTAAAAGTCTCAAACCTAAAAATTTAATTCTAAAATTAGATCGTTCAACTAATATTCGAAAAAAAGTGTCATTATATTGTTTAGTTGGTGTCATTGTATTTTCCACGAAATTATAAATCCAAAAACCTAGAATCACACGATTGAAACAACAACAACTGAAATGCAACAAATCAAATCGAACAAATCAGATTCAGCTACATTTCTGGACAAACAACAACGAACTGAAACACAACAACGAACTGAAACAAATCAAGCATTTCTTCAGCGCACGATTTGTATTCTGAAATGAAGAGGAGAGAGAACGAAATCAAACCTGATTGAAGGAGAGGAGATGGAGCTGCGACGGTGGAGTGCGCGGCGATGGATCTTTGGCGGTGGCGGAGATGCGACGACGAAGGATCTGCGGCAGTGGCGGAGATCGATGACGACGAAGAGAGGATGAAGTTTTGTGAAGTTTTTTGGGAATGCAGATGAGTTTCCCATGAATTTGAAGAGAGAGAGAGAGAGAGAGAGAAAAATCAGTAGATAGGAGGAGGAGGAGAGAGAGCGTGTTATTTTTGGAAATGAATGAGTGAGATTAGAAAATTTGGACCCCTCCCACCAAAACTGTAGCGCGTCTTTCTTTTTTTTTTTTTTTTTTTTTTTTTTGCGGGTGTCATTCTATGCAACACGCTGTGTCACTCTATGGCGGTGCGCAGTTCTCACGGGAAGGGGAGTTCGCACCTGATCTCGCCTGTATATATATATATATATATATATTAGATTATACAGGGCTCACATCCAGTGAGAAGTTGTATTTTCATGAGAAATGAGAAGTGATCTCATCCATTAGATCAAATCTCATCGACGGCCAGAAATCGTCCGCGTATTCTACCCCCTGTGGGTTAATTAGCCCGCGTAACTCTAACAATTACCACATATAAAACCCAGAAATCCCTATTTCTTTCTCTCTCTAAAACACGACGCAGTCTCTCTCTAAAACCGAATCATTCAACAAAAAAATTTCTCCAAAAATTCTCTCTGCTGTTCTCTCTGTTATTTCATCAGCGAAGAATTCCAAAGGTAATTCGCGAACAGATTCTCTAGAATTAACTCAATTAATTTGACGAAATTGTTGAAATTTTCTGTAGATTCAGTTTGTTGTTGATCGATTCTTGTATTCATGTTGATTTTTCAGTTGATTCAATTTGTGTTTTATTCAATTTAATTGTATTCATGTTGATTTTCAGTTGATTCAATTTGTGTTTTATTTAATTGTGTTTGAATTGATATTAGTGAGAAATTAGGGTTTTGGAGTTTGTGTTAAGATTTCATGGAGTTAGAGAAAACAGTTTGTGGAGTTAGGGAGATTTAAGAGGTGGAGTTACTATGTCGACAATCTAGAGTTAGCTAAAACAGTTTGTGGAGTTAGGCGATTTATGACGTGGAGTTAATGAGTCAAAAGGATTGGTGTTAGCAAAAACAGTTTGTGCAGTTAGGTGATTTAAGAGGTGGAGTTACTGTGTCAAAGATCTAGAGTTAGTTAAAACAGTTTGTGGAGTTAGGCTATTTTAAGACGTGGAGTTAATGAGTCAAAGGATTTGGAGTTAGCTAAAAAGGTTGAGAGTTAGGCGATTTACGAGTTGCAGTTAAATGAGTCAAAAGGATTTGGAGTTAGCAAAAACAGTTTATAGAGTTAGCGGATTTATGAGCTGGAGTTACTATGTCAAAGGGACTAAAGTTAGTGAAAACATTTTATGGAGTTAGGAGGTTTGAGATGTGGAGTTAATATGTCAAAGATCTAGAGTTAGCTAAAATAGTTTGTGGAGTTAGCCTATTTTAAGACGTGGAGTTAATGAGTCAAAGGAATTGGAGTTAGCTAACAAAGTTTGAGGAGTTAGGCGATTTAGGAGTTGCAATTAAATGAGTCAAAGGATTTGGAGTTAGCATAAACAGTTTATAGAGTTAGTGTATTTAAGAGGTGGAGTTACTATGTCAAAAGGAACTAAAGTTAACGAAAACAGTTTATGGAGTGAGGGGTTTTGAGACGTGGAGTTACTGTGTCAACGATCTACAGTTAGCGAAAACAGTTTGTGGAGTTAGGTGATTTTAGGAGATGGAGTTACTGTGTCAAAGGAATTAGAGTTAGCTAACAAAGTTTGAGGAGTTAGGCGATTTAGGAGTTGCAGTTAAATGAGTCAAAGGATTTGGAGTTAGCAAAAACAGTTTATAGAGTTAGTGTATTTAAGAGGTGGAGTTACTATGTCAAAAGGAACTAAAGTTAACGAAAACAGTTTATGGAGTTAGGGGTTTTGAGACGTGGAGTTACTGTGTCAACGATCTACAGTTAGCGAAAACAGTTTGTGGAGTTAGGTGACACTACTACAAATTCCGTGTTTTGGTGACGCTTTTTAGGTGGTTTTTCGACGCTTTAAAGCGTCGAGAATTATTTTTTTGACGCTTTTGAAAAGCGTCAATATTTGAGGTGTCAGAATTTTTCGACGCCTTTATGTGTCAGATTTGTCGACACCTTTTTGTGTCAATTAATAATTGTGACGCTTTATAGTGTCAGTAATTTCTCACATCATATTGTGTCAATTTTTATTATCGACACTTTATATAGTCACAAAAAATTGACAACCAAAAGCGTCAATAATCATCAAAATTAGTTTTGTCCTCTGTGACTCTTACTTCTGTAGCTTTATATAAGCATAAATGTACAAAACTCAATTTTCATGAAAAAACACCGATGAACAAATCTTGATTAATCCTCAAAATCACGAATATATATATAAATATATGTTGCATAGTTTTACATGAAATTGATCCAAGTACGTACTAGTGAAGAAAAAACTTCATTTCCTATGAAGCTAAGTAATAACAAACAAACTAATAAAGCTTAAAATTTTCTAATTCAAATGTCACGTTCCTAGTACACAAGAAATCCGACCACAATGTGCAAAAGCGACAACCAGCCACACGCCTTATGAGGAAGCCCATTAATCACCTTGATCGACGAAAAATGATTGCTTCTTTGAGTCAAATTCACCATGACCACTATATCTACAATCTGAAACCTGCAAATCAAAGAGCTGAGTGAAATAAAAATGTCTTAGACGCAATAAAAACATCACAACCGAACACCACAGACTGTAACAACCTAATCAAGAAGCAAAGTGTAGCAGCGTGCATTGGAGTGCATTTATGGGCTGGTAAATGCAATTTGGTGGGATTCCAAGCTAGCTCACTGGACTTTACATTCTGGCTCTTAGAACAATAGTGTCCAACAGAATTCCTAGGCATTAAATGCATACTCTCATTCCAACACTTATTCCTAGGTATCCACAGCTGGTACATATCATGACACAAATACATGCCAACAAAAACATCTCCAGACGCTTACTCAACCAGTGACAAAGCTAACAGCCAGAATAAACGGAGATACGTATTGGGATCATGAAAGGCTAGAATGAGAAGACAGAAAGAGCACCTGTGGATTGTGTCAGAAGGATTCATAGCAAAGGGAGTGTCGACATTAGCTTCAACATTAATCTGTACACAAGAAACGAAAAATGAAAGGTATATAACCTATATATTGACAAGAACATCAGAACAATCAACAATATATGTATGTTCTTACCAATAAACTTTCAGTTAGTGTGTCTTCCACGAAGGTCCCATCTTTCTATTGATGAGTGAACTTGAAAATCTCCAAGTGACTTGGCTCTCTTTTATTCTTGTCCTCCTGTAGTTCATTTATGTTAAGAACAAATTACATTCAGCATAACATATCTTCAACCAAAATCTACATTTAAAACATTGATGAACAGCCAGATTTATACAAAATCCGCACGGATATTGGCATACCTCGTGGCCCCAGTTGTATGAACATGATTTTGAGATTCGTAGACTTGCCTTTGTAGCAAATTTCTGCATGAACAAATTTATAAAATGAAGCTATTACAGATCAATAAGTTTGATCACAACCCCCTTTCAATACTTTAAAAACAATGCGCATACCTGTCCTTTTTCTGAATACCAAAATTCTGTCAAGAGCATGTCCAGTAGGTTTAGCTCTATAAATTTCTTCTCTCGTTTTTTATTCCTGGTTTGAAATTGTAACACCCCACATTTTTGGGTTACTTTAAATAATGGTATTAAGTTTTGGGAAGAGTCTATTTTAAGTCTTTAAAGCCTCATTTTGGGAATTTAGAGCATACTTTCACTTTTGGAGACACTTTCCCGTTTTGGCAGTTGTTGGCAAAATTACCAAAAATACCCTTACTATATTTATTCTACCTATTAAAAAAAAAAAAAAAAAACAAAACCCTCCCAAAACCCCATCACACGCATAAGCCGCAGAGAAAAAGAAAAAAAAAAGAAAGAGAAGAAGGAGAAGAAGAAAGCCGCGCGAAAGGGAAGAGAAGAAGAGAAGGAGAGAGAAAGGGGGAGCCGCCACCACCGTCGACCGCCGCCCTTGCCGCCGGTCACCACCGCCACCCTAGCCACTTCCTCTTGATTTTATAATCAAGAGTAGTAAGTCTTAAACCCTCTTGATCATTATTTCTAATTAGGGCTTGCTTAGATTATTGCCTATTGTATTGTAATTTGGGTTAGATTGTTAGAAATTATCTAATTGAATTGTGATCATGCTAGATTATGGTTTTGAATGCATGATTGATTGGTTATGAAACTAGGGTTTTGAAATTAGGGCTTATGTGAAGTTTATGAGTAATTTTATGGGTGGATTGTTATGAAATTTGAAGGGGATGTTTATTGTGAATTGGGTAAACGTTGGTTTTGATTTGGTGAAGTTCTAAAGTGATTTAATGGTGATAATACATTCTGTCCAGATCTGAAAATTGGCTTAAATGGTTGTTAAAGTTGTTATTATGGTGATTTAATGATAGATTCATGAAGTTAATATGCTTAGGGGGTTGTTGTGCGAATTTGGTGTCAATTGGAGTTCATTTGGTTGATGAAATCTAAGTTCTAAATTGTCTTAGATGCACTAGAAGGGTGTTGATTAGTAATTGGAGTGTTGTTGTATGATTTTAGGTTGTGTATTCGAGGAAGTTCCGTTTTAAGACTTGAATTGATCTTGAGAATTCGCAAGTAAGGTAAGAACGTTGATCACAAACACCCTTGCCTTCTATTGAATCATTGATAAGTTTTGTGTGATCATCTATTGCTTTGTTTCACTCAATTGATCACATTGCATGGTACTTGTTCTTAATTCCATCATTGAATCCATATTACCGTTGTTTGACTTGTTTAATTGCTTCGCAAATCATCGCATGCGAACGGCCACTCGGCCGTTCTTCTTTTCGGCCTCTCGGCCTTCGCCTTCCTCGGTCACTCGGCCCCTCGGCCGTGGACTTCGAGCCACTCGGCCTCTCGGCCGAGTGGTTAGTTGTTCATGCTCTTGTTGTTTCGTATGTTAGCGTGATTTGCTGTACGATCGTAATAAACTGTATCATCGAATAACTCATCCTCAAATAACGTACATAAAATGGATGAAAGATAATTTATGGAATCCACCTAGAGTCTCGGCGTATGTTCAGCTCGGCTGACCGCCGTTATACCTCTGATCAAGGTAGTGCTGGTCGGGTTAGCTACCGACTCTCTATTAGTCTTCCTCCTAGATGGACAACTCGTCCTACCGGCTGTCTAGCGAGGGGTGTGCACACTAGGGATTAATAGGGGTGTTTACTACGACTCTAGCTCGAACATAGTTCGTTAAGTGGGGCTATGGGGTAGGACCCTAGCTTAAATAAAATAACTAATTCTGTTGTATGAGCGGCGATGCTCTTTTGACATTACTATCTATTGTTAACGATATTCTTGCGGTATAACATCAATTCGTTCTTGTTAGCTACGTGCCTCAAGGCGCGTATCTTATCTTGTTTATTTATGCTTATTGCTTCTTACTCAGCCTGTGTTGACGTTCTGTTTCTGGTTTGTCCCTACCTTATTCTAGGGCTTATGTCAATCTTCGATGGCATAGTTGACAGGTCTTGAAGTGTGGCTGCATGTTAGGGAAGCTGGTGCATGAGTGGGAATTATTTCATAAGACATATTTCAATAAAGACTTTATTTCATTTCAGTTGTAATTCGATATTTCGTTTGAGAACTGTAGGTTCGACATTTTAAGTCTTCCGCTGTATTTGTTTTTATTGGTATTGTAATTGAATTTTTAGCCTAGCAGTTGACTCGATAGTCAATTGTGGCGTGACAATTCTAAATTATTTCTATTTATAGTTGGTCAAAATTTAGGGTTGTTACAGTTGGTATCAGAGCCTTAGGTTCTGATTCGTCGAGTCTACAAGAGTTTTCAAACTTGTTTTCGAAAATCATTTAAACTGGGAATGGGATGGGTGCATTCATTCGCATGCTATGTGCTAACTGCTACGTGTTACTGAAGAGAGAATGACTCATATTAACAAGGGTTAACTTATGTTCTATTTGGAGTACGCAAAACGTTTGGGATACTAACGCGCTTAGTTGATCTCTTTGGAATACTGACAGAATGGCAGGTTCACAAGTTTATGTTTGGGAGTTCGATCCGTCTGGAGTGAGTTCGATGGATGGTCCTTGGTCTATAATGGATCACATAGCTTATTCTTCTGAAACTTTCCAAGATCGAATGAGAATTGGAGAGACTGTTGAGAGTTATGTAGCCAGAATGAGGGCTAAATTTGTTGAGGCTGTTGAAAGATTTCCATGGGTGGCTAGGAATGAGGTTCAAGTGTTTGTGACATTGGTGAATTTGAGGGCACTTTCCCGTTGGGAAGAGGTTTGAGCTAGATATGAAAGGAATGCTTATTATGCATGTCTCTCAGGAGATTCTGAATACTTGAGGGATAGATCATGTAGACCAATTACCCTCGATCGATTGGAGGCAATTCTAGAATGGGAGTATGAAGTATCTCTTAGCCCAAACCTTGCACCTGAAAATGGTCCAGTCTACATACCACCTGTGCCCATAAACCCACACCTCAGTAACCCTGTTCCGGAGCCTCATGAAACCAGTTCGATAAGTGGAAAGAGGGCTCAGTCCCAAGAGTATGAGGGATCTACCCAGCTGAGATTTAAGAAAGTTAAGATTGAGGTATCCAACCCTTCACCTAACCCACCATCCTCACCTGTTGGGGAGGATGTGCCTGAAGAAACTGAGGAAGAGGAGCCTATGGAAGATGAGGAAGTTGTTATTCTTGAGCCTCCTGCTAAAGAGATAGTTGACATCAGTTCTGGTGAGGAGTCGAGCGACTCGGAGCAAGACGATGGCGGAGAAGTTCCTAATGATGGGGATTATGACCCTAGATATGATGCTTAAAGGATAATCTATAGACTTACAAATAAGGGCATAAGGCCTAGCTACTTTTAGACTTCGAATGTGTTTGTCGTTAAACTTTAGCATTTAATGTCTTGTTTAATTTTCGTCAAACTTTTATTATCATGTACTCTAAGCTGGGGACAATACCCCATACTATTATGTTATTTCAATAAATTCACGAAGTTATTGCGAACTAAATGCTATTTGCTCTTAATTGTGTGATCGATGTTGCTTTTGTCGAAAATTCGTGCGGCTGAGGTTCTAAACCCGGCACGGCCATGTTATTATTACCGAGATTCGTGCGGCTGAGGTCCTGAACCCGGCACGGCCCGTGCTACAGTAAACGAGACGGGATACAAAAAAAAAAAAAAAAAAAAATCTCTAGAAAGTTAAACTCGTGCGAGACGAATAGTTAGTTACTGATTTCGATATATTACTAATTCTGCACTGAATTGCTATTTTGATTCGCTGTTTACGCGATCTGTTATTGTTGTTTTGATTGAATTCTGTATATTCATGCTTATATATATCGATATGAACATGAGAGTGAAGTGGGTTACATCTGATATAACCGTTATTACATATAGCATGGTGCGAAACAATGTTCCCGACTTGACAGCCATTTTAGCACAAATGGCGCAACAACAGCAGGTTATGGTTGAGGCTGTGCAGCATATGGCCCAGAATAATGCTAACAATGTCAACAACAACAACAACAATACTGCAGCTAACGGCATTGGGGCTACTGCCGGTAATGGGGATGATCTGTTGTTGGCTAAGATGTCAGATGCCGTGCAGAAGAAAAGGCCTGACAACTTTACTGGGAAAGGAGAACCAAGCGTCTTGCTTGACTGGATTGAGGATATGGAAAGGATTTTTGCTGCTGTTGGTGTTCCAGATAACCTAAAGGTAAAAGTTGCTGCATTTTATCTTAAGGAGGTAGCTGGAAGATGGTGGATGAAAATTCAGGAGGAGTTCTATAAGCCAGTGTTGGAGGAGAAAGCTGATGGTTCTGTTATCCAGAGATTTAGGGACTGGAAAGTTTTCAAGTATATCTTGGAAAAGGAGTTCTTCCCAGATCACCTGAAGGCACAAAAGGCAGCTGAATTTGAGGCATTTCAGCAAACTGAAGGCATGTCGGTTAAGGAATTTCATGATAAGTTTGAGGATTTGAATAGGTTTGCTGAGAGTGTGACGCCTACTGAGGCTGCTAGAGCTGCCAGCTTTCGCAAGAAGCTGCTTTGGAGCATTAAGGAATGGTTTGCTTCTGAGCGATTCCATACCGTCAAAGATGTTTATGAGAGGGCTACAACAGCTGAACAGAATATGGAGACAATGAGTGCTGAACTTGGAGGAAAGACGAAAGAGACCCCCTTTGACTTGGTGAACATACCCAATAAGAGAGGAAACTTCGGGGATTTCAAAGGAAAAGCCCAGTCTGCTGGAGCTGGGAAGTCTAACTACAAGAATGTTTCCTACAACCGAGCTCGTAGCCAGGACTCTGAGATCGAGAAACCTTGCAACAAGTTTGGATTTAGACACGCTGGGAAAACTTGCAATGGTGATAGGATCACATGTTTCCATTGTGGAAAGCTTGGGCATAAGGCTAGTGTATGCTACTCTAGGATAAATGGAAAACCATCTATTGCATCTGGGAGTAACTCTGTAGCACCCAATCGGTTTCAGAACTTCAAGGCTCAAAGTGGCTATGCAGGTTCGAACAATACCTACAAGAACCCGGCACCAACAAAAGGGACAACCTATGTGGCGCCAGCTAAGCAGGCTGGATCGGCCAGTGTGGCCGCCCCGGCTAAGAAGGCCACAGGTCAGTTGTATGCCATGAACCCAGAGGAGAATGAGAACACCGACGTCGTATCGGGTAAATTTCCTGTTAACTCAGCACTTGCAAATGTTCTTTTTGATAGTGGTGCGTCCCACTCGTTTATTGCTTATAAGTTTGTTGAGAAATGTGGACTTAGGGATAGTTTTGGCGTAGACCTTGAGTTTTCATTACCTGATGGGTCTAGTATTGCATGTAAGAGTCAGTTTAAAGATGTACCTATAGTGATTTGTGGACATGAGTTCAAATCTGATTTGATAGCTTTTCCTCTAACTTATTTTGATGTAATTTTGGGGATGGATTGGATGGGAAAGTATAAAGCAAGAATAGATTGTTGGATAGGGAAAATATCACTTCGAGGACAGAAAAACACCCACGTGACTTATCGTGTACTACCCAAGAAACCAAGAATTAAGTTTGTATCAGCTATGAACCTGAAGAAACAGATGACCAAGGGAGAACCTCTATTCTTATGTCATGTGCGAGACACTAGAGTAGAATACCCAGAGTTGAGTGATGTCTCTGTTGTATGTGATTACCCTGATGTTTTTCCTGAATAAATACCCGGGATGCCACCCAAGAGGGAGGTATAGTTTAAGATTGAGCTAGTCCCAGGTACAGGACCGATTGCTAAGTCACCTTACCGAATGGCACCGGTAGAGATGCAAGAGCTTAAGAAGCAACTAGATGAGTTGGTAGAGAAGGGATATGTTAGACCAAGTGTCTCACCTTGGGGAGCACCAGTCTTATTTGTGAGGAAGAAAGATGGGTCGATGAGACTGTGCATCGATTATCGAGAACTGAATAATGTCACCATCAAAAACAGATACCCCTTACCTAGGATTGATGATCTGTTCGATCAACTTAGGGGTGCAAGCGTGTTCTCTAAGATTGACTTGAGGTCTGGATATTATCAGTTGAAGGTAGCTGAAGAAGATGTGCCAAAGACTGCGTTTTCAACTAGATACGAACACTATGAGTTCACGGTTATGCCGTTTGGGTTGACCAACGCACCTGCAGTGTTCATGGATCTCATGAATCGCACATTCAGACCCTACTTGGACAAATTTGTGGTGGTATTCATTGATGATATCTTAATTTACTCCAAGACTGAGGAGGAACATGAGAATCACTTGAGGATTGTGTTGGAAATTCTGAGAGAGAAGCAGTTGTATGGTAAATTCTCGAAATGTGAATTCTGGTTGAACAAGGTAGCCTTTTTGGGACACGTGATATCCAAAGACAGAGTTGCAGTAGATCCAGCTAAGATCAAAGCTGTTAAGGATTGGCCGACCCCAAAGAATGTAACGGAAATTAGAAGCTTTTGGGGATTAGCTGGCTACTACAGGAGATTTGTAAAGGACTTCTCTAAGATTGCAAAACCAATGACTACTTTAATGAAGAAGACTACGAAGTATAAGTGGGATGACACTTGTGAGAAAGCCTTTCACACTCTTAAGGAACTGTTAACCACGGCGCCAGTGCTGGCACTACCTGATGAGAATATACCTTATGAGGTTTACACGGATGCTTCGAAGAATGGTTTAGGATGTGTCCTTATGCAGAACAGGAGAGTGATTGCCTATGCGTCTAGGCAGCTCAAGAGTTATGAGGAGAATTATCCGACCCATGATATGGAGTTAGCAGCCGTGATATTTGCACTGAAACTGTGGAGACATTATTTGTTTGGGGTTACATTCAAGATTTTCTCTGACCACAAGAGTTTAAAGTACATTTTCACACAGAAAGAGTTGAATATGCGCCAGAGAAGGTGGTTGGAGTTGATTAAGGATTATGATATGGAGATACAGTATCATGAAGGGAAGGCGAATGTTGTAGCTGACGCATTGAGTAGAAAGTCACTACATTCAGTTCAATTAGTTGTTCAAAGGCAGAAACTGCGAGATGAATTCCTTAATTTCGGGGTTCAGTTGACAGAATCAGTAGCAACTTCAGGGTCAACAGCGATTGAGAACGATATAATCGAGGAGATCAAGGGTTTACAAGAGATTGACGAGCTGCTGATGGGTAAAGTGACAAAAGAACCCGAGTTGTTCAAAAGAGGTGATGATGGAGTGATTCGATTCCAAGAGAGAGTCTGTGTACCTAATGACACTACTTTGAGGGATAAAATCCTAACTGAGGCCCATGCAAGTAAATACTCGGTACATCCAGGTGGAGACAAGATGTATCAGGATTTGAAGAAGGTGTTCTGGTGGTCAGGAATGAAGAAGGATGTGGCTGATTTCGTGGCTAGGTGTTTGGTTTGCCAAAAGGTTAAAAGTGAACACAAAAGACCCCAAGGCAAACTACAACCCTTACCAGTACCAGAGTGGAAATGGAGTTCCATATCTATGGATTTCATTGCTGGATTACCTAGGACGCCTAAGGGCAACAACATGATTTGGGTGATAGTGGATAGACTGACAAAGTGTGCGCATTTTATACCAATGAAGGACACGTGGAAAAAGAAACAATTGGCCGATGCATACATTCATAACGTGTTAAGGCTTCATGGTACACCAAAGGAGATTGTCTCTGACCGCGACGCTCGTTTTGTCTCTCGTTTCTGGAAGAAGTTACAGGAAGCCTAGGGAACTAGACTCTTAATGAGTACAGCCTTCCACCCTGCAACCGATGGTCAGACAGAGAGGACAAATCAGACCTTGGAGGATATGCTAAGAGCATGCGCTCTACAGTACCAGGGAAGTTGGGAGGACAAGCTGGATTTGATAGAGTTCTCTTACAACAACAGCTATCAAGCTTCTATCAAGATGGCACCATATGAAGCTCTTTATGGTAGGAAGTGCAGGAGCCCTATCTGTTGGAATGATATCAGTGAAACAATGGTTTTGGGTCTAGATTACATTCAGGAAATGACCGACCAGGTCAAACTGATTCAAGAAAGACTTAAGGCTGCACAGGACAGACAAAAGAGCTATGCAGATAAGACTCGCAGTCAAATTGAGTTCAATGAAGGAGACATGGTACTACTACGAGTGTCACCTGTCAGAGGTGTAATGAGGTTTGGGAAGAAAGGAAAGCTGAGTCCTAAGTTCATTGGACCATACAGAGTGATCAAACGAGTAGGCGAAGTCGCTTATGAGTTAGATTTGCCAGCGAATCTTGAGAAGGTCCACAATGTGTTTCATGTATCCCAGCTCAGAAAAATACATTAGTGATCCAACTCATGTACTCAACCCTGAGACCATTGAGCTTGATGAAACAATGACTTACGAGGAAGCACCATTGAAAATTTTGGACACCAAGGTGCGCAAAACTCGACGAACTGAGACTCAAATGGTGAAAGTTCTGTGGTGCAATAACAACGTTGAAGAAGCAACTTGGGAAGTGGAGTCAGTTATGCGTGAGAAGTACCCCCACCTGTTCGTTTAAGGTATATCCGGTTCGGGACGAACCTTTATTTTAAGGGGGATGAGAGCCTCGCGCGCTTTGCCTTTACTTGTTCCTAATTGCTTGTTAATGTGATCTCTACTTTATGATGTGTGCTTTGACTCATATATTGGTCGATTCTCCGTACCTTGAGTACAATAATTCCAACTAAATTTACTCCTCATTCAATTACTTTATTGTGACATTTCGAGCATGTTCTTATCTCAAACATGTTCCATTTTCTTTGCCATTATATTCTACCCTGTGATCAATGTTACTAGCTAAGAGCGTGCCTTTTAAAGGATGGGTTTAAAGATTCGGGACGAATCTTTGTTTTAAGGAGGGAAGATTGTAACACCCCACATTTTTGGGTTACTTTAAATGGTATTAAGTTTTGGGAAGAGTCTATTTTAAGTCTTTAAAGCCTCATTTTGGGAATTTAGAGCATACTTTCACTTTTGGAGACACTTTCCCGTTTTGGCAGTTGTTGGCAAAATTACCAAAAATACCCTTACTATATTTATTCTACCTATTAAATAAAAAAAAAAAAAAAACAAAACCCTCCCAAAACCCCATCACACGCATAAGCCGCAGAGAAAAAGAAAAAAAAAAGAAAGAGAAGAAGGAGAAGAAGAAAGCCGCGCGAAAGGGAAGAGAAGAAGAGAAGGAGAGAGAAAGGGGGAGCCGCCACCACCGTCGACCGCCGCCCTTGCCGCCGGTCACCACCGCCACCCTAGCCACTTCCTCTTGATTTTATAATCAAGAGTAGTAAGTCTTAAACCCTCTTGATCATTATTTCTAATTAGGGCTTGCTTAGATTATTGCCTATTGTATTGTAATTTGGGTTAGATTGTTAGAAATTATCTAATTGAATTGTGATCATGCTAGATTATGGTTTTGAATGCATGATTGATTGGTTATGAAACTAGGGTTTTGAAATTAGGGCTTATGTGAAGTTTATGAGTGATTTTATGGGTGGATTGTTATGAAATTTGAAGGGGATGTTTATTGTGAATTGGGTAAACGTTGGTTTTGATTTGGTGAAGTTCTAAAGTGATTTAATGGTGATAATACATTCTGTCCAGATCTGAAAATTGGCTTAAATGGTTGTTAAAGTTGTTATTATGGTGATTTAATGATAGATTCATGAAGTTAATATGTTTAGGGGGTTGTTGTGCGAATTTGGTGTCAATTGGAGTTCATTTGGTTGATGAAATCTAAGTTCTAAATTGTCTTAGATGCACTAGAAGGGTGTTGATTAGTAATTGGAGTGTTGTTGTATGATTTTAGGTTGTGTATTCGAGGAAGTTCCGTTTTAAGACTTGAATTGATCTTGAGAATTCGCAAGTAAGGTAAGAACGTTGATCACAAACACCCTTGCCTTCTATTGAATCATTGATAAGTTTTGTGTGATCATCTATTGCTTTGTTTCACTCAATTGATCACATTGCATGGTACTTGTTCTTAATTCCATCGTTGAATCCATATTACCGTTGTTTGACTTGTTTAATTGCTTCGCAAATCATCGCATGCGAACGACCACTCGGCCGTTCTTCTTTTCGGCCTCTCGGCCTTCGCCTTCCTCGGTCACTCGGCCCCTCGGCCGTGGCCTTCGAGCCACTCGGCCTCTCGGCCGAGTGGTTAGTTGTTCATGCTCTTGTTGTTTCGTATGTTAGCGTGATTTGCTGTACGATCGTAATAAACTGTATCATCGAATAACTCATCCTCAAATAACGTACATAAAATGGATGAAAGATAATTTATGGAATCCACCTAGAGTCTCGGCGTATGTTCAGCTCGGCTGACCGCCGTTATACCTCTGATCAAGGTAGTGCTGGTCGGGTTAGCTACCGACTCTCTATTAGTCTTCCTCCTAGATGGACAACTCGTCCTACCGGCTGTCTAGCGAGGGGTGTGCACACTAGGGATTAATAGGGGTGTTTACTACGACTCTAGCTCGAACATAGTTCGTTAAGTGGGGCTATGGGGTAGGACCCTAGCTTAAATAAAATAACTAATTCTGTTGTATGAGCGGCGATGCTCTTTTGACATTACTATCTATTGTTAACGATATTCTTGCGGTATAACATCAATTCGTTCATGTTAGCTACGCGCCTCAAGGCGCGTATCTTATCTTGTTTATTTATGCTTATTGCTTCTTACTCAGCCTGTGTTGACGTTCTGTTTCTGGTTTGTCCCTACCTTATTCTGGGGCCTATGTCAATCTTCGATGGCATAGTTGACAGGTCTTGAAGTGTGGCTGCATGTTAGGGAAGCTGGTGCATGAGTGGGAATTATTTCATAAGACATATTTCAATAAAGACTTTATTTCATTTCAGTTGTAATTCGATATTTCGTTTGAGAACTGTAGGTTCGACATTTTAAGTCTTCCGCTGTATTTGTTTTTATTGGTAGCCTAGCAGTTGACTCGATAGTCAATTGTGGCGTGACAATTCTAAATTATTTCTATTTATAGTTGGTCAAAATTTAGGGTTGTTACAGAAATAAGTCTTCTTCCTCTATATTGCCTCACGCTCTTACCCATGCGCTTCAAAATTGCTTGATCATAGCAATCGCCATCAGGTATAACAAAATGACCATTGAAAGAGAGATTAGAGAGTTAATTAATCATAAGACCTTATCAAGAATTTATAACTCGACTAGTTAAGACATTAAAACAATATAATCTCAATGGATAACATGGACATACTCCTTAGCTAACTCAAGAAACTTCAAACACCCATTTATGTAATCAGAATGATCATTTGGCAATTTAATCCAGCTTGTATCCATGTCTACACATCATGAAGATTGAATACTAATAAATCTTTTAATAGATATTCCATGTAAAATAACATCTCAAGAAATGAAGAAACCAATAGAGTAAGAAATAATTACTGTCATAGCATACATGACCATTAGAGAAAAGAATAAAGATGGTTTAAGGTATCATATGGAAAATGTATAAAGTTCATTCTAAGTATATCAAATATGAGTGACACTAAGCTCAGTATCCAAACACAAACACATAAGTAGCTTACATAGATAAACCTTAGTTGCATTTATTAAAAAAAATGATTAAGAAAGTACATCGATCAAGATAGCACTTAGCAGCACATCAATTTAGGCATCCAAAAGCAAAAGCACATCAATCAAGCCACAACTATTCAGCTAGAAGAAAAGACAAGTTGAGATCAGAGCCTTAAGCCTAAACATTCCTTTAAACATTGGTAGGCTGCCCGTCAAAAAACTTACCATCTTTTGGCATCAGCTTACTAGGAGAACAAAAGTAGTGCAACCAATTATAATGCCATCAATTACACCCCTAAAATGCACAAGAATCACCATTGTAAGTAGACCATTGGTGATGAATATTTCTGAAAAAACAGTCTGACAGTTTCAGCATCTTACATATAACTTTGGAACTTCATATCTTTTGATATAGACGGGTTATGGCTATGATTGATATATTAGTGGAAAGATAATTTTTCTAGCTTTCAAATAACACCTTTTAGGACTCCATTGAAGCTACAGTGTAGATTTTATAAAGGCTTAAAGTCGGAGTGGCAGAACCCGTGACCAGCAGAACAGAGGAGTGACCTGATGTCACTTAGGGGTCCATATCTGGCAAACCATACTGAATTTTTGAGTTATTCTTTTTTCAGATTAAAGCTAAGATCTTTATCTTCAATTTGGTATAAAATGGACTGCATGAATCATTTTCAGCAGAAAGTTATGATGACTGCAAGGGAGAAGTTGTGCAGATTAGGCTGCAGTCAAGTTTGATTTTCGACTATGAGTGATAGTGTCGTTTTCATTATCTATGTTTTTTTACCAATGGCCACGTAAATGATGGGAAATGATCCTAAGATGACGTTTGATCTAGGAATGTAAGAGTCTTTACTCTTTGAAAAAGCAATCTATGTTCTAGGTATGAGAAAAAATATTGGATCAATCCAGCAAAAGATAATAAGCACCCCATGAACATGAACATGAACATGAACAGTTCACGAAAAAAGAATGCCCAAAATGATGAACACCAATCTGATACAAAACTCACAAATTACATAAATTATTCTATCAATAATCAAGCCCAAAACATAAAATTGGAAAAACTCAATCAAATGAGAATTGCCCAGAATTCGAGTTATTAAAATTAACCAAAAAATAAAAGGGAACCAATAAGCCATAAACGTACCTTCAGCAAATGATTTGAAGGCAATGGTTGATTTGGAGAAATCGATTGCTATACAGCTTCTATCCGATCAAGTAATTCTGCTTAAATTGAAAATTACAGCGAGTGAATTGAAGATATGAATCGTTAATAAAATTGATTTTAATATAAAGTGGGTAAGTTGTGGAGCAAAATACCTGATGGATTGGAACAATCGTATTAGGGATTGAGATTAATCACGAGAAGAAGAATCAATGACGGAACATTGGTGCTTGGATGAGCAGTTGATGTACGCAGTTTTGGGAGTGGGAGATGAGAGATGAGAGGTGAGAGGTGAGAGGCGAGGGAGAGGTTAGGGTTTTTTTTTTTTAATTTTTTTTTTTTTGCTTTTCTAATATTGCGCGTAAATCCAGATTTTTGTTTTTGGTTGAAATGTGCAAAGGCGGGTCATTTCACATTCATCTGCCGCTTTATTTTGAGGTTGGGAGAGCGACGCTTTTAAAAGTGTCATTGTTGAAGCGTTAAAAAAACAAGGGAATTGTAGTAGTGTGATTTTAGGAGATGGAGTTACTGTGTCAAAGGAATTGGAGTTAGCTAACAAAGTTTGAGGAGTTAGGCGATTTAGGAGTTGCAGTTAAATGAGTCAAAGGATTTGGAGTTAGCAAAAACAGTTTATAGAGTTAGCGTATTTAAGAGGTGGAGTTACTATATCAAAAGGGACTAAAGTTAGCAATAACAGTTTGTGGAGTTAGGGGTTTTGAGACGTAGAGTTAATGAGTCTAAAGGGACTAGAGTTAGTGAAAACAGTTTGTAGAGTTAGGCGATTTTAAGAAGTGGAGTTAATGTGTCAACGATCTACAGTTAGCGAAAAACAGCTTATAGTGTTAGGCGATTTAAGAGGTGGAGTTAGTGTTTCAGGAGTAGAGTTAGCAAAAAAAGTTTGTGGAGTTAGACGATTTTAGGAGTTGCAGTTAGTGTTTCAGGAGTAGAGTTATGTATGTGTGCACTTCTCTTATTCTGGTATTGGGGTTATAGATTTCAATTGTTGTAGTTTTCTAGTAGCTATAAATGTTAAACATTGATTATTGCTTTACAGTTATGTGTTAAAAACATTGATTATTGCTTTAGAGTATATATCCTAAACTTGTTGTCATAATCACTGCAGAATACTATGGATAGCAATGGGGCATCCTCACATGAAGTATCAACTAATACAGCAGCTTCAACACCATTGATTAATGATCGGTCTACCTTGCGTACAACTCCAGGAGGGACTGAAGAATGGTTTACAACTGTAGACAGTCATTTGATGCCTTTCATAGGGCAGATGTTCCCAGATCTAATAACTGGTGAACAGTTCTACGAACGTTATGCTGCAGCCTGTGGATTTGATGTGAGGAAGGCGACATCAAATAAAGTTAGTGATGGTACAACTTGCATTCGGTACTTGTTCTGCAATAGAGAATGACTTAGGGAGAAACCTACTAAGCATTACAAGGTGCAGCAGAAAAATGTAGTGGACCAGCATCTAAAGACAAGCAAGCAACACGCCAAGATCACTAAGGTACGTAGAATAACTAGAGTTGGTTGTAAAGCAATGATTGGTCTGAAGTATGTTGATGGGGTGTATACAGTCTACAAATTCAAAGAAGGCCACAACCATGGTCTGGTATCCCCTAGATTTGATAGGTTCCAAAAGATTAATCGAAACCTTGGGATGTATCACAAGAAGATGTTGATACAAAATGCTAGAATTAATGTTGGGACTGCAAAAACATTCAAGGCCTGTAAAGAGCAAAGTAAGGGGTTTGATAATGTTGGTGCCACACTTGTTGATTGTTATAACTTCACGAGAGATATGAAATGTTTCATTGGAGAAAGGGATGGAGAACTATTTCTGGACAAGTTGGGGAGAGAGAAAAAGAAGAATGAGGCTTTTTATTTTGCCTATGATGTAGATGAGGAAGGGCGTTTGATGAGAGTGCTTTGGGCAGACTCAACTTGTAGAAGAAATTATAAGCTGTTTGGTGACTGTATGTCGTATGATCCTACATATTCTACAAACAAGTACCGCATGCTGTTCACACCTTTTACAGGCATTGACCAACATAAAAGATGTGTTACTTTTGCTGTGGCTTTAATTGCAAATGAAGATGTAGAATCTTTTGTATGGGTATTTGAGAAGTTTTTGGATTGCATGGATAACTCCAGTCCGCATTGGATAATAACCGATCAATGCCCTGCAATGAAGATAGCTGTTCCTAGAGTATTCAAAGATATAGGGCACAGATTTTGTGCATGGCACATCATGGACAAAGTTACGGAGAAAGTGGGGCACGGAATAGCCAATGACACAACTGACTTCCTCACTAGATTCAATGCTGCGGTATGGAATAAGGACATTGAACCCTCAGAATTTGAAACAGATTGGGGAAAAATCCTTATAGATTATGAGCTGACTGAGCATCCATGGCTGTCTGATATATATAGGATAAGGGATAGATGGGTCCCTTGTTATTTCAGGGACACCCATCTAGGAGGGATTCTGAGAAGTACCCAGAGATCAGAAAGTGAAAACAGCTTTTTCAAGAGTTTCCTTGGTCCGACATCAAGTTTGGTAGAGCTCTAGATGAAATACGAAAGTGCGTTAGATCAACAGAGGGATGCAAATGAGAAACTCAATTACGAGTCGTCAAATTCAAGTCCTGTGCTGCTAACACCTTTACCTTTGGAGGTACACGCTTCGGAAATATACACACAAACCCTTTTCTATATTTTACAAAAAGAGTTAGTAGCGGCTTTGAGGTGTGGAGTTGCTGGATTCAGCAAGTCAGATGATATTGAGACGACGTCGGTACATGATGTTGTGAAGAAAAAACAGGTAATTTCTGTTATATATGAATAACATCAGTTACTTCTTTTAGCAAAAAGTTCTGTGTTTGAAACCAGAAACTTAACTCCATTTTTATATGAACAGTTCGAAGTGGTGTTCAACACATCAACCAATGAGATAGAATGCTCGTGCAAGTTGTTCAAAAGAATCGGATTGCTCTGTAGACATGCCTTGTGGTTTTTATCTGGGAAGGGGTGGAGTACAATTCTTGAAAGGTACATTCTCGAGAGGTGGACAAAGGACTCTTACCGGAAGCCTGTGTATGACTTAAAAGGTACTTTTGAATAAGCACGGCTCTTTTATTCAGAATTGGGGCATTGTAGTGGCTCTTTTGTTGAAAATATGATCAAATGACGGTTTCTTTTTGTTGTCTGTTAGGTAATCTTCTTCAAGCTCACACAAAGAACGATAGTGAGAAGAAAGCATACTCTGAATTGTGGAATGAGATTTACAGAGTTATGGATGTGATTGAAGGCAGTGAAGAGGACGTTGTTAGTTTAACAAATACAATAAAAGAATTCAGGCAAAGAATTATGGATGGTAACACCACTGCACCAAAGACCAAGAGACAGCAGCTGGAACAACTTTTGGGTGTCAGCTCATCAACTGAGTTTACTGTACTCTATCCAAAATAGTCCAGCAACAAAGGTTCAGGCAAGAGGATGATTTCTGCGAAAGAAACTAATATAAAGAAGAGCAAAAGTAAGATGCGTATCTGCTCAATTTGCAACAAAAAAGAGAAACACAATGCTCGGACTTGTCCAATGAAAGGGAAACAAAAGGTATGTTGCAAACTTAGTACTCATCGTTCGTGCAGTTGTCCTTTTACCCCTGGAGTTACTAGAGTTATTAGACTGGAGTTGAAGTTAACTGATTTTGGAGTTATCAGATTCTGTTTTTGGAGTTATCAGATTATGCTTTTGGAGTTATCAGCTTATGCTTTTGGAGTTATCAGTTTTGGTTTTTGGAGTTATCAGATTCTGTTTTTGTATTTATCGCTTATGTTTTTGGAGTTATCAGTTTCGGTTTTTGGAGTTATCAGCTTCTGTTTTAGGAGTTATCAGTTATGGAATATAATTGTTGGAGTTAGATGAATAGAGAGCTGGAGTTATGTGAATAAAGAGGTGGAGTTACGTATATAAAGAGTTGGAGTTATGTGAATAGATAGGTGGACTTAATCTGTGAAAGCTATGGTGTTATGGAGTTAATTTGTTTTTGGAGTTATCAGTTTCAGTTTTTGGAGTTATCAGTTCAAGATTTTGGAGTTAATCTGTTAAGAGTTATCTGTTTCAGTTGTTACAGTTAGAATGATGAAAAAATCAGAACAACTATTTGACCTAATTTAATTTTATTGCCATACAATCACAGGCCCCTGCAGAAGACGAAGAGGATGAGGAAGACGAAGACGAAGAAGACGATACTTAAAAAGACAGAAGAAAGGAAGAATAAAAATGAAGATGTGAATTTTGAAAATAATTTTAGATTTAATCGATTTGGAAACATTCAACTATATGTAACGAAACGTTAAATAAGTTCAACATTTATCACAAATTTGTTGAATTCTGGTTATACAATTGCGTTACTCGAGTTACCAGCTCCTCACATGGCAGATATTGGAATTATACATTTCAAATACTGGAGTTATTCGTGTTGAAAACAGCTTTATAGAGTTAGATGAATCAACAAGTGGAGTTAATTTGAGGAGTTATGCAATTTAGGAGGTGCAGTTAAATGAGTTAGGGGGTTTGAGACGTGGAGTTAATGTGCCAACGATCTAGAGTTAGCTAAAACAGTTTGTAGAGTTAGGGGTTTTAAGAGGTGGAGTTAATGAGTCAAAGATCTAGAGTTAGTTACAATAGTTTGTGAAGTTAGGCGATTTAGGAGGTGGAGTTACTATGTCAAAAGGAACTAAAGTTAGTAAAAACAGTTTGTGGAGTTAGCAGATTAGTAGAGGGACACATATTACTAAAAAGGAGACATATATTGAGCGTTAAACATATTTACTTTCAGCCATTGTACCTTCAGCAATAACCCATCTACGGGATGCTACAACATGTCACAGTTTTGGAAAAGATTACACCCATCTACGGGATACTACAAATCAACCTTATTAACTAAAAAAAGGATGACTTCATCTCTTCTCCTTTTCTACTGTTTTTCCAAGGCAGGAGCAGCTCCAATTTTAAGATTCTTAATCCTCCTGCCCACACAGAAAAAGACACAAAAAACGGGATTAAAACTCTTAACTATTAACTGATGACTTAAAAAAAACTCGTATGCATAACTCCAATATATGTGCAACTCCAGTTACTTCAATGATCAAAGGAAAACAACTTACTTCGATGTTGGGATTACTTGTGCTGCGTCACCAGAAGATGCCATCTTCATTTCGACAGTCTTCATTTTAATCCTCAGTTTGGGCATCACAATGTCTGACATTTTACTTGCTTTTGATGGCGCAACAGCCTCCTCATTTCTTGCAGTAGCAGCTGGTACACCATCATTCTTTGAAGAAACAGCAGCCTCCTCACAATCCTTCCTGGTCTTACTACTCCTACGACTACACTCACCAGCTCCCTTCTTCTTCTTCTTATCCCTCTCACGTTCCAGCAACATGTTCTTTATATCAATTGCCTTAAACTCATTAACCCTCGATAGCACATCATCTCTGTACCGGTTTTTGTCACTAAGGACAAGTGAAGCACAAATCTCAGCACGCATCATCTTTCGGTCATTTGCTCTTTGAAGGCGAGCCTCAAATTCCTCACCGTCATAATTGAGACAGTGAATCATCAGATAAACCCCAGAATCAGCATTTTCAGTCTTGCTCTGCCAGGGCAAACTGACATCATTGTACTTGAATTTAGTGAATGCAGATGCGTGTGGGTGATGATGATGCAGCAGAAATTGTTGAAAGCTATTTACCTACAAGAATTGAAAAATAAAACCGCCATTACAAGATTGACCAATAAGAATATATTATACAGATCAAAGCATCTTAAAAGGACCCAAAAAGATTACCACAATTTCCGCATTTGTCTTTCCAGAACTAGTCGTCTTCTTATAGTCCAGCAAATCTATTGTTTGACCCTTGAAGTTCACAACAATCAGAGAATAATGCTGCTTAAATTCCATTGGAATGAAGACCTAAGAAACAGCAAGATTAAAAAACGTTAACACCTTCACATATTTGATTGCATAGAACAAGAGCTAGCCATAACACATAATTAGTGCTGCTCGTCGTTCTCCTCAGTTTTGTAAGAGAGCAAAAGGCTAACACATAACTCCAAAACATAAAATGCATAACTGTAATAGTGGAAACATAAGAGACACACACATACAAGTGCATAACTATAATGTTATGAAAGGCTAACTGTAGAACTTACAAGATCTATATCATTTAAGTTCGCAACTTTTGGATGAAATTGAATCCAAGAATCCCAGAAATCGAACATCTTGTTTTCACGAGACGTATCACTGTCAGTTTGTTGAAGGACGTCATGGACAGCTTCCTGTAAAAAGAAAAAAAGAGAGAAAAAAGTAAACCAACACCATCATTAGTTAACAGACCAAAAGCAACAGATTTCAAAACAAAATGGTTAGCAAAACAGAGAATAACTAACCATATGGCCTAGTCCAAAGAAAAAACGGGAAGGCTCCATCTTATCCTTGGACTCCAATTCATTAAGAAGCAAACACCAACACTCCACAACCATGTTCCCCACCATCTTGTCGCTGCCCAATGTTAGAAGATCTTCTCTTAACAACCGGAAACTAGACCCATAATCCAGAAGTTCCTCGCTAAAAGAAAATCAAAGAACAAATCAAAACCCCAAAAAAAAAGTTGAATAAAACTTCAATTGCTTAACTCTAGTAACTCCATTATTAAACTGCATAACATAATTCCAGCAAAAAAGGACAAAAAATATTTAAAAGAAAAAAATTACGTTTTGTCGAGCAAATCGTCTGCATCAACAAAAGAGTAATCACAAACACGCTTTCGGCAGGTTGGCATGTACAACAGAAACGTGTTATTCTTTCGCATGAACTCTGAAGCAACAACTAGCTTATCATCGAAATGATCCATCACTAAGGAGCAGCCCAGGCCATCAGAGTTGCCCCCTCGGGAAGACCGAAAACCAGATATCAGAGGACTACGGGAACTACGTGGAGAAAGAGGTGGCGACTTATAAATATTAGAGCCTCCATGCCCAGGCGCACTGTCATTGACATCTTCTCTCATCTCGGCTTTGTCAGCAACACTTTCAGCCACTTCTTTGACTTTATCAGCAGCTTCCTCCACACGTGTATTGTTAAGACTATCAACAGCCATCAAAGTACCAGCCCGTGAAGGGATTTCAGCATCAGCAGTACGGGATGTCCCATCAGCACTCTCTTTGCTACGTTCAACCGACAGACCATCCACCCCTGTCACATTCTCATCAGCCTTGAGAACACGTAACTCATTCAAAACATAGTCATTTAGAGTCTCCTGACACACTATACTATCCAACCCATCTAATCCCGAAGATAAACCAGTATCCAAAGGCCCGTCCTTCATCACATGATCAAACAAATCCATATCTGAAGTAGGATCACTCTTAGTTGGGGATTCTATTTCAAACATAGGCAACTCCTCAGCTGCCTGCTTGAATAGCTGAAACCTCTTACAAACATCATCAAAAATAGCCAAAATCTTATCTTTGTGCATGTTAAACCATTGAGAGTCGGACATTTGATAAGGGTCAGCACTATCATCCTCTTGAGCGGAACCACAAGTAGCAGCATCCTGCCCGTTACCACTGCTTTCACCAACCTTCTGTGTTTGCCCAACGACACCACCTTGAACTGGTCCTTCAGCTTGACTTAAGAAGGCATCCCGCGTGTCTGACAATTGGGACATGTAATACCTGTGAACAACGTCTATATCCCTCTTATAGAACACCATGACCTTCTTGAAATCCTGTTGTCACAAAAAAAAAAATCAGAATTAAGAAACAAATAACTATGTATAAGATTTCTAACTCTAATGTCATAACGAGTTAACTTTACTACATAAAAGAAAGACACAGAAACTTACGTTGCCGGACATTGCATTAATTTCTTCATCTGTTTTCACTCCTGGCGGTAATATGAATGTAATTGTTCTCATCCCTGTAGATGAACCAGCACTTGGTCCTGGCAAAGGAGGTACACTTGTTCCAGTTGAAGTAGGGGCACTAGATCGACTAACACCAGCACCTAACTTGTTCTTCAAACACACGGGATATGTGTCTCTGTCCAGAGGCGCATTCGCAACTCCCCCACTCTCCACTTCCTCATTTATCCTAAGCTCAAACTTATCTGATGTCCAATGTTGGGCTAGTGGCAGTGTAGTAGGTTGACCCACACCCTTGAACAGAATCCGGTGGAAGTACACTAAGTGTAGGAAAAACACGCAGCCCTTGACATTCACAGTTCTATTCTTCACAT
Source organism: Spergularia bocconei (assembly GCA_963457585.1). Classification (NCBI taxonomy): domain Eukaryota; kingdom Viridiplantae; phylum Streptophyta; class Magnoliopsida; order Caryophyllales; family Caryophyllaceae; genus Spergularia; species Spergularia bocconei. Next base: position 10,548,864 of record OY734947.1, on the reverse strand, counting down.
GCTCGACAATGCCTTCCCCTAGTCTCTTCTGCACATATCCACACCAATCCCATTTGGGGATCCTACTTGCATCATCAACAGCTTTCAACAGCTTCAAATCAACCGTAATATTGGACGTTGGGGCCAAAAAAACACCGAAAACATACAAGACAAACAACTACTTGAACCGATCACCATGCCCAGACTTCTTTATCATATCTGGAACTAGCGCTAATGGGATCAACACGTTGCCTTCTAACCCAAACACAGCCCTCCACTTCTTCTTTAAAGCAACATCCACATCAGAAGCATTTGGGCCAGTTTCCGTCTCAACAATTACATCCCCATTAATAGGCAACATAAAGCAATCATACACATCTTCCTTCGAAACCAAAAACTCTTTACCATTTCCAAAATTAAAATAGTAACTTGCCCCATTAAAAGCCCCAATTATAGATGGCAGCAACTTCAAAGGAAAAGATGTACTACACACATCAAACAACCCCCCGAATCCAATAGCTCTCACAACATCCTTTTTGTTCATCAGACAAGCCATGAATAAACGCATGTAAAGCTGCTGGCCGACATCGACTTGTTGGCACAATAACACTATAAAAGCAGAAAAAAGGGACAAAAACAATTTAGATCTACTTAACTCCATAAACACTAATACCTAACTCCAGGAACTGAATTACATAACTCCAGGAACTGAATTACATAACTCCAATTGATAAACTGCACTAGATGAAATCTATAACTCCACATAACTCCAGACAACTGAATGGTATAACTATAGTAACTCTGACACATAACTCCACAAACTATTTTCGCTAACTCTAGATCGTTGACACATAACTCCATTAACACCATGACATAACTCCAACAACTATCTCCGCTAACTCTGACACATAACTCCACAAGCTGTTTTCGCTAACTCTAGATCGTTGACACATTAACTCCATTAACAGCATGACATAACTCCAACAACTATCTCTGCTAACTGCAGACCCATAACTACATAACTTATATGACTTAACTCCAGAAAATCAAACACATAAAATAAAAATAAAAAATCATCAAAAAAACAGAAAAAAAAAAAAACGAGATTAGATAGAGTAACGTACAAGGATTCATCCATCTTATCTTTCCTGCTTATTTTATTTGGAGCACGGCGTCTAGGAGCCTGGATTTCAGCGACGTCGGATGTGGAAGAAGCCGAAACATTACTGACCTCGAAATCTGCCGGAACAATAGACAATATCTGCGAACTAATTTCTTCACCATCACGCTCTTTCCGTTTCGACATTTCTGCAAAAAAAACCTAATTTCAAAATCAAAATATCAACAAAAACTCCAACAGTTATATTCAACAACAACAACAGTTATATTCAACAACAACAACAATTGAACCAACAGAAAATCATCATGAATAAAAGAATCGATCAAAGAACAATTTAAATCTACAGAAATTCAACAAATTCGTCAAAAAAATTAAATCAATAGAAAACAAATTCGTCAAATTAATTAACTTCGAAAACATGAATTACCTTCGAAAATGTGTTTGCGATTTACCTTCGCTGATAAGAAATTAATTTGCTCAATTTTTTGGGGAAGAAATTTGGAGAGAGAGTGAGTGAGTGAAAATGAGTCGGGTTTTAGAGAGAGAAATAGAATTTTGATGAATGAAAGATTTCTGGGAAAAAATCTGGGTTGCCCCCCCCCCCCCCCCCTCCTGAAAAAAAGACAAAATTAACCCCAGGGGTGTGGAATACGCGCGCGTTTATAGCCGTCGATGAGGGACGATCTAATGGATGACATTGCTTCTCATTTCTCACGAAATTAATAGTTCTCATTTGATAGATTTCCAGATTATACAAAGCTGACTTGTAAACTAAAACCGTCAGCTAATACACAAATTTTAAGAAAAATTACACAGCGGAAGCTAAAACATTATCTTTCCAAATAGGCTCGCGAATTACTCTCCAATGAACCTGAAAATCAAAGACAGATAAACCAAAGACCTACCCCATGACAGGTAACCCGAAGGATTTTAACACGTCAGCTCCTAAGCTGAGTAACCGACTCTATCTTGTAAAAACATGTCATGACCTAAAACGGAAAATCATCCAACACATAATAAACACGTAACCATAGAACTGAGAAACTTTATATAAGAAAATATATAAACCATTTATTCCAATTACGAGAGAATTCATTCACTTGTAAATCTCAATTATGAGAACATTCATTCATTCCAATAATCTCAATTATCTCATTTTCTGAGAAATCATTCCATCATTCACATAACCATTTTTATTTAATGAGCGGGAAATCAACAACGGAACTCTTGCCGTAGCACAGTAACCAATAGTAACGATAATCAAGAAAAATCCGTACCACCCTATTGGGGTGGACCGAGTCCTTCCAACGATAACATCATAAGACTACTAGACCTTAAGTGTGCACACCCCCTAGAGGGTACAATAATCTTTTCAACCCACTAGAGTAGTACTAGAGCGTATCCCTCTTACTCACCGATGCGGTGGGGGTGCAAATAATAAGTCGATGCGGCTTGCACAACCGATAGTGGAACCTATGCGGTCCACCCGGTAATAAATAGTCTCCAGGCGTCATTGTCTTTCACTTTAAGTGATTAGTATTTTATAACTCGAACGGTGATCATATATCCAACGCAAATCACACAAATCAACGATAAATGCCAATTGCACAATCAAGTTTTGGCTCTGCGCCACATCTAAACCAACAAGAGACTTTTCGCCCTAATCAATCATACATATAAGCATGTCAAATTGAAAGGCAGTAGGCCATAAGAATCATATCAATATTGAAACAAGATCTGAAATTTTAGAAATGACAACATGACAAAACTTTCTCAATATGTGCTTAGGGTCAGAAGTGAATCTGAAATCCTAATTTAAAGAATTCAAATACAAGTTTCATATAACTCACAACAAGTCAACTAAACATTCGTCCCTATCATTAGGTTCTTGTCCATCCTTTCGAATTCGAAGCAACACCTCATCGTATCATAGTATCTTATCTTTTTTAATAAACGAAACTCATGTAAATGTTCATTGCTCAGTAGCCAACAACACAACCTATGAACTGTCCCGAGAATAACACTTCGAATTTACATTCACAATAGTAGCAACTCACTTCCCTTAGTAGACATCCGACTTTCATACGCTAAACAGTAAAACTCAACCCATATGAATTGCACCTATAACTCTTTAAAGTAATCCAACCAAAAGACATATATACTAAAATCATTTCTAAGACCATAATCTCTAAAATCTTAATTAGATTCCTCAAGGATAATGATTTAATGCTCATTGACCAACATATACTCAATTCCATAAATCATCTCCAACTTTGTCACACATGCTATACAACTTAGTCTCTTACCAAAGTAGGAGAGGGAAACTGAAGGTGGGACAGAACAGTGAACTGACTTGCCAATAGACACTTATCCAATGGTACAGTTTGCAGTATTGTACTGTACTACTTGATATACAATTTTTGCACCAAACTAATCCCAAATCACTACCTTACCACTCCTCGACATCATAGCTCCATGGTTAATCATAATAAACCCAAAACATTCACCATGTTATTACTAATCAATCTCTGATCATCAGCATATCGGCACAAACGCAATTGAAATTAAGCCAAACACAGTTCAAAGTTTCTAAAATCAGCACACCCATACATAATCACTCTAAAACCCATTAGGTTATACACCCATAATAAATATAGAAGGGGTAGACATTGTGTTACCTTTTAGCTCGCCAAAACAGTCCCGAATCTAGCTCACAAAACGACCAAATCAGCTCCCAAATCCACCTCACAAGCTAGAGAATTTGAAAGACGATGCGACAAGAGGAGGTGGCGGCGGCATGACAAGGGCATGTTTGGTAGCGTACTCTGTTTTCAATTTTCACTTTTTTTTTAAACCCAAAGTCTCGTTTTTGAAAATTAGGAAAAGTGGTTTTCCGTTTTCATTTGCCAGTTTTCATTTTCTGCATGACTATTATTGAAACAAACAATTTAAAGTTAAATTTGTAACTCATTTAACTAAATTTTTACGCAAAAAAATAAAAATAAAAATTGAAAACGGCAATGATATCGAACGTACATGCCTTTAAGGTTTATAGTAAAAAATATATTCTAAATGCAATTACACTAGCAATTGACTGAAATTTGACAATGGAGTTGGGGCTTTGGAGGTTAGTACTCCATTCGTTAGAGTTATTTGTTAAACTTTCATTTTGGAACAAAAACCAATAAAAGGTGGGGGAGAGGGGAGAGAAAAACATATATGCCCCATTATCGTCCCCACTCTTAGCACATGACAAGTTGTGTTAACCAAAATAAATTTTACAAACACAGACCCCCTACTTTGAGGAAAGACCAGAGATTCTCCACAACACTCTGTTATGGTTAGTCTAACAAATGACTGGAACGGAGAGAGTACTAGACTACATGGCGTCGATTGAACACTAATATGATTTGTCCGGAACGTCAAACTCTTATGGTAAACTAACTATTTAGAATTCAATTCGACCAATTCATAGATCGATCATGTGACAATAATCAGGGATTATATATGAAATTATCTCACAAGAGGCCAAGCTTGCAGGAAGCTTTAGAAATGTAAGGAATAAGCTCGGACAAACTTGATTGACTAAGCTTGAGAGGATTACAAGAGAGTGGTGAGTTCGCAGATTATCAAAAATGAATTCTTGATTCTGGCCTAATTTCCTTCTATTTATACAGCCAAACAACTAGCTGCCTAATAGCAATCTAACAATGTCATGACGTATCGTCACAATGCCTTCCCCTTCTATAAAAGCTTGTCCTCAAGTTTAATTGATTTGAAAGTTCGGAAACCTCTTTATGAACTCGTCGGCTGACTCCCAGGTGGCATCTTCTTATGAACCGTTCGACCAATATATTTGAAAGTACACAACTGCAGCATTGTTTCTCTTTACCATTTTCCTCTCCAATATGGCAATAGGCTCGGCTCTCAACTTCAAATTATCATCCAAATCAGGCACTGCACTTATTACGGGGATATGTCCATGGTGTTCTTTAAGCTGGGATATATGAAACACATGATGTATCTTTGATTGGACTGGCAGCTGCAACTTATATGCTACTTTGCAGATTTTGGCCACAATGATGAAGGGACCAAAATACTGTGACTACCGATTGCTGCCTAGAGGGCTGTAGTTTGACATAGACCAAATCACCAACTTGGAACTCTTTGTCGATCCTGTGCTTGTCACTTTGGGACTTCATTCTGTCCTCGGCTCTCTTTAGATGGAACTTGAGCATCTTGATGCACTCTTCCCTAGCTTTTAGACTTCTGTCCACATCGTCTACAGCACTATCACCATCAATGTAGGGGGTATGAACCTGTGGGGACGGGTCGTGCACCGCAGCATAGGGAGTGGTTCTGAATGCTGAGTGGAAGTTGGTATTATACCTCCACTTAGCAAGGGGTATCCAACTGGCCCAACTTTCGGTCTCTCCCCTGTCATACACCAGGTTTCGAGACACTTGTTGACTACTTCTGACTGGCCGTCCGTTTGCGGGTGATAGGCTGACGAAAGTAATAATTCCACTTTCTGCAACTTGAAGAGCTCTTGCCAAAATGTACTGATGAAAATTTTGTCCTTGTTGCTCACAATTGACTTTGGATTCCCATGTAATTTGAAAACTTGCTCAAAGTAAACTTTAGCTACATCAAATGCCTTGAATGGGTGTGATAGCAATAAGAGGTGAGCATATTTGCTGAGTCGATCCACTATCACTAGAATTGTATCCTTACCTTGGGATTTAGGAAGCCCCTCAATAAAGTCCATCGATATATTTATCCAGATGACATATGGTATATGAAGAGGTTCCAATAAACCAGCTTGAAGTAATGCCTTGTTCTGTTGGTAAATCCCACATTTCTTAACCCAATTTCTCACCTCTATCTTCATGTTTTTCGAGTAAAACATCCCTGCCATCCTCTTATATGTAGCATGAACCCTTGAATGACCTCCCAAGGCTGAGTTATGCATAATGGAGCATATTTCATTTCTCAAATTCAGGTCAGAACCTATCACTAGTCTGCCTTTCCTACTCAGCTGCTCATTTTGCCATTTGTATTTACTATCAATTATGGATCCTTCTGTTAATTGTTAGATAAGTTCTGCCAATTCCGGGGCTTGCTAACTTGCAACAATCTTATGCATCAAGTCTGTTCTAAGTTGAGACACTAAAATTGTGAGTAACTCAGCTCCTTTTATTCCTGACAAAGCATCTGCCACCACATTTTCTTTACCTTTTCTATAAACCACCTCGTAATCTAAACTAAGCAACTTAGGTAGGCACTTGCTTTGGAATGCGTTGGTGATTTTTGACCCAGTAAGTATTTTAAACTTAAATGATCAGTTCGGATAATGAAGTGCTTACCTACTAGGTATGGTCTCCATTTCTCTACAGCAAGAATTACTGCCAAGAACTCCTTCTCGTAAGTAGACAGCCCCTTGTGCTTGTTGGCCAATGATTTGCTAATAAATGCGATGGGGTGACCCTTCTGCATTAACACTGCTCCAATACCCGTTCCAGAAGCATCTGTTTCTACTTCAAAAGGGATACTAAAATCGGGTAATACAAGTACAGGATCTTGACTCATAACTTGCTTTAAATCCGCAAATGTTTCATCAGCTGAAGCGTCCCATATAAAGGCATTTTTTCTCAAAAGGTTCGTTAACGGCCTGCTGATTATTCCATATCCCTTTATGAACTTTCTGTAATAGCCCGTTAGACCCAAGAATCCTCTCAACTCTTTGACATTTCTGGGTGTTGGCCAGTTTACCATTACTTCCACCTTATTTGGATCAGTTGACACCCCTGCGCCAGACACAATATGCCCCAAGTATTCCACTCTAGCGACCCCAAAATCACACTTGCTTCTCTTAGCAAATAGCCGATTCCCCCTTAGAATCTGTAATGTCTCCCTCAAGTGTTGTGTATGAGTTGCCATATTTGGGCTGTAGATCAGTATATCGTCAAAAAACACTAATATGAACTTCCTAAGATGCTACGAAAATATGGAGTTCATTAAGCTCTGGAAAGTGGAGGGCGCGTTTGTCAAGCCAAACGACATTACAACACACTCATAGTGCCCTTGGTGTGTGCAAAAAGCGGTCTTTTGGATGTCCTCCTCGTTCATTCGTATCTGCCAATAACCTGATCTGAGGTCTATTTTAGAAAAGACACAGGAGCCGTGCAACTAATCTAGCCGTTCGTCAATCACTGGAATAGGGAATTTGTCCTTCACTGTATGCTTATTGAGTTCTCAATAGTCAATACAGAATCTCCAATTGCCATCTTTCTTCTTTACCATAACAATGGGTGAAGAGTAGGGACTGTGATTGTCCATCACAACTCCCGCTTCCAATATTTCTTGAGTAATTTTCTCAATCGCTTCTTTTTAACCATAGAATATCTGAAAGGTCTAACATTCACCGGAGGTACCCCTGGATTTAGGTGAATTCTATGGTCATGGTTTCTATGTGGTGGTAGTCCTTTAGGTTCTGTAAAGACATCATCAAATTCTCGCAACACTATCTCAATTTCAAGCGAAATTTCAGATTTCTGCTCATGCGGCCTCATTGATTTAACATCCACATCAAACAACTGTCCCATGCCATAGCTCTGTCCCCTACCCATTTAAGTCATCGATTTCTTTTCTGAAATCCAGTGTAGACCACCTTTTGTTACTCCCCTCAACACTACTTTTCTGCCTATGTGCATAAATTCCATTTTCAGCTTGTCAAAGTCCCATATCACTGGCCCGAGGGAAGAGAGCCACTGTCCACCCAAGACCATTTCACAGCCTCCCTAGGGTACAATCATTTAAATCCCTTACACACCTTCGTGATGATTAAAGTGTCACCGTTAGCAACAGACACCTCCAAAGGATAGGTGTTAGTGATCCTACATCCCAATTTCTTTGCCACTGCTTCATCTAGGAAGTTATGTGTACTTCCCGAATCAATTAAAATATGTACGGTGTGAGTTCTGACCTTGCCATGGACCCTCATGGTCTCGAAAGAGTTGTGACCAGAGATTGCATTTAATGAGATCAAGGGTGGTTGTTCTAGTGTCTCATTGTATTCCCTTGAAAATTGTTCACTCTCATCCATCAAATTCATGTCACTGGTGTAACTTTCTATCCCTTGATATTCTGAAAAACCCTCCTCATTGTCCATGGGTATCAAGACCATATTTTAAAGTTTTCCCTTACACTTGTGTCCAAGTGTGTATGGTTCATCACACTGGAAACACAAGTTTTTCTTCCTCTTCTCCTCAATTTCTGTATGTGTGAGCTTTTTATAATCCGGATTTGGCCTCTGATTTACAAGACTGGGACTCTAAATTGGTTAGACAAATTTAGTGTTGCTGTTGTTTTGGTAATTTGACCCCGGGAATCTGCTAATACCAAAACTCCGGGTATTGGTCTTGACTGGTGGTTTCTTATCCGACAGAGGTTTACTCACATTTTTAGCTACTAAGAGGCTCTCTTCTTGGCACCTAGCAAGCTCTAAAGCGTCAGCAATCGTCTCCGGTTTGAATGCTCTCACAAAAGGCTTAATGGTTGATTTTAAACCACCAATAAAGCCGTCCATAAAGTATGACTCCGGCAACCCAACATTCCTCTACAACATTAAACCTCTCAGGTTCTCAAAAGCATTAAGATAATCCTCCAATGACCCATTTTGCTGCAATTTATTGAATTCTTCAACCACATTACTGCCTAAATTTTCTCTGAATCTAGCACAAAGATCTAAAACAAAAATCCTCCCATTCAATATGTGGCTTAATACTCAAGAAACTGTGTACCCATGCCTCAGCCTTGCCAACCATATAGAGTGGTGCCATATTAACCTTCTGATTATCATTAACTTTACGCAATTCAAAGTACCTCCTACATTTGTTAATCCAAACTCTAGGATTGCTACCATCGAACACATGGAACTCAAGTTTAGGACTAAAATTGAGGTTTCTCGAGTTGTTACCTTCGCCATTGTTGTGTCTGGGTCCATCATTATTATGCCCGGGTCCCTCGTTTTCATGGTATTGAATTGCCTGCTATTCCCTGACATTTCCGCAAACATCTCTCTTATCTGTGTTAACAACTACGCGCTCATCTCCGACATTTGCGCCTGGGTTTGCTCGCCCAATTGCTGAACCCTCTGTTCAAGATTTCCCATTTTTGTCCTCCACCTCAGCCTATAATTGCGTTACAGTTAGCCTTGCCAGCTTGTTGCCGAAATTCCAAAATTTTGCGACGAAATTTGATGTGGGTTTTTGTGGTTTACTGGTTTTTTTGTAGTTTTTAGGAGTGTTTATTAATGGTGGTGGAACCTTGAAGGTGTTCGATGAAATGGGTAAATGAGTTTTGTCAGAAATTTTGTGTGAAACTTTATGTATCGTATTCAGAAATGAATATCCGATCAAGTGATGCTGATTTGAGGAGAATCGATTATCTGGGTTTTTAGACAAAAATGGCGGTGTAAGCTTATGTGGTGCGTTAATGGCGGAAGCGATTATTATTATTATTATTATTATTATTATTATTATTATTATTATTATTATTACTATTATTATTATTATTATTATTTTAATTGAAATATACTGATATTCAGTCAAGTCTCTATACCAATTGTGACGATAATCAGGGATTATATCCGGATTATCTCACAAGAGGCCAAGCTTGCAGGAAGCTTTAGAAATGTAAGGAAAAAGCTTCGGACAAACTTTATTGACTAAGCTTGAGAGGATTACAAGAGAATAATGAGTTTGCAGATTATCAAATAAGAATTCTTAATTCTGGCTTAATTTCCTTCTAGCCAAACAACTAGCTGCCTAATAGCAATCTAACAACCTGATGACGTATCGTTACAGATCATGTCAAGGGGGCTAAATAGATATTCGGTAAAAGCATTCAAGTTTTGGACTCGTAATAGCCGCCGATGGCGGTGATATTCTGCATAAGAACCATGATTTTCAGACACCAATGAAATAAAAGTCACTCAAATTATCTGAAAATGGAAACGAAAGATGTATGATATGAATTTAAAGTCTTGGGACTAAGAATTCAAACAAATCCCGCCCAAAGGTAAAGGCTAAGACTATAATCACATCTCAATACAATCTATTTGACTTTTAATCAAATTGTTTTCTTGTACGTGGAAGGCTATGATTGGCCGTGTCACCCAACTTGGGTTACTCGTAGTGTCGCCTAATTCAATATCCTGCTTTCGATAAAATTAGTTTAGGAACTAACTTGAGGATGGACAAAATTTGTAGCTTAAGCTACTATTCTCCTTATTACCTCTGATTGTACTCAATCAATAGGACTTGATCTCTTTTAAACAACTTTATTCAGTTCAGCATTAATAAGTCCTCAACAAATGCTCACTTAATTTGGATGCTCTATTTCGTACTTGTTGTAGACTATGATTGCCACTGCATCAGGGAGGTATTCATAGCATACGTGATTAGGTTGATTTGGTCATTAAAAAGGAGGAGACGACACGGCATAAATTGGTACTATTGTTATGGAAAATTTGGAAACAGAGGAACACGAAGTTTCACGGTGGGGAGAGCCTAGAAGTGGTTCTTCATGGTACACTGAGTTACTTGGCAGCTTAGTGTGAGGGCAATGTCGCAGATAGGCAGTGTATATCTAGAGGCAGCAACAGAGAGGGTAAATCGCGGGCACCTTTAGTAGGTAAGGTGATCATAAATGCCAATGGAGCCGTGCTAGGGAGTGGCGCAGTGGAATGGGGTGGTGATTCAAGGACATGATGACAGGTTCTTGTGGCGAGTTGTCCGCAGGGAGCAACAAAGTAGGAGCTTGCGGTTGCGGAAATGAAGGCCGTAGAGTTGGGACTTAAGTTAGCGTGTCAACTAAGTAATCTGTAGATCGCATTGGAGTCCGATTGTATGCATGTTATGTCTTCACTTAAGAGTAATCGATTTCCTTTGTCCAATTTAGGGAATGTAGGTAGAGATGTAGCTTAAATTATGAATGTTAGCTCCATATACGTAGGAGTGATAACCATGCGACTCATCTCATAGCTCACCGGGTAGTTTTTAATTTTAGCATTTGGTTTGCAAGAGGTGCGGAAGGGCTTCTTGATGTAGTATCCGCTTTCTTATCCGCTTTCTATGAGTAATGGCTTTTCATTCAGCTAAAAAAAAAGTTGTTCCTCCACATCCCCGTTCCACACGGTCTTTTGAACATGTATTGACTCGTCCGTTCTGTTTATAGAAGATCGTCAAGCAAGGTTTTGGTTCTGAATGCAGCTTAAAGAACATCTCGCCAGTACGATGATATAACACGAGAAGAGAGTTGGTATTGAATGCACAAAGGGTGGTGCCTCTATACGTCGGTGACTTTCACTTGCCAGAACGATAACATGGAATACATATGGCAAACTATGCTTCGTTGAATACAGTGTACATGGGTTAACACGCAGCTGGCTGCGGAAAAATGACGTTAAAACTGTTCAGGCACAGTTGATCACCCACAAGTCCATAAGCCCTCGAGTAAATGCTCTAATCTCACATGGAAACAATATTCACTGCCAATTGCTAGAACTATCGTAAGCAGGGTCTCCAACCAGGATCTATATTCTTGACATCCGCAGACAAAACTGGAGACCCCCCAATGCTAGCTGTAGCTAAAAAACTGCACCCTGACCTTCAAACTCTCAGGATGGACAAAGTTTTGTAACAATACTTTGTATAATTGCATGTCTCCACCTCTTCAGGCGTCTTTGCAAAGACGTTACCAGTTACAACTACTAACACGTCGTAGGTTTCGACTATCCCCCCCTCAAGTTCTCTAAATAAACACAAGACAATGGATATACAGAGGCGAACGCTTATAATCTTTCACAAAGAAAAAAAACCTGCATGAACACGAGAAAGGTAGTTCAGATTTAAGGTTAGCATAAAACTCTACAGGAACTTAATCACCGACCTCAGAATTAAAGACCGAAAGGAAATGCCAAGCCTACAGAAATTTAATATAAGAATGTGAGACCAGTTTGTACATTAGGATACAGAAGACATACATCACACCATCTAAATCTGTGAGAAAATGTTAAAGCTGCTGTCTATACAAAACCAAATCTAGGTATCAATTCGAGACGCCATGACATATATATTCAATCGGTTTTCTGACGGAAAACATTATGCAGGCTATTATTACCATTGAGAGCAGCATGATATATCCGCTTCTCAGGCAAGCCAATATCTGATAGTATCAAGTCACCCTGCAAGGAAGCATGAAATATCGGTCAGCAAAGATGCCCTCGACGATCTAGATAGTCAGCAACATACATATAACCTTTTGTACCAGAACAGGGTTCAGCAGCAAAGCAAAGAAAAACTTTATTAATGTTTTCCTTCAACAATTGGCATTAATGTTAGCCGACCACAAATTATTTTGGGGCTAAACTTTGGCTGTTGTATACGATTAGGCATTAATGATCTCAAAATTTTAAAAACATGACGCTATCAGCATGTTTCTGTTATTCAGTAATAGAACACATAGTGCATCCGTGATGCCACGCAACTTTCTCCACCTAATCAATTCTTAGATCCTAGGCATGGAGACAAAATGTCTACTCTATACCCTCTGAAAGCTGATGTCAGAATTTGAAAAAACAAAGACCAGTCTATTCCCAATAAATTTTCAAGGGTTTAGTCCTGAAGACATCTTAATGTGGATGGTCTTTAACTGGACCATAATATAAACCTACAGAGATTTCGAAACGTCAAAAGTAAAGCATGTCATTAATTAGCAAAACAATTCTCACACAGCTTTTACGAATTATCAATTAGCATATGACAAAAGCTTTTCAAATAATTTCCAACCACCAAAATGACCAAGTTGACTTTCAAGGATAAAATATACCTCATTAGCCAACAACTTCCGCACGTTACTGGCATATAATTTCGGATCATCTTTCTCTTCCTTTGAGGGGTAATAGATAGGCAATTTTCTGACCTCCAAATAATTTACAAATTGACACAAGAGTAAAACAACATGTCGCACCTGCAAACAAAAGAATCATATTGGACCTTATGGCTTATAGAAAAGTTCATTTCATACGTCTAGAGCATCATTGTCCAGCAATAATAATGATAATAACATCAAGTCATCAACAAAGACTTAGTGAGGACTGCTACTGACAAAGAGTGATTCGATTTCAACTATACCCAATACAAAGTCTTGAAACAAACACGTGAACAAAAAACACAATAAGATGTGACACATTTTGTGATAATGTGTCAAGTTCTGTTTTTAAGAAAAATCATCATTGCATCTTCAACAATACCTCATGCCTCACCTTTAGTTGTAGTTCTTCCTTGCACGAAGGGCCTTCATGTCTCATATGAGTTTCCGGTTTAAAAATAATCATGACAAGATCAAAGGTAATATGACTAACATCTAGAAGTCTAACTTGTTGGTCACTAGGTCATCCAATAAAAACTCTTTATGGATTGACCAGGTCTCCCTTCTAAGTAGGGTCAACGAGATAAGAGAAATCAATCAAGGAAATATGGCCGAAGACAAGCAGTCTCATCGAGATCTCCTTGGCCAATTCTAACAATGCCAAAGATGCTTCAACGACACAGCCGGATGTGCCAAAGAAACATGGAAACCAAATCCTGCCAAGAGTGTGACATATGTTGTGATAGTTACCGTAGACTCCAATACTCTACCAAAAAAATAAAAAAAAACAAACTACACAAAACTGAACTTGAGATTTAACACCTCGGCTCATCGCCTGAACCGGAAGTAGTCACCTATTGCACACGTCCTTCCGACGCATTTTGACCTCACTCATGCGCACCGTGAGAAACTGTCAGCCATCCTAAGACTACTCCCCACCAAACACGCTTAACAGTGGAATTCTTAGCACATGGGCTTCTTAAAAGGAAAGTCGACTTTGTTGGTATGAGTAGCACTATCAATCTTTTTAATCACTCTTATGAGCCCTTTAATCTCTGATAAACCTCCTCAAAAATTTAGGGTATGACATAAAATACATCCCAATTCTATGATCCAAGAGCTTCCAAAAATTCTATGTCATATAGATGACACCCTCAGATTCAGTTAAGAGCAGGTAAAGCCAATTAGCAGTTTAGCAGTTTAGCACAACATCACTTTTTATGAGGCCAATTAAGCACTCCGCCATCCCAAGAAGTTTATAACATCAGCTTTCGTTCAAAGATCAACCCCTCAAGAAACTCCTTCTGAATCCCTACATCATAGATTCCTATTACCTTCCAATGAGAGCAAAATGTTCAAATATTCAACCTCACAACTTTCAGCCAACGAGTGCTCCCAAGAAAAACCAATTAAAAAACAAGTAAAGCCAACCAGAATATCTTGTCTCTTTATGAGACCACTCAAGCCCTCTCCCATCCCAAGGAATTTCTAACATCAGCCATAGTTCAAAGATCAGACCCTGAAGACACTCCTTCTAAATCATTACATCCCAGATTCCTATTAGCTTCAGATGACAGCAAAGAAACCAACAGTAGAGGGCCCTAGAGGCCCACTACCTTCAACCAATGAGCACTAGCTCCTAAAAAATTCAATTAAAAGCCAGTAAAGCCAATCAGCGGAACATCATCACTTTTATGAGGGCACAGTCGGCACACAAGCCCTCTCCCGTTCCAAGAAATTTCTGGCATAAGCCATTGCTCAAACATCAACTCCTCAAGACACTCCTACTAAACCTCTACATTGCAGAATCCTATTAACTTCCAATGACAGCAAAATGTCCAACTGTTCAACCTCACTACGTTCAACCAACGATTACTAGCTCCTACGTAAATCCCATTATGGTACGACACAGAATGAACACCTTCCCAGAGGCGAACGGAAACACTTCTCATTTCTCCAAGGACATAAGAGATCCTCATAGTTGGAGAGCTCACCTTACCATCCCAGTCACAATAACTGGTGTTTGCTACCTACGAGAATAAACCAGCAACTCTATGCTTTCTCTCCCTGTCCACAAAAAAAAAAAACAAAAAAAAAACTCTATGCCTTCTCTTATTGAGTTGGGGATATCATTATCAAGACAAGTAGAGAATAACTACTAAACAGCAGGAGGAAAGTATGGAAGGATAGCTTTTCTGTTTAACCCCCAAGCCAAACAAGCAACGAAAAGGCTCTTGGAGACCTAGGCAGCAATTACTGATTAACGAAAAGCATAAGACTCCAGCGTATGAGAGTGGCTGCACATACAGAACGTGATTCAAAAAGCCATAGGAGTCAGTTTGGTAGCATTTTAAAAAGTCAAAATTGTGAAAATTATCTTTAAAAAGTGAAAAATAAATAGCTTGAGGGGGTATTTAGAATGCTAACAGACACTAATATTTCATATTATCCCAATTTTGTGAGGAGAGAGTGAATGAAAAGGATTCATGTGGATTACGGGGTTTAAAACAAATTATTGTCAAACTTTGTACATTCTAGTATTCTTTTCCAATGTATGTATGATACGAGTATGAGACTATAGAACATATTGGTATTCTATACTACTATGGGACTTTTTTGTGAGTTTTAGGTCTATTTGTGAACGAAAATAAACTAAGAAATAAAACAAAAGGATATGACCCGAAGGCCTATGATCAAACCTAGACGCAGATCTAAGTAATGATCCATTACTCAGTAAAAGGTGATTAGCAAATAATGTCGACTAAGAATAACACTACCTATCTCAATAGGTGTTCAAAGCCTGAACTAATTGAAAGAAACTCTCTTTCGACTCTTCGATATTAATTCCCAAACTCTGTCTTACAAAACATTTCAAAGGGATATTACTTATAATAGCCAAAACAGACAATAAGGAAATATTACTGTTATTAGATTTGGAAACATGACTTCTACAATCCCTTCCTATATGATAAGGAAATATATTCTTCTTTGAAAAATAAGACACTTAACTAAACTAGAGTCAAGAAATTAGGAAGTGATAGCATTTAGCTTTTCCTAAAATCCACTTCAAATCACAAAGAGACTTATCTTTAGCTTTGGCATTTTTGCCTACTTGATATTGTATCAATGTATAACTCTTTCCCATTATATGTTTTCTTTGTCGCCATTTTCTCAGGCAAATCTCATCTTATGTGGCTTTCAAAAGGATTTACCTCATCTAATCAGTTTCCTCCACTTTTTATCTTCACATTCTTTCATTTTACTATCACTTTTTTTTTTGTTTAGACACTTAAAATTGGCAGATCCATACCACAGTCCATGTCAGCAATTTTCGGAGCAAACTTTGCTATTGTATTGTATTTTAAGGAGAGTTTACTTCTAGTTCTAATGGAGAAGTAGTACATACTGTATTAGAGTGATTTGCAACTTTTTCCTGTAATCTCAAGCACCAACAATGAGCAGGAAACAACTAAGTATGATAGAATAGAGCTGGTCAATAGGTGATTCCATTCACACCCCCGTTGAGAAAGGAAAGGATTACAACAGGTAGGGGAAAATTTAGATGCCAGAACTTATATTTAGAAGAAAACTTGATATTTCAAATTTCTTTAGGACCTAGAATGATCATAGATCTGAAAGATTTCTTCAAGAAAGAACAAGGAATATAGCATGTGGAAAGAAGATTGGAAAGGTCTGAGAAAGGTTCTATACGTCTTAAAGCCTTAAAGGCTTCTCTTGAGTAAGAGACGCAAGAGCGTTTCAAAACCATTGATTTAGCAGTGTGTATCCTGCTCTTTTGATTCAAAGAAACATTTATTTGCTTTTACTACCTCAACAAACAATAACTTTCATAGAATTTTAACTGGATTATGAGTTTGAGATATTTGGTTCGGATCCTTCCATTGAGTAAAAATTGAGTAGGGTCAATACTACCTCAACAAACAATAACTTTATCACCTTGGGAGTTTCTGTCATTGGCGTTAAGTCTTATTCAAGATTACAAATTACAACTCCTACGATTAGTCGATTATACTGAGAACTCCAGCAAGTCAGACATCTTGACGGGCTTTGCAAAAACAAGCCCACAACAAAGCTTTATAATGAAGCCATGAATGACAACTAGCACAAAGGTTTGGCTTGCTGAATCACACAAATAGCGCCAATATCTAAATGTATGGTTAGACAAACTCACCCCAGATATAGAATCCCATGCAGGACTGAATCTCTGATATGGATATCTAATAATCACAGGATGAACTGGAGCTTGTGCGATAAAACCTCCTGTTTTGAAAGGAAGAAGGAAACCTCCATTTGTAGTCGTCCCCTCTGCAAACCATTGACTACCATCAGAATGAAGCAAACAAAAGCACATAGATCACCCATACAGAAACAAGAAACCAAGCAGTCCCCTCTGAAAAGCATTATCTAACACAAGTCATTGTGAAGCAACAAAACAAAGAGAAAAGTAAGGAAACGATAAGATAGGAGAAACTGTTAGGTTAGAGAAACTTGAAACGCAAATTGGGGGACAGAAGGATAGAAAAGGAAACTGAACCTTTGTAAGAGAACAGGGAGGAATACCAAAAGGAAAAACCAAAAGTAGAAGACACAAGCAAAATTTAGACAGAAACACAAGGAAGAGAACAAAGAGATGTCCAAACAAGGAAAAAAAGTGTCGATATCCAACAAAAACTAACATGAAAGAAATAAAATTTGTAAAATATTGTCAACACCACCATCCTCATAAACCCTCTCCCTCCAGACTGCCCTATCTAACACCATATTTTCTACAATATCAAGTACTCACAGAGTCTCAGTTACCCTCTTAGTTTTCTAAGGTTCACTTCTACCCCTTATCACTTAGTCACCCTTCAAACAACCTAATGGGCGAATTTACTCTCGTAGAAGATTGCCCTGCAACTTTTCCTCCATACATGTAATTCTACATTCTTCCTAGTTATCTTATTCTTGTTAATCCTTCCTTAAAAGGCTACAACCAATGTAGCATATTGTCTCTGTCACACTCATCTTAGGGATCTTATACAAGTGACAATCCTTCGCTCCCTAGTACCACATACGAAATGTTTACTCGTTCCGCCAGAACTTCCCCTCCGCCCTATGCAGCGCAGATCGCACTCTTCCGTTTCATCTAATTTCTTCAATCCTATGGGCCCTTCCAATTCCTCATCCTTAAACACACTGGTCAAACTACTTAAAAAATCAAAAAACGGAATAATCTTCCCATGTAAGGCCAACACACCTGCTCCCAATTATACGAAACCCATGACCTTCAAATCCACCACATCATAGCCTTCAAAGACACCACCGACTTTACTAGCCGGTAAAGATCCCAATTAACTATTATCAAGAGTCTTGTTGTCCAAATCGAAGGTTTTACCCCTAATCTGCTCTGCAGAAGTTCACTTGGATCCATCACTTCGAGATTAAAAGAAAGAAAGAGACATCACGAGACTAAAGAGGGGACATTGAAGATTTGTTGTTCCTGGCATTTAGTGGGAGAAGCTCTGGCCTTTTAGGATAATCAAAGGAAGGGCATCAGAACAATAACCTCTAACAAGTAATTACAGGACAAAACATAGTACACTTGGCAATTAAAATAAAGAAAAAAATATAATATAAATGCACCACTAAAGCTTGCATGCATAAGAATCACAAACAAATATGTAGAAATTGAGAACAGATATTTGCTATATACGATATCTCACAGCACAGCCCTTAGCATCTATAACACTCCACGGACATTATCCAGCAAATTTTTTACATGATTTCCAATGCCATAGGTAGACAGAACCAACCTGGAAAAATCAACATCATTGGAGCATCACTATTTTCATATGCTTCTTTGATTCTTTCAGTCACCACTCCTGCCGAACAGAAACTTTAAATTTTAAGGTGGACATGGTAGTGAAAGAAAAAATCAATGTCTGAGATCCTTCAATATCTATACCTGAGACGCCTTTGAAGTCTGACGACTTATCCTCCCTTTGAACATAAACACATCCAAGGCACTTGCTGTTGAGAAGAGAATACTACATAAATACATGCCAACAATAAATGCAAAAACAGGAGACATCAAATATTGCTTAAGACTTAATACGCAAATCATAGAAGAAAAAGAATCTAACGAATTGGTGGTCATTCTTTATCGGTTTTTCTGCGGGCACACGTTAGAAAAACCATTCTTTTAATTAGTTAGTCAACAGACATATTTTAATTGTAGCTACTAGTGCTCATAGTAAAAATCACCATGGGAGAGAAAAAGCAACCAAAAGAAATAAAAAAAATAGTCATAAGGAAAGAAAGAGACGCCAGGACTTCTATTGAGGGCTCCAGCGGTAACCAAAACAATGTGAGAATTCTTGAATAATTGCCCTACCCTTCTGCTAACCTTTTTTCTGCTTATATTTCTTATCCTTCTTGTCTTTCTCTTGCCTTCATTATGAAATTCTCAAAAGGCCAGGTATCAAAGTGGCTATCTTTTTTATTATTAAGTAGTGTTCAGTGTAATGATTTAGACTAATTTTCATTAATTAAGAGACAGATTTTGGGGGGACAGATGAAACATTGTATTTCCCAATAACATATCACATTATATTCTGGAGGGATAGTTTAAACTTCCTATGAGTTTTGGTGGGTATTGTTAGATGATTTATCAATTTAA
The DNA here is from genome assembly GCA_963457585.1 of Spergularia bocconei. Lineage (NCBI taxonomy): Eukaryota > Viridiplantae > Streptophyta > Magnoliopsida > Caryophyllales > Caryophyllaceae > Spergularia > Spergularia bocconei. The sequence continues at coordinate 10,529,149 of OY734947.1, read as the reverse complement.
TCACAAGTGCAAAAGGGTTAGTTTCTTGATTTACAGTTCTAATCCCATCAAAACCCACTTGCAATCTACTCACTTCTTTTATATTCATTGCATTGGCTAATGTGCAAAACAGCAATGGGAAACAGAGTATGGGCAGGAGGGAGTATTATAGACCAGCCATTAAAAGTAAACAGCAAAACAGGTAACTACATCACGCATTACAGGAACAGAAGAGGTCCATCATATGGTGGTATAATTTCAAATTCAACGTACAGGATCAAAGAGAAGATGTTGGCTAACCTGATCAGGCCAACTAGAGGAAGTTTACCCACTGATCTCTTCAGGATAGAAAGTTTCACAAATATTAAAAATAAGATTGCAACAAAGATGTGTCAGTGTCGTCACTTGGAGGCATAAATAAGTTTGCGGATTTGTGGGCAACTGTAATCGCAGAGAGCACAAATTAACAAACCTTAGCAACGAAGCTGGGAAAAGAAGATGACATGTGGTACAAAATATCCAAGTAAGATACGTGGTTTGATATAACTGCTCCAGGTCTTCCGGATTCTTCCATTTCATCGGTCTTCCCATTCTGAGAATAAGAGAAAGGGTAAGAGGAATCAAATTTCATGTCATTTGGGTTACGGATAAAAAATTGATGTAATTAAAAGAGTTCACCAGTCACAGCAGAAGATGAAAAGAACTTTTCAGGCGCTTAAATGTTGGACCACTTATACTATAGACTCCGACCTCTTTTTAGATATACAGGTTTTCAGCATTAAAAACATTCAAAGAGCTATACCTAATTGTTAAGCCGTAAATTTTTTAGCAGAAGTGCAATTTTTCCCACCCATTCGCGAAAATCAGTTAGAAGATTTCCCAATAGTAATTTATTTATCTTAGGGGGGGGGAGGGACAAAAAGGTCACCAAGGGCTTGACCCAAATGTGCAAAAAGACATCAGGTTGACGTGAATGTACAAAATTGAGCTGGACAAGTTCCCATTGATCATGATGTTGAGGGTAACAAGAATTCCAAAAGTCAACAGCAAGATAAATATCTGAAGCAAAAACGATATATCCATATAATGTAAGACCAATCAGATCTGTAATAAAAAAAAAAAAAACTCTCTTCGGATTTATGCCATAGTGCACATCCCATATCTTTCATGATTTTTCTCTCCTTGTTCCCTTTCCTTGGGTTTACCC